>CM034154.1:286628870-287292248 GCA_019776745.2 Taxus chinensis | reverse complement strand
TTATGTTCTCAACTGGTAGTAAAAAAATATTGTTGGCTAGTAGCATAAAAATATTCTACCGACTTACTATATTTAGGTAATTTTTTTGAATTTTTATTTCATGAGATTGGTGAATTCACCCCAAAAATTAACTTGTACCTAGAAAGTTTTAACAAATTGGTCCTAACTTGTACCCTAAAAATTCTCCTATTTCAAATTTCAAAATCCAGAATATTTATGAATTAATGAATATTCGCCACTAAATTTTTTCCTAGATGGGAGGACGATAAACTATAGGAAACAATTCATCCACACATTCATTTGCTATTTCAATATACTTGTTCACCCTGCGTAACGTTGGAAGGATATTTGGATAGGAGTGCATTTTTTCCTTTAGAGTGCAACTGATAACTTTGTCCATATTTCTCTACATGCAATCATAACCTAAACTACATGTTCTTTGATAATGTCCCTAACTTCTATGTGGGCTTACATCCTCATTCTCAACACTTTGTTTTTGATTGCATCCAATTCAATATACTTGGAATATTCTTCTGTAGTTTCATCTTATGTTTTTTCCTCATCTTTGATATATGGTGGGTAACCTTCTCCAAATGTCTATATCCCTCCATTTTTTGACCCCTTTCCATTTCATTTGAAATATAAGAACATAATACCTTAACCTGTATATCCCTAATATAAAAAATTGGGATCCAATATCTGTCATATGGAAGGGCATAGTTATGAAAATATAGCTCACATAATAAATTTTTCAGTTCATGTGTATTATGTTGATGCAAAGTAAAGAAATTTTTGATTGATCTAATTTCATATATCATATTAGAATTTATGCAAGTAAAATTTTTGTACATCATCTTTTCTTCTAGTTATATGGCATAGACATTTGATGGGGGTCTACAACTCAACATTTCTGGAGCATTGTTTTTCCACTCTAATACCTAGGCATGCTGACAATTCATCTAGATAAATCTGAATTCTCAATCGAAGCACACGAAGCTATTAGGTCCCTCTTTTATAATAATTACCAGAACCCATCCATAATTATCCATTTCATTAATTCATCAAGTAACATAGTTGAATGCATCACAGTAGTCACTAGAGACTCATGCATGCTAGAACATCAGAGTGACATAACTTTACTAAAATCTTGGGTACCAAAACAAGGAAATAAAATACATATATATAGGGGTGGGGACTTTCCCTTCACCACCCATGCATCAAAACATAAAATACATGCTCAAAAATATCCATGCGCTTACAGTTGCATGCTTTTACAAAGAGGATAATAATAGATTAATCTATAAATAAACTCTAATTTAATCCTATTATTAACATGGTCTATGTATGACCTTTGATCTTCTAGTTTTTCCAAAAATATCTCTTTCTTAGCCACAAATTATTATTTCTTCAATCCATTATGTGATCCATACTCCAACATGTTTTTCCTATTTTTAGTTTGTTCCATGCAAAATTGGCTTAGACTTGAACTAAACTTCCTGGGCATGAACTTATTCAAGTGAAATTTACACTCACATACACGCCCCATTTGTGCACCCTCTTAGTACTTAGGAAATTTTTTCAACCCAACATTACCCCACATTAACTTCATTTCCACCCTCAACAATGAGGTTCCTCAACTCTTATCTCTAAGGAATCAAAAGAATAAAAATGAAATAATGAAAGATGAAAGGAAATGGAAGAATAACCAGTGCACTCACTTAACTGGTAGTAGAAGTTTAGTGTAGTTCTTATTGATATCAACTTTTAATTCATTCCATTATCCTAGCCCTTTCTTGGAATTATCATGGATATCTCCAAGATATTTTTACATCCCATCTAAGGTAATGTATTCACCCTTGTGCTTCAACTCCCTTATCACTCCAGCCAACCCTGAAATCATGCCCTCCATAAAATCCATTTTTTGTGTGACTAACTTTCCCAGCTCCTTTATTCTTCCTTCGTGGGGTTCCTTGGATGCCTTGAGTGCATCATGCTTATTTTCTACTTTAGCTAGCCTCTCCTCCTATCCTAGGGTATCATCCTTCTTATTTGTAAGGAATTCATTTTCCTCATGGAATGTCCTTGTCTTAAGGATTTTTTCAGGATCCTCATAGTTTCCCAGTGCCCATCCTGTCTTATTCAACTCTTATTTTAAAGTTTAGAGTATGGGGTCATACTATATAATTTTCCATCTGATAAATTTCTTGGTTCTTTCCTTCTTGGCCATAATATTTTCCTAGGTCTCCTCTTAAACAACTAGCCTTTCCTTGAGTAAAAGGTGGTTGTAATATTGTAGAAAGTGCAAGGATGAATTGTAGGTTTTATTTCTTTGTTCATCAGATTATTGATGTGCCTCTAAAATTTTATCTCCATTTTTCGTAGAAGAATCCAAAATCCACTATTTTTATTCCTTATCCTTCTTACACACCTCAGTTAGTGGCTCAATCTATTCCTTCATATTTTCATTGTCTTCTAGTTACATCCTAAGCATGTCCTCTTTGTCCAGGTTCCTTCGTGCTACTTCTTTTGTGATATTTTTTAAGGCATTACTTTCCTGTTCATCAGTAAAGTCAGTCAGATTCACTATCATGTGTACTTCTTAGCCCCCCTTCTTAATCTTCCTCTTGAAGCATGCTTCTTCCTTCATATCAAGCTTTAATTCATCCATATGCATTTATATGCTCTAATACAACTACTTCATTGTGTGCATATTTTCTCCTTAGGGATGCATCAAATCCCATCCATATAACATTTCAGGGGTGAGTGTGCTATGAAATATGGCACAAATAATCCTCAAAGGGTCATTAACATACCCTAATTCAAGTGTCTTATAGATTTATTCACCCTTATTCCTTCCAGACTACCTGCCTTTAGGGATATGTATCCCCACATCCTTAATTAGGACTTTACCTATCACACCCCCATGATCTCTAGAAGGATCACTTGATGGCTCACCAATAATTTATTCTGTTTCTTCACCTCCTCGCACTCTCCATGTGACTATAACACATTGATTTTCCTCATCTATAAGATCCTCTCCTCCTTCTATAGTAATAACTACCCCCCCATGGTGTGTGAAACCTCATCAGAAAATTATTCTCCACTTTCTTTCCTAGGAACATACTTACACCTTTTATTTATATTTGTTTATGGGCTCAGTTTGACAGTAGACATCCTTGGCAACCTCCTTCATGGATGAGAGGATCCTGTGCCATCACTCTCTATCCTAGTTTTCCTCAATACTCTTCTGAAGCCTTGGTCCCCTACACCACTCTCCTTTTTATTTGATTCCTCAATACCAGTTTCATCTCTCACTTATTCTTCTTCCATGGGAGTGGTACTCTTTGTTGGCCTCTTCAAACATGCAGTTGGTTGTCTCCTTATGCCATGCTCTAGCCCATAATTGTCTTCCTTCTCCTCCTTTTCCTAAAGTTCTTCCTCATATGTGTGAGGAAGAGTGGGCTCATCATCCTACATGGGTCCAATTGTATGATTTCACTTGTGCATATTTGGAAGCTTGAATTAATTCTGAATATATTTTTCATCAACCAATTTGGGATTAAGGTAAAGGTATACCTTAGTGAATCTAAACTTTACCACCACCAAAGTCATAGAGATTATTCCAATTTCATCATATATCAATTTCTCAATATATATAGACTTACCCAGATAAACATAGTTATTCTAGAGGGTGTCATATTCATATTCAACCTTGTTTACATCAAATCTTAGGTTGTGTACACTAGAAAATATGTTCATGGATGTTTGAAAGTACCGCACGTTGAAATCATAAGACAACTTACAGGAAGAACTCCACTTTTCAGTCTTCTTCCCAAATCTACCAATGCAGTAATGCTAAAAATTTATAAATTGTGCCTTTTGTTCACTATTATAAGTAAATACTTGGGTGTTCTCCAATAATGCTCAAAGGCCTCAAACATGCATTTGTACCAAATCTCCAGCATTTTCTTTTATGGGTCACTCATAGTGCCTTCAAAATTATATCTTGAAAACCTCTATGTAAGTGACTTCTTTTCCTGGGGGAACTAACATATGTTGTCCTTAGGGACATCCAAGACACCAATCTCCTTTATGTGCCTCCTCAATAATGGTTTCTTCTATAAATGCAAAGAAGTTATTTTTAGTTACCTCTTCCATTTTCTTCACAATGTGGAGCCATTTATTGTACCTATCCCCAAGGCTCTTGGTTATTAAAATTTTTGAGGAGGTGTGCAAAAAAATTGATCATGGGATGATAATCCAATTTTCAATGTCCATTATGTTCCCTACCTTCATGTATGATATCTTGAAAGAGGTTACTTCAACACCTACTTCATCATCAAGTTCACTTGTAATTTCTATCCCAAAACTCCTTAATCTTGTTATTTTCCTGATCAAGGGTACGTTGAGGTACACCTGCACTTCTACAAAAAAAAATTCCTCATGGACTCTAGACATTAGCCACTAGTAAAGTTTCTCTAGATTTCCAAAGTATGGAAACTTGTAAACCTACAATACCCCAACTTTCTCTAACATATTTTTCCTTTTTTCATCAGAGATGGGTTTTTCATCTATAGTCATCAAATCTATCCTCTTAATCAAATCCTTTTCAATTTAGTCTAAGTTTGTAGTAGTGTTGTGATTGTGGTCGCTCACCTTGCTTCTTCGTATATGAGACTCTCAGTCTAGCCCCATAATCACATCTTTAGGGTATTACATTTTATAAAATCAAATTTCAGGTGCGTCTTCAACTTCCACCTCTGGTTCATCCTTCTTCTTGACTCGTGTGGTTTTTCTAGGTGCTCTCTTGGGTGTCATTGTTATTTTTACAATGCTTCCTTGCAATCGTTTGACCTCTGTAACTCCAAATATGTGTACCCTAGCATGACATAGTTGTAATTATATTTTATTCAAACCCTAGTTCTGTAAAATTTCCTTTCGCACACCTTCCAATAGCTCAAAAACCCTTCCAATGGAAATCTTTTATAGTTGTGTCCAAATATCAACTTGTTCGCTAGATTATACAATCATTATTGGACTTCACACTTTGTCGTACTTCAAATCACACTTCACAGCTTAAAAAATAAAAACATGCAAGGTTAAAATGAAATCACAAGCACCCATTTTATAGATTTTACAAACTTTTCCTCAGTCATTGCTGTTCACGTACCATTATACGCAACTTTAATTATGCTTTTCTAATTTTTCTAAAATTTCTACTACTTTTTACCACAATCCCATTATAACCTTTTCATGCACCTACTATTTCTTAGCCACAGACCTCCTTACACATGAATCCATGTTCCAAAGTACATATACCTCTATGCCTCATCCTAAGTAGTTTTTGATGCTGCTGCCTACGTTGCATTACACTGTGTGATCATAATTCTATGTGTGGTCTTCATTATGAGAAAATTTCCTTAAAAATGCCTTTAATCTAAGCACCTATAACATCTTTCTTCTATGCGCACTAATATTTTAGAATAGGTTCATGTTCCAACCCATATATGTACCCGCGTGAAAATTATGTACTTGAAATATTAAATAACTCCATTTTACTTGTATCTACTCTACCCCACACTAAAATTACATGTTTTCCTCTACACATGAACTAAAAATATAGTATTAAGCTTCTGGCGCATAAACATGCTTATTACAACAAAACACCAAACCAAATTGAAAAATCATAGCAATGATGAAAGGCGACACATAAAAAGAAAATATCATCTAAGTGGTAATAGTACCTTATTATAAACACCATGAATCCTTATTTATAGTAGGAATTCAGCCTAATTATATTGAAGTAACCGAGTAATAAAGTTCCATCCAACGTCTCAAACTTAGAAGAGCCTGATTCAAGTATCTTTGTTATAAAAGAGGGTCCCAGCCAATGCACTTTCAATTTACCTAGGTAGTGTGAAAAATTTGAATCATACAAAACGACCATCTTTCCCACCTCAAACATTTTGTTCCTTATGTGTCTATCATGTCAGGCCTTCTACCTCTCCTTCTCCATATTTTAAATCCATCGATAAATGGCTTGTCATTCATCTAACTGCATCAGTTTATCAATGTGCTCCTCAATAAATAGTCCTCCTGCACATGCAATATGCAAGGATGCTAACATAAATTCAATAAGAAAAATAGACTCTACGTGAAACACCAATTGAAAGGGTGTGACCTTATTCAACCTTTTCTATGTTTTCCTATATTTCTGAAGTACAACATATACTTTATCATCCAAATTTTTCTTTCCAACATCACATATTTTTGTCAATGTTTATCCCAAAATCTTGTTAAAATCTTCAATAGTAGCATTAGTGTGTGGGTGATAGGTTGTATTCTTATAGTGTGCCACCATAAAATCATCCAATAATATCTTGATTCTCTCATCAAGGAAATGAGTGCCCCAATTACTTATTAAAATCAATGTACATCCATACCTGTTGATAATGTTCTCCCATAAAAGAATTGCTCTTGTAGCTTCTATGTAATCCTTAGTAGGTGCTTCTTCTACCCACTTGGCCAGATAAACTTTATAAATTATAATATATTGCATGTCAATCCTATGCATGGGTGGTGAAATAGGACCTATAAATTTAATAGCCCATTTCTAAAAAGTTTCAACAATTGCAATAGGCCTCAAAGGCATCTCATCTCTTATTACATGCCTCCCAAGGCCCTGAAAATGGTTACACACCTTGACTTATTATTTAATATACATGTACAAAGTTTCCCACTAAATGCTAGCCATCAGAATCTTGCGCACGGTGGAATCCCTAGCGTAATGACATCTTGTAATTCCACCATGAGATTCTTCCATAATAGCCTCATGCTCATGCTCTAGGACACACTGGTGCAAAAATTCATCATGGCCTAGCTTATACAAATCTCTACCTATAAAATGGTAAGGTGTCACGCGTATTGCAAGTTGTTTCTTTTTTGATATCTTCATTCCCTCAGGTGCCTTTCTGGTGCACAAGAATACTGCAATATCCTCTAAATCTATGGGCACATAGTTCAACAAAAAATCTATGCATCACACATTGTATCTTCAATGTTTTGCATGTCCTCACCAAAATTGATCCTTGACAAATGATTAGGGCCTAAATTACTCTTTTCTAACTTGACAAAAACTGTAAATTCAAATTCTTGAAGTAATAGTATCCATTTGCAAATGGATCGTTATAAACAAGGCTTGTTGACTAAGTATTTAAGTTCCGTATGATATGTAAAGAAGATAAATGGTGTTACTTGTTGGACCTTTGTCATTTTTCATGTGTTTTCATTGATATCAAGCTATATTGATGGAAAAATGTCAACCTTTTATGAAGAGAAAGAATTGGTAAGAGAAATGTGAAGGTTGATTGGTAGTGTCATCTTTCAGAGGCTTCAGGATGATCAAGTATAAGTTCTAAGGGACTTAATCCGTTCATGTGTAAGCTGTGGATATGAGGAGATAACCACCAAAGTATTGAAGTAGCTGTTGAAGGCTTGAAGAAGCCACAAAATAAAAAGAGAAAATTTGTAGAAGCTTAGTGAGGGTCGTGAGTAAAGGGATGAAGTTGCAAAGAAACAAGAAGCTAAAGGATGAGCTACAAGTGATAAATATCAATCCACACATGTGAAGGAAAAGCCGTGGAAGTAAGAATAGTTTGAAGGAAAATATACGTGAGTAAGAAATTCTTGAGGAAGCTACGCATAAGGGGAAAATATACGAAGAACCAAAAATCCACCGAGGATGGAAGATAGCTGCAAAGAACAATAAAATCTATAGGTAAAAGGATAGAGTCATGGACATGGAACAAAGTCATGGGAAGGAAATAGACAAGAAGAAAAGCCATGTAATATTGCAAAATCTGTGAAGTAAAATAAAAACCGTGAATAGATAAAAAATACGCAATAAAGGAGAAAACCCACAAAGTAAATCGTTGTAATATAAAGAAAAAGTCAAATAACCTAACTAAACCATAGATTAAAAAATTATAAACTAGACAAGGCTCAAGGATAATCAAATTGAGTTGATCATGGACAAGTGAGATTTTGTTCTCCAAAATTGATACTGATTCAATTGACTGATGATTGCGGCTAAGTATATGACTTGAGATCCATGAAGAACGAATAAATCTATAGTCCTAGATGTAAATATTTAATGCTCATTGAATTTTTGTAAATACAGTTGCAGTTCTCTATATGATTCTTGATTTCAAGGAAAAATTAAATGTCAGATAAGAAAGTGGTTAGCTCATCTTGGTCATGTTAACAATCCTAAAATGATGAGAAATCTATTTTAGGTATCAGCTCATAAATGGATCTTGAATTCATGCATAGAAAATGGAAGAGTCAAGCTAAATTAGATGGAGTAAATCTGGGGTTTGTTATATGCATTTAATTGAATAGATTTTAAGTCGATGGAATAGATGAGTGCATAGGTACAAATGAAGTGTTAAGTGTTTTGATTTATGATATATAGAAAACTCAATGCAATTAGATGGGTGTTACTCAGGTAAGGAAATAATTTTTTCAAGCTGAAGTAGCCATAGAAGAAAAGATAGAAACAAGAAAATAGATGAATCGTTAAAGAACATATCAGATGAAGAAGAACATTAGTGGAGATGAAAGATTGAGAAAATGAGTTTGAATTAGATGAGTAGAAGAGAGTGATAGATAAAACTCAGACTGATACAGAAAGGTGATCATAATCCATTGAGTAAGCAATATTTAATTTGAATGATCAATGTATATGTAATAACATTATATTTCTAATTTGATTCTTAGATTATAGGGGTAGGTTCTCCTTGCAAGTAGGTTCTTGCTAAATTCTATTGAGATTGTGCTGAGTTTATCTTCAAGTGGGTGCTCAACCGAATCCATTGTATGCTTTAGAGTTGGTGTTCCTAATAAATCCTTGGTTTCAAGTGGGTTTTTTCTCCTGAAAGGGATTCCCAGTAAAATTCTTGTGTTTTGTGTTATCATGTCTGACACATGGTTGTTTAATTTCTCATTATATATTTTTGTACTCAAATAAAGAATCTTGGATTAACATTATTGAAATTTTATTAATCTACACTGATTCACCCCCCTCTCAGTGCTTGTGATCTCTAACAATTGGTATCAGAGTGAGGTTATTCTAGTAGAATCTTAACATCTTCATTTAGATCCTCTCATCACAAGCATGACGATAAATCAAGTATAAGGAAGTTTATCATTGTCAAGATTACCTCTCTTCACTGGGAAAAATTATGCAATCTATAGAATACAGATGAAAACATATCTTATGTCACTGGGTTTTGAATTTTGGGAATGTGTTGAGAAAGGATACAATCCTTCAGTGACACTAATCACTTCTTCAACAAACAAGGAAAAATATGAGTACAACTCAAGATCCATGAATTCCATTCTATGCGGCCTGAGTGAAATAGATTTTATTAAAGTAATGCACTGCACAATTGAAAAATAAATTTGTACAAAGCTTCAAAGCATATATGAAGGAGATGATAAAGTTAAGATAGAAAAATTACAGGCATACAGAGCTCAGTTTGAGAACCTAAAAAATGAAAGATGATGAGAGTATAACAGCCTACATGAAGAGAATATATGAAGTCATGAATAAGATCTAAGGCCTAGGTGAGAAATTGGAAGAATGTTTCATAGTCCAAAATATTATGAAATATTTGACTGCAAAATATAATGCAAATTTTTCAGCCATGGAAGAATCCAAAGATATGAATACTCTTACTATAGATGAACTACATAGCATCCTATCAACATACAATATGAGGACAATAGCATCCAATTCTACCAAGAAAGAGGTAACATTTAAAGCTAAGAAAGAAAACCATACTAAGATGGAAACATAAGAATTAAGTTCAAAGGATGAAGCACATGATTAAAATAATTAGGTTATGTTTGTAAAAAAACTAAAAAGAGGCTCAGGTAAGTACATAGGTAAACTTCCATTAAATTTTTTTGAGTTTGGACAAGTAGGCCACTTGACTACAAAATGCCCAAAATAAATAAAGAAATAATCTCAATCTAATCATGAGGAAGAAAGTCACAAACACAACAAGAAAAAAATAACCTCAAGAAGAAATAAGGAAATAAGAAATTCTTCAAGAATATAAGGAATTTTTATTCAAAAGAAGAATTGAGTGAATCTGATTCAAAAAACCTAGGAAGCTATGAAATTGAGGATGATGAAGCTCAATCTAATTTTTTTTTATGGCCATAGATGCATTTGAATAAAGCAACTCAAAAGGGAAGAATGTAATTGACTATGAAGACTCTGATGAAAAAGAAATAAGTGTAAATCTAGAAGTAGAATTGGTATGTGCTCTTGTAGAATTGAAATAGTACATGAGAAAAAAATCAAAATTTGATATGCACACTAAAATATTATGAAGAGAAAATAAAAGTCTTTGAGAAAAGACAAAGTTTGAAGGAAGAATAAGAAACCAATGAACTCAAGGAATTGGAAATGCAACTAGAAAAAATATCCAAGTCCTATAAGTCAAAGGAAGATGAATGTGCAAAAATGAACTCAAAATTGGAACAATTGAAGAATGAGTTGAAACATATGACCAACAACTTGAAAATTTATGAAAAAATGGAAGTGATCTCAAATGTTATAACTGATATACAAAGCAGTCAATGAGATACAAGTGACAAATCAGGAATAGGTTTCAAGGAAGAAACCCAAGAAAAGGAGCCTATAAAACATGAAGAAAAAATGGATGCATCAAATACAATCATATCTTCTATAGTAAATAAAGAGTTCATCCAAGCTGCCGAGATAAGGCTCCCTAATCCTAGAATCACCTATGCTATGAGGTACACACACACTCTTTCTATGGTTACTTTTTTTATGTAATCTGTTTGGACACAAAGCTTCCAAATGTAGGCAATATATAGGCTATAGAAGAAACTTTGGCCCATCTTACACCAAATTTAACTATAATGTTGTTCACTAAAAATATCATAAGAAACATTATGGATCTTCAATAAATAAATGAAAAACTCCTAAATAGAAGAAATTGGTGTATGTAGTGAAGGAAGATGCAAGCAAAAGAAAAGAGTCTTGTTCAATAGTGTAAACCACATTTCATGTACATGATGAAGAAAAAATATGGTATCTAGATAGTGTATGCTCCAGTCACATGATAGGTGACAAAACTAAATTTAATACTCTATCAAACAATGCATCAAGAGCAGTAAGATTTGGTGATTACAACTCAACAAACATAGTTAGAAAAGGAACTCTAAGCCTAGACAATGGAAAAACAATCATAGAGAATTTATTATATGTTGAAGGGCTCAAACACAATCTATTAAGTGTGAGTCAAATGTTCAAGAAATGTTATAATTTGATATTCCATGACAAAGGATGTGATATTATAAATAGCAAAACAGGAAAGAAAGTTGTAAAGGGCAAGCAGACCAAGAACAATATGTATGTTCTCAATGAAATATATATAGAAAAATGCTTCACTAGTAAAATTGATTATAATTGGTTGTGGCACAAGAGACTAGGACATATGAGTTTTGAAAATCTTGCAATTTTAAGTGCTAAGGGTGGTGCGAGACACATGCCAAATATTGTAAAACCAACAGATGCATTATGTAAGTCTTGTCTACATGGTAAACAAACAAGGAGATCCTTTAAGTCTAAAGAGTATTCTACTACTAGATCACTGGAACTTATTCATACAGATCTTTGCAGACCTACCAAAACTAAAATTATACAAGGATATGTGTATTTAATACTACTAATAGATTATTACATGAGAATGACATGGGTGGATTACCTGAAGTAAAAATTATAAGCCCTGGACAGATTTAAATCTTTCAAGGTACTTCTTGAAAATGAGAAGAACACTAAAATAAAATTCTTGAGATTAGATAGAGGTGGAGAATGTTGGTCAAATGAGTTAATGATTTTTTTAGGAACATGGAATTTAAATATAATTATCATCCACCAACACACCTCAACAAAGTGGATTTGTGGAAAGAAAGAACAATATTATATAAGAAATGGGAAGAAAAATGTTGAATTAATATATAGTACCTGACAGGTACTGGAGTGAAGCAATCTACACCATGGTCTACATTATAAACTGAGCCCAAATAATAATAAACAATGATAAGACACCATATGATATTTAGAAAAATAGTCCAACAAATGTAAAACACACAAGAGTCTTTGGAATTAAATGTTACATCAAAAGAGACGAAGATAACCTAGGAAAATTCAACTCTAGGTGTGATGAAAGCATATTCCTTGGATATTCAATAGTCAACATGACTTACAAGTGTTACAATAACAGGTCACAAAAGATTGTAGAAACCAAAAATATGAAGGTGGATGAGTTTCAATCTGCCAATACCAACACTCAGCACAATGATAATCATGAAGAACAAGAATTTGATGAAGAAATGGATAGTCCACATGAAGAAGTGGATGAAGAGGAAGAAAGACCAGATGTAGACACTAAAATCATGTCGTAATCAGCTTGGTCTCCTAGCACAGCCCTATAATCACTTCCCCATCCTCAACACCTTATCACCTACCTCCTGCACCCCACACATTTTAATTTAATTACTTTAATTAAATTAATGCCATTTACCTCCATACATATTAATTTAATTATTTTAATTAAGTTAATAACCTTTTACCCACACACATATTAATTTAATTATTCACATTAAATTAATTCACTACCCTCACACACCTATATAATATAATTGCCTTTTATTAAATGCACCTCACCTAACCACCTCCATGATTTGACCCATTAACCTAAATCATAAACCAATGGCCTAAATAAAACCTAACATTAGACCCATCACCTCACCTCACATTTAAAAGCCTCCTAAGGTTGGTTTTCACATCGGGGAAAGGAAGAGACCCTTATCAAATGGTAGAACAACTTCCTAGGAAACTTTTGAAAAACTTGATATATCTCACCCAAACTGATGTCGGTTCGCCCTAAACCAACATTGGTTCACCCTAAACCGATGCCAGTTATACGGGAATGGACCAAATGGCCTATTTAGACCCATTTACAGCTTTGTAATATGGGTATTTTTTGTTAGAAAAATTCTAATCTCGAATTCGATCTCTTTAGACGCGACAACCAAATGAAGATTGATTTGTGATCAACAAAGGAAACCAAATACACTGGCACAACAGTGAAACTTTCTTCCCAGTATCCTCCAACGCAACATCTTCTTCATTATTCTTCAGACCTATACCTCAGAAAAGAGTAAGTATCCTCCTTCCATCTATTTCATTTTATTATCATTAGATGTAGTCTTTATGGCAAAGGAACCTAGTCTTTTACCCTATATCAATTCACTCTCTCTAGTTGCAGCCACCTTCCATACCTAGTCATATTAAGACTTGGCCCAATTTTCCATTTGACCTCATCAATAGTCTCAGACCTTTGCAACATATCTACACCCTCTCTATAATCAATCCTCTCCTTCTATCAGAACTCTAATAACAAGGACTGTGTGATTCCACCAGCTCTGACTTAACTATCATCGGTTCTCTCCAACCATCACCGATTATAGTAAAACCATCATTGGTTTCATAAAACCATGGTCAGTCTCTATATCACCTGATCTCTACTAGAATAACAACCTGTTTCTGACTAATACCTACTTGAACAATTATTTGACCTTCGAATTTGTATCTAACCTAGCCTGTTAGCTTAGATTTACCTATAACCAACCTACTTGACCTCTGGATCTCCTTCTAGCCTAGTCTGTTAGATTAGATCTAGCCTATTGCATTTGTATGAGATGACTAAATCATATTACACTACAGTAGGATAGTATTTACTTTATTTCAGCATTAAATTTCTTTAAAAAGTGGATTGATAGCCACCTAGGAAGTATCACACTTCCAGGATCTAGAACATGCTAGGTAGTCCACTGCATATATTGTTTAACTCTCTTTGGTGGTCTTGTTTTGACTCTTATATAGGTAGTTCCTCCTAACCAAAAGGAATGTCTCACAATCACTTTGATTTAGAATTCAGATACATCCACATACAACCTTCAACCATCCTAGAACAATTATTCCTCTTACCACCCTTTATCTTATCTGTTTCATCAAGTACTTCTCAAAAAACTAAGAAATCTGGTGAAACATTTTGGCACGCCCGATGGGACCCATTTAGGGTTCCTTTCATCTTTCTTCATTCCTAGGTGAAAAATTGTGTGTATTTATTTCCCTTCTAAGTAGCATTCACATTAAAAATTTATCCTTGGTAACATTCTTTTCTTTCTACTTTCTCTGAAAGACACATTTCTTTTGGTGTATTTAAAACGAACCTTCTTATTCTTGTTTTCTACATTTTAGTGAAAGATCATCCCTCTTCCTGTTCATATATTGTTGTCATCAAATATCATACTTTCGATTTGGTTTTAAAACAAGTGCACTACATTCTAATTTAACTCATTAGCTCACATTAATTGAGGGTAACCTATACGCTAGAAGTCACGACTAGCTGATGGTTGACAAACAAAACATAGAAAAACACTTATATCCTTTTCTCTTTCTCTGAATCTTACCAAACCAAACAAAAATTCAAAATAGATACATTATTTAAAAACATCCTACTTGGAAGAAGTTGTAGGTGATCACACAATCACGGTACAGTGGGCACCCAGCGCACTGCTCTATCGAGTCATAGTTCAGAGTGAAGCCCGCCCCCACCATAACATTCCTAAAACCGCACCCTTTAGAATTATTTCTTTAGAGGAAGCCTTCCTCACCAAGAAATTCTATTGTTCTATTTATAACAGTCAGTCCATAAAAATAGCATAAGTTGCAAAAACGTAATAGAATAGGCACTCTAGGAATGTTATTTCTTAGTGTTCTACTTGATTTGTGTTTTGAGGTGAAAGCTTTTGATCATTATTTTTGTCTTTCCTTGCACACTCCCAATCATAGTCGGTGTATTATGACTTCGTCTGAGTATGCCTGGACCACATCTATATCATTCTTAGAATTTTAAGTTTGATTCAACACCAGATTTTTAAATCACAACCATCTTTCTTATTCTCTATTTCAATTTCACAGTAACCGGCTACAATTATCTTTAACCGTCCCTGGTTACATTCCAACTGGCATTGGTTAAACCCAACCAACATCGGTCTGAATTCTTCTTGGATACCTATCCAAAAGACACCTATTTCACTTTCTAAGTTGTAAAAGGCTCCTATCACCTTTCATATTATCATTACTTCAATCACAGCCTCCTTATGTCTCATCCTATGTGGAAATTGTCAGTCTAGGACCATCATTTAACAGACTGTGGTTTTTTCACAGTAACCAGCACTGGTTAATCCTAACCGGCATCGATTTACCTAAACCAGCGTCAGTCACCCTGTGCTATTTTACAGCTCACCATCGAACCTAATCCACTCACTATTGACTATTTTCCTAGTTCTGTTATGTTCTGTGCCATTCAAAAATAAAAAAATCTTGCCAAATCAGTTCTTACCCACATGGTGCTGACGTGTAGTCAGGTGAGCACCCTCGTAGTTGACGCTAGTCAAATACTGCTCTCACCTAGCCCTTCATCACCTATTCCTTCACCACCTTCCATCTCATCATCTATGGATCCTAATTAACATATCACCATTCCTATGGGTGACATGGAGTTTGCATGACTCTTGGATCAAAATCCCACTATTTTGAGCCACTACCTCACCCATACCTCCACTCGAGATTCCTCAGGTCAACTGATCTATGGCATGCCCATATCCTTATCTCCATCCTTAATGATCACTTCAGCCTTGGCTCCACCTCCTACCATGGTGACCTCACCCGTTTTATCCCCAGTTGTGTCACAGCTAGGTCCCATGCTAGCTTTGACTGCGACATCCACCACCTCTATTGCACCCGTAGTCTCCACCATACCTTCATCCACCACCCAAAACATAGCATCATCTGCACCTGTTGTCTCATATATACCAGTCACAACGCTACCACTCGTGGTGTCAGTAACCTCTACCCCATTTCAAAACATTGTCCTTTCTATTCCCCAATCTCTACCTCCCATCTCTACCAGGGTCACTATGAGTGTCCCACCCTCACATACCTACTACCAGCCGCCTCCTGTTTCATCGGTCATTCAATCCAGATATATACCCTTTATGTCTATCTCTCAATTCTTGCTTCTTTATTTGACACCACCATATTCTAGAATGTCGTATTCTTCATATGTCCCACAACAACCTCCTTTCACTTTGGGGGTACCCAATCTTCACAACCTAACAATGAATTTATCGGGCTAATCAATGAAAAGATGCAGACATTAGAAGCATATTTTTTTGGCACCCGCAATTCTCTCACCTATGACAAGATTTGTAATGAGCCTACTCACCCATCCATTCCCATTCGCCCATATCCCGTACACTAGGAGATGCCTAAGTTTAACCACTTTAACTGTAAGGAAGATTCATAGCATCATTTGCAATCCTTCAAACATGGGTGTTACTTAATTTCCCATGATGATGCTTTTCTTTTGGGAACCTTTCCCATGTCCTTAATTGGTCCAACATTGGACTGGTATAGTGGATTACCTAGATATTCCATCTTCTCATTCAAAAAAATAGCCCAAGCCTTCTTGAATCATTTTTCAATTAACATTGTCAAGAAGGTTACCATGATTGATCTTTACTCCACGTGTCAATATGATAATGAATCTATCGCAGATTTTGTTGCTCGTTGGTGTAGCCTAATCAACCAACTCACTTTCCAATTACCACAAATTGAACTCGTAGAGTTATTCACACAAGCCTGTGCTAGACATATCTCACCTACCTTATAGGTGCAAACCTTCCAGACATTCAATGAGGCTTTCACCATTGCATGTAAGCTCAAAATTTGCACCATCGAAGAGAAGAAGATACAATTACGAAACAAGAACTCCTCGTTTAAATCACATGATACTTCCTCTTCCTTGAAACCTCAGATGAGTTATTCCAAAGCCAAGGGAACTACCAATGTAGTGGTACTTAAGGATGGCCCTACCCATCCATCTAATCATCCTAAACCTTCATCCAATCTGTCATCGGTCCAATCCTTTTAATTCAAATGAGAACAAAATAAATACATAGCAATTGGGGAACCATATTCATCTATTTTAGAAAATATTATTAAATTTAATGCCATCACCCTTCCTCCTATCAAACCACATATTGGTTTTGACCCCTCTCACCCCATACCACGTTGGTATAAGGAAAATGACTACTATAACTATCACCATGTAAATGGTCATAGTGACAACAATTGTATCACCTTTAAAAACATTGTTCAAAGAATGCTCAAGAGCGGCGAGTTAGTCTTGGATAACCCTAATGCACCTGTCAATCAAGACCTTCATATATTCAAGAAACCATTCCCTAACCATTCCCCATCCAACGATCAAACTAGTGATGCCTCACACAACAAAATTAATACATGAGAGGTACATGTTATTTTTACCGACTTACCACTTGACTCCCAAATACCTTCTATCCCCTTCATCGAGGAAATCCCAGCCCAAAATACTCTACCCAAACAGGAACCCACTTTATTTGTTCCTCTACCCATAGAGGAAAGCTCTTAACCTCCCTGTACACCTACGGAGGACTCTCTCATTAGCACTTATATCATTCCCCCTTTAGCTTACCTACCTATTGAGCTGATACTAATTGTACCTCCTCCACCCACAGAGGAGTACCCATTGTCTTCTCCACCTATTTAGGATCGAATAGATTTTTTGTTGCCACTCGGTGACCATTCTCCATCAAATACCCAAGATCTTGCGGACCTACTTTTGGCTCTCTTACCTATAGAGGCCGAAGCTAGTGAAATCCCTATTTCTCAAACACATTTTATGGGAATCATCACTCACTCCACACCTACCTCATCTAACATAGTTCCGTTCTCACGTTTGGCTAACCACCTAGACTATTTTGATAGGGCTTCACTTTGGGGGCATCTCTTACTCCCAGTCTTGACCCAAATGCAATCATCTTCCACTAACATTTCTACCATTTATCCAAAGATGTTTCAATAACCCAAACCACACCTGAACATAACTCTCGATACATCTTCTATTGCATCATCATCATCTATACCCACCTCTCTACCTGCTAGCTAACGTGTTCCAACACCATCTCTTATATCTAAACCCACTAGTGTTCTAGGGGTCATACCCACATCAAACCTTGCACATCCTCCTATCACGATACACTTGACCACATCTTCCCATATACCTATTAAACTAATCCCTCAACCTAAACAAAAAACCCAACCTTCTAATCCACATGCACCAACCTCACTAACTACACCTTTATCACCTTCACCCCTACCATCCATCTTGGGACCTCACCCCTCTAGCTTAACAAAATCTACTCTCTCCAAGGGTAGACCTAAAATTGCCTTGACCCGGTCACCATCGCCTATAGATCTACCTAAGCGAGCCTTACGTCCTTCATTTCCATCGATAACTTAT
The DNA here is from genome assembly GCA_019776745.2 of Taxus chinensis. Classification (NCBI taxonomy): domain Eukaryota; kingdom Viridiplantae; phylum Streptophyta; class Pinopsida; order Cupressales; family Taxaceae; genus Taxus; species Taxus chinensis. The sequence goes on along the minus strand of CM034154.1, from coordinate 287,273,733 downwards.
TTTCCTCCTATACCACCATTACCTTCTATACCTCCTTCACTACCTATGACATTTTCTTCCACCTTACCTGTACCTCCCTCTGAACCTCGACCAATGCCCACTGCTGCACCTCAGTTGTCCCCTTGGGTCACTTGTCCTCTCCCACCATCTTCCTTGCCATCTACATCACATGCTCCCCCTACACCTCTACATAAGAAAAAGCACCAAAAATCAAAAAAGCCATTAATTTCCAAAGAGGCGGTTACACTTACCCCTCTTTCTATTGCTACACCTACACCAAATAAAGTACAACCCAAATCCATGACTACATCACCTCAACTACCACCACAACTACCTAATCTTGTAAACAAACTGACTTTCACTTCGCATTGTGATCCACTGGTGGGATCATATGCTACCATCTTGGCAAACCTCCTGGAAAGCTCTGCTATCACCCTCCCTCCTCTTAGACCTTATGACCCTCTTAAACCTAAACGAGAAGGGTTTGATGACACTAAAATGTGTTCCTACCATCGTGTGCCAGGGCATGATGTTGAGAACTATAAGGGTATAAAGTTTTCCATCATTCAATTATGTCCTTCTGACCCCAATTTTGATGACGATGACCTCCTTGATGATGAACCTATTTCACGCTCACCACCTTCTTCGCATCTTCCTCCTACACCTATACTACAATCTCCATCTTCACCGCCACAACCTTCCTTTCCATCTCCGAAATTTGAAATTAACATGGTTCACATTAGAGAACTTTCCTCACCACCACCCAAATGTCGTTGTACCCAACTAACCTCACAAGGATTTTCTCCTCCAATAGGTTTTTTCCCTTCATGTCATTATACCACTTACCCTACACCTTCTCCATTTTCCAAATTCCCTCAAATCAACATGGTAAAAGTCACTACACATGCGTAGAAGGGAAAAGAAAAGGCAGCTGACCCACCAACCAATCATATATGCAATATACCATCTGCACCCATACCAAAAATAACTATTTGTGGCCTTGTATACCCTATTTCTAATGGCGTCACACATCGCACCATGCTCAAACAATTACACCAGTCTCCTCTCAAAATGTCCTTATATGACCTCATCCAAACCTTAAAGTCACATCGTCAAGCTCTCATAGAGGTCCTTCAATCTATTGAGGTTTTACCTAATGACCCCACACATGTAGCATCTATTATCACACCTCATCATGTCGCTTCTCTCACCAAATTACCATCTACCTCAGAACCTCCACCTCTTCACCAAGTTGCTATCCTTAGTTTCTTGGATGATGAAATAATCCCCCACTAAACCGATGACCTAGATCCTACACTTTTCATCTCCATCCATATCAATAATATATGCTTCTGACGTGTTATGATTGATGGGGCTGCTAGCATTAACATCATCTCCTCTCATGTATTCAAACAAATGCACATACCCAAAAACTGCATGCATAAACATCCAGTCATGTTGTGTTCATTCAATGATGCTATCACCTCTACACTCGACACTATCATCCTCAATGTTCATGTGGGTCCCTGTACTGTTCTCGAGTTGCTGTACATTTTGGAAGGGGATTTTAAATATAATTTGTTGCTCAGAAGACCCTAGATTCGTGCCATGGGTTGTGTTCCTTCTACATTGCACCGATGTGTAAAGTTAAAACATGAAGGACGTTCCTATACCATTCTAGCTAATCCATCATCTTTCAGAACCTATAACATGCTTTACCGGTCCAATGATGTGCTTGTACCCATTAAGGTATCTACCTCCCTTCCTACATCTTCTTCACACATGACCCCATCCACCAAAACCATTGCAACCTCACCTTCATCCAAATATTCTATTCCCACCAATGTTATCACTTCTACCAGTCACACATCAGCTTCCCAACTAATTAACACCTCCGCCGATCTAACTTCTAACACTTCCTCCATTCCAGCCACCAATATATCAACCATTGATCCCTTGGAAGGTGTTTTTCAACACCTCACTATGGGGAGTATCGCCTATACAATGTCAATACATTCCTTACTCCACAAGAGTATGGAAACCTTCACCAACATCCTCACTATGATCACAACATAGGCAAGCATCTCCTTTATGTTCCTCCCCACCTTTGTACCCATCTTACCTATGGGGACTTGCTATTTCCACTTACACACCCAAACCACCATCACAAACCTGACCCTTTTTGGCTGACCTTGAGTTGCTTACCAATTGCCGCTTCGCTCACACTTTCCTACACTACTATGCCTAGAAGGGTTTTGAGGCCTCTATGAGAAATGTTGTCACACCGTTATTTCATGTACCACACATAAACACAATGATCGTAGTGGAGTCAGTTTTACCAAACTACCTACCAAAAAGCCCCGTATTGAACTCATTGAAGACATTGACCCCTCTCCACCTTCACCACCTTCACCAATGGAGTCAATGGATCTAGAATTTATCCCTCTTACATTTTTTTTTCATAAATACCATTTCCTTGGGGCCTCTAACCTATCAGCATGATGGTGAGGCTTCTTCCACTCTCCCATTCCTATACCTTGAGATGATTGATGATGACACACCTACCATTAACGTAATTCAATTTTAGGATGATGAGTCCATACTCACCTACCTTAGTGCTGAGGACTCTTATATTCACCGATCGTTACCTTCTGAGATGCAAACAATGTTGAATGAATCAACTATCAAAGTCAACATCCACACTCAGGATGACCCCCACATTCTCAAGATTGGACAATCTCTCGATGCTGCTGAACAGAAAGCCCTCACTTCTTTTCTTAAAAATCATAGCCATGATTTCACTTGGTCTTATGTTGACATGTCTGGCATTGATCCCACTATCATGGTCCACAATATTGTAACCATTCTCGATGCCAAACCCGTAAAACAAAATTTGAGGAAAATGAACCCATACATTTCTCTTCTTGTCAAAGAAGAACTTCAATGCCTTCTCTCAGTTTCCTTCATCTTACCCATCGATTACCCCCAATGGATTTCTAACATCGTCCCTGTCACTAAGGAGATAGGGGGACTTCACATTTGCATTGATTTCCATGATCTCAAGCTTGCTTTCCTAAAAGATGATTTTCCTCTACTTGGTATTGACCAGTTGGTTAACCTTACCACTGGCCATGAGATGCTATCACTTATGGATGGTTTCTCGGGTTATAACCAAATCTTGCTCGCTCTAGTGGATCAACACAAAACCACATTCAATACACCTTGGGGGACCTTCTGCTATTGAGTCATGCCTTTCATCCTTAAAAACACTGGTGCCACCTATCAGCGGGCTGTGACATATATTTTCCATGACATTATGCACCGTATATTAGAAGATTATGTAGACAATATTCTCACCAAATCTAAACATCACACCAAGCACCTCACCATCCTTGAAACGACCTTTGACCACCTCATTAAATATTAGTTCCGCCTTCAGCCTAAAAAGTGCATCTTTGCGGTTCTCTCAGGAAAGGTCCTGGGATTTATTGTTTCCCTCCATGGTATAGAAGCTGACCCTACTAAATTCAAGGCCATTCTCGATATGCCTCCACCCACTAACCTTCACCATCTTTGTAGTTTGTAGAGCAAGTTGCAATATATTTGTCGATTTATTTCCCAACTCTCCAACCATTGTCAACCATTTCATCACTTTGTCAAGAAGGATGTCTCTTTTAAAGGGGATGATGACTGCCACAAGGCTTTTGAGGCCTTAAAGCCATACCTTCTCCAATAACCAATACTTGTTCCACCTAAAGATGACCAATCGTTTTACCTATAAATCTCTACTACCGATCACTCTTTAGGGGCTATGTTTGCTCATCGTGACGAAAAACATAGGGAGTAGGTGGTTTATTACATAAGATGTACCCTTTTAGACTATGCAACTCTTTACACTCACCTTGAAAAACTTTTCTTAGCCTTATTTTTTTTTGCCACCAAACTTCGCCATTACCTACTCAACCACACAACCTATGTTATGACCAACACTGACCCCTTACACTTCATGTATGATAAGCCTTACCAAAATCAATGTGTCGCACATTGGTTCATGCTTCTTGTTGACATAGACCTCAAATTCATCCACCAAAAATTTATCAAGGGCCAGGCCATTGCTGACCAGCTCGCTAATGTGTCTCTTTCTGGGAATCAATCTTACAACTTTGAGTTCCCTGAAGAATCGATTGCTAACCTCTCTTTGGATGATGACCCTTACCAAATGACCTTATTCTTTAACAGTTCCAAATGTCATCGTGGGAGTGGTGTAGGAATTATCCTCATTCCTCTTGATGGTGAACCTGTACCCTTATCATTCAAACTCGACTTTAAATGCACCAACAATATCACTGAATATGAAGCACTCGTATTGGGTCTCATGATTGCTTATGCCTTAGATGTCAGATCCATTAATATCTTTGGTGATTCTCAACTAGTAGTAAACCAAGTTAATGGTTTTTATCAGTTTCATAATGAAATACTTCAAGAGTAAAAATGTTACATCAACATCATGTTGACTACCTTTGTCCACTATAAAATTCAAACCGTTCCATGATCCACCAATAAATTCATGGATACCATGTCCTACCTCGCTTCCCAAATACCCAGTTCACCTGATGATTCAGACATCATTGTTATCATAAAATGCATACCGAGACCTTCTTATACATCTTGTTGTGTTAATCTCGTCCGAACTGTCTCACTAAACACACAATACCTTTGGTATAAGCAGCTTGTGGACTACCTTTCCCTTTCTATATTTCCTCTTGATCTCACACATATTTGACAACATGCCTTTATCAAGAAGGCCTCTCATTATGTCATCATGGGTGGTCTTCTCTATAGACATGGATTTGATGGTATCCTCTTACAGATGCCTTACCAGCTCTAAAATACCCTATATCATTAAAAGAAGTTCACGATGGTTTATGCAGAGGTCACTTCAGTGGCCTTGTTGTTACTAAATGCATTCTCTAGGCCTAGGTTATTATTGGCCAAACCCTCAATCATGATTGTTGCAGGACTACATTAAGCATTATGTAAAATTCCAAGAACATGCTAATCTTCATCATACACCTACTCATGCCTTACAGGTTGCCCGTGACCTTTGGGCTGTTCTCTCAATGGGGTTTGGATCTTGTTCAGAGAGATCAATCCCCATTCTTCCTAGCGCCATCAATGGATCATCACCACTACCAAATATTACACCAAATGGGTTGAATCCATACCCCTCATCTCTACTAAAGCTGAGAAAAAACACGTGAGTTCATCAATCATCACATTATTTGTCGCTTCAGTGTTCCACATTGCACTTTATCACTGATAAAGGAAAAACAATTCAAAAAATAAAACTCTACAGAAACTTTGCAATGCCTTTGGCATCCAACTAAGCTTCTCCTTACCATATTACCCACAAAACCAATGTACAAGCTGAATTCACCAACCAAAAACCCTAAACAAAATTCTCATGTAATTTTTTAACGATACTGGGAAGGATTATCATACGCATGTTCCTTTTTCTCTTTGGGAATACCGTACTAGTATTCACACTTCCACTGCTGCTACTCCCTTTTCTCTGGTCTAATGGTACTGAGGGTTGTTTTTCCTCTCGAAGTCCAGATCCTGTCTCTCCATATCTCTCTTCAAGATATGCTTACTGATGTATGAATTTTTTCCAAGACCGTTTAGCACAACTTGAGTTATTAGATGAGCATCGTCATCTTCATTCCCCTCGAACCATCTCCCAAGTCTACCAAAAAACACATCTATCATGCCTATGAAAAACGTGTCCATGAAACGCACCTTCAAGGTTGGTGACCTTGTCCTCAAGGAAAAATCAACATGTAACCAAAGTCAGAAAAAAAATAAAACGGGGAAAATTTGCTCCTAATTGGCTTGGACCATACATCGTGACCCATGACTATGGATAAGGTGCTTATCGTTTATCTTCACTGGATGGTAAGCCCGAACCTGAGCCTCTCAATGCCTTACATCTTTAACCATTATACTATTGACTTCTAGTCCTACATCACTATTTATCTAGTTCATGCTCGTCCCTTGGGCGCCATTTACCTGTTTCTTCTTTTTCCACACCTCATCCCCAACGACTAAATAAGAATAATGTGATTACCCATCACCCTTTTTCCTTCTCTTAAATATGCACACCATGGCTCTGCACATGGCATGATTCTCATGGATACTTTTTGTCTTCTTTTATATGAGATCCCATGGTCGTTCCACCCTTGCTTTCTCAACAAGAACCAAATGCTTCATTATAGTCTCATCCATGACTTAAAAGCCAATAAAATATAAATATATATACCTATGATATAATAAAGGGATTCACTCCTTGAGTCAAACTTCTAATATAAAAATATGAAATCCCTCAAAAGAACATATTTCACCTTCAATTGTCGCTATAAGTAGACTGCTCCCTCAAAGGGACAACTATAAAAAGCTCACAAACTCTTTACATAGTCTTTCTAAAAAAGAGGAGTATTTTCTCAAAAATAATCAAAAATTCAGAAGCTTACAGCATCAATCAACTTCATGAAGACATCAAGGAGACATATATTCATCCCGTATAGACTTCCCACATCAATCAGTCTATCTAACAAAGTCAAAAAGAGAAAAGAAAAAGAAACATTAAAATTTTTTGTCATGGACTTGTCCCATTCTGATCTTGAATCTCATTTCCCAAGGAATTTTACTTCCCATAACCTATGACCTGATTACCTTCACCTCCTTACCCATGTTTGTCTTTTCACTTCATACTGCATCAAGGGACCTGCTGAACCTATGACATTTTGTGATCATTGTGGACTAGTCGTCACCTTTCGAATAATCAATCGTGCAATGTCTTTAGGGTCTTACGTTCACTAGCCTATTTGTATATGTGTTTCATACATTCTGATCCTTTCCAATCATTGTGGCTTTCTTGCCCCCTCTTATCTTTTCTCTTCTTCATTACCTTTTTGATCTTCCTATATAGGACTAGACCCTCAACGACCTCTCTTTTGGGATTTTTCTTCTCTCACCGTCAATCAAACCTAAAATCGCCTTTTACCTATCTACCTATTCTCAACCTAAACATCAATGACCTCAACCTAATTATACCTTATGACCTGGAATCAACACTTCCTATCGACCTAAAATCACCTTTACCTATCTATCTATACTCTACCCAAACTTAATTGACCTTGACCTACTCATCACTATGACTTGGACTTAACCCTACCTATCAAACCTACCTACCTCTTCTTCTATCTTCTTATATTCTTCCCTAGCCTATGGGAGAACTACATCAGTTTGAAGGTCCCCTTTTTTCTGGGACTATGTAAGCAGCACTTCTAGGGCTATAGGGAAACTGGACAGGTTAGCTTCAACCACTCTTTAGGCCTAAACCATTTACCCCCACCTTTACCTAATTTCCTATTTATATAAAAAACCCAGAAATCTATCCCATATCCACATCATTTGACCTACATACACTCCTCATGTTTCACATACTCTTTCAACACTATAATTTCTTTCCCAAATTCATCTATAACCCATATTTAAAGATTTTACACCACTACATTCATTTGCATTAGCATGTATTACCAAAATATCTAAATATGCATCCATGCGTAAACCGACCTAAATCCACCATGCCTAAACCAACCTAACTCAATACATGCCTAAACCAACATGACTCAATCCATGCCTAAATTGACCTGACTTGACCATACCCAAACCAACCTGACTCAATCCATGCATAAACCAACTTGACTCCACCATGCCTAAAATTAACCTGACTCAATCCATGCCTAAAATTAACCTGACTCGATCCATGCCAAAAATTAACTTGACTCAATCCATGCCTAAACTAACCTGACTCTATTATGCCTAACTCACCTAATTCATTCATATCATAATAAAAGTAAAATAAAATACACATCATAACACATAATCATCTAAGCCTCATACAATCTCATCATATAAATACTCTGTGTATCACAATAATTTATACTCATCTCAAAAAATACATGTTTCTCTCATATATCATCGGCTCGCAGGCCACTATCTAATACAAAGAATATCTTCGGCTCGCATGCCGGTATCATGTACAAATAATAATAATAATAATAAATACAAAATCTCTTCGGCATGAGGGCCGGTCTCATATATAATCCATAAAAAAATGGACTTGGCATGTAGGCCGGTCCATATCAAGTCAATCATCTCCCCATATGATGTTGGGGAATGCTCACTATGTGACTGTGGTCTCTCCCAACCCCTCTTTTCACACCTTGTCTGATGCCTGAAACCTACCTCACCTCTTGCTGATAGCCCCTCACATGGGGCTAGCCTCTGCACACTAGTAGCCTCACCTTGACCCTGTCACTAGGCTCGTAGGCCCCCTGTAATCTCCACAACTATGAGTTCAGGATCTAGTCCTCTCACTAGAGGCCTGTTGTGCTCTATACTTGGCATGTAGGAGGGCACATCTAGCCCGATAGATAAAAAATGATCTTGATAATATCATGCCTCTACTAAGGAATCCCTGAATCTGACCATGGTCACTATCTATGGAGGTGTCATGGGTCTTGCTACCTACATGGGTACCTGTACAAGGGGACCCTATCCCTGAACCTGCATTGAGCCCTGTGCTAGTACTAGAGCCTGAGTCAGCCCGAAAATCTATGCATGTGCCTATATCTGGGCCTGCAGGGTAGTAATATGTGCCTGTGCTACTGTCAGCTAGCCCTACAGACCCATAACTTACCCCTGCACTGTGGCCAACTGGCCCTATAAAATCCTACACCTATGGTCTTATAGAGAAGATATCTCCCCACCATCTCTGCACTACCTCCTCTCCATCTCCATCTGCCCCATGCCTCTTCCTGTGTGGGTACATGTCCCTTCCCTACTTGATCCTGTAATGTCATAGCTATCTGGGCATGTAATGATGGAAACCTGTGCCTCTGAACCATATGAGCTGCCTCTACATGATCTTTTTCTACGTCACCAAAGTAGCCACCTACCCTTGTAGGGGCATATCTCTAAACTGTGATGGTGGCTAAGTATGGCTACCCTTACTTCGGTGGTACTACTCGTAATTATGCCACCCACCACTACCTGTACCCATCTGCAACCCCAACATCATCAATATATGTATCTACAGGCTACTCCTCCTATCCAGTTGGCACTATGGGTCGTGGTGGAGACATAGGTATCTCCACGCCATCTCTCATGTACTATGGGAACAGAGGCGGTACACCCTGGACTAGCCCAAACTAGTGCCTAACCCACTCTATGGGTATACCCTCATGCTCTCTTGTTCTCCTCCTCTCTATCCACATATGTATCTATAGCCCAGCTAGCTCCGTCGCCATCTGTCTGTATGTGGGGAAACCCACATATGGCCTCCAAATGATGTCCACTCTGGACAACCCATCTAACAACCTCATGTAGTAAGATACATCATGAGTAGCTCTGGCACCTCGATCCTCTCCCATGGATGGTACCCACTGCCTATACTTCACTCTCAAAAATCTCCATGGAAATGCATCTTCCCGGGGCATCCCCACAGGTCGAACACAAACAAGGTGCTCATAAGCCCAACAATGTAGTAGTATGACGTAGAAGATGTTAAACCTCCGCAGTCTTGCGTAGGCCCATAGCTCTCTATACACTTTCATCAGCAATGCAAGTGCCCATGCGAACCGTGTCCACTGTATCATCATGTCATGGAGGAATCCAATCACTGACCTTGGGAATATCCCACCCTCTACATCCAGCAATGCAAAGCAACACACTACCTCCATCAAGAGTACCACTAACCTCATCTATTCAGGATGAGATCTATACATCGCTCCATATCTCATGCTAGCACTATGGAATGTCAGGTCCACCACACCCTCACACAATACGGGTGCTAGTAGCTCCTCAGATGCCTCTAAAGAGATGGAATAATCCTACGCCCCCAATATGGATAACCATAGGATCCTGTAGACATCCTCCAGGGTGATCATCATCTCACTTGTCGGCAACTAGAAGGTGTTGGTTGCCAAGTCCCATCTATAGATGAGGGAAATCATCAGACTCGCCTCTAGGACTACATGCCGGTAGCACCTCACCCTTATCAACCCCACCTTTGTAACATGATGCCACTCCACCTGCGTCATGCTCACCCGTACTATCAATAACAAGGGTGACACATAGGCCCTCATCTACATCTCATCTCGAGCCTACATCCAACAAGAGTAATGTATTGGTACACCTTCCCAACTTACCTATTTCACCCCAGATTCCTACCTATCTACCCTAACCTTCACCCAAACCTACCAAAACCCATCCACCAAAAACCACATTACCCTAACCCTCACCCAAATCCATCCACCCAAAACTATCTACCCTACCCAAACCCATCTACCCGAAACTACATTACCCTAAACCTCACCCAAACCTACCCAAACCCATCCAATCAAAACTATCTACACTACCCCTCACCCAAGACACCCTAAAACCTTTTCATCTCCCTTAACCCTCTTCCCTCTCACATAATCCTTTCTCACCTACCATACTTATCTACCCTAACCATCACCCAAACCTACCCTACCCCTCACCCACGCCACCCTAAACCCTTTTTGTCTCCATTAACCCTCTTCCCTCTCACCTAATCCTTTCTCACATGCCCTACCTATCTACCCTAAACCTCACCCAAACCTACCCTACCCCTCAACCAAGCCACCTTAAACCCTTTCCATCTCCCTTAACCCTTTTCCCTCTCACCTAATCCTTTCCTACCTACCCTACTACCCCATTCCTTGCCCTTCCTATATCCCCTCTTTTTTGTCCCAACTTACCCTTAGGTTAACTGATGTCGGTCATCATTGACCGCCCCTAATTATCCCTTGACCACCCATGGTCTCCCCTTGACCAGCATCGGTCACTGTTCTCGGTACTGGTACCGGTCACTACCCACCGACGTCGGCCACAAGTTGACTGACGTCGGTCACTGTCGTGCCACCCGCCCTAACTTCCCAACCCTATTTTTTCCCTTCCTAGTCATTCTACCCACCCAAATCCCTCCTTACACCCTTAATTATTTCTACATTAACCTTTTACCCTACCCCCTATCCTTCCCCATTCCCATTGCCCTCTATTTTTCTTGTTTTGAAATTATTTTCCCCACAAACCCCCATTTTTTCATATTTCCTATATCCTAACCAATTTAACCAAACAATCATAAATAAAGGTTCAAATCATACCTGATCTCGCTACCACCGTCGTGGTGGAACCTCCAGCCTTCGCACTACTCCCCCCAATCCCTCTTCAGCCTCTTCCATCCTAAAAAATCCTCCAACTCTCTCCACCAATCACCTCTCTCAATCTAATCTTGTGTCCCCATCTCTCACTCAACCAAGATTTCCTACAAGACTCACCAAATAATCTCTCTACCATACTCTTTTGTCCTCTTCCTCTTTTCTCTCTTCTTGTCCTTTTCTTCCCTTTAATAATGCACAAATGAATTTTACAATGCGGGGTTTTTGCTTTTTATACCCTACCCGACTCAACCGACGTTAGTTAACCCTTAACCGATGTTGGTCTATTTCCCTAGCTAACTATCATCGGTTCCTCTCCACCATCATTAGTTCATACTGACCACTTTCGGTTACCCTACATACTCATTGCCCTCATATTGACCTCATTTTCCTTACCTCCTCTTTCCTTTTCCTGCTCTACACCTACCTGGACCACTTTACCTTCCCCTCTAGCTCTTCACCTTCTTCAACCTCACCTCGTTAGCCATTGACACCTCCTCATTTTACCCCTACCTTGGCCTTACCCGTGCTGTGATCTATCTACCTAGACCTAGAAAACTGTATTGTGACCTTTGACCTCACGTGCTCGCTATACCTTGTGGCACTATTACCTATGTTGATTGACCTAATGACCTTACCTATCCTATTACTGTGTCTGTTTATCCTGACCCTACCTTTGGTGTATTGGAACATACCTAAATGTTCCTACCCCTACTCTACATGGGTTTCCTGACCATATCCTATACCTTGGATACCAGAATCACTTCAACCTTGTTTGGATAAACCTACCAATCTTAAATGATGTAAAGTTTTCAAGTTCTTCAACCTGGTACCATGTCACCGTTTATACGTGTGCATGCATTCAACTACCCCTACCTTTGACCTTGGCCCATTTACCTATATACCCAATTTTCCCTTTACCCCATTCCACATTTCTATTCATTCTTCTTCACATATAATTTTATCAAACCACTCACCGATTCACCCTGTCACCTCATCAGTTCCTTGTTTGAGGAGGATCACCCTCATTCCCACTTGGGGAAACCACATCTTATTTGTGTCAACGTCCCTTACAAATACAAGCTACGCAATAAAAAGGGGAAAAATTTAGACACCAAAATCATGTCATAATCACCTTGTTCCCCTAGCATAACCCTATAATCACTTCCTCATCCTCAATACCTTATCACCTACCTCCTGCACCCCACACATTTTAATTTAATTAAATTAATTCCATTTACCTCCATACATATTAATTTAATTATTTTAATTAAGTTAATAACCTTTTACCCACACACATATTAATTTAATTATTCACATTAAATTAATTTACTACCCTCACACACCTATTTAATATAATTTCCTTTTATTAAATACACCTCACCTAACCACCTCCATGATTTGACCCATTAACCTAAATTCTAAACCAATGGCCTAAATAAAACCTAACATTAGACCCATCCCCTCACCTCACATTTAAAAGCCTCCTAAGGTCGGTTTTCACACCAAGGAAAGGAAGAGACCCTTATCAAATGGTGGAACAACTTCCCTAGAAACTTTTGAACAACTCGAGATATCTCACCAAAACCGGTGTCGGTTTGCCCTAAACCAATGCTAGTTCACCCTAAACCAATGCCAGTTATACCGGAATGGACTAAATGGCCTATTTAGACCCATTTACATCGTTGTAATATGGGTTGGTTTTGTTAAGAAACTCTTGATGTTGAATTCGATATCTTTAGATGCGACAACCGAATGAAGATAGATTTGTGATCAACAAAGGAAACCAAATACACTGGTACAATAGTCAAACCTTCTTCCCAGCATCCTTCAGTGTAGAAAATTCTTCATTATTCTTCAGACCTGTACCTCAAAGAAGAGTAATTATCCTCCTTCCATCTATTCCATTTTCTTATCATTAGCTATAGTCTTTATGGCAAAAGAACCTAGTCTTTTACCCTTTATCCATTCCCTCTCTCCAGTTGCAACCACCTTCCATACCCAATCATCTTAAGACTTGGCCCGATTTCTGATTTTGACCTCCCCAGTAGTCTCACACATTTGCAACATATCTACAGCCCCTCTATGATCAATCCTTGCCTTCTATCCACTCCACTTTTACCCCAAAAACTCTAAAAGCCTAGACTATGTGATTCCTCCTGCCCTTACTTTACTGTTGTCGGTTCCCTCTAACCATCGCCGGTTACAATAAAACCATCATCAGTTTCATAAAACCATGGTTGGTCTTTGTGTGACCTGATCTTTGAAAAAATAAAAACCTCTTTCTGACATATACCTACTTGAACACCTATTTGACCTTCAGATATGTATCTAACCTTGCCTGTTAGCTTAGATTCACCTATAATCAACCTACTTGACCTCTGAATCTCCTTCTAGCCTAGCCTATTAGATTAGATCTATCCTATTGCATTTGTATGAGATGCCTAAATCATATTAGAATACAATAGGACAATATTTACTTTATGTCAGTATTAAATTATTTTAAATAGTGGATTGACAGCCACCTAGGAAGTATCACACTTCCAGGATCTAGCACATGCTAGGCAGTCCACTGCATATATTGTTTAACTCTATTTGGTGGTCTTGTTTTGACTCTTATACATGTAGTTCCTCCTAGCAAAAAGGAAGGTCTCACAATCACTTTGATTCAGAATTCAGATACATGCGTATACAACCTTCAACCATCCTAGAATAGTTATTCCTCTTACCACCCTTTACCTTATCTGTTTCATCAAGTAATTCTTAGAAAACTAAGAAATCAAGTGAAACACTAGACACTAAGACATCCTTAAGATAATTTAAGAGGGATCATCCATTAAATTAGATCATTGAAAATAAATAAGGAGGCATTCTCATAGGAAGAAAGCTAAGAGAATAGAAAAATCATGAATACATAGCACTCTTGTCAATGATAGAAAACAAGAATGTTGGAGAAGCAAGAAAATATTAGCATTCTGTGAAGGAAATGGATGAAGAATTGGATCAGATAAAGAATGAAACCTGAGAGGTCAAGCCAAGACCAAAGGATAAAAATGTAATTGGAACAAAGTGGGTCTTTAGAAATAAGATGAATGAAAAAGGAGAAGTAACAAGAAAAAAATAAAGACTAGTGTGCAAGGGCTACACTCAAATGGAAGGAGCTGACTTTGATGAAACATTTACACTGGTGGAAAGGATGTAGGCAATAAGACTGTTCCTAGCTTATCCAGCTTACAAGAAGATAGGAGTATTTCATATGGACATGAAATCAGTTTTCCTCAATGGTTTTCTAAATGAAGAGATATATATTGAAAAACCTGACGGATTATCACTAGCTGAATATGAAGACTATGTGTGTAGGTTGAAAAGGATTTATATGGACTAAAAAAATCCCCTAGATCTTGGTACAATAGATTGTACTCATACCCCATTAAGTAGGGGTTCATAAAAGGTGTTGCTAATAGTAATATCTACATCAAGGAAGAATGAGATCATATATTCATAGTCATTATGTATGTGGATAATATCATTTTTGGAGGAGATTGTGATAAAATGAATTATGAATTTGATGATCTGATGAAGGATAAGTTTGAAATTTTTATCCTTGATGACCTTTCATTCTTTCTGGGCTTGCAAATCAGTTAGTTAGATAAAGGTATCTTCATATACCAAAACAAATATATAAAGGAAATACTAAAAAGGTTTAGGGTGGAAGAATGCAGACCAATAGGGACACCAATGAAAATGGAATGCAATTTGAGAAAAGAGGACAACTCACCAAAAGTAGACAAAACCTTGTATAGATCCATGATTGACAGTTTACTCTATTCTACTGCATCAAGACCAAATATCATGCATGAAGTGGGCATTGTTGGAATATTTAAGGAATATCCAAGGGAAACACAATTCAAGGAGGTCAAAATAATTTTGAGATATCTCATGGGAACACTTGAATATGGACAATGGTACCCCAAAAGTAGCGACTTTAACATAAAAGCATATACAAATTTTGATTGAGCTAGAAGTGTTGATGATGGGAAGAGTACAAGTGGTGAAGAATTATTTATTGGAAATTTCTTGGTATCCTGGCTGAGTAAGAATCAAATGTGAGTGGAACTCTCAACATGTGAAGTAGAATATATAGCTTCTAGAATATGCTACACTCCGGTTTTATGGATGAAGTAGACATTGGAAGATTACAAGGTAAAAATGTATAGTCCAATTCCCTTGTTTTTTTACAACACAAGTGTAATAGGTGTCTCTAATAACCCCATATTCCACCCAAATACAAATCATATTCTAATTAGATATCAGTTCTTGATGGAACAAGTAAATGATGGAAAAATAAGCCTAGAGTATGTGAGCACAAAAGAAGAAATTACAAGCATTATGACCAAGACACTACCAAAGGTTACTTTTGTACACTTAAGGAAAGAATTAGGGGTCATTGCTAATCCCAAAAACAACTAGAAGGTGTGTAGACAAGGTGAGGAAGAACTATTAGGCAATATTAGCTCCTAAGCAATGCCAAACAATATTTGTGATAGGGAGAACTAATCTGCTAGCTCAAGATTATCAAAGTGGGCATCAACTTAGGGGGATCATTTCCACAAACATATCAAGTCTTATGGTTTAGAAGCATGTGCCAAAGGGGAGTTGTTATCCAAATTCACCCCCAGGGTTGATTCGATAACATACATCAGAGTTCTCAACTCCCAGGCAAATGGATTGATTCAGGGCAAAAATCATGTTTCTAGGGTCCCCTCAGAAAATTTTCTAACTCTCCTGTCCAGGTTGAAAAGAACAAGCTCTGAGAAAATGTGAAAAAGTTGCAGAAAATAAGCTTGGGCCAGAAAAAATTGTGAAAATCGGCTAAGTCCTAGTCCTCGCAACAGTCGGGACATTTGGGACGTCGGGGCGCGAATCGGCTGGAAGGCCGCCAGGCAGTCCGCAGGGTGGAGGAACATCCGGGCCGTTGGGATGCGTGGGACGCGGAAAGCCGGTTCAGCCAAAGGAGAAGAAAATCGACTAACTGCTCTGGGACAAGTGGGACAAGAAGACGCGAAGGGCGCGAACCAGCCAGTTTGGCCGAAAAGGAGAACTTTCGCACTAAGCAGTTGGGACATCTGGGCCGCGAGGACGCGAAGGACGTGAAAAAGGTGAAGTGGCCGAGGGCAAAGGAAGCCCATTTCAGGCGGTTCGAAAGAATTTGTCCCAGATAGTCTGGGAAAGTTGGAACAAATGGACGCGAAGGACGCAAACCGGCCGGTTCGGCTGAAATGGGAAACTTCAGTTTTGGGACAAGTGGGACAAAGGGACGCGGAAGACGCGGATAGCCGAAAAAGCCGAGCCAATCAAATTGCGCTACGTGTCATCGACAGATAAGGGACAAGGAAGCCCATTTTGGGTGGATCGGAGGATTCTGTCCCAAACAACACTGGGACATCTGGGACAAAAAGACGTGAAGGGCGCGAAAAGCTGGCAGACCCGCGGACCAATCCAATCACGACATGTGTCACAAGGGAAAAGGTCCAAAAGTCAAAGGGCGAGTTTTGAAGGGTCAGCCCGAGCCAATCAGAAGAGAACACGTGTCCTATGGAGCAAGGAATGCGGAGCAGGGAAGAAGAGAGAATTGCTCAGCGAATCAGAGCCTGCCACGTGTCGTCTAGGTGGCAGAGCGTGGGAAAAAGATTTCAAAATCCGTTTTGGCCTGTTTCGTGCCCTAAATCTTCAAATCGTCGTATCTTTCGATCCAAAGCTCATATTTACACGTTCTTTATATCAACGGAAAGTTGTTGAAATTCTCTACATGATTCTGGGATCAATATTGCATTTTGATGCAGTCTGGAGAGAGAAAATTGAGAAAATGTAGCTGACGTGTGGTAAGGCCAAAAGTGACGCTCCAACAACCAACTTTAATGCAGCAAACAGTTCGCCGCTTTTGTTAGACAGCCTGCCGTTTTTCCAGGATCCGTCGCTTCTGCCATAATGAGATGATTTTAAATGTGACCTAGAAGTGGTTGGGGCAGATTCTAGATTTCCTCTCTCATTCTTTCTATATATTGTAAAGAGGGGCCTCTTAAAAAAGGGTCGAACATTTTTCTGTTTTGCTCCTCCCTTCTTCTCCTATCAGGCGAATTTGTGGAGTTCGAACCTCCCATTTGAAACTGTAATATGAATCTACCTCTTGGCATTCTGTAGTGCATTGTATAAATCTTTGGAGCAAGTAATACATGTCTGTGGATGATTCTCAACACTCTCTGTGTTCATTTGCATCCTCCTAGTCTTTCACTGCAAGTTTTGTTATCTGTGCATGATCTTCCCTCACATTTGAATGGTCTGTGTTTATCAGCAAGACAGGTGTTCTTCATTCCTCGGTGCATCACCTCTATTAGCTTAGGTTTATTTTTATGCATCCCTCTCTCTCTGTCTCCTTGGCAAGTTAGATTAGGTTTTGAGTAAAACCTCTACATTTTTTTGTATGCATCTAAACATAGGAATAGGAACCAGCCTTCTCTGGAGAATCCTTTCTCATCTTTACAAGCCCCACACTTTGAAAAAGGATTCCATGTTGTGCAATCACACTAGATGCTAGAGTGATCAACCTAGAAGCCTGATCTGCATCCAGGGGTGTTGTGAGCCTGCAACAACAGTTTTGGCATCCCGGTGGGACCTAGAGGTCTCATTTTTATTGCAACAGGGTTGATGTGCATCTGCTGCATTTTTCTTGATTAAAAAGAGCTATTATTTGCATATCTGGCGACTCCCAGGGGAAGAATCGATTAAATCCAAGCGCAGGCCTGAAAACTCATCAGAAGAATCACCACAAGGTCAAGAGTTGGAGAAGAAGAAGTGCTGTTTGAATACCTGCAATTATCTCCAAGAACAAGGCAAAGAGGAAGAAGGATTCAAAGGTCTCCATCTCCACCAAACAGAACTCTCTCAACTCCTCCACCTGACAGGCCTTTCATTCAGTCAACAAGGGTTTTAAGACCAATCAGAATGGCTCATAACAACCCCTACATCAACTTCACAGGCAACAGCCCACTTGCTCTCAATGCACAACATCCAGTTCCTATTGCAGCCTTGAAGAATATTCCCTACTTCATTGGAGAAAATCAGACTACTCTAGATGATCATGTTAAAGATATTGCTAACCTTTGCGCAATCCATGAAATCAATGAAATGCAAGTGGCTGTCAAGTTACTGGCATCTTCATTCAAGGGTAAAGCATTGCAGTGGTTTAGAAGCCTTGGAGCTGGTTCTATCACAAACTGGAATCAATTGTGTATTGCACTTCACGAGCAATTTGGAGAGAAGGGAGACAACTTGTCTCTTTTGGAGCAGCTAACAACTATCAAGAGAGCCCCCAACGAGCAGCTGACTGACTTCAACTTCAGATTTCAAAGGTCTTGGGATAGGATTCCAGTGGCAGTCAGGCCAACAGCAGAAGGTGCTTTTCTATATTACCTTAAAGCTTTGAATTCTGATATTTATATGTTAATTCAATCTATGGGAGGCACAACCTTACCCGCTACTTATAGCATTGCCATTAGAGCCGAAAACTGTCTTATTCAAGCTGGTAAACTGGCTCCTAGGCCTCCCATGCCCTTGTATCCAAACTTAGAAAATCCAAGCACTAGTCAAGCACCCACTTTGGCTCATGTTCCCACCCCTAGAAATCAAAGTTCAAGTGAAACTTCTACTTCATCCTCTAGTGCTTCAAATGAGCTTCAAGAGGTCATGAAACAGTTGCAAAATTTGGGAAATGAGCTGGTTACTATCAAAAGACAGCAAGCTCAAAGTGTTAGACCGTATCAGCCTCAAGCACAATACCAGGCTAGGCCCCCATACCAACAAAATAGGTCACCAAATCAGGCTGCAAATCAAAATCAAAGCCAAGTAAGGCCTCCTTCCAATAGACCATTCCAGCCCTATAATCCAAATTCCATATCTGCCTCTAAGGCATTAGTGCCAACACAGAACAACATTGCTCAGGAATATGATTGGTGCTTTCCATGCAACGAGCCTCATAACCAATCCATGTGTTTCAATGGTGCCCTCAATCAAGCACTAATGGTGACAACTACTGGTGTGGAAGGCGAGGGCAGTCAAAGAAACAGTCAACAACAAGAAACATTTCAATAGCAATCAGCCCCAAATGACACCACATTGGTGAACTGGCAAGCAGAAGATTTTTGTGGCATGAATCAAGCAGTTTCTCAAGGTGTTGCAGCCAACACAAGGTCAAAGAGGAGAAATTTGGGTGAAGAATAGCCATTAGCCCCAGCCAATCCACAACCTTCCACGGCTCCACAAATGATTGGCAAGCAAAGTCTGGTTTCAAATACACAAGGGCAGCCAAGAACAGCCCCTAGGCCAACTCAAATGCCAGTTGTTGTTGCCGACATGCAAGGAGTAAATGTGCAAACCAAGGGACAGCAGAGAGATCCTTCATCACCATTTAGTATCATTGATCAGATGAAGAAAACAAACGTCAATATATCAATGTGGGAATCCCTATCTATCCCAGGACAAAGAGATTTGCTGCAAGCTGCCATGAAGGATTGGCCAACTTCAAATCAGCAAGTCCAAATGCAAGAGAAGGTGTTCACAAATGCTGCCCAGTCTGAGGGGAATCATAGAGGACAGCAAGGTAAAATGTTGAAGCCCCCTCCATTTTATGTTTCATTGATCATAGGAGACAAGTTGGTACATAATTGCATGATTGACTCTGGGGCAAGTAGTTCAGTAATGCCTAAACAAATAGCTGATCAACTAGGGCTCCAATATGAAACAACATCCAAAGGGGTAGTGCAGCCAGATGGAACAACAATAGCAACAGTTGGAGTGATTAAAGGTTTGAATCTTACCTTGCATACATGCCCCAACGTTACCGTTTTACAAGATGTGTCAGTGATAGATTTGCCACCACTCTTTGCCCTATGTTTATCAAGGGATTTCACAGCCAAAATTGGAGGCTACTTATCTACTGATTGGTCACACATGTTATTCAGAACAAGATATGGCACTAAGGTCACAATCAGATCCGAACCAATTGCAAACTTTCATATTGAGCCTCATACTCCAAGCCAAATCAATGCCAACTGTTCAGCATTTGATCAAGAAGATTATCCAAACACAGATGAAGCCGACACCAAAGTTGGAAGAATTGGAGATTTGACTCTTGATGAATGGGCAAACAAGATACATGCTTTTGATCCCTACCAAGAAGTAGAAGAATCCGAACTAGGAGTTTATTGCATACATGAAGAAAACTAGCCTATTCCTAGCATCACCAAACCAAACCATAAGGATGACAATGAGGTATGGAAATTATTTTTCGATGGATCAATGAGTAGGCAAGGTGCAGGAGGAGGAGCTATGCTTGTTTCACCTCAAGGCACCAAATATTATTCACCTTTTCATTTCTAGTTTTCTTGTTCAAACAACACAGCTGAATATGAGGCCTTGATTCATGGACTTCATTGGGCTGGGAAAAAGGGCATAAATAACTTGCAAGTGTTCGGGGATAGTGAGCTGATCGTCAATCAAGTCAGGGGACAACATGCTACAAAGAATGACCTGCTGAAGAACTACAAGAATAGGGTATGGGACCTCATTGAGGATTTCAAAGCTTTCAACATTGTGTCCATACCCAGGAAGAAAAATGAAGCCGCAGATAGGCTCGCAGCAGTTGGAGCAATGTTTGATGTGGTTGACAACATCAAAAGGGAAAAAACACAGCCACATATCCATGTGATTGTGAGGCCAGCAGTTCCAGATAATAATATAAGCTGGCAGGTGTTTGAGAACGATCAGCAGATCGTCAATTTTTTACAAGAAGAGGCTGAATTCTCAGCTAGGAATCATGACAGACTAGAGCAGCAGTATGGGGATCAAGTAGTGCAGCTGCGGACAAACAAGCTTCCCAAGGGTTTAGTAACGTTGGAGTCTATCTTCAACCCTAACGAAAAGTTCCGTAAGGAAAAGGCTAACATACAGGTCAAGAGAGAAGATTCAGAGCCAATTCCGGTTGGGGAAGGCAAAACACTTCAAATTGGTAAAGTGGCCACTGAGCAGGAGAAATCATATTTCATACAGCTTTGCCAAGATTTTCCAGATGTCTTCGCTTGGAGCTATGAAGACTTGAGAGGATTCAATCCGAATTTGGCACAACATACCATATAATTGGATCCAGATGTTAAGCCCATCAGGCAGAAGCAGAGACCTCCTCATATTGAGCCTCTAATGAAGAAAGAGCTAAATAAGCTAATAGAGGCAAGCATTATATTCCCGATCAAACACTCAAGCTGGGTTACTAACTTGGTTCCGGTCAGGAAGAAGAGCGGAGAAATCAGGTTGTGTGTGGACTTCCGAGACCTCAATAGGGCATCTCTCAAAGATCATTACCCGCTTCCTTCAATGGAACAAATATTGCAAGTAGTATCCGGTTCAGAGAGATTCTCTCTCCTAGATGGCTACTCAGGGTATAATCAGGTGATGGTGAAAGAAGATGACCAGTTCAAGACAGCTTTCACCACCAAATGGGGGACCTATGCCTATAAGAAGATGTCATTTGGGCTATCAAATGCTGGGGTCACTTTCCAAAGGGCAATGGATATGGCATTCAAGGGGTTGATCGATAAAATAGTTTTGATATATCTTGATGACATCACTGTATTCTCCAAAAATGCAGTGGATCACCTTTTTCATCTGAGGCAGGTATTTCAGAGGTGTAGAAGATTTGGGGTATCATTGAATCCCAAAAAATGCATATTCCTGGCTCATGAGGGGAAACTTCTAGGCCATATTGTCTCGAAAGAGGGACTGGCAATTGATCCGGAGAGAGTTGAAGCCATAAGAGCACTACCATTGCCAAGTCACAAGAAGGCTCTTCAAAGCTTCTTAGGAAGGATCAATTTTGTCCGCAGGTTTATCCCAGATTTTGCAGCCCTTGTCAAGCCCATCACCAAAATGTTGAAGAAGAGCATGGCTTTTAAGTGGATAGCAAAAGGCAAAGAGAGTTTTGAGGCAATCAAAGAAGCTATCTCTCAAGCATCAACTCTCATCAACCCAGACTTCTCCAAGGATTTCATCCTCTATGCATTTGTAGGTGATGACACTATTTTTGCCATTCTGGTACAACAGAACAAAGATAATGATGAGCAGTCGATTGCCTTTTAAAGCCAGATCCTAGATGACTGCGAGGTGAGGTACTCTTTTATTGAAAAGCATGTACTTGCAGTAATCAGAAGCTTGAAGAAATTCAAGCATTTAGTCTCAAACAACAAGGTCTAGTTGTTGGTCTCACATGATGGGGTTAAGGACTTCCTCCTCAACAAGGATTTGAATGAGAAAAGGGCAGGTTGAATCACACGTGTCATGGAATATGACATTGAGATCAAGATCACCAAGCTGGTAAGAGGAAAAGGATTGTGTAAGCAGCTGGTTTTGGGGAAGCAAAAGGAAGTATGCAACGAAGAAGAGGTTGTTTTGATAGTCCAGGACAGCCATGAGCCAAGTGGCAATCATGAAGAAGACAATGCTTCCCCCACTCCTTGCTGGACCCAAGGTATTATGCACTTCCTAGGCATAGGTCTATGCCCTCCAGAAATGAACAAGACCCAAAGGAGACATTTCAGATTGCAGGCTATCCCGTATGCCATTGTTGATGGAGTTTTGTTCAAGAAAGATGTAAATGGAGTGCTGCTGAGATGCATTAGCACAAGTCAAATTCAAAGGGTATTAGAAGAGTTCTATGATGGACCAGCTAGTGGCCATTTTGCACCAAGAGTGACAACTCTAAAAATCATGAAGGCTGGTTATTATTGGCCTAAAATATTCAGTGATTGTTATGCATGGATCAAGAGGTGTAAGAATTGTGCATTCTTCACAGGAAAAGAGAAGTTTTCTGCCCTTCCATTGCATCCAATCTTAGTTGACCAGCCATTCATGCAATGGGGTTTGGACTTCATTGGAGTCATTAATCCCAATTCAAGCCAGGGGCACAAATGGATTTTGAAAGCCACAGACTACTTCACCAAATGGACAGAAGCAGTAGCACTCAAAGAGGCGAATGAATCTAGCATCTTAGAATTTTATGAGAGAATAACGACCAGATTCGGTGTACCTGCTAAAATAATCTCTGATAATGCATTGGCATTCATTGGATCTAGGGTGACTGAGTGGGTTGTCAAGAATGGTATTTACCTAAGCACTTCATCGAACTATTACCCTCAGGGTAATGGCCAGGCCGAGTCTACAAACAAGAACTTGTTGAGGATCATTAGGAGGACCCTTGATGAGAATCAGAGGTCTTGTCACACCAAACTAAAATCAGCCTTATGGGCTGATAGGATAACTCCCAAAAGATCCACAGGTAACTCTCCATTTAGGCTTGTCTATGGAAGAGAGGCAATCTTGCCCATGTCACTTGAGTTGCCAACGTTGGAACTCATGAAGCAGCTGGAGTTGATTGAATTTGAGCCCATGGAGGTGAGGTATGCAGAGTTAATGGAGCTGCAAGAGATCAGAAATCAGACATCCCAAGCAATGGAAAAGGATCAAGCTTTGATCAAGAAGACCTTTGATAGAAAGGCCAAAGATAGATCTTTTCAAGTTGGAGATCTAGTGTTGAAATGGGATGTGGACAAAGCAAAACTGGGAAGGCATTCAAAATTTGATGCCATTTGGAGTGGCCCATACGTGGTCACAAAGTGCAAGAACAACAATGCTTTCCAATTAGCCTCACTGAAGGGTGAAGAACTGCAGATTCCAGTCAATGGAATCTATCTCAAGCGTTGCTTCTAGAGGGAAGTTCACTACCTCTGTAAATATTAGATTAGATTTTCTTTCCTCCAAGTGCTTGTGCACATTGTTTTGTTGTAGGTTAGTTTTGTTTCCCCTAAGTGCTTTGGCACAGCTTGCTGTCCATGGAGATGTTTAGCAGTCCTTGCTTTCATCAGGTGACATTCCATCTTCCTCCTTGCACATTCTGAGTCAGTTAGGGTTCTGAACAGAGTATTTGATGACTCCATGCCCAATGGACTGCTTCAGGCAACTGGTATCTTCTACCTAGCAGGCAGGTATCCCCGCTGAGTCGCCAAATTGTTATCCAAATTCACCCCCAGGGTTGATTTGATAACATACATCAGAGTTCTCAACTCCCAGGTAAATGGAATGATTTAGGGAAAAAATCATGTTTCTAGGGTCCCCTCAGAAAATTTTCTAACTCTCCTATCCAGGTTGAAAAGAACAAGCTCTGAGAAAATGCGAAAAAGTTGCAGAAAATAAGCTTGGGCCAAAAAAAATTGTGAAAATCGGCTAAGTCCTAGTCCCCGCAACAGTCGGGACATTTGGGATGTCGGGGCGCGAATCGGCCGGAAGGCCGCCAGGCAGTCCGCAGGGCGAAGGAACATCCAGGCCGTCGAGACGCGTGGGACGCGGAAAGCCGGTTCAGCCGAAGGAGAAGAAAATCGACTAACTACTCTGGGACAAGTGGGACAAGAAGACGCGAAGGGCGCGAACCGGCCGGTTCGGCCGAAAAGGAGAACTTTCACACTAAGCAGTTGGGACATCTGGGCCGCAAGGACGCGAAGGATGCGAAAAGGTGAAGTGGGCCGAGGGCAAAGGAAGCCCATTTCGGGTGGTTCGGAAGAATTTGTCCCAGACAGTCTGGGACAATTGGAACAAATGGATGCGAAGGACGCAAACCGGCCGGTTCGGCCGAAACGAAAAACTTCAGTTCTGTGACAAGTGGGACAAAGGGACATGGAAGACACGGATAGCCGAAAAATCTGAGCCAATCAGATTGCGTCACGTGTCATCGGCAGATAAGGGACAAGGAAGCCTATTTTGGGTGGATCGGAGGATTCTGTCCCAAACAGCACTGGGACATCCGGGACAAAAAGACGCGAAGGGCGCGAAAATCTGGCAGACCCGCGGACCAATCCAATCATGACATGTGTCACAAGGGAAAAGGTCCAAAAGTCAAAGGGCGAGTTTTGAAGGGTCAGCCCGAGCCAATCAGAAGAGAACACGTGTCTTATGGAGCAAGGAATGCAGAGCAAGGAAGGAGAGAGAATTACTCAGCGAATCAGAGCCTGCCACGTGTCGTCCAGGTGGCAGAGCGTGGGAAAAAGATTTCAAAATCCGTTTTGGCCTGTTTCGTGCCCTAAATCTTTAGATCGTCATATCTTTCGATCCAGAGCTCGGATTTGCACGTTCTTTATATCAACGGAAAGCTATTGAAATTTTCTACATGATTATAGGATCAATCTTGCATTTTGATGCAGTCTGGAGAGAGAAAATTGAGAAAACATCCCTGACGCGTGGTAAGGCCAGAAGTGATGCTCCAACAACCAGCTTTAATGCAGCAGACAGTTCGCCACTTCTGTTAGACAGCCTGTCGTTTTGCCAGGATCCGCCACTTCTGCCATAATGAAATGATTTTAAATGTGACCTAGAAGTGGTTGGGGCAGATTTTGGATTTCCTCTCTTTTTCCTCTCTCATTCTTTCTATATATTGTAAAGAGGGGCCTCTTAAAAAAGGGTCGAACATTTTTCTGTTTTGCTCCTCCCTTCTTCTCCTATCAGGCGAATTTGTGGATTTCTAACCTCCCATTTGAAACTGTAATATGACTTTGCCTCTTGGCATTCTGTAGTGAATTTTATCAATCTTTGGAGCAAGTAATACATGTCTGTGGATGATTCTCAACCCTCTCTGTGTTCATTTGCATCCTCCTAGTCTTTCACTGCAAGTTTTGTTATCTGTGCATGATCTTCCCTCACATTTGAATGGTCTGTGTTTTTATTCAGCAAGACAGGTGTTCTTCATTCCTCGGTGCATCACCTCTATTAGATTAGGTTTATTTTTATGCATCCCTCTCTCTCTGTCTCCTTGGCAAGTTAGATTAAGTTTTGAGTAAAACCTCTGCATTTTTTTGTATGCATCTGAACAGAGGAATAGGAACCAGCCTTCTCTGGAGAATCCTTTCTCATCTTTACAAGTCCCACACTTGGAGAAAGGATTCCATGTTGTGCAATCACACTGGATGCTAGAGTGATCAACCTAGAAGCCTGATCTGCATCCAAGGGTGCTGTGAGCCTGCAACAACAGGAGTTTCATGAGGTAGGAACATGAAGTATCCATCTTACTTACATTTTCGTCTTTATGTGGCATAGATGGTCCTTTGTCATTGTTGTCAAAGGGGGAGAGAAGTTGAAATCAGAAACTAACCAATCTTATAGAAAGGGGGAGAGACACCAAACCCAACCAAGTTATATCAAAAGAGGAGAGAAAATGAAAACGTAAATCTACTAAGGGAGAGTTATAGAGTGGTTTTAGAAACCACATATACAAGTATTTTTCAATCAAAAGTTTTTTTAAGTTTCTGTCGTATTAAAGTTTTGAGGTGTTTCCATCAATGAAAAAGGGGGAGATTTTTGGACCTTTAGGATACATTTATGGAAAAATGGCAAGAAAAAGTATAGTGCAAGTGCTACGCAGATCAACCTTGTATGAAGATAAAAATTTGGCAAGAGAAATGTTAAGGTTGATTGGTAGTTTTAGCTCTTAGAGGCTTCAATATGATCAAGGATAAGTTATAAGGGACTTAATCGGTTCTTGTGCAAGCCACATATATGAGGAGATAGCCTCCAAATTCTTTAAGTAACAACTGAAGACTTGAAGAAGACACAAAACAAATGAGAAAATATGAAGAATCTTAGTGAGGGCCACGAGTAAAGGGATGAAGATGTGGGTGAGAAAGGTGAAGCCATGCATGTGAAGGAAAATACATGGAAGTAATAATAATATGAAGGGAAATCCATCAGAGTAATAAATTCTTGAAGAAGTCATACATAAGGGGAAAAACTGAAAAGAACCAGAAAAGATGCTGAGGATAGAAGATAGCTGCGGAGAATGATAAAAGCCAAATGTAAAAGGATAAAGTCACAAACATGGAAAAATTTCCATAGATAGCTGAAAATTTTGCAATAAAGGATAAAATCCACAGATCAAATGAAAGTGTCATAATACAAACAAAAATTCAAAGAAACTAAAGGAAGCCACATATTGAACAAGTATGAACTAAACGAGGCTCGAGGATAATAAAAATTGAGTTAATAATGGACAAGTGATATTTTGTTCTCCAAAATTGATAGTGATTCGATTGATTGGTGATTGCTTTTTATTATATGACTTGAGCTCCATGAAGAACAAAGAAATATATTGTTCCACATGTCAACATTTAATTCTCATTGAATTTTTGTAAATATTGTTGCAGTTCTCTATATGATTCCCAATTTCAAGGAAAAATTAAATAACAAAGAATAAATCGGCTAGCTCATCTCGGTCACGTTAAAAATCCTAAAAATATGAGAAATATATTTTAGTTATCAACTCATAAATGGATCCTGAATTCATGTATACAAAATGACAAAGTCAAGGTAAATATAGATGGAGTAAATCTGGAGTTTTTTATATGCATTTAATGTAATAGTTTTTAATTCAATGGTATAGATGAGTACACTAGTGCAAATGAGGTGTTAAGAGTTTCAATTTATGATATATAGAAAACTATATGAAATTAGATGGGTGTTGCTCAAGTAAGGAAATGATGCATTCGAGTTGAAGGATCTACACAAGAAAAGAGAGAAACAAGGGGCAAATATATGAATTTTTGAAGGTCATATCAGATGAAGAAGAATAACAGTGTAGTTGAAAAATTGAACAAAGGAGTTTGAATTAGATGAGAAGAAGAGAGTGAAAGAGAAAACTTAGGATGATAAAAAAGGTGATCATAATCCATTGAGTAATCAATATTGATTCTTAATGATCACTGTATATGTAATAAAATATATTTCTAAGTGGATGCTTCTTGATAAATTTTGCTGAGTGGGTGCTAAGTTTATCTTCGAGTGGGTGCTCAAATAATATGGAGTGGGTGCTTCAGGGGTTTAGTGGGTGCTCAACCGAAGCCATTGTATGCTTTAGAATTGGTGTTCCTAATAAATCCTTGGTTTCAAGTGGGTTTTTCCCATGAAAGGGTTTCCCACTATAAATCATGTATTGTATGTTATCATGTTTGATAGATGGTTGTTTAAATGCTAATTATATGTTGTTGCACTTAACTAAAGCATCCTGGATTAACATTATCGAATTTTTTTAATCTACATTTATTTAGCCCCCTTCCTTAGTGTTTGTGCCACCATAAACTCATCCAATAATATCTTGATTGTCTCATTTAGGAAATGAGTACCCATATCACTTGTTAAACTCAATGTATATCCATACCTAATGATAATGTTCTCCCATAAAAATCTTATTGTTGTAGCTTATATACAATCCTTAGTAGGTGTTGCTTCTACCCACCTAGTTAGATAATATATACAAGCTATAATATAACGCGTGCCAATCCTACACACAGGTGGGGAAATAGGACCTAAAAATTCAATAGCTCATTTCTCAAAAGGTTCAACACTTGAAATAGGCCTCAAAGACTTCTCATCTTTAATTCTAGGCTTCCTAAGGCACTGAAAATAGTCACAGACCTTTACATGTTATTTATTATCATTGTACAAAGTTTCCCACCAAAGGAGAGCCATCAAAATCTTGCATGCAATGAAATCCCCAACGTAATGACCTCTTGCAATTCCATCATGAGATTCTTCCATAATAACCTCACGCTCATGCTCTAGGAAACATTTGTACAAAACTTCATCATGACCTAGATTATATAATTT
This sequence comes from Taxus chinensis, assembly GCA_019776745.2. Taxonomy (NCBI): domain Eukaryota; kingdom Viridiplantae; phylum Streptophyta; class Pinopsida; order Cupressales; family Taxaceae; genus Taxus; species Taxus chinensis. The sequence continues at coordinate 287,244,679 of CM034154.1, read as the reverse complement.
TCTAGCTATAAATTGGTAAGGTGTCACATGTATTGCAAGTTGCTTTTTTTTAATGTCCTCATTCCCTTAGGTGCATGTCCAGTACACAATAATTTTGCAATATCCTCTAAATTTATGGGCTCGTGGTTCAACCTAAATTTTTTTGCATCACACATTATATCTTCAATTTTTTGCACTTCCTCACTAGAATTGATTCTTGACAAATGGTTAGGCCATGCATTACCTCTTTCTATCTTGACAAAAACTATAAATTCAAACTCTTGAAATAATACTATCCACCTGCAAATGTACCCTTGTAAAACATGCTTGTTGACCAAATATTTAAGTGTCATATGATCTGTAAAGAAGATAAATTGTGTTTCCAACAAGTATTTTCTAAATTTTTGCAGCATGTAGATCATGAAAAAATCCTTGCACTCAGTAGTGATATAATTGGTCTTTGTAGGTGTCAACTTATTTCTTGTAAAGTAAATGGAATGGTCTATAATGACGTCTCCTAGTTGTGCCGAAACTGTGCCAATTTCCATATCGGAAGCATCTCAATGAACATGAAAGGGTTTTTCCCACAAAGGAAAACACATAATACATGCAGTAGTAAGTCTTTCCTTTAATGCTTCAAATTTCTGTTGTTACACATCACCCCAATATAATTTTCTTTTAGTTTTTAATATCTCCTCTAAGGGTGTGAAAATATTTTCATATCCATTAATGAATTTATTTTAATACCCTGTATGTCCCAAAAATCCATGCAACTCAATTTTATTATTAGGTTCTTCTAAACCAAAGATCACAACTATCTTGACTGGATTTACCAACAAACCTTCTTTACAAATAATATGCCCAACTAAAGTGCCAAAATGTGTTACAAAGATGCATTTTTTATATTTAGGGAGATGTTAAACTACTTGTACCTCTCAAACATGAGTCTTAGATTCTCAAAATGATCCTTGAATAAGCCATAAAATGTCCAATCATCTAGATACACTTATAAAAAATTATGAATGAAATCCTAAAAATCCTACACCATAATGCGCGAGAACATTGTTGGCAAAATCTTTAGTCCAAAGGGCATCACTGTGTATGCAGAAATTCCCCAATCATTGGTGAAATTTTTCTTCTCCTGATATTCCTTTGCAATACACACCTAATGATAACCTGAAAATCCATCTTTAAACAAGCATATCTCACGCCTAGTAACTCCTTCAAGGATATCCTCTATGAATGGGGTAGGAAAAGGATAAATGACACGTGAAGAATTTAATTCTTTGTAGTCTACACAATTTATCATCCTCCCATCCTTCTTAATGTTTATGACCATTTAGATTCCACAATTATACTAGACTTTAGGATTTTATTATTTTCTTCCTTTATTTTCACACGTAGATTAGGAATAATGTTGTATGGCCTCTTCCTAACCTAGTGCATGCCTTCTTTAAGCTTGATTCTTATCTCACCTAAAGAAGGGTTTACTCCCTTTAATTCAAGATATACCCATTGAAACATGTCTTGGAAGTTGCATAAGAGTTCAATAATTTTATCCAGCTCCTCCTCTGACTAGTAATCACAAATAATGGCCTCCTTAGGATTTTCATCTTTTGAAATGTTAACCTTTTTCATTTTCATAGGCTTATGATGCACACATGCCTTTTCATCTAATGTGTCCATCACGTTGGCATACCTTCAATGTAGTTAACATTTAGGTTATTGTCTTCATCATCCTCATCATTTATCATGTATAATATTTTACCCTTTCCCTTTTCTTGCCATGTGTGGACCATCTCTTCTTATTACGTATCTTCAAGGTCAAGGCACGCCTCTAAATCAATCTCTCTAAAAATATCTAATAATATTTTGTCATCTTTTGTGATATCTCCCAAAGTAAGGTGCTTCATAATCTATAGTGCTTCATTGATTGGAGGTTTAGTAGAAAAGTAATCAAAAGTATGAATCATACCTGAGGTCATCTCTTGCCAATACATTGTTTCCCTTATTAACTCTGCATGAAAAAACCATGTGTGTGCAAATTCTTAAGGTGAAGTAGAACTTATGTACCCAAAGTGATGGTGGTAAGGCCTCCTGCCCCTCTTTCCAAAGTTTCTCAAAATTATAAACATGGTGAAAAGCAAGGGACTTCCCATGGAATTCACATATTTAAGAAGGTATATTTCTCCTCAGGAACATAGTAGAAAAGGATATTCTCAGTTCTCTCCATTCCAACAAGTTGTCTTTGTGTGTTTCCCGCAAGCACACAACTGTCCCATACAAAGTATATGCTAGAATATTTCTTCTATCTCCTTCATTATCCCATCTGACTTCTATGGTGTGAAGAAATACATCATGGTTACCCTCACTAGTGTACCTAGGTACCTTATTGTAACTTAAACACTTAATCATGCGTGGCCTAATCATGTGAGTAACTGTGTTCTTGATCTCTCTTCAAACCATTTCATACATTCCATGCACCCAATTGTCATAAGAAATACTTGTAATATCACTTACTGACTCAGCATCATCCCACTGTATCACTCCTTCCTTAAATGAAACAGTTACCTCTGTATCTTTGATTGTGTACACATATATCCTATTTAGGTCCTCTTTAGTCAAATTCTAAAAATAAGGAGAAACATTCACATCTCTCAAAGGTATAATGATGCACTCTTCCTTTCTCTAAAAGCTAGTGTACCCTTTTTTGAAGTGTAAATATGCATTATTCACATAACACCAACGTCGTATAAGTAATGATGTGAAGATATTTTCTTCAGCAAGCTCCAATACCTCAAAATTTCCATTAAATGTGGCTCCCTGATTTGTAATAGTTACATCCTTTAGTACTCTAATAGGATTATCCCTAGTTCTATTTTCCATATAATAACATTCAAAGAAGGTTACAATGGTGGTCTTCACATCTGATTCTAAAAATCCAATGTGAGTACATTAAATTCCACACCAGAATATTTCTCAGAAGCCACCCATCTATGACTTCATTCAGTGTAATATCATTATAATACTCATGATTATGTGGGGGTAGATTCGCATGAAGTATCCACCTCTCACGCTTAGTATCTACACACAATATCTTTTATCTCAACCACTTTCCTAATAGAGGGATTATGTTCTCCTAGCGCAACATTCAACACACCTTGTTCAAGTCACCTACATCTTTCTATGGGAGTTCAACCTTATTTTCCCAATCCATCATGTATGACTGCTCCTTTAGGATTTAAATCTCTCCTTGCAAATCTCTAATGATTTCCATAGTCTCTTGGTAAACCTTTTTCTGATGTGCAACCTCTAGATACCTTTAATTCATCACTTATATATTTTTTATAGTCATATTATACTTCAGGGGTTCATGTGCGCGCATAGCCTCAATATTTTTAATAATTAAAATAGGGTATAATTCAATACTACATGCTATATTCGACATCCATTAATCTTGAACTATGCATTATACCTTAAAAACTCATGATCCCATGTCTTTCTCATGTTTTTTACTCATGTGCCAATATAAGTTAGGACATTCTTCAAATTTGTGTTGTTTTCCACACCATGAGAACACCACATTTTGAGGGAACTCATGGTGATAATGATCAGAAGATCCAAAAGTATAACAAGTTCCTTTAGGGAATCCTCCTCTTACCGCCATGACCTCGAGATCTATATCCTCCATAAAAACCTCTACTTATGTTATCCCCATTATTGCACCCTTCATTATGTTTTCCTTTGTGTTCATTAGATCCACATGCTACACTAGTTTGGTACACCCTAGTCAAATGGATTCATGGATATGATCAATAAATCTGAAATCAATAGCATCATGAGTATGAGTTTTGAAAATGTTACAATGCATAGACATATTATTCCAGATCACATACTAGAAAAGAGACATCTACTCACATCATGGTCTAAATGAAAAATTTCACAATCTAACAACATGATGCACACTAAATTATGAGGGAATCTATCCTTAGTGTTTCCTTAAAACTTGAAATATTTAAACTATATTCCATTACATGTCTCATGAGCTGAATTAGAAAATATATTTTCCAACTACTTTTTCATGGCTGTAATTTTTGCCTCTAAAAATGGGCTTACTCTACTGTCCATACTTCCAATTTCCTCAGCATGTAGAGATTCTTCCAAGGCATCACATGGATCAACAAAGGTCTAATGAGATAGTTCCCCTCTGAAAGGAATCAATAAGCCACCAAAAAACCACTGTGTATGTTGACTTGGATGTATATCATAAGACAACTTTGACAACATAGTTTTAAAATGTGTGTCATACTCCCTTACACTCTCATATAAGCCTTGATTAATGTCATTACACACATTGATAATCTTCTAATCAAACTCTGTAATATGAAACTCGGATAGAAATGTAGAGGGAAAAGCATTATAATCTACTACAGTTTGATGTGGATCATAATTATTATACCAGCTATGTGTGCGCCCTTGAAGAGTAGTAGCAAGCTGACTTACTTTTCTATCTGAAACTATTATTTCTTTAGTGTACCATAACAGCTCACACTTGTGCACATACTCTGTTACATATTTTGTACCCCTATATTTTGGTAGGCATAGTGAAATTTTGTAATACACTTGATGTGGCTAATGAGGGTGTGGACCCTGTCGACCAGATCAAGAACCAAAGCCCCCACCATTATTTTCTCCACCTCTAGAACCACCTGATCCACTTGATCCCAATCCTCTTGATCTTCCTAAGAATCTTGTAGCAGCCACTGGACTAGTAGATGTACTTCCTTGCATCCCAACTGTAGTGCTAAATTGAACTCCCACATTATGTGAAGTTGTATTACTTCCATACCTATTCCCAATGTTCGGCATGCCCACATTCTATTCTGATGACACACCAAAAAATATTCCTCCAATCGGTCCTCCAAACAATGATTATGTATATGTTTTCATAGGTATATGTTTTATCTAATGAACTTCTATATATAAAGGAAAATTATATCTACATGTAGCTACTTTATTACATATACTCTCGTGCTTCTCACTGACTACTTCTGGAACTAGAACACAAAGAGCAAGCGATAGGTTTTCAAGTGGGATCAGATGCGTGACTGTAATCCTCAATCTTTCTTCCTCTGATGTGATCTCATCGAAAGATGAAGGGGATTCTCTATTGCAATTTTCTAAGTGGGGGAGATCTTGATGCTCTAACTCCACATCTTCTAGGTGAGATTCAAATCCTTCACAATACATCATCCTCCATAACTACATAGACTCCTCAATATCATGATGATTTTCCAATTCCCTCTCCCATGCTTAATTATACTTAATTCACCTTCCCTCTATCTTCCTTTTTTTCACCCGGTCTGCCATCTTTCACCCTACCTTCTCCAAAATTAGTATCACCATCAAGATTTTAATTGCCAAAGGAATAACGTGTATGTAAGATCCTTTGGGCTCACAAAAAAATTCAAACTCAACAACTTATGGACAAGAATATGTAAAAAAATCATACTCCAAAGTATAACTATGAACAACACCAGCCCAAAAAATATCTACATCACACGTCCAAGCTTCATCTACATCAAACAATGTCTAATAATTTTCTTACATCAAAACCCTTTGTCTGTAACTCTATCTTTTATTTGATGCATATACTGACAGCCAATCATAAAACTCTTTATGGAAAAATATGAAAAAAAATTCATAGAGATCATGACATAGATGTTCTTCCACCCATTTACATGAAATGAAATCATGTCCAGAACCATATATTCATGTAAATTTATCATGTACATCGTCAACCAAAATCTCAATGCTCACAAGAGTAAATCAATATTCCATTGGTATGCATCATCCTAGAAGATAGTTTGAAAAGAGGTTCTGGAAATGGAAAAAAATAGTCCTATTTTTCCACTCAAATCCCTAGGCATGCAACCACTTCATCTAGATAAATCTAAATTCTCACCCAAAGTGCAAAAAGCTACCATGTTCCTCTTTTATGAAATTTTTTCAATATGTTAGCATGCATGATCATAGTAACCATAATCTCAAGTATAAGTCATTACATTTTTCATATGGAAACACATGTAATAAGGAAACATAATAGTTCAACCCATTATTAAGATCAAATCCACGATGAAAATACCATGAGAATATACATTAATTACTAGAACCCATCCACAATTATCCATTGCATTAATTCATCAAGTAATAGAAGGTGAATACATCACAGTAGTCACCAAAGAGTCACGCACACTAGAATATCATAATAACATAACTCTACTACAATCCTAGGTACAAAAAGGATGTAATATAATACATATATACAGGGGTGGGGACTTTCCCTTCACCACCCATGCATCAAACAATAGACTGCATGCTCAAAAATAGCCATGCGCTTACAACTGCATGTTTTTACAAAGAGGCTAATAATAGATTAATCTGCAAATAAACTCTAATTTAATTCTATTATTAGCGTGCAGTATATTCATGATGTTTGATCTTCTCCTTTATTCCCAAAATATATATTTCTTAGCCATGAATTATTCTTGCTTTAATCCATTATGTAATCCACACTCCAACATACTTTTCTTATCTTTAGCCCATTCCATGAAAAATCAGCTAAGTCCCGAACTGATCTTCCTAGGTGTGACCTTCTTCAACTGAAAATTACACATGCATACACACCCCATTCAAATTCCCTCTCAATACTTAGGAATTTTTTTCAACCCAACAATGTCAAATGATACCTTCATTGTTTCCTCTTATTTTTGTTTCAGCCTTCTAATCTTATTTTATTTGTCTTGCATTTCCTCTTTATGTTTAGAGATAAGGTCTTCCTTTTCCTTTTCCCATGTCTTATTGAGTCTGTTAATGTAAGCATCCCTTTTTAGTAAAATATTTTCAATATTGGGCCCCATAGTTTATCTCCCATCTCATTGTAAGATGGTTTCTTAGGTTTCTTTATGATTTCAAGAATAATATTAAGGGGTTACTTTGTCTCTACATTTTCTTCTTGTAGACTATCATTTTGTGAATTTTCAACAATTTTTTCAATGAATTGTTCATTGACATCATCTCTAGTCATTTTTTTTTGTTCATTTCCTCCTTCCACTTCCTCTTCTTCTTATCTCATTTCATGACTCTCTACATCATGAATTTTCCCTCATTCTAATTTAGTTGTTTGTGTACTTCCATTTATTGTTCATGGTATTATGGATCTTAAGTTACTATGGGATAAGTACCTCTATAATCATTTTCCAATGGTCCAGGCTCATATTTTTTTCTATGGCTTCCAAATCACTATCCAATGAGATGGGTTGAGATTGTTTTGAACTGGATTTTTTTTTCCTCTGTGTCCAAAGCCTATAAGAGATCCTAGTTTTTTTTAGAGAATAATGAGTATATTTCCTATTGGTTTTGGAAGTAGATGTTTTAGGGGAGGAAAAATACAATTAAGTTTTAGTAACAGATATTCTCTCTAGTGAAATAGGTGTAGGAGTTTCTTCTGTGGAAGGAAGTCTTTCTTAATTTATTGGTTCTTGAGGTGGGGAATAGGGTGGTGTAGCTTTTGGCATATGTGAAGTATAAATTTCAGGGTTGTTTATACTTTTCCTCCTCTTTCCCAATAATGTTTCAGTAGTGTTCACTCCCACAAATTCATCCCATAATATATGAGGGTGCTCCCTCTGTAAAGTGTTCTTTGTTGGGGTTGATAATGTGAAGTGGGATATCATTTGATAAACCACCACATACGACCCTTATTTAAAAATTTGTTTAATAAACTTATTCATTCTTTCATAGCTTAGAAAAGAGTGAAATGGAATTACTGCTCACCCATCGTATATATAGGATGATGCCTCATGAGATTATTATGATCTAAGAAACTGAGATGTATATGCAAGAACATTGGTCTATTATTATGAGACTGAGGAGTGAAGTAAAAGTGTTGGGTTAAAGATTGAAAATTCTTAATATAGACAATGATTTATTAGTGGGGTTTTTCTCCTTTGGGTTTCCCCACTTAAATCTGGTGTTATCTATCTCTCATTTACTTTCTTATCATTTAATTTCAGCTCATATTATCTAAGCTCTTTGATCTATAATTTATAATAAGCTAAATGGATGTCTAATTTAACTGTACATATTAATCTATAATATTTGGGCTTTTATTTTGTGGATTTATAATTTGTTAATTATATCTTTTGTTATAAATCATGACATGTTATCAGAGAAGTTGATTAAGTGTGTATAGGATTGATGTGGAAGATTTTAATTTTCTAGAGTGAAGAAGCTTGAACTTTATTTAGGACTCTAAGGAACCCTATGTGTTATGCCATCAATTTCAAGCTAACCATGTTTAAATTTCTAATTTCTTCCCAAATATTGATTGAAAATAGTATCTAAATGGATATTTATGTCTTGTTTGAGTAATTTTGTGCTTAGATCTGTGCTTCTCCATCTTGTTTCAGGCGTCTTCATCTTAAATTTGTTGTCTATAAGATTATTTCAAGTTTTCACATCGTTTATATCCGTTAGGGATAATTTATGTCTATGGATCCAAAATATTTCTTTAGATCCAATTAGTTTGTGCTTCTAATTTTGTTCCAATAGTAAATAGCTTTATTTTTTGCTAGATATATCCTTGTAAATTTTAGGCCAATCATTAAGTGTCATGTGGCTTCACTGTGTCAATTTTTGTTAGTTATTTTTGCTTTTACGAAGCTCGAGACAATCAGAAGGCTCCATCTTACTTTCTACTGTCATTTTTCTATCTAACTGTTAATATAAAAAATGTGAGATAATAACATCTTTCCACATTTTTACGTGTTATCAGACTTGGGTTAGCTTTACTCATTCATTTGCAAAATTCGATCCAATAAGAAAGCTCCAAGTCAATTATTTCTTCACACTATCATGATTTTTTTATCTTGTTTTTGTCTTTGTGAAATCCAAGCCAATAAAATTACGTCATATTTCACATTTCCAGTATTTTGTTATTTCATTATGTTTCTATGAAACTTGAGCCTATAGGATTGCTCCAAGTATCTTCACATTTGACAATTGTCAGTTCCCTTTATTTGTGGTAGCGGTTATCTAATAAGAATTAGTCACCTTTTCACATTTTTCAGTCTTTGTCAGTTTTACAAATAACAAGACATTACGAAGGCTTCACTCGTGTTTAGTGTTATGTTACTTGTTTTGGTAGCACTGTGAAGTGTGAACCATTAACATTAGGGCACATATATTAATTTTTTGTTGTGTCAGTCTTCGCAAGTGACAGACTCTGTCTTCGGGGTATTAATCTCTGCTCCATCTTAGTCACTAATATTGTGACACTTATCTTTAGATTTTAGACCCAAACCTTATTTTAAATTTTAGCTTATTCTAGGGACTTTAAGTCTTCCCAAGTAAATCTAGTTAAATTTTGGTGGAAAGACACCAAGTGTATATTGTCATTCATTTGATCTTTGACAAGTGGCATTATTTGATTGATTTTTGTTTACTGTCTTTGATTTCACATTTTGTTTGAAGTTTGTCAAAGTGCAAAATTGTGAACTAATTAATTAAAGACATGTGTATACATTTTTCTATCTATTTTTAATTAATTGTCTTCTGACTTATTATCTATAATACAAAGTGTGAGCTAATTCCAAAGAGACACATGTATTATGCTTTTCACAGTTCAGAATTGTTATAGTTTTTTTATGCATATTTATTTTGTTTGTTGTCATGGACCCGATAAGTCTTCTATCTAATTGAATTTATTAATACTTCATGTCCACCCTTTTTGTCACAATTTGTTAACTCTGTTGTGGTTAGATATTTATCATGTGTCCCATCTAAATTATTTTTGTTGCACAATTTTTTAAAAAGTTTTCTTGTACCGTGGGTTTAATATTTTATTTATACTATGGCTTTCTAAATTTTCTTTGTACCGTGGGTTTAATATTTTCTTTATACCATGTCTTTCTAAATTTCCTTTTTACCGTGGGTTTTTTCAATTTTTTTGTTCAACGAATTTCTAATCTTCTTTATTTTGCGGGTTTGAAAAAATGCAGTATATTGCGGGTTTCAAATTTTGAAAATTTAACTACTTCTCCTTCTTTATGTGCCCTTCCATGGCTTGTTTTTTATGTTTAAGATTTCAAATTTAGCTAAATTTTTCTTACAATGACCAGTCCCACTAGTTTCTCAATGGATAAATCAAAATTATAAAATGGAACTAATTACAGTAAATAGAGAGTTCAATTAAAATCCTATTTTATGGCAAGGAAGCTATGGGATATTGTAACCAGTGTAGAAAAATGACCCACTAGAAGACAAAAAAACTCCTAAAAATCTTAGCTCCTCTCACAGATCACAAGAAGCTATGTCCATCCTTTTGCAAAGCATAAAAGATGAATTTTTAATGCATATAGGTCATATGGACTCACCTACTGATTCCTGGAAGCAATTAGAGATTATGCATGAAGGTAGTCATTTGTCTAAGATAATTAATCTATTTTTATAGTTGTTTACAACTCCTATGAAAGGGAATGAGAAAATAGTCAATTATCTAGCTAAAATTAAGAACATTAAAGATAAATTAGATGGTTGTAATTGTCAATTATTTCATGATAAGATTGTTTAATTCATAATTCAAATAAATATTCATGAAAAATTTAGAAATTATATCTCTATTATTAACTCTAAGTATCAGAATCAAAATGATATATCTAATTTAGACACTTTATCTTCTCTGTTAATTCAAGAAGAGCATGTAATGGAGATTTTTGATTCAAAATATACTGATTCTCAAGCATTATTCTCTCACATTCATAAGTATACTCATAATAATAATAAAAATCCTAATAATAAGTCTAATATCATATCAAGATTCGAATCTAATCCTAAGTCTAACTTTGATAATAACAATAAGATATTGAAAGTCAAATTTAATGGAACTTGTAATAAGTGTTGAAAATTTGGGCATAAAGAGTTTGATTGTAGAGTAAAGACTAAAAAATCAACTAAGAATGGTAAGAAAAAAAATCCTAATAATAATAAGAAAAATAAAGCAAATGTGGCTAAGCAATCTACTACCTTGTATACTGCCCTCTTAGCCTTAAATGATAATGATTGGATTCTTGATAGTTGTGCCTCTAGGAACATGACTTTCACAACTTGTATCCTCTCAGACATAGTTAAATATGAGTAAAATATCTATCTAGGATATAACTCCATAATTAAATCTGAAGGTTGTGGAAATGTTAAGATATTAAATGGGGCAATTAGGAATGTCTAGTATGTTCCTCGACTGAAAAATAATCTTCTATCTTGCTCTCAGATAAATAAAGAAAATTGTAAATTTGTTTTACTGCAAGATAAGTGGTATGTAAAAGATAAGTTCATTAATATTATTGCTTCTAGTATTAAAAAAATGTCTTGTATATTTTTTTTATGGTTTTGTGTCTGGGTCTTGTTTTTCTTCCTCTTCTAGGAATGATATTCAGCTTTGGCATGAAATACTTGGTCATGTAAATTTAAAAATCTTGTATGAAATGTCTAGATTGAATATTTTTTTTGTTCTTCTAAAGATAAAATCAGATCATGAAACATGTGAGAGTTGCCTACGTGGTAAGAAACATGCTAAACCATTTCATAAACATTAGGATATCGATTCTTCTCAAATATTAGAACTAATTCATAGTTATGTAAGAAATCCACTTGAGGTTCCTTCACTCAGTGGTGCTTTGTATGTTGTTTTATTTATTGATGAATTCTTTAGAATGAATTGGTCTTACTTTATTAAGAAAAAGTCTGATGTCCTGTCTAAGTTTCAGGAATTTAAAGATCTAGTTGAGATTGCTTCTAATATAAAAATAAAAAGAATTAGGACTTATAATGGAGGTGAATATGTCAGAAAAAAAGTTTGATGATTTTTTTGTGTCATGTGGGATTCAAAGATAGATTACTACTCCCTATTACCCTAAGCAAAATTACATTGCAAAAATAAAGAATACGACTATCTTAGAAATGGCTAGGACTATGATTATTTCTTCTAATGTGCCTAAGTTTCTATGGGCTAAAGCTATGAATATTTTTTTCTATATCATTAATAGAGTTCCTACTAAATATCTTCATCAAGATGCTCCTTATGAAGTATGGACAAAGAAAAAACCAAATATTTCTCACTTAAGAATCTTTGGTAGTCTTGCCTTTATCTTCATTCCAAAAGAAAAAAGGAAGAAGCTTGATCCAACATCCTTTTCCTATGTTTTTTTGGCTATGGTTGTAGAACTAGAGGTTTAATATTATATGATCCTTTCAAGCATGAAATAGTAGAAAAAAAAAATGTTACAGTCTTAGAAAATACTTTCTATGATGTGTATCATGAACCCTCCAATGCTTCTCCTCAGATAGAGACTGATAATCCTCCTCCTAACATTATGGTATTTTTTTTCATAATTATCCTGATCTTGATATGATGGATATTGAGGGGGGGGGGGTCATCTCAAACTGTATTGCATCCTAAGATTCCTAAATGGGCTCAAAATCTTGTCAAAGAATCTAATCCTGTTATTCTAAGAAAGGAAACTCGTAGTCAACATACTTATCATATATTGATGACCATCTATGATGTTGAACTACAATATTTTGAAGAATCTTGTCAAGATGATAGAAGGATTCAAGCTATGAAAGATGAATACAATGCCTTGACTAAAAATAATACTTGGGAACTTTTCACTTCTCCTTATAAGAGAACCATTTTAGGATCTAGGTGGTTGTATAAGATCAATTATAACTTTGTAGGGGAAATTTTAAAGTTTAAGGCAAGGCTGGTAGCTCATGTTTTCACTAAGAAACCTAGTCTTGAATATGTTGATACTTTTGTTTCTATAGCAAAAATAATCACTGCTAGAATTTTTGTTGCATTCGTTACCCAATATTGTTGGGAAATTCACTAAATGGATGTTAAAAATGAAATTTTTAATGGTTATTTAAAAGAATAAATATACATGAAACAACCTAAATGTTTTGAATAACTTGGCAAGGAACTTTATGTCTACAAGCTTAAAAATTCTTTGTATGGTCTTAAACAAGTTCCTAAACATTGTTATGATAAAATTAACAATTTCTTTCAAGATATTGGATTTTATAATTGCTTCTATGATAATTATTTATTTTTTAAGTTTTAAAACAATATTATCATCATTATTTTCTTGTATTTTGATGATATTTTGATTACTAGCAGTGATAGAAATTCAATTGTTAGAATCAAAGAAAGGATAAAACAACATTTTGAAATGGATGATTTAGGGTTACTAAATTTTTTTCTTGGCATGGTTATATTTCAAGATCATAAGTATATTGTTTCATCTCAATCTCAGTATGTTGTGAATTTTCTTATAATATTTAACATGATTGACTGTAAACCTTTTTCCATTCGTATTGAAGTTAGTGGGAAATTAGATCCTAAACCTACATGTGTTAAATTCGATCCTACTTTGTATAGATATATAGTTGGTAGTCTAATTTATTTTACTATTGCTATGCATGATATTTCATTTGTAGTGGGTGTTGTTTCAAGATTTATGAAAAATACTTATGAGGTTCATTGGAAAATGGTAAAAATATTTTTGGAAATATATTAAAGGAACATTTAATTATGGTCTATTTTATTATTCTTGTAACAATGCACAATTATTTAGCTATTGTGATTATGATCATGTTGGTGATGTTGTAGATAGAAATTCTACATATAGATATATTTTCAAGTTGGGTGAAGGTTCCATCACTTGGATAAAAAATAAGCAACCAATAGTGTTTAGCTCTTCTATTGAATAAGATTATAGAAGTTCCATGGAAGCTCTAAAGGAAGCTATGTGGATAAAAATATTGTTAGATGAACTACACATGGGAATAAAAGGGATCACTACTCTTCTATTTGACATCCAAAGTTGTATTTCTCTTGCAAAAAAACTAGTTCAACATCAAAGGACCAAGCATATTGAAGTTCATGTGAAATTTATTTAAGAGAAAGTCCTGAGTGGTGATATAGATCTCAAGTTTTGTTTGAATGAATATCAAGTTGTAGATATATTTACAAAACCAATGTGTTCTGTGAAATTTTGCAAGTTTCATGCCTTTTTGAGCCTATTAGAGTTGTCATTGAGGGGGAGTGTGCATGAAAATTCCACCTCTTAACGGTTGTTGTAAACTTCCATTACTTCCTCCATTTTGTAATAAGTAAATGTCTCACACTATGTGAATTCAGTTGTAAATCCAAGTGAAAATTTAGTTACGGGTATACCTTGGTTTAGAAAAGGCTCCATAATATGATGTAAGTTTTCATATGTAAAGAATTGATCATAAGAATTTATGTATGGAAAGATTTGTATGATCTACCTTGTTTATATGCTATCTAGATCACTATTATTGATTCATAAATCTGTAAATAATTTTGTAGAAAAAGGTAATTTGGCATGTTTTTTTTTATATGTTCCTTTGCATTAAGTTTTTATGGAAATCATGGAACACTGTTTTGAACCACAGAAAAATAGTGTCTCATGGTCTCACTAGAATCCAAAATGGATTCATAGTATGATATATGGAACAAATGATTATCCCATTTAACATCAAGGGGGGTTGTTGGGGTTAATACTGTGTAGTGGGATATCATTTGATAAACTACCACATATGACCCTTATTTAAAATGTTATTTAATAAACTTATTTTTTCTTTCACATCTAACAAAAGAGTGAAATGGTATTACCACACACCCATCATATATATATATATATATATATATATATATATATATAGGATGATCCCTCATGGGATTGTTATGATATAAGTAACTAAGATGTATATGCGAGAAAATTGGTTAGTTATTGTGATACTGAGGAGCGAAGTGGAATTTCAGGGTTAAAACTTGATAATTCTTAATTATTTTTAGATAAGATAAAAAAAATTGGTTTTAAATGGGCACCAAGAAACCCCATACATAATAGAAGCAAGTTTTTAAGAAAAAAACACCAATGAAGCCAATGAAGTAGAGTAAAAAAGTCTTGACAACTAGACCTCTAAAAATAGAGCCAAACTAAATAGTTTACATATTAACAATAATTTTTTGTAAGTATCTAAACCAAGACAAAAAATAGGAAAAAACAACAGAAAAGATAAGGGCTAAAAAAATCCCACCATTAGTTCTCAGTATCCCTGCTTTGGGTCCTGGATCTCAAGCCACCATCTTTTAAACCAACCACTTTGATAATGACTCTCTTCAGGAATTTGACCTCTTGATCCTCATTCTGAGTTTCAGTATTAACCTCCTCCTAAGACTTACCTTGATTTTTGGCCATAACCATACCGAAGTTGTGACCAATATCCATCTCCTCACTATCAGAAGAACTCAGACTCAACTTCATGTTGTTTTTGGCCTCCTGAGAAAAAACCTAGTTTTAAAGTAGAGAAATCTATTTCTATTACATAACATAATATTCTTGAATACCTATGATTATTTTTTCTAGGTTTCAATCCTTTGATGACAATATTTTAGCTCCTGTATGGGGTTTTTCTTGACAGTGAGAATGATATCAGTTTTGGACTCAACCCTCATCAGTTTGGCCTCCCAGTCAACAAGCTCATGGTCACTCTTGCTGAAAATTTCCCCCAAATTACTAATCTCATTCTTGAGATTACACAACACATCCACAACACCCTCATCAGGATCAATACAATTTTTATTATTCTTGAGATTATTGAGGTGACAAGCAAGGTTTTCCTGGTTAGAATCCTGATCATTTCCTTGATTAGGGATGGTAGGTTTGCTTCTTTAGACTAGAAGAAGAATGAGGCCTTGGTGAAGGGGGATATCTACCTTCTTTTTCTTGAAATACTTGATAGTCAAGAGGAGCGACCTATGGAGGAATATTGTGTGGCTCATAGTCTAGTCACAATGGAGAAAATTGAGGATGGATAGGTGGTCAGTGAATATTCATGTAATTTTCCTTCAAGATTCATATATTTCATAATAACCATGTATAAATCATCCCATCTATATGATAGGTAGGTACAATAAATACCATCGACATAGGAAATAATGTTTTCCCCA
The DNA here is from genome assembly GCA_019776745.2 of Taxus chinensis. Classification (NCBI taxonomy): domain Eukaryota; kingdom Viridiplantae; phylum Streptophyta; class Pinopsida; order Cupressales; family Taxaceae; genus Taxus; species Taxus chinensis. Next base: position 287,228,601 of record CM034154.1, on the reverse strand, counting down.
GCTTTAAAGAATGTAGCAATTTCATGTTTCTTTATAGTTTTTTTTTTTTTTAAAAATAGGCCATCATTTTTTAACCCAATGATCTTAGCTATGGCATTCTCAGAGACATCAATATGAACCTCTCTAAAAAAAACCACCATCCTTTTAATAAATCACAAAATCGACAAAAAGGTCGAGACCATTACCTTTGAGCCTACAAATGTATCTAGTGAGATTGCCTTTGTGCAGTAATTTCCATAGAGCCACGCCATTATTGAGGTGAAGAAAGGTAGATGGATTAGTACATAACCTTTTACCCCCCATGACGTTAGAAAGAAATTTTACATTTTTCACATAAACAACATAAATCAACTAATAGAAAATGGAGAAAAAATAAATGAAATAAGAAAGGGCCATTTTCCAAAATGGAAAGGTTCTTTCACAACCCCAAGCATGAAAGCTAAGGGTGCCATCATTGTGTATCCTCCCACTTTGTGTCTTCATTTATGAGTTTATTAACATGTCCCCAAGGTATACGTGTGTCATTCCACATCACCAATTACACCATGGAATTACCTTTCTCAGCCAACGCATTTGTCATCTTGTTCTTATCATGGTACATGTGTTGAATGACCACCTATTCAAATGATATGAGTATGGCACATTAATTCATTATCAAATGATTTAGTTTTCATCCAAATTTACTTCTATCTTTGAGGTCATTAATAATGCACATCGAATCACCTTCAAAGATTATATTTTTAAGACTTGAGTCTTTACCCATCTTAACACCCCAAAGCATATCTCTCGCTTCATCCAAATTTTTATAGTGTTTTCTTATGGTTCTTGCATAGGATCCTAAACATCTCCTGCTATGATACGAAATAAGACCACTACCACTAGCCAATTTATCATTAACATGGGCCAAGTCATCAAACTTGATCTTGAAACTTCCTTTGGGCAGTTTATTCCATTTAACATCTTGTTTCAACCTGCCCTTATTGGTGTTATAGAAAAAAATGTCCAACCTTTTAAGAATTTCCTCCTCCCACTCATGGATAGCATGAACCTATTTGGGTTTAATAATTTGAGCATTACCCTTCAAATTTTGTGTTATTTTATCAACAACCTTGCACAATGATAATTCTTAATATAAACAATGATTTCTTGGTGGGGTTTTTCTCCTTCTAGTTTCCCCACTTAAATATGGTGTTATAAGTCTCTCATTTACTTTCATGTCATTTACTTTCATCTCATGTTATTTAAAATCTTTGATCTGTAATATATAATAGGCTAAATTGATGTTTAATTTAATTGCACATCATAATCTATAATCTTTGAGATTTTAATTTGTGGATCTATAATTTGTTAATTATATCTTCCCTTATAAATCATGAGATGCTTGACCACTAGGGTTATTAGAAAGTGATGTGACAAAGCTTCCCTACCCATTTAAACCTATTTTCTCATTTTGTTAAGCATCTCATGAAGGAAATTTGGAACATTCACTTGATGATTGTTTTAAAATGATTTAACAATTTTAAATGCACTGTATTCAACCTTGAATAAATCCCTTCACAAGTAAAATATTAAGCGAAAAAAATTGGCAACTTTGGCCCATGAATATTTGAGATATGTTTTAAAATTACCTTGGTAGACTAAGATGAAATCCTCATCATTATCTGTAAATTCTCTTCTTGCAGATTATGGGTCAAATTTGTGTGCAAATGTCTCTCCCGGAGCTAGTAAATCAGTGACCTCTTCTAAAATCTCATCACTAACCCTTATTTTTAACCCTTTTACATTTGTTTCTTCATTATTCAGGGTATTTTCAAACTCTTTTACAACTGCCTCATCAAATCCTTGAAATTTGTTAAAATATTACATCCAGCCATGATTCTCAAAGTAATGCATAACCTCGCAATAATTCAAAATTTGTAAATGCATAGAAGGTTCATAAAAAATTAGGTTACCTCCCATGACAAATACACAGCCTTTCCTAGGTGTAATACGTAACTAGATAATTCATCCTTGAACGTAGTTTGTAAAAATGAATTGTGTTGATGGCATTTCATTTATTTCAATTTTATTACCAAGGGGACAAACAATACATTTAGGGGTGATTAATCATTGAGTGAATGTGACATGAAGAAAAATTATGTGACATGTTGGCTTATGTAGAGGGTTTAAATGGAAACATCATAACTGGAAGGTGATGGTATTTTAATGTGCCACACAAATTATGACTTTGCATAACTCATAATTATATAAAATTAATCTAATCATGATTTATTAAAGTAATAAATGTATGCACTTATGTCAATATGGCTTGCAATTATCGATGTGCATGCTTTATTAAACTAGAGTCTTGGATGCATGCAAGTTTCATGCCATGCTGTAGATGTGGGGTTAACTTGTGTTAAATACTCATTAATATAAACAAATTCTTCTTAGAGAGGGAAATCCAATTGGTTGGGGTGCCAATCTTTCTTTTTATATCATTATCTTGTGTATGCTTCATTAATGTCCTTTATCTAACCATGAGTTCTGTAAAAATCTTCAAACAAACATAATATTATTTCTTGTGGATGCAAGTTGAACTTGGTCATTATACTCTCTCCTTGTGATGGATATCATGTTCTCCTACAATCACTTGTCAATAAAACATACAAAATAAAAAATTATATAAAAAATGGGTTAGAAGAATGTTCATGATCACCCAAACAGGCATATCTCAACACTTTTATTTAGCCTTGAAGTATTCAGAAAGATGACTGCTCCAAGGCTACTGAAATATCATCAATTCTCTACAATCTTAAAAGGTAAGAAAAAAAAATCAACCTTTGAGGTTCATTTTGATGTTTCTTTCTCCATTCTTCTCTGATATCCTCTAAACAATTCCATAAATGATCCTTTAACAACTAGATTTTTATAGAATCTTAACATGTAACAATTCAGTAACAACTTGAATCTCACACGATCAATAGGAGTAAGATTCACAGATCCATTAGGGAATATATTCTCAATTTCATAGGGGCCTAGCCACCTTGTTCTGATATTCCCTATGTGATCCTTATATTTTGAGTCAAACAAAAGTGCCCAATCACCTTCCTAGAATTGTCTTATTTTAATATACTATTCATACCATTTGATTCTTTTTCTTTACACTACCTCCTTTTTATGAAATAACTACTTCCCTAATTCATCCAACTCATTGAGTTTGAGAATTCTCTATCTTTGAGCTTCTGATAAGTCTATTCCCATCTCAAGTGTAGTTCTCAACATTTTATGATCAAATTAAATTAGAAAAACAAAAGTCTTGCCATATAATAGTTCAAATGGTTTAAATCCAGTTGTGGCAGTCCATTTTATATTTAATACTTAGACTACTTCTAGAATCCTATCTTCCCAGTCTTTTTTGTGGAGTGTTATTGTATTTGTCAATATGACCTCTATCTCTCTGTTTGTAAGCTCCACTTGGCCATTTGACAAGGAATGATATGGTATAGACTTTTAATGCCCGGTTTCATATTTACTGACAAAATTAACAATCACATCAATAGTAAAATGTGTACCCTAGTCTATCACAATGTCCCTTAGGACTCCATATCTGGTAAAGATGTTCTCAAATAGGAATTTATCCACCTTTTCATTGGTCTAGTTTAGAAATTATTTTACCTCTATCCACTTGGTTAGGTAATTTTTATAGACTGGGATATACTCTTTCTGCTGAGATGGAGGGTCTATAGGACCAAAAAGGATAATCCCCATTTACTAAAAGGTTTCATAACCAATTGAGTTTTCAATGGAATCTCATCAAACTTAGTGGGCATGCCCATTCTCTAACATTTTTTACATATCTTAGTGTATAGTGTTGCATCCTTATGTAAAGTTGACCAATAGTATCTAGTAGTCAACACCTTCTGTGTTGTTCTCTTTGAAGAAAACTTCCCTCCATAAGGTTCATTGTTGTATGATTTGAAGACATCAAATATATCCTCATCATCTACACCTTCTCATTACTTGATCTTGACCTATATAAAGGATAACTCCAGTTATCCAAGAAAAGGGTAAACTCTTTTAAACTAAACACCTTTTCTCAGAGGATGAAAAATGTGTAGATGTTTTACCTGAGACCACATATTTGGCTATATTTACATACTAGGGTGTTCTTGTAGAAATAGAAAACAATTTCTCATCTGGAAATGAATCATAAACTACTTGCTCTTCCTTGTTGGTCTCCATCCTTGAGAGAAAATATTCCACCACATTATCTTTATCAGGCTTGTCCACAATGGTGACTGTACACACCCAATTTTTCATGGTGCAACATTTTCATAATACTTAAAATCCATAATGATGATAAAAAATCATTTCTAATGATATGTAAGTCCAATTTCTTGCTTGCAACATGTTCTTGTAGCTTGTTTGTCCGTTTTCTAGCTTTTCCCCACTATCCTTTGTCATTTTGCATCTTTTTCATCTGCTTTTTGGCCTTTAGTTACGGAACCATCCTGTAGGTTACGTAACCTTCAGTATTTGCTGAGCATTAAGAAACTGCCTTAGAAGTTGCATAACCACTAGTCTACACAAACCGGTGGTTATGCACACATTTATCTGAGACTTTCCAATGTTTTTTGGATGTATGTTGCATTCTTCAAACTCACTTTTCTTACATGTTTCTTGACTGAATCAATTGTTATTGAGCTTGTTAGATGCAAATAGAATTATCCATCTCTAATTTCTATTATTATTAAGTCAACTACTACTCCCATGGGTGATGTTGCACTTTTTGGCTTCCAAGTGGGTTGGAACACTTCTCTTCCAATTTTCTATAAAAACCAATATTTTTCCCTAAGAATTGGTCAAAGTAATTTGATTTGGAATTGCACCATTATGTTTCCATAATCCTACCAAGAATTACACAAGAAAACATATTTCATTTTCCTTGTTATTCTCTTGCTTGAATTACTACCATACTTCCTATAAATCAGCTAGCTCCAGGACTCATTCATTACTTCTACACATTCTCACCATATTTCCCTAGACATGTTTAGATATCACACTGGAAACACAAGCTGAGGGGATCACAAAGGATAGCCAACATTGGATTTGTATATGTACTACATTTCCAAGTTCGATGTGTTATTAAATTCCTTAAAGATTCTTTAATTCATTTAGATATATTTCAATTAACATTGTTAGAATACATTTTTAAGGTAGCATAATTACTGGAGATTAAATTTACTTGTAAGAATATTCCATTGAGGATTTATTCTCAACTCATCCCTATTTATTTTCCTAGGAGGAATTCAGAGGAAGTTTTTGTGAATGGATCTTGTTATTTTTTCACAATTAATTTACCTATAGAGTTTATTGCATTCATTATTAGATCTTGGTAGCATACGAGAAAATTCTCTGTTGAAATATTATTCCTTACCTATCCATGTGGATTTACATGAGAAGTTAGTTTGAAGAAGCTTATGGGTCTATGTGTTAGTTTTAGTTTCTTTGTATTAGAAATAATTTGTTCTACCCGGGAAGATTAAGGAGAAGAATTACTTTTGAGAATATTTTCATTCTTCCCATGATTTTGAGGTAGAACTAGAGGAAGAAGAATCCAAAACTATAAATTAGGAAAAAAAAAATTTTAATAGCTTATATTAAATCTTCTCTATAATGGGAAAGTAACCACATCTAGCTATTTCACTATTTAGTTTATTTAATTCAGAGTAGAAGAAATTTTCATTTGATTAGAAGAAATTATATTTTCTATGTATATTTCTTCTGTTTATTTCTAGAAAACACAAAATACAAAAATATTATATTAAAGTAATTAGTTTCCTTTATTTTTCTTATTTCCTTTCCATTTAAAAACATTAAAAATAAACAAAAAAAAATTAGATTTACTTTGTTGATTTCAATTAATTAGTTTCCTTTTGTTGGATTAATTAGTTGAACGTAGATTTAATTAGATCCAAGGAGAGTAATCAATTGGTTTGATTTAAATCTCTTTGCATTTCCTTTGTTAATTAGGAACATAAAATTAATTATACAAAACTTAACACAACTCCTTGCATTTCCTTAGTTGGCCTAGGTTACCAAAACATTGACCTTGCCTTTTACAAATTCTTTATGTGTTTTTTTATTTCCATAGGTTGATTACTTACATGTACACATGACCATTAAAAGTCATAGGAAACCTAGACAATGTGTGTGTAATCCAAGAGTTCCAAAACCAAATATCATGACGCAATTGGTGGAAATCATTTAGGTACTTTAAAAACATATATTCCAAGCCACACCTGTTCCACCCAACATCGTATCACGTCTTATAGCCTTGATTGAACAAGTGGATGATTATAATGAGTTCTAACATAACAATCCTGGTCAAGATTATATTATGCAATCCATAGATATGTCATTATCAAACCTATCCTATCACACCTCTATGACCTTATCTAAAGACTTTTATGAGGTAGACACAATATCATTCCCGCATATCCCACAACCAATTTAGAGGGTGTTTAGTGACATTGAAATTGATAGAAACCTTCATGTGTCTATTCTATATTAGGACGAGGGGTGGAAAATACATTAATCAACTTTATTAAATGTTATTTAATAAATATTAATGAATGCATATAAATAAATAATGAAATCACATAACAATAAATAACATTATAACACAGTGAAAAAAATTTAATGTGTAAAACCCCTAAATGGGTAAAAACTATGGAGACTAATACCACTAAATGAGAAATTATTTACATCCACCAGTCCAATAACTCCCTCCTCACTTCTATTCCTTTTTTTTACTAGGATTTACCTTCATATTTGATATTCAAATATTAGAATATGATGTAATAATCGATATCCTAAATATGACATATGGTCATATTTTAATAACCCGAGGGGTTATGACTTTATAAAATGAAGGGGAAGACCTTGATTTAATTAGTTAGTTAATGAAAGTAACCAACCACCTAATATAAAGTTTATATTTAAATAATAAGAATATATATTATTCTATATTATTTTAATATAAATTAAATATTATGATACACTTAATATTATAACTCTAACACTCCCCCTTAATATTAAGTGGGGTCCATGTGCCAAAATTACCTATTTGTACAACAAGATTTAAAAATTTGTAAACCCTAAAGGTTTAGGCTAGCATTTGTATTTGTGAGATCTCACTATATCTCATGGAAATATTCTTATACCAGATATCTAGGAGCCTTTTATACAAAAAGGAAATCCTTTAGAAATAGATGCACATTAGACTCTTTTTTCTGTAAATTTTATCAGTCTACTTATAACATACAAGATATTTTGCAATGTTTAAAACCAATATAGAAGTATAGAGGAGTCAAAAACTAGTCAATCGTTAGGAGGTGGCATTTCCATGCACACTCCCCCTTAATGGAAACTCTAAAAGAACAAACATTGCATGAAACTTGCAACACACAATAGCTTCATGAACAAGTCTACGACCCTATCTTTAGTCAAGAAGAATTGGATATCTATATTACCACATAGAACCTTCTCGTGAATAAATTGCATATGTTTCTCAATATGCTTTTTTATTTGATGCCTAACATGATCATTACCAAGAGAAATGTAAATTTTACTATCATACAGAAGATGAGTACTTCCTTTATATTCCATGTGCATCTCTTCCAACAAGATGTTCAACCACATGGCTTATTTTGATGCTTCCATTGCACTTTTATATTATACCTCATCAAAATAAATGGAAAATATTGGCTTCTTTTTACTGCTCCAAGTAATGACACCTGCACCAAACATGAATACATATCCAATTGTACACTTGTGATCTATCACATCATCAGTATAGTCACAATCACAGTATGCATATAAATATGCATTCTTAGATGAAATATAATGTAAACCAAAATTAATTGTTCCCTTAATATAATGTAAAATTATTTTTGCTAACTTACAGTGAACCTAATAAGGTTCATACATAAACATTCAAACAATCCCTACTACATAATCAATGTCAAGTCTAGTAATAGTTAGATAAATCAAACTACTTACAAGTTTCTTGTACAAAGTAGGATTAGATTTTTCACATGTAATTTTAGGATCAAGTTTATATCCTACTTTTATAGGAATAGAAACTAGTTTAAAATCATGAATATTAAATATTGTAAGAAAATTAGTTATGTATTGTGATTGATATACTACAATAGAATTTTTATCCTGACATATAGCCATGCCCAAAAAATGATGCAATAATCCTAAGTCTATCATGCCACAATATTGCATTAATTTTTCTTTAAGTTTGTAATTAAACTGTTAGAATTACTAGTGATAAGTAAATCATCAACATATTATACAATTAGAATGATAGAATTTTCTTCAATATTAACAAATAAATCATTGTCAGATGAATAGTTAGAAAAACCAACTTCATTAAAATATTGTTAATCTTTGCATACCAAGCTCTAGGAGCTTATTTTAAACCATATAAATATTTTTGTAATTTACAAACATACATTTCTTTACCTATTTCTTTAAATCCTTTAGGTTGGGACATATATATTTCTTATTTTAAATCACCATTCAAAAAAATATTTTTGACATTCATTTGATGGATTTCCCAGCCATACTTAGCAACAAACGCAATCAAAATCCTTATTGTGCTCATTTTTTCAACATGTGTAAAGGTTTCAACGTAGTTGATACCAAGTTTTTTTGTAAACCCTCGAGCTACTAGTTTGGATTTGAATTTATCTATATTGTCATTTTCTTTATATTTAATCTTGTATAGCCATCTAGATCTAACTATACATTTTTTTCAGGAGGAGGGAATAATTCCCAAGTTTAATTTTTAATCAAAGCAGTATGTTCAAATTTCATTGCATCCATCCATATTTCGTCAGAGGAAGATTATTTGAAAAATTGGAGTTCAGGTTCATAAAAAGTCATCAAATCATAATATGTATGATAAATTCTAGTCATTTTCTAAAGGTTTTCAGGATGAGAGTCTTAAATAATAGACTCAACCCATCTAGGTCTTTTATATACATAGGAACTAGGAAAAAACTCATTTTTAGCTATAGGTTCAACACTAGTTTCTTCACCACATAAATTATTTACACAATTTTCATTTCCAAATTCATTTTTATTTTCATTAGAATCATCATAAATAACAAAAGATGAAAAATCAGAAGAACAAAAATGTTTTTCCAAGATTTTAGCATTCTTGTTTCTTATAACTTCTCTTTTTGACGGATCAAAGATCCTAATACCTTTAGTTTTTACAATGTATCCTATGAAGATACAAGGAAAAGAGGTCTGATCAAGATTCTTCTATTTTGATTTTAGAATGAAGAGGGAATCAAGGCTACCAAATATTGTCAAATGAGATACAGTAGGTTTTTTATTTGACCACTTTTTTAAAGGAGTTGAATTTACTAAGGGTTTAGTGGAAACTATGTTTAAGATATGAAAACCAATATTTATAGCTTCAGCGTAGAGGAACATAGGATTTTGAGTAGAACACATCATGGTCCTAGCCATTTCCAGAATGGTGCATTTTTTCCTTTCCACAATCCCATTGTGCTGAGGAGAATAGGAAGTAGTCAATTGACTTTGAATGCCACATTTAACATAAAAATGAGTCAAATTTTTTACTGACATATTCTCCCCCATTATCAGTTCTAAGCCTCTTAATTTTATAACTACAAGAGTTTTCAACTAAAAATTTAAATTCATTAAATTTTAACAACAAATCTTATTTACTTTTAATGAAATATGACTAAATCATATGAGATAAATCATCAATGAAAGTGAAAACATATAGGAAATTATTAAAGGAAGGAACTTCTAGGGGTCCTCTAATATCACTATGGACAATTTCAAAAGGTTCAGAAGAATCATCATCATGATAACTGTGAAAGGGATTAACAGATTGCTTACCAAGTAAGCATCTTTCACATATTTAATTATTTTGGGAAATAGGTGGAAGACCAGTTACTAGGTTTAATCAAGACATGTCATACATGCTCCTGAGATTGACATGACCTAGTTTCTCATGCCACAATTGCATGTCACTTCTTTGAGTTATCAAATAAGAAGTAAAAGGAAATCCATAAAATACATACAAACCATATCTTTTTATACCTTCAACTATAGTAACATTATATGTTCATTTTTAATAAACCATTTATCCTTTAATAATGTTACACTATAATTATTTTCATTCAACTGAGAACAAGAAAAAAAATTCATTTTAAGTTTAGGAACTAACAACACATTGTTAATAAAACCATTTGACACTTTTGTTTTTCCCTGACCCTAAACATTGAGAATGGAATGATCACCCAAATAGATCCGATAATTGCATTCACTAAGTTCATACAGGATATCCAATCTAAGATTAATGTTCCTAGAGGCACCATTGTCTAATATCAATTCATTTTATTTTGTGGTGAAAAAAGTGACATACAAAACAATTAAATTTACTTTTTGACTATTTTTCTGATTCTTGTTTTGGTTTTGGTCAAATTTATTAATATTCTAAAATTTTAAATTTGTTTTATTATTTTAAAATTTTCAATCCTCTTTCTTGTGTCCAAATTTACTACAATAATGACATTTTACATCAAATCTGACTCTTACATTTCCAGGTTTCTTATCTTTGTTAAGAGGTTTAAAACAAATTCTTTAGGTTTTTGTTGAATCTAGAGGTTTTAACTTTTGATTTCTGAGCGAGAAGTTTCTGAAGTGCATTCTCTTTAGAATCAAAATTTGGCATTACTTTATCTTCCTGTATAATAAGAAAACTAATGGTTTACAAATCTAGAATGTCTTATTCTATTTTATATCTTGAATTAAAAATTGAAACAAGATTTCTAAATTTCTCACGAATATTCAATTGCATAATGAATTAAAGTAATTTATCCTGAATCAAATTTCTACCAAATCCATCTAACTATGACTTGATATTTTTGATTTTTGCTAAATAATTTATCACTTCTTCATCTCCTTTAATAGGAGTCGTCATAAGCTCTAAAATTAATTTAATAATTTTTGACAAACTTGTACCTTCATGTATCGATTGCAATTGAGCCCAAGCCTCACTCAGACTCTCTTGATTCCTGATATGAAGTAAAAAATCATCATGTACACTTTGCAAAATAATTGACATTGACTCTTATACTTTGTATCGATATGTAACAATGTTGTCAATAGTTGTGTGTCTTCTGATAAGATCTCTCTCAGTTCCATTCACAACTACCCATTACTTGTGATCCATGAATTTTTCCTTCAATAGAATATTCCAAATGTTCTTGTTATTTCCATTCAAAATATGAGATTTATCAATTTAAAATTGATTAGACTCCATTTTTGTGTAAAATAGAGATAAAAATAATTAATAAACAAGGATTAAAATAATATTTTTTTATAAAAATTCCCCCTATCATATTTTAATCCTTGTAATCGAACATGATCAATTTATGCCAAAAAAGGTGGCCATGTTAATTGAATAATCTATACACGAATACGTTAGAATGATATCAAAAAATTATATTGAAATGTAAGTGAAATTTTTTAGTTTTGTAACAAAATGACTACGAAAAACTTGTCATTGTATCATATCATTTTTTTTAAAATGATACTATATTACTATTTTACACAAATAATTTTTTGATTTTTTTATATTTTTGAAAACAATAAAAAAATAATTTATACATTTTTCAATATATATATATATTTACAAAAAAATGGAGCTCTTGCTCTTTTAGGTAGGATTTTCTATCAGCTTGGCTTAGTTGGCTAACTAATTTGATAAGTTATCCACTGAGTCACAATTAGAATATTTCATTGCAAAATGAATTAACCATTTAAGACACAATAACCAATATCTATGCCAACTGGTCCACTTCTAATACAATGGCCAAGTTACATAACGAGACAACACTAGCACCTGTGGCTGAGCTTCTCACAAGGAACTCGAGCCACATATCGAGTTGTGCCTTAAAGGGCCTACATAAAAATGGGGTGGTATGACTGTAGTGATGCCACCAAACCCATTTGCTAAGGCTTATAAATATTTTAAACATCCCCCATCATCCCAATGTGGGACTTTCCCTACGTAGAGGAGAGGGGGAGTCATGAAAGGATAATGATGAGGGGGATCCCATGAGGTACACACCACGAACGCGAGGGAAGGATCATAGGGGAAAGTAGGTGGTGCCAATTGGGACACAACTAGGAGTGGGGTGGTTTGGAGGGGGAAACCCCTAATATATATTTGTTTATATTTTTTTAATATATGTTTTATTTAATATAACAACAGTCATGACATAATTTTTAGGTTAGGTTATATAGCTTCGGTTTTAGGTAATATAGGTTTAGATTATTTATATAGTTATATATATATATAATTTATATATATATATATATTATATTTTTATAAAATACGAAGATTTTATAAAAACTATACAAATATTATAGTTTATATTAAATTATAGGTGCAAAATAATTCACAATGGGGCTATCCATGACATGGAATAGGGTTTTAGAATTCACAGTGAAATGTAAAATATTATATATTACCAAGGATCAAAAATTTCTACCCAACTAATGAAAAAATTTAAACAATCTATTTTATTGTATCATGTCTCCCCTAGTAAACTCGTCACTTTGAATTTTTACTTTCCTCTTTTTTTATTTCTTTAATTCCTTGTACATTATATAAAATATTTCACAAAAAATGATAACCCTTACCTTAGTTTCCAAGTCCTCGGTAATTCCCAAACATAAATTTTTACACGTAGTTGAAATTCTCAAATAACTTTCCACGTGTGCACAAAAAACAATGAAACCATAAAAAGAGGGAAGGGGAGGGTTAAATATAATTCTAAATAACTTAACCACCTATATTCTCAACCATCACAACCTTAGGACATTAGGATGAAATTAATTTATTAATATCACTCTAGTACCATGTTAGGACGAGGGGTGGAAAAGATACTAATCAAATTTATTAAATGCTATTAGATAAACATTAATGAATGCATATAGATAAATAATGAAAACACATAACAATAAATAACGTAATAACATTGTTGATGATTATATTTGCAAATGAACAACAAAAGTTATGGGAAATCTCAAGGATGTGGGACTTGATCCTTAGGATAACCTTCAAGTTTTAAAGAAGTTGGCTCTTCTATGATTTGGATTGAGATAAGGGTTTAGAGAGAAAACGAAACTATATGTAAATCCTATCTAAGGTGATGCACCAAATATTTACTAAAATAGCATAGATATCACCATTAAAATAACTAATAGATTAGTTGAAGAGCATCAAGCATGATTAAATATTTCAAAGATATTTCATACCATTTAAGGTGAGATGAAACTAAAACATAATCACATGCACAATGATCATATTTATGTAAAATATATAAGGGTATGCAACATGATAGATATTTTAAAAATTATAAAGAACTGAATTAAAAGGAAACAAGAAAAAAAAAGACATAGAATATTGCAAAATATTAAGTGCATAGAACAAAAACTCTTATTTATAGAGAAAACTAGTACATAAGGCTAGAATGGCACAGATCACAGTATTTCCTTACAACAGATCCTTACTAAGGCCAATGAGCATAATGTGACAAACCTAAAATATTCTCCTCTAAAGCTCTCCAACTTGATCCCTCCTTCCTACTTGCATGACAACATTCTCTTATATACCCTTGTAGCTCTTGCTCTAACGCACCTCCAATCGATAATTTCATCGTCTGCATTTAGTTTCTACCTATGTAATCTTTGACCTTGGGAGAAAATATCAACTACATGCTTTAGGACCTGAGACCACATTCAATCCACTAAATGTTAAGTCCTTTGCTTCCTTTAGTTGGTCCCTTTGACATTGATAGCTACCATGTATGACACATGGAAACCTTACGTGTTTTTGGGGCCTCTCCTTTTCTCTCTCTTTTTGAAGTAGCGTGCGGGTGACATGTGGATCCTTGCGTGTTCTTCTCCTTTATTTTGAATTTTCATCCCACTGGGGATGCCTTTCCATGCTTTTTCCACGTGGTTGATTATTGATACTTTAAGGATCCCAATTATTTGTGCTTTCTCCAAAATTCATTGAATGGACACATGGATTCCCTCAACGTCTAGGTCCACACTTAGGAGTATTTGAGTCCTGTAAAAATACAAAAGAACACCAAAAGGAAAAACATTCTGGGGTGAAAAAAGATAGCATAAATAGAAGATCCCCAAAATAATGTAGAAATCATTCTATAGTTATGGTGACTCACAAAGGGAATCCATGCCATCCATGGAAGAATTCAACAATCCTTCTTTGCTACAAAATTTTAAAATGTTGCTCAAAGAGATGTCAGTCAGAGATTCTTTAAAGAAGCTTGGTACCCAACCAATTCGGCCTCTTTCGGGTAAGTCTATCATTTCAGATCCTGAAAGGATCTATCTATCCTAGTTATCTCCTTGTGAGAAAATTTCTAGAGATTCTGCAGCATTGTGTGCAAATGGAACTCTAATTTTATAATTGGGGTAAAAAGAGCCTCCTCCTTGGAAACGATAGAGCCATCCTTTAAATACTAAAAGATAGTCGTATCTTGTTGTTTGGCCATTAGTAGTTGTTGGATCTAGTCCTCCATTAGGATGATGGAATCATTGGTAAAGGGAGAGGGGAAGCCCAGTTGAACCAGTTCCTCTATGCATTGCTTCCTCTCTTTGATCCCTAGTTGGAGATGGGTTATGAGATTCTAGTAGCTTCCTTATTACATCTCAAAAATATAATTCATATTTACTATGACCATCCACCTATCTATAATGCCAGCCCCTTATAATGCAGAGTCTAAAGATTCATGTAATTTCTGAACCAACATCTGTGATTTAGGGACCTGTGCAAATACAGTGTTACTGATGGTGGAGGCCGAGGACTCCACATTAGAAAATAATATTTGTGCATCAGATATGAATCTGAGTGCGAGCCCTAGGTCTGTTGTCTTGGTGGCAATTATCTTACAGTAGGAAGTGTATTACTCCTTTACCAATGTGACAATCCCCCATTTCTGGGGTTGTTAAGCTAGCTTTCAGGCTAAATCATTGACTGCATCATCTATTATCTTGCATTTCATATGAAATCTACCTTTCTCTACTTCTGAGGCATGTAGCTTCACTTGAAGCGTAGTAACCTCTGCTTTCTTAGAATTGATATCTTGTTGAAGGAGATTTTTCTCCTAATCAAGTGAACTAGCCACAGTTTTGGATGCTGCCAGCTTGGCTTCTAATGTCTTGGTCTTTACTTGGGAAGCTACAAGATATTATTGTGACACCGCCTCTTTTAACATATTGCAAAGTTCTATTTCTTTTACTTTGCCATTTATTTCAGAATTCAGGAAGGCCATAGTATTTTACATTTGTAGAATGCTAGCCTCCATTTTCTTCATCTTATTGCTAAGTTTGAGATAGTCTGTGATGACCATGAAAACTATTTCATTCATCAGTTCAACCTTATCCTGAGGTTGGAACTCAGTAAGGTCCACCACAACACCACCGATGGAATAATCAACAGGTTAAATTTTATTAGCGGGCTTAGAGACATTGGTGGCCATCTAGATGATGGTTAGAGAGCTCTACTGATGGTCATACAATGATTGCATATGCCTCATAGCTCCTGCTACCAAATATTTTTATTCTTCTTCTCCTTCCTTTTATCTTGGGCCATTTTGGTTGTCTTGGATTGATTCAAAAACTATGAGGAGGAAGGTACTATCCTGCCTACAAATGGGAATCTTGGTGGTAGGACATAGGGGATTATAACTAGGTTTGGGGGATGAGAAGTCATGAGAGATAAAGAAGGGCCCACAAAAACTTCGGGAGAGAATGTGGGAATGGTGGTGGCTGGCGGAGGTAGAAAAGGGGAGTAAGGGGGAAGAAGAGTGTGGGTTGGGGTGACCAAAATGGGAAAAGCATCAGATGAGGAAATGAAATGCAGAGGGGAAAGAGATGGAGAAACGGGAAGAGGAAGAGTGGCAGAGGAATAGGAGACCTTGACCATCCTCAAATTCTTCTTTGAAGGGATATGAGGGCTGACACCTTCATTAGCAGTCACAGAGGGAGAAAATGATGGTTGTGCCAAGGTGAGATGCTAGGATAGGTCCGGTACCAGTTGTGCTATTGTCTCTAAACCCTGAGGGCCTTGTACCATTTGAACTATGTACATGTATCCCGAGGGATCCTTCTAAGGATCAGAGGGATGGGGCCCTGGTGGTACTTGATATATGGAGGAAGAAGATACGTTGACCTTCCTTAACTTATTTTTTAGAGGGCTCTTTCTCTGGAGGCTGACACCTTCACTAGAATTTGTAGAGGGAAAAACTAATGGTTGCGCTAATGTGATCTGCTTGTCTAGGTCCAGAACTAGTTGTGCTATTATCTCCAAATGCTAAGGGTGTTGTGTCCTCTGAATCATGGATGTGTATCCCGAGGGATCCTACTAAGTAATGGAGGGAGGGGGCCATGGTGGTACTTTCTATGTGAATGAATAAGATACCTCCTCTATATTCCACATGAGATGTTCTTGGGATACCTCCACTACCTCCTCATTGTCTGAATTGGACCTATGCTCAGTGTCCCAGATTTCCTCCCACTACTCATCGGTGAGCACAAAATTGAAATTGAGGGTAGTCTACCCAATTTCCTACCTATATTTCCAATAGGATTTTATCTTCTTTGTGTGTTAGTCCCTACTACATAGGTCTGCCCTCAAGCCCCTAGTAATTTTTACGGCGGGGTCATACTTATGTGAGACTTGATAAACTGACTCTGATATTAGATTTTATATGTCGCTTAGTTTGATAAATATATTATGAGTCTCTTCCTAGGGATAAATTTTGTCCTAAAAAACTTCCTATTCTCATGTTGGTAATACTCTGAGACTTTATTTTGAGACAAGGTGGCAGTCATCCACCCGTCCGGGTCATACCTCCATGTATCCTGAATCAGGGAAAAGTTGTACAAGGTCAATGTTTACATGATTATATGCTCTGCATTGATTTTAACTGTAGTAATCCCTTCCCTATGCAAGGGGAGGTTAAAAAATGCCTTATTTTTATGGCCAGAGTTTTACTATGTGTTGAGGAGCACCAAATTATAGGTTATCTCCACACCCACCACTCACAACATGAGGATCCTTGGGAGCATGAAGGATTCCTCTTAGAATCCATACATTTAGATCATTCAATGTATTTCCCTAAAGAAATAGTCACATAGATGTAGTGGATCTGTAAGGATGGCCCAGACGGAATCATTCATTCTATTATTGACCCCTTGTGGGTTGAATTCATGTAGAAGAGGTGTAAAAAAATATTTAGTGAACTTATATGCATTCGAGGAGTGAGAAAACACATGAGTCCATGTGGACACTAGGATGACCTTTTGAGGGTTCATCTCTGTGTCCCATAGTTTCAGGGTCATATATTGGCTAAATAAG
The DNA here is from genome assembly GCA_019776745.2 of Taxus chinensis. NCBI lineage: Eukaryota > Viridiplantae > Streptophyta > Pinopsida > Cupressales > Taxaceae > Taxus > Taxus chinensis. The sequence goes on along the minus strand of CM034154.1, from coordinate 287,211,104 downwards.
TAGGTGATCTGATATAAAATGAGGTGGAATAAAAAGGAAGAGTACATAAACATGGATTTAATAGAGAAATAGTCAAATTGCTTACAAATAGAGCGTGTTATAGCCTCGGAGAAGTCAAACTAATATGCCTAGTTCTTATTCATTGTTCTCATCCTGAAAAGGGCCACAATTTTCCACTCATAGACATTTCTCTCCATGTCTTGTCTAAAAAATAAATGCCAACATGGAGCAGGAATCTTGAGAATCTAAAATGAACATTTTTAGCAGGATTGGGAATCCCTATGTTCCAAAACTACTTAAATTAGATTACCGTAATTCCTTGTTGATGAATATATATTTATTCTGGAATTGAGCCCAAAATCCTTAGAGTTTGGCCATGTCTTAAAAAATGGTCAATTTTTTCTAGGGTAGGGCCAGCATATTGCTAATGGCATGTGGTGTAATCACCACCTACATGTTTTTACCTTAGATGGTGTTGAAATCAGGGTCAAAAAACATGCACACATTTTCATGAGCTCTAGATATGGGTAATCAAGAGGTGTCATGTATTGGGTGAGTGTGGAGGTCCAACTTTTGGAGCCAAAAGGCTTAGAATCCCCTAAATTAAAGAATTTTGCATGGATAGACTCTCTCAGATCCTTCAGTTTCTTATTTAGGATAGGGTCGAAGACCCTATTTGCAAAATCTATGATCGTGGAAGTGTCACTAAATTGTGTTCCTATTTTGGGGATCAGATGAAGGATCATGAGTGAAATACCAAGCAAGGAGTCTCATAAGGTGGTAAAGAAGACATTAGCATGATTTTAAGTGGTCTTGAGGACCAAGAACTCAAATTCATGATCTTGATGGGGTTTTCCATTTTTCCCTCCAAAAATGGAACATTTGAAACTTTAAATGGTGTGAAGACCTTTGAAGGCCTAAAAACTCATCAAAAGATAAATCAAGAGTTTGGAGTGAGTTTAAAGATCTTAGGGAACCGTATATATTCTTTAATATTGTAATTTCACCTTGTCATGTTTGTCAATGGTGAAAATGTACATTTGAGAAAGTTAAAGAGTAATTGAAAAATCTTGGTAGGAGAGAATATAAGCTAAATAAGGATTCCTAAGCCATGTAATCCTAAGAAAAATTCATAGTATGAGTTTTCAAGCATATTAGAGTGATATTTATCATTTTTCTAGGTTTAGAAAATGGTTGATCCTCTTTAGGCTTAGTTGAGAAGAATTAGGAATACTGGTTAGAAGATAAAAATAGTCTTTTGTTTTAAATATAGACAAGTATCTCGAGCTATATTGAGTAGAGAGACCTACACAAGTAAGAATAATGTAAATTTGAAGTTTATAATGAGAATAAAGCGTGTTTTAGCAAGATTGGATCATTCCTTAGTGACTGTATACTAACAAACCTATACAGATTGAGTGCATGATGTATGAAAGTTAGGGTAAATGGATTAACAATGTGGATGTGATGACTGGAGGAGATAGAGGACTTCAAAACAAGAAAACTAAAATTTATTTGAGCTCTTGAAGCTTCATGATTAGTTATGTGGAGGTAATTCTGTGTGCAAACCCTCAAGACTAGGGCTTAACATGATCTCTCAAATGGTATTGTCAAACATTATAAAATTTTAAAATCTCCATGTTTAGAGTGCTATCTATTAATTTCTAAGGTTGCAGAGATTGATTCAATGGGTATGAATACTTTCCATGTATTTTTAGGTTCTAGACTTATCATTCTCAGAAAAATTGCCACAGTAGTAATTGTGTGAAGATTTGAGAAGATTAAGGTTATATATCAATTGGGCTCACTTAATAAGGTCTGAAAAATTCTTACAAAAGTGTTTGATAGAGAATTTTTTCTCTGAAACCCTTTTTAGTATTCTTATATCCTTCTAGTAGACATAGTTAATACTATTTTATAAGATAAAAAAACCATAATTGTGGTACTGTACAAAATATTAGGGTAAGGTGCTTTGATATATTTGAACATTCCAAAAATAGGTATCCAAATCCATGATTAATTCTGTTATATCAGGTGGAAATTTGAGAGTATCCATAAATACCATGATTTTAAGGAATTACAAGGTGTATAAGCTTATCTAGAGAGAAATCTGAGTCTAATTCTTCTGTTATGACCTCATGAGACCATTATACTATGTTTGAAGAGTGAGCTACAAATGTTCTAAGTGTGGATCATTTTCCCCTCTGGAACTGGTATACACTTATGGTGTATGAGTCCATATCTTGATGCATATTGGTTGAACAACCTTAAGAATAGAGTCATAGTAGACAAGTAGGACTAAAGTTGAATGAAAGAGGGGAAAAGGATCAATAGATAAACCATTCTCAGGTGATTTCATTACCAATGTTGATCAGAGAAAACATTTAGTAGAACTCACACACAGAGTCTACGCAGGAGAATAGCATAGGAGCAAAGGCACGAAGGTATAAGAAGGCGTCGCACATGGAGGTGTAGATTCAGACTTTCAGGACTTAGCCGATTTTTGAGATCAGGGCTATTTTTAGAGGTTGGCATGCGGAGCACACAAAGTTATGCCGAGACTTGTGTGCCACTCTTCATGGAGATTTTAAAGAGCACATTCAATCACTCTTGCATGGACATAAGCTAAGAATAGATCCACCACTATAGTTAATTATCAATGATCTATAGATAGCATACTTGCATGTATGGCTATAGTTGTAAAAGGTACGTGGCTATTATTAGCATGTGACCTATTTTGGTAGAGTTAAGCAGTGAAGGGCTAGTCCCCCACCCTATATATATGTAATGAATTACTTAGTAAGATATAGACAGGGACATATACTACTTTGAAGGGTTAGAAATACATGAGTGCATGAGACTGGATAGTTGTAACAGATCCATGCACGCATGTCTATTATTTTATCAAGATTTTATACTATTGGTATGATGGATATATGAATAATATTGGTTGAACAACAGTGTCTGATGTGTTTGTCATTGTATACTGTTGTTATCATGATGATTTATACTTAAGTGCTTATAGATCTGGTATGGTGTAACAATGTATATATGGATTAGTTTCTAAATATATGTTTGTTATATTACTTCATCATGCTACCATTCTGATATAGTAATCCTAAAGAGGGACCTGGTACCTTTGCGTACTTTGGGTGAGCATTCAGCCTAGGCTGAGTGATGTGCAAGCGCAACTAGGTGTTATATGAGAATTCTAGGTTGCATCATTGGTTTCATTGTTGGGACCTATTTTTTAGTTGTTTTAGAATGGTTTGCGATGAAGACATACCGGCTAACTTTGGCGAGCATTGAAGAGTGGATTCACAATTTGGAGGAAGAATACACATGGAGGTTTGACACTGGATCTCGATTTAGCACACGCACTTGGGTAGAGCAGAATCTGTATGATAGTCTGTACGAGAGCTTCTTTGTTAGCTTTCCAATAGAATTATACGAATGGTTGATTGTATATGTGTCTAAGTGGAATTGGAGGCATTGTATAATTTTTTGGACATAGGAGGAATTTCAGACACTATATGATGCTGACCTAAGCTGGAATCATGTGGTAGATACCTAGTTTCACGGTGGTCTAAATAGCTATATCCTAGAGTATTCAATTTCAACTTATTCGTGCCCAGAGGTAGCAGAGTTCCAATTCCTATGGTATCCTAGAGGGACATATTTACAAGGTATCCCGTTGGCAATCAAAATATTGATGGTAACATTGAACTTGGAAGTTAAACTTATAGAAAGCTAAAAATATCCATGCGTGGGGGCAGAATAGGATTGGTGAAATATCAAAAACCTAGTAGCAACACGACAGAGGGAAGAGAGGTGACTAAAGTATGATGAGGTGCGTGAGAGGGAATTATGCAAGAAACAAGAAATTGTAGAACTGATGGTGTTGTGAAGAGAGATGACTCATGAAGGATTTGAGGCTCATGGGGAGGAAGAAGATCAAGAGCATCATGAACTCCCCCATCTAGGAAAGCATGAAAAAGAACCCTCTTCGGCCTCACATGGAAGCATGCCAGTAAGTATGACCTGGGCCATAGGTGTGCATCTAAGAAAACCTGCTGACCTAGCCCTTGCACTTGTTTTTCCAGTATCTAGTATAATAGGTAAGAAAAGTTTTCATTCAGGAAGTGAAAGAGTAGAAATAATTCAGAAAACAATTACATCAATGGTAGCATAGACAACTTCATTATTCTTTGGGGGTATGTTTTCTGGCTCATCATCTGCACAGGATATGAGCACGCCGAGTGTGGGATTCACCTCTGGAACTGGGCCTACTTCACAGACTATAGGGGTCTAGTATAGTACCACTATCGGGACACAGGGGAGTGCATCCATGGGCCCTATTCCAAATTCTAGATGAGGATCGGGTGGTATGGGAAGTTCTAGTTCTAGTGGTTCATGTGGTTTTAGAGGAAGAGGAAACCAAGGAGGTTTTGGGTTTGGTGGTCAAGGCCTGCAGCAAACCCAAAATATTTATATGGAGATGTCCCTTTGTCTCCTAGAGTATAGAGGCATCAAGGATGCTACAGAACATGTTCATATGTGTGAAATATTGTGGCACGTTAAAGGTATCATGGATTCTCAGCACAAGGCAAGTCAATTTTCTATTACATTACATGCATGCACGCAGAGATGATATAGGAAGTTTAATCCCAATCAAACTTGTATTGACTATGCAGTAATGAAAGATGCTTTCTTGAAAGAGTTCCATATCATAGAGTTTTAGCAGAAGAGTATAAGCACGCTCAAGGATATGAAGCAAGGAACTACTGAAAGTGTACGTGAGTATGATGCACATTTTAAAACGCTTCTATCCAAACTCTAGTATGAAATTCATGCAAGTCAGCATGCACAATGGTTTTTCGGGGGATTGATTACTCCATTTCAAAGAGTGCTATTGCATAAGACTTATACCAACCCATGTGAAACATTGGAAGTAGCTTTACACACAGAAACATTTGAGAGTATTGACACTGGAGTTATTCCATTCCCAGAGGCTTAGCTAACAGCTATGGTGAAGCAGTTAGAAAAACTATCAACAAACTCAGCAAATGAGATGTGCTCAGGAATCTGGTGTATAAATTGTGAAGTAAAAGGTAACACCAAGGATAGTTTCCCTCACATAATTATACGTTCGCTACTATCAGACTGTGAGATTTGTCATTTGAATCATGATGCTAGTCATTTCCCCCTACTACAATGCATGATCAGGAAGAATGTATCCTCCTTTTGTAAAATTTGTAGGTCCACAACTCATGATACTGAAGATTGTAGACTGATTGGCTAGATCCATGATGTCATTGATATTGGGGTGTGACAGGAAAGTGTGGCTGATAGTTTTAAAGGAAAGAATGAGCATTAGGATAGGGATTATAATCAAATGCGCTATGACAGGAATGACGAAAGGTTTGAAGGGGTTCGTAAAAGTGGACAAGGATATCGAGGTGGACATGGAGGATGAGTCCGAGGTGGAGGAAGAAGTGAATTCCCTCGTGGAAGTTACTATGCATGTGGCTCACCTAACCATTATAGGTGTGAATGCCCGTAGAATATTTCCTGTTCATTTTGTGGAAAGGGGCATAGTTATAAATAGTGTCCAGACTTGTATGAGCATCTTAGTAAGCAGCACACACAAGAAAACAAAGGCACAGGGATGGTTAGAATCTAGCGCATAGTAGAGAATAAGTGGATTCCCAAGTTAACACTTGAACCTGAGGTAGTAATAGTCAAGATAACCACACAAGTTGAGGTGGCATGCACAAGAGAGGTTTTGTAACAGAAGCTGATAATCACTAGGGAGGAGGTTTCATGCTAGGTATCCAGATCTAGCTCATAAAAAAGAAGTCTATTAAGAAACTATGGAGGTCCTTAGAAGCCTTCAAGGTGAAATATAGGGTTTGAAAGAGCAGTCTCAAAAATTGGAGCATAAGGATATAGAAAGGGCCTTGACTGATATTGATGACATCAAAGAGGTATGTAGGATGTTGTGCTAGGAGAATATTATTCCTTTATTTGGAAATTGGTTGAAGGGGAATACTCCATACATGGGAACTGAGACTAGAAGTCAAATAATTCATGTGAATCTTCCCCCCAATAGCATTGAATATGAAAAGGAGATCACTTTGAATGCTATTTTGGATGGGTGGCTGTTGAGCAATATTTTGATTGACATAGGTGCGGAAGTGAATTTACTTACATTGGATACATGGGTATAAATGGGGAGACCCCCATTGTAGCCTCCATCTAATGTATTGTTCATGGAAAATAGAACAAAATCTACTCCCATAGGAGTTTTTAAGGGTTCATCTATCATTATACAAGGGGCTAAGTTTAAGGAGACTTCGAAGTGTTAGTGCTTGTGGAAGTATATAGCTTCCTAGCTTTGCTTGGGCAACCTTGGTGTTATGCAAACAATGCTAATTTGAGGTTTAACAAGGGGTATATTAGCTTCAATAACAAAGAGGAAAGGGTCATAATACCATTGACATATGGGAAATCCATACCATATGTGGAACATTTAAGCGAAGAGGACTTGAACAGAATCTATATACATGCTAGTCAAGATCCAGAGGTCGATGAGTTATCTAAGGAAGAAATCCTTCATTGGGAAGATTCTCAGTCAATCAGTGATACTACTAATATTTCTTGTGATAATTGGGATCATGGCACTTATGAAGTGGTGGGATGCAAATTTAAGCGCGCGATTGCTTGCAAAAAGGGTTTTCACTCTGTCCAGTGTCTAGGTCGCTCCATACCCTGCTATACTGGATCCAAAGATTTTTCTAGATTCTTACAAGCCATGGAAGCAAACTAGGCTGACCAGCTTAAATGACAAGATATGTTGTCATATACTTTGGGTGGGATAGTAGCGTGCTGGTGGGTGGTCCATAGGGATAATCTCTTAGAATGGGGAATGATTGGGACCACCTTATCGACCAGGTTTTCAAGAAGTAATTCACCTATAAAAAATTTCCCTTATCGTGGTGATCAAGCCACTCAACATCATATCCAGTAGTGTGAGAGACTCTGGAAAGTAGGACAGGAATCATTACCAACCTCACTTTTGGTGCATCGGTTTTATTCTACTCTAGAAGGTTGCATGTGTGCTTGGTATGTATATGTTGAGTTACATCGCGACACTGGAAATTGGAAAAAATTGACTGTAGGGATGATCTAAACTTTTGAATTCTTTTCATCTACACCACCAGTGAACAAATATTTAAGCGTTATCAAGTGCTTAACCATGGGAGACAATGGGAAAGTGAAAGAACTTATTTAGGAATTATTTGGTGAGACAGAGACAAGGGTGCATTTTGAGGATGAGGAAGATGATATCATACTACTTGAGCGCACTTCTCTGGAAAAAGACAAGGGGAAGATCATTTACATAATTGATGATGAGGAAGTTGAGCACTTGGAAGTGGATCATTCATATGGAACATGTGAAGTGTTAGCCATTTCAGATGTAGATGCATGTGCATATCATGAACCTATGAAGACAACAAAGGTAAATATAGGCACAGAAGCTGAACCTAAGGAGGTGATAATTGGGGATTACTAGTCAGAATCAAAAGTAGCAAAGATCATAGAGTTACTTAGAGACTATGAGGACTTATTCCCAAGAGGATACCATGAACTTAAATGTGTGCATAAATCACTTGGAGAAATGAAGATAAAGCTCAAGGAAGGTGTGCACCTTGTTAGGAAGAAACCTTATCGAATGAATCCATATTTGTGAGATAAAGTAAAGGAGGAGATTGAAAAGATGTTGAAATCTAGGATAATTCTACCATTGGATGAATCATAATGGGTCAGTCCTATGGTGATAAGCATAAAAAAGGATGGTACGATTCAAATTTATGTTGATTATAGAGAGTTGAATACAACATGTGTTACAGACCCCTTTTCTATGCCATTCATAGAGGAAATATTAGGAGTGGCTAAGCACGAGATATATTCATTTACAGATGGGTTCTCAGGGTATCATAAGGTTAGGATTTCCCTAGAAGATCAAGAGAATACCACCTTCACTACTGAATGGGGAAGCTTTGCCTATACTATGATGCCCTTTGGATTAAAAAATGTACCTATTGTAATTTCAAGGATAGTGGTACAAGCATTCAAGGATTTTATTCACAACTTCTTACAGGTCTATTTTGATGATTGAACCATTTAAGGGCTAATTAGGGATCATTGTGACAATCTATGCTTAATGTTTGAAATATGTAGACAGTTGAGTATCTCATTTAACATCAAGAAGTGCATCTTTGCTACTCCCTTTGGCATAATTTTAGGACACATTATTTGTAAGGAAGGGTTACTAGTTGATCCAGCTAAAGTTCCAGTCATTGTAGGCTTGAAAGCACTTGCCATTCAAAGTGAGGCACATGGATTTTTGGGTCATACAGGGTATTACAGGAATTTTATAAAAGGGTACATAAAAATTTTCACACCCTTGGAATAATTTCTCAAGGGGAAAGGTGCATTCTATTGGGGGGAGTCGCAGCAGTGCACATTTTAGATATTGAAACAAAAACTTACTATTGCACCTATCTTGCACTTTCCTTTATGGGATAAACCTTTTCATGTTAATGTGGATGCCCTTAGCACACCCATTGGTGTTGTTTTAGCTCAACCGGGAGAAGGTATATTTGATCATCCCATTTGTTTTGCTAGTAGGAAGTTGACCCCTATAGAATAGAATTATAACGCTATAGAGCACAAAGCTTTATCCATGATCTATGCCTTGCACAAATTTCATCAGTATTTGTTAGCCACACCATTTGTGGTTTATACAGATCACATGGCATTGAAGTATTTGGTGAAAAATCCCATTTTATAGGGGCAAATATGTTGATGGATACTCTTATTTCAAGAATTTGACTTTACGGTTGTGATAAAACCAGGCAAAAGCAATTTTGGACCAGATCACTTGTCTAGAATTCAATCAGGAGAAGTGGCACAAACAATAAAAGAAACCATGCCTGCTGCACAACTATATAGGTTACAACATGTGCCATCAGAATTAGAGGACATTGTTGTCTTTCTAAGGACTGGTATGGCACCAGAAGTCATGAAATCTTTAGAGAAAAATCAACTTGCTATACGCACGACACCATTCATGTTAATTAGTGGTGATTTGTACAAATTAGGTAGAGATGAGGTGTTACACCATTGTGTATTAGATCATGAGTGAAAGGATATAATGGAAGAAGCACATGGTGGTATTGTAGGTGGCCACTATGCAAGTGATATAATAGCGCGCAAGATCCTACTTGCTAGTTTTTGGTTTGAAACATTGTACAAGGATTATAAAGAGTATTGTAAGGCATGTGACCATTGTCAACATCTAGGTCAACTAGGTCAAAGGGATGAGATGCCTTTACAACCGATTACAAGTGCAGAACCCTTTGAGAAATGGGATATTAACTTTTTCAAGCCAATTTCACTAGCCACACATAGGAGTGGATCATGCTATATCATCACTTATACAGATTATATTACCCGATGGGCAGAAGCAGCACCTACAAATGACTGTACAGTGGCTACAATAGCAAGGTTCTTATGGGAGAATTTTCTTACAAGGTATGGCTGTCCTTTAAGTTTAACAAGTGATAGGGGCACACATTTTTTGAATGAGACAATAAGAATATTGTTAGATGAGTTTATGGTGGCCCACCATAAGACTACACCCTATCATCCTCAGGAAAATGGAATTGTTGAATCTTTTAACAAGATTTTTAGCCACACATTGACCAAGATTTGTGATGTTGGAAGAAAATATTGGGATGATAAAGTATCTGTTGTTATTTGTGCTTATAGAACAACATACAAGAGATTGAACAAAGCCACACCTTTTTAATTGGTGTTTGGCGCGGAAGTTGTTCTTCGTATAGAATTTATGTTACCTTCTTTGTGCATTGTGTACACTGGAGATCTAGTTGATGAGCAAGCCTTAGAAGAATAGATTGATAATATAGTTCAACTAGATGAGTGTTGAGCCATAGCACGCTAGAGTCAGAAACAGGATAAAGCGCGCCAAAAGGCATGGCATGATAAACATATTAGGGATAAGAAACTTGTGGCTGGACAAATGGTACTTCTGTATGACTCCAAGTTTTTGTGCCATCTAGGGAAGCTCAAGGTACATTGGTTGGGGCTGTATATTATAACTCATATACTTGAGTCTGGTGCTTTTCAGTTAGAAGCAATTGATGGCATGAGGTTGCCCAGTTATTTTAACGGGAGTAGGTTGAAGCCCTACTATAAATAAGTCTTCTTGGTGGTTGTAATAAGGTAGTACTACCAGATAGATTAGGTTTCCCTTTCTAAATTCTGTTAATGTGTTTCTTTCATCATCATTATGCTTTGTCAATTTAGTTCTTGTTTGTGTAATAAGTGTGCTTGCACGTATGAAGCTAACTACAATATGAAGCATGTTGATGCATAGAGGACTGTACATACTTTTAGTGTGGGGTGGATTTTTGGTGACTCTTAGGTATATGCTGTAAATATTTAATGTTGCGGGTGTTGAGAAAGAAGGTTGCTAAGGGTGATTGAAAAAATATTGCCTCATAAAGATAACCAAGGATGGAGATGAATGAGGGAAAGTATATCGCGAGGTAAGCGGCGGCCATGGTAACTACCAGGAGATGTTGCAGTGATGAGGTACTCAGGCACTAGAGCACATGCTAAAGAGAATTCTATGAAAAAGGGTAAAAGGCGTGCTAGAAGGTTATAACATTTGGCGTGAAGATGTACCATGCAGAAATGACAAAAATAGGCAATAAATGGGGAGAATTTGGTAGGTGGAGGAGAAATTAATGCAGCAAAAAGTGGAAATCTATATAAGGATGGGATTTAATTTCATTTTTACCCTTTCAACTATGAGAATTCGATAAAGAGATATGTGTGAAGAGCCAAGTAAAGTGATTCAAGGTGCCAAGCAAGTGAACCAGGCATGAAAGACAAATCTATGTATTAGAAGGGCTTGTATCCCTATAGGAGAAGGGTATGAATGAAGCAGAGTGACAGAACAGAGCTAGGGCATGTGGTTTCACAATAACAAATTAGGGCACATTTGAATCAAGTTAGGGTTTGAAGGAAACTAATAAAAACTTGCAGCAGAAGGTCTAGAAAACAAAACACCAAATCAGCAGAATGGCTCCAAAGAAGAAAGCAACACCAGTAAAAGAAAAGAAGAAGGTGGTAGTAGAAGAAGAGGAAGAGATGGCCCCAAAAAGAAATTTTTTAGAGATGATGTACCCTGAGGACATAATTGTGGGCCAAGAATGGGATACCCACATATGACAAAGTAAGATAAGTGAGTATAATCAACGGAGCAATGATAACCAGAAGAAGTTAGATGACTTGCTCACTTCCCAAACGAGCAAACAAACTGAGGATGGCATACTAATATATGATGACGCCGGGGAAAGGCTAATAAAAGGGATTGGTGTCTACCAGCTGTATGAGTTCCCATACTTTGGGAAATATGCACCATTGTATAGATGGCTAATGAGCTGAGTCCATGAGGAATTTTTCTATTTTGTAGGACAGAGGGTAAGATTGGCACCCATTCTTATTGCCACAGTAACTAGATTAAAGGCAACAGGTGAGGATATTAAGGTTGAACTAGCTGACAAGAGCACCATTTTGGAGACACAGAAAGTGTTGGGCTACCAGAAAGGACCACGTGGAATGGACATTAATAAACTAAAAAATTGTCCAGTAATAAAGGAAGCAGCGCACCTGATTACCAAGTTGAATGACCAAGAATGTTGGTCACAAGTTAACTCTATGTGGTTGCATGTGGCAAAGCACATGTCAGGAGTCACTTACAACATTGTCAGCTTCATTGTAGAGAAAATAGTAGAGGAAGTGTGTGCAGAAAACAAGATAAGTTTTGGTTGTGTTTTACTAAGTTTGGTATTCATGGAGATTGATGTACCAGATGGCCCAAAAGAGAATATATGGGAATACCCCATGAATCACAAGTCTCCAAATGAATGATTCAGCAAGTATCTATGTAAGGGGTCAATGACAGATGAGGTAAAGGAGCAAGCAGAGATGTGGTATGATAAGATTCATGCATTGTTTGGAGAGGAATGGCGTATACGCAAGGAGTTTCCTTTAGATCTAGGGAAGTAGGCACAGTTTGCAGTCTACAATCACTTTTGTATTATGCACTTTCCAATGATAGATGGGTCATGGATCCCTTAGTGCAAACTACCTTACATGTTTTCCATGTGATATTTCCAAGCTTAAATTCATCAGTTCACCAACACACGAAGGTTAGTGTTTAATGGAGACAAGGTGGATTGTGAATACCAAACCTTGTGGAAAACATATGGATATCCAGGGAAGAATGCATATAACGAGAGTAATATATCAGAAATTTTGAGCATTAAATCAGAGACACTTTCCATTGCAGATATCGGGGCCACGCTGATATACCTCCAACTTAAGCCAAAAATGGAAAATAAAAAGTATGTGGAAAACATGTTCATGCTTCCAGGGCCACCGAAGGGGAAGCATACCATGGAGAACATACCAGCACCTAGACCCTCTGAACCCAAGCAAGATGATGAGGAAGAGGATGAAGAGTAGGAGGATAGTGACGGCTTGGTGTGGAGGAGGAGGAAACCATCTAGCCAAAAGGTGAAGGAGAACGTGATGGCTTCACTGGGAGAGGGAGTTACTGGGGAAGAGTAGGGTGACCAAATATTTAAGAAGTTATTCAAGCGCACAAGGGCACAGGGAGAAACCCACCAAGTAAAGGAGCCAAAGGAGAAGAAAAGAGAAAACTCGGGATAGACGAGGAAGTAGATATAAAAGAGGAATATCTAGAGTTACTGCTTCGGAATGAAATGGAGGAGCCTGAGGACTGAATAGTTTTTGTTGTGTATACCTTATTCAAAATTCTTTATTCAACCATTATTTATTCATCCATTCTTTGTGTAAATTTTGGAAATCACCATTGTTGGGGTGACAATGAGAATAGTGTGGGGTAATGTTGATCAAAGAAAACATTTAGTAGAACTCACACATAGAGCCTGCATGGGAGAACAACACAGGAGTAAATGTGCGAAGGTATAAGGTGTCACGCACAGAGGTGTAGATTCAGACTTTCAGGACTTAGCTGATTTTGGATATTAGGGCTATTCTTAGAGGTTGGCATGTGGAGCACACAAAGCGATGCCAAGACTTATGTGTCACTCTTCGTGGAGATTTTAAAGAGCACTTTTAGTCACTCTTGCATGGAAATAATCTAAGAATAGATCCACCACTATAGTTAACTATCAGCGATCTATATATAACATACTTTCATGTATGGCTATAGTTGTAAAAGGCACGTGGATATTATTACCAAATGACCTATTTTGGTAGAGTTAAGCAGTGAAGGGTTAGTCCCCCACCCTATATATATGTAATGAATTAATTAGTAAGATATAGACATGGACATATACTACTTTGAAGGGTTAGAAATACATGAGCACATGAGACTGGATAGTTGTAACAGATCCATGCGCGCATGTCTCATATTGTATGAAGCTTTTGTACTATTGTTATGATGAATATATGAAGAATATTGGCCAAACAATAGTGCCTGATATGTTTGTCATTGTTTACTTTTGTTATCATGATGATTTATACTTAAGTGATTATAGATCTGGTATGGTGTAACAATGTATAGATGGATTAGTTTCTAAATATATGTTTGTTATACTACTTCCTCATGATACCATTCTGCTACAACAATGCTAAAGAGGTACCTATAACCTTTGTGCACTTTGGGTGAGTGCTCAACCTAGGCTGAGTGATGTGCCAGTGCGACTAGGTGTTATCTGAAAATTCTAGGCTACATCAACCAAGTAAGGATAAAGGATCAAATCTACTGAAAAAAGTTTTTTTAATTAGAGTAATGAATTGGAGATGGAGTTATGAGCATAGAGGACTACACCAGTTTTGTATCTAAGAAGGTTTTGATTGTTTAGCATATTTATTTAAAGAATAAGTATATGATTCTATGCATGTAGTTATCTGGGAGACACTAAAGGTGAGAGAAGTTTTGATTACAAGAAAGAGACAAGATGGTACATCTGAGAGGAGAAGGATAGTCCTTAAATGATAGGTTGGAATAAATAATGAAAGAATTATTGTTGATATTGGAGGATATAGAAGATGTACAAAGAAGAAAAATTAAGGAGATAAGAGACTTGAAGGAAATAATGATCAGACCTATGGGAGCATAAGGATCTTAGTCTCAAGACAAGAAGGTTGTTAATCAAGATAAGGTTGTCTAAAGTACTTATTTTAATGGAATCATAAAGCTAAAAAGTGTGAAAGAATGAGTCAAGGCATGCCAGATATGAAGGAGAATAGAGAAATGGGTAATGGAGGTGAGATGTGAGAAGGTAATTCTCTTTTGAGGAGAATAATGATATTTAAAAATAATAGAGTAATGAGTTTTATCACTCAAAAAGGTAATTTATTTAAGACAAAGTGTAAAGATCAAGGAAAATGTTGTGATTTGATTATTGGTAGTGGTAGCACTACAAATTTAGTGTCTACAAAAAAGGTCGAGAAGCTAAAAGTAAATAAATTACCTCACCCTACACCATATCATATTTCTTGCGTGCATCAGGGGAATCAATTGATGGTAAATGAATAATTTCAGGTTAAATTCAAGATAGGAATCTACAAATAAAAGGTAACATGTGATATTGTGCCAATGGATGTATGCCATGTATTATTAGGAAGACCTTGGTAGTATGATAAGGAAGCAACTCACAATGGGAAGAAGAACACATATGTATTTGTGAAAGATAGGATTGAACACACTTTAATACCCTGGGAGGGGGAACTCCAAGAAAGAGGAAACATAAGAGTAATGATTGCAATGAAAGAGTATTTGAAAATTACAAGAGAATATAAGAGGATAAAATTCATAGAGGAAGTTGAGCCTCAAGTTTTTTATCTAACCAATGAGGTGGTATGTAGGCATGCATGTATGATAGTGAAAGAGGAGGATTAGTCCAATGATGGAAAAACAATATTGAATGATTCAGATTTGGAAAAATAACCCATGCAAGTTCTAGATGAAATAAAAAGACATTTTATGGAAGAAGAGATGATATGGGCATTTTTATCCTCTCTTGATCTTGAAGAAGAATAATAACAAGAAAATTCGTTAAGACAAGTTGATAGTCCCAATTTTGATGAGGAAAAGCAAGACTTCAATGAAGGTATGTTGAAATAAGAGCTATGAATGATAGAATAAATTTTCACTCCTCAAGATGAAATGCAAAGGATGGAGTATGAAGAAGAAGACACCATGCTAATGTCACAAAAGGGAGCTCATGAAGCTCAAGGATTTCAGTCTGACTATGTTTATGAGTATGTTATTGTAGGTATTGAAATTGAACAAATACAAAAATATGATACATAAGAAGAGAAGGAAGATTCTTCTCCTGAAGATACATGTAAAGCAAGTGAAAGTAATAGACTTCAAAATGGGAATATAGATCAGCAAGAAGAAGGTTTAAAGATCATTCAAAATAAGGATAAGGGAGAGCATGAAGGTGATTGGTTCTCAAGACCAATAAAGGAAAAAATTAGTCTACAAAATGGAGGAATGAATAATCCAAGAACATGGCTTATACAAATGACTCAAGAAGGTGAATTTTTAAGTCTCAAAGAAGAAATAATTCAGAGATAAGAAGCACACCCCAAAGAGAGGTATGATCTTTATGATTATAGTAGTCAAAATAACTCAATAAGTCATTTTTTTACTCTTACTTATAGATGTATGATAAAAGAGAAGCATGGAGTTCTGGTGGAGGAAATGAAGAACCTATTCAAATGCAAGATAGATGGAGGGACTGGAGAGGAATAATATGGTATGAACAAGCTAACAAGGTTATAAGCAATACCAGGGATAAAAGTTAGGAAAAAGGACAAAGAAAAGAAGGAATTTTTAGAGTTAAGGCAGTATAGGACAATGTTGGAACAAAAGAAAGGAATAAAGGTCATCCAAAGGATAATGTCTCAGTGTGAGAAGGTTGTGGAAAGATATAAATGAGAGAAAAGCCAATTTAATAATGAGAAAAAGGGTGGAAATCACTTGGATAAAGTAAACAAGGTTGGAGACAAATGGGACTATGAGGAGGAAAAGATAAACACAAGAAGATGGCTAACTTATCCTACAATAGAATGGGGTCATATTGTCTTGAAGTATTCCATAAAGTATGACATCAATATAATATTGATGGTTCCAGTTGATATCTATTCCATGATAGTCATATTAAGGAACAATATACTATTCATGTCAAGAAAATAGTTGGAAAGTAATAAATTCGACACATGTGCCCAAATCCAATGAGTGTTCAGTAATAAGGATAAGTATGAGGCTGATGAAGAACTTATAGAACATGGTGAACATCATAGAAGTACATTTGAAATATAAAGACATTCTTATGAGGATGAGGTAATAACGAATGAAGAAACATTACTAGATAAAGGATTCCAAATTCTCATCAAACTTGACATAACTAGTGAAATATTGATGACAGAGGAGAAGAAGTTTATTGATTTACCCTCTATGAAAGTGATGATGAATTGGAATCCACAAGTGATTGGATTGAGAAAGCAATTTTAGGGTGACAAGTTGATGATTTTTAGAAGACAATAAGTACTTTAAGCTCTTAGACACAAGTTAAAAATTAGAGTAAAACATGAAATTGAGAGGAGGATGGAAGAAATTACTTGGCATCTTGATAAGGTTAGTGGTGAAGGAGAGACCATTCACCAATCATACACAGGTTTAGGGTTAAGAATAATGAATAAAGTAACTTTCTTCGCGCACATGGGACAAATGCACTCCAAATCACTTCATAAAGAAGAAAATTACTAAATTAGGGACAAATTGAGTTGAGAAATTTTCTATTATTTGATAAAAACTAATAACTGAGTGTAATGTGAACAAGGAAGACAAAAATGAATAATAATATGAAGTAATCCAAGAGGAAGATGAGAAATAATAGTTGAGGAGCCACCATAATAATGAAATTGATAAAGGCATAAAGGAATGGAACCTTTTAGGGTTATGGAGACAAGAACGATATGGAATAATGATTTGTATTAACATGTTTGTTGACTATGTATGTATAACAACAAGAAAATTAGGAGCAAAGTTGTCAAAGAAGAGCATTAACCACTTGGAAAACATGAAAAAATAAACTAGATTAATTCATTCAAGAAAACATTATGAAGACCAAAACAACATTGAGATCAAGATTTTTTGTCAAGTAGAAGGAAACAAGAGTGAACACATCAGAAATAGTGATGAAGAAAAAAAAGAACAACAAGAAATAGCAAGAACTCATGAGCAAGAGCTCATGAAATGTTTCCAGAGGGATAAATTGATGCAGGAGCATGAGTGAAATACCAAGCAAGGAGTCTTATAAGGTGGTAAAGGAGACATTATCATTATTTTAAGTGGTCTTGAAGACCAAGAACTCAAATTCAGGAGCTCAATGGGGTTTGTCATTTTTCCCTCCAAAAATGGAACATTTGAAAATTTAAATGGTGTGAAGACCTTTGAAGGTGTATAACCTCATCAAAATATAAGTCAAGAGTTTGGAGTGACTTTAAAGGTCTTAGGGAGCCATGTATATGCTTAAATATTGTAAGTTCACCTTGTCATGTTTGTAAAATGTGAAAATGTGTATTTGGGAAAGTTATAGAGTAATTGTAAAATCTTGGTAGGAGGTAATATAAGCTAAATAAGGATTCCTAACCCATATCATCCTAAGAAAAATTCATAGTATGAGTTTTCAAGAATATTGGAGTGATATTTATCATTGTTATAGGTTTAGAAAATGGTTGAGCCTCTTTAGGCTTAGTTGAGAAGAATTAGGAATAGTGGTTAGAAGATAAAAAGAGTCTTTTATATCCAATATAGACAAGTATCTTGAGTTTCATTGAGTAGAGAGACTTACAAAAGAAAAAACAATGTAAAATTGAAGTTTATAATGAGGATAAAGTGTTTTTTTATCGAGATTCAAGCATTCCTTAGTGACTGTATGTTAAAAAACCTATACAGACTAAGTGCATGATGTATAAAAGTCATGGTAAATGGATTAAAAAGATAGTTGTGATGATTGGAGGAGATAGAGGACTTGAAAAAAAGAAAAATAAATTTATTTGAGCTCTTGAAGCTTCAGGAATAGTTTTGTGGAGGCAATTCTGTGTGTAAACCCTCAAAACTAGGGATTAACATGATATCTCAAATGGTATGGTCAAACATTCTAAAATTTTGAAATCTCCATGTTTAGAATGTTATCTAATACTGCCCAAGGTTGCAGAGATTGATTCAATGGGTACAAATACTTTCCATGGATATTTTATGTTCTAGACTATGATCCTCAGGAAGACTGCTACAATAGGAATTATGTGAAGTTTTGAGAAGAGTAAGGTTATATATTGATTGGGATCACTGAATAGGGTCTCTAAAAGTATTAAAAAAGTGTTTTATAAAGATTTTTTCTTCGAACCCCTTTTGAGAAATCTTATAGCCTTCTAATAGACCTAGTTAAGCCTAGTTTGTAAGGTAAAATCATCAAGAATTGTGGTTCTGTACAAAATAACAAGGTAAGGTACTTTGATGTGCTTTAATATTATAAAAGGAGGTATCCAAATCCATGATTAATTCTTTTATATCAGGTGGCAATATGAGATTATCCATAAATATCAAGATAATAAGGAATTACAAGGTGTATAAGCTTGTGTAGAGAGAATTATGAGTCTATTTATTTTGTTATGACATCATGAGACCATTAGACTATGTGTGAAGAGTGAGCTACACATTTTCTAAGTGTGGATCATTTTTCCCTCTGGAACGGGTATACACATATGATGTATGAGTCCATGTCTTGATACATATTAGTTGAACAACCTTGAGAATAGAGGCATAGTAGACAAGTAGGACTAAAAGTTAATGAGAGAGGTGATAAGGATCAAGAGATACACCATTCTCAAGTGATTTCATGACCAAGTAATGATAAAGGATCAAATCTACTAAAAAAAGTTGTTTTAATTAGAGTAATGAATTATAGATGGAGTGTTGAGCATAGAAAACTGCACCAAAATCTTAGCCTTAGGTTGTGAGATTGATGTGATAATGGGTGTTCTACGTAATATTTTGGCTAAGGTAGGGAGCCGGAAGCTGCTATGGCTACTCTAAAACTAGGGAAATCTCTGGTTCTTCAAACTAGGGACTCAGGACTTGGGGAAACAGACTCTTAGTACTCAGAATGAAGCTTTGGTTACTTCAAAAATTTCCTCAAATAACCTCCTCGACTCACGTGAAATAAAGGCTCATGCATACATTGGGTCACATGATATAATGAAACATTGGTCGAATGACCCTTAATGCCGAAATTTTTATTTCCCAAGATATTTTTCATTAAAAATATGTTCATATTCATTAATTATTCCAAAATAATGTCAAGATCGTTTATATTGGGGAAAGTTAGGAAGGTACAACACCTTTCAAATTTTCAAAAAGGGGTAGAAGAGTCTCCTCTAGAGACACATGTCCAAAGAAACTTATTCAAAGGGGGGACACTACAAAACAAGGAAAAATATAAAAGAGGGGGACTATACATAATGGTACAAAATTTAAAATATTCAGAAAGATTCAATGGAAAGGTTTAAGGTGAATCTTGTTTACCAAAATTGCTAGGGGCTTACCTTCCATAGTCTCAATCTCAAAAGCATTATGTTTTTTACATACAATGATCTTGACTGGTCATGTCCAAAGAGGGTCAAATTTTCCATGATTTTCACACTTCGTGGCCCTTGTGTCCCACTTAAAGACTAAAGGGCCGACTCAGAATTCATGTTCTGAATTATTCTGATCAAACCAAGTATTGACAACCTATATACAAATGATCACGGATTCATGGGCCTCCTCCCATTTTTCTTTAAGCTCTCCCAACTTTGCGAGTCTTACCTATATCAATCCATGTTCCTCAATCTTAATTTCCTTCAACAGCTACAATGTTGTGACCTCTACAATAATAGGCATTACAATGCTTTTCCCATATATTGATTCATATGGTGAGGTCTTCAAGATTTTTTGGGTGTGATTCAATCATCCCACAAGGCCATTTTGACATGCTCATGCCACGATCTCTTATGTTCCTTCCCCATCTTTTTTATGATTCTGATTAGATTCTTGTTAGTTGATTCTTCCAAATTGTTACCTTGTGGGTATTATTTGGAAGACGTCTTAATATGGATGTCATTTCTCATTACAAATTTAGACGCTTTGGCCCCCATAAAATCCTTAGAATTATATAATATTTTCATGTGGGGGAATCCAAAGTGGTTAGTGATATCTCAAAGAAGTTCCAAGATCATAATCTTTATGGCATCCTTCAATGGAACTAAATATTTACATTGAGTGAAGTAATTAATGTGTGATAATCCACCTATTACCTACATTTGAAACTAGATTAACCATTCTAATGAAATATAGACCACATTGTGTGAATGGTTTCTCAACTAGGATAGGGTTAAGGGGTATTGTGGAGTTTCTCTGTAATCCCATGTAGAACAGGAAAATTTTGCATTTACTCACCATTGCATAGCAATCTGAAAAATAATTGAGCCAAAATTATCCTACCTATCAGAATTTTATAGATATGGTTTTTGACAAGAAGTGGCCTCCCAAGCTTGCATGATGTAACTCATGTAATAATTTTTTGGCCTCCTCCCTTTTTAGGAATCTAAGCAAGATCCCATTAAAGTCCTTTTCAAAAAGTAAATTAACAATTATGAAAAATTTAGATCCTTTTTGTTTGTAATATCTTATCTTTTTAAGATGAAGGTGATTTGGGTACTCACCTGTCTGCATTAAATGCATCCTATCTGATACCCAATTTTTGGATTCATTGTCTTGAATATGGAGTACCACCTCAAATTATGTGATTAGATCTTTTGCAAGATATTTGCGTAGACCTCTTCCTCTTACTAGCTTCATGGGCTTTATTTCAATGTCATATTCCAAGATCTTAGTGATCCAGTTAGCCCTTTTTTAGTTATCTTACCTTTTGTGATGTAATTTTTGATACTAAAGTGTGTTGCCAAGGTCGTGATCTTGCTATTGGTGAAAAGGTGTCTGAATTTATTTATACCTTTGACAATGGTGTAATCTTGTCTCTTCACAAATTTCTACCTTGTCTCATAATCATATAGCATTTTCAAAAAAAAAGTAACTAGATGCTCCTCTCGTTGTGCCTCCCCTTTCTATGTTAGCATGGATGCTACACTATTCTCACTCCCATATACGTACATAATGAAATCCTTTGAGAAGTTTGGGCTTCTTAGCACCAAAGTAGATACAATTGCACTTTTGATCACCTCAAAGGATTAATGACCTTCATTAGTCCATTTGAAGCTTATATTCTTGTTTAGAATTAGTGTGATCATGTAGATCATTCCAACAAAATATGAAATGAATCTGCTAATGAAGTTAATATTTCCTAGGAAAGATTATAATACCTTTTTGTTAATAGGTAAAGACAATTCTAGAATGGCCCCGAATCTTTCTAGATCAATTGAGATCTCATCCCTTGAGATAATTTTTCCCAGGATTTTGCCTTGCGGTACTCCAAAAACACACTTCTTCAGATTCAGAGAGATATTGAATTCCTAACATTTCTTAAATACAGCTTCTAGGGTATCGAAATGATCCTCCACTATTTTGGTAAACATTGTGAGGTCATCCAAGTATATTAGGATTATCTTGTTAATCAACTCTCCAAATCTGACATCCATGGATTTTTGAAAATTTTACCTAGAATTGGTGAGTTTGAATGACATTTTTGCATATGCAAAGGTTCCCCACTTTGTCATGAAGGTGGTTTAATGTTGGTCTTCCTCCACAAGCCATATTTGGTTGTAGCTTGAAAAACCATCAAGTAAGGAAAATATTTCTGAACCCACTACTGTTTGTTGTATCTATTCCATGGTAGGTGAGGGGTGGTGATCCTTAAGGGACACTTTATTCAAATCTCTAAAATCCACGCAGAGTCTGATTTCACCATTTTTCTTCCTTACAAGTACCAGATTAGACACCCATGTGGATTATTTATTGGGAAGATTATTTTAGCCTCTAGGGGATTCTTGAGCTCTTCGGCCATGAGAGATTATTTCTCTGGATTCAAACGTCTCTACTTCTGACACACATGTTTTTTCCCTATTTCTAGATCAATAGTATATTGGGTGTCATCCTTATTATAACCATGTAGGTCTTCAAAAGTCCATACTATTACCTTATCATACTTATGGCATAGAGCCACAAGTATCTTCCTTTCCTTCTGAGTGACTATTTTCCAAACATGTAACTCCTTCCCATCAGATACTTCTAGCTCAACATAGTCTTCTTTGACTCATGAAAACTTCCCCCTATCTGTATTATCATCATCGGAGTTGAAAATATTTTCTAATGTTATCAAATATTTTAGAAGCTTGTTCATTTTGAGTTGGATGACTTGATCTCTATATGATTCTTCAATTTTGGGTTCAAATTTATCTACAAACTCTTCAAATTGTTGTAAGAGGAGCAATATTTGTTGGTCGATTTCAAATACTTTCCAATGATCCAAATTATCAAGTATGGATGGGTAGATGATCAATTTCACAACGTATTTTTTTATCATCAAATCCTGGGTCGGGTCAAATTGTGATCTGATTTGGGCCATTCTATATACTTATATGTTTTAGTTCTGAGGGATAACCTTAATGTTAAAGGCCTTAAAGTCCTCAATAAGATCCCATACCTTGTGATGATAGGACCTCATCCTTGGATTTTTTACCACGACAGTACTTGTAAATTGTGTCACTACTAATTCAGAGTCAATTTATGTACACCTTCTTTTCACACAATGTCAAACCATGCACTAAAGACTCATAATTTACCTCATTGCTGGTGCAAGTGAAATGGAAGTAAAATACCCTAAGTATCTTCCTTCCATCAGGTGAAGATAGACATATCATGACTCCTAAACCATTCTTACTTTTGGATCCATTGAAATATAGAGTCCACATTAGGGAATCCTTTATGATATTCTTTTTCATTTATTCGATCTTCCCTAATAATATTTGGGATGTCAAGATTCTCATCAAGGATCAAATAAGTACCTAACCCATTGGAATCAAAATTTTTGAAGGGATCTTTGTTTGATAGCTCCACCAAATACTCTTTTCCTTGATGGTAACCATCATCTATATACGACCCTTTCTCTCGAGTGATCATGGCATGTGAGGCCTCAAAACCTAAGGCCAATTAATCCATAATATGCTCCTTGGTGAGGGGTTATGATAACACCTTCATTTTGGATCCATAATTACTCCACAGAATCAGATGAGACCAATCAAGGGACATGTAGCCTCTAATTTTAGCCATGAAATCGCTAGATATACATAGTCTGAATACTAGCAGAATATCGATTAACACTATATCCTATGGAACGGTTATGTTTGGGAAGGACTAGAGCTGTAATGGGAGACCTATAATAATACAAATGGTTTGAAATGATTTCCCATCTAGTTGAATGAATACTTTCTTTAGGGGCTCATATTGAACTCCCAAGGAATCCATAATAGATTTAGGAATAGCTATAGTGCTTGCCCAAAGTATATCATGGAGTTATGTAGAAATTGTTTAATAATTATAAGAGTCATGAAGAATGGGTTGGTTTTTAGTTTACTTCCCTTTTCTTTTTGGTTCATCAGCACTAACCTTGTTTGAGCGTGGGTCATTTTGAGTTGTTCTTTCCCCTTCCTAGTCATATTTGGGCCACCACTAGATTTCACCACTTCTTGAAGTAACTCCTTTTATTACGAAATTCCTAAGATATCCCATAAGGATACGTTGGTCGACACCCTTTTAAGTTTCTCAACTAAATTCATTGAGTCGAGCGGTTTCACTTTGGAGTATTTCTGGTATTTCACCCTCTCATCCATTTGATGGAAGTTCCCTTTATTATGAATGGATGTCATAGTTTCTTGTCTAGTTGTGTGTGAAGGGGCAATGAGTGTCAGAGATTCTTTCCTTACTCCATTCATTGGTGTAGGAATAAGGATCACATCTTCTGTCATTCGTCCCTTAGAGTGAGTGTTGTAATTTGATTTTACTATATTTTTAGAATTGAATCCTTCATTTGTGAATACAACTTATTCTCCTTTGACCTAAGAGAAAATTTGCATGTTTAGGTGCAATCTCTACCTCTTTTTCTAGGGACATCCATTGTATTTTCACTACTAAGGCCGTCTTTTAAATTCCTAGGGATTGGTAAGGTCCGAAAGCATTGACCTCATAGCCTTCCCTCACTCTTTTCTCAGTTACCTTTAGTTTTAGATTACCTTGGGGTAAATCTCTCGGCATATGAGGTTTATTACAAGGGAAACACCAAGAATTAGGATCTTCTGCCAAATTATTTTGACCTAGAATAATCTCTCCCACTATTGGGTGGGAGTGTCTAAACTAGTGTCGGCACTGGGACAATTTGATAAGATGGCTATGCTGGCCATAGTCTCAAGGAAATTTGATATTGCAGAGGATAAGTATGTCTACTACATTGATAGCCTTGATAATACTATCTTGGGTATGCATTTTGATACTTCTTAAGATTAACTATCTCATTATAGAAGTTCCTAAGGATGTTTTTTACTTCCTCCATATTTGAAGAAGAAGATGATAATTTTGTGGTAAGGGTGATGGCTCCTTAAGAGGATGGGTAGCTATATATGGATGCAAGAGTTTGGGGAGAACTTGAGGTCTACTCTTGAGGAAGGGGAGTTATCTCGGGAAACACTAGAATAGTGCAAATTGGGTGAAGTTTCCTAACATATATTAAGTTATTCTCATCCTAGAATGCAATATCATATGCTTGTGGAAAAGAGTCTCCTCTTAACGAATGAATCATACTAGAAATATCCAAGTTTAGATATTTTAGGTAAAATACACAAGCCATACCTACAGGTGGTCTGGATAGAACTGGAATCCTTTGTCATGTCTTGTGGAATCGGGTATTGAAATAAGTCATAGGATCTTGCGGAGCTTTCTTGATATTGATAAGTTGTTGTAGGAGTGAATATCTATCTCCCATTTCATTGAATCTTCCAAATAATAGATTTCCCAATTGATCCCAGGTACTGATAGAGTTATGATTCAAAGACCTTTACTAGTTGAGAGATTTTCCCTTGAAGGAGGAAGCTAGTAACCTTAAGGCAACATCTTTCTCCATGATGTAATGTATTGTGTATATCTCTAAAATGTCTTGAATATGTTCCTCTGGGGTTTTGAAGTCTTCACTAATGAATTTTGATAGTGCCTTTAGCGCATTTGTTGGGATGGGATTCCATGTTTCTTCAGGTACTGGAAAGATGAGTTGACTTCCCTGATTCTAAGAGACAAAATATTTTGGAGGAGTTAGTTGAGCCATTTTTTCTCTTAGAGGATTATTCCTAGGTCCTTTTACGATTAATACCAAGGGCGGTAACAAAATTCAAGGATTTACTGTAGTCTAAGATATGGTAATTGGTTTGTGGATCTAATTCCCATGGGAATAAGCACTAATGAATTTATTGATCAAGCTTAGTTCAACCCATTGGGTGTGCCAGGAAAATTATTGATGATTACATTTATAGATGAACCATAAAAGTTGTGGGAAATATCAGATATGTGGGACTTGATCCCTAAGATAACCTCTAGGTTTTATAGAAGTTATCTCTAATTTGGATTGAGATAAGGGTTTATAGAGAAAACAAAATAATATGTAAATCCTATCTAAGGTGATGCACCAAATCTTTACTAAAATAGCTTAGAGATTGCCATTGAAATAAATACTAGATTATTTGAAAGCATTGAGCATGATCAAATAGTTTGAAGATATTTTATACCACTAAAGGTGAGATGAAACTAAAACATAAGCACATGCATAATAAACAAATTTATGTAAAATATCTAAGGGCATGCAACATGATAGATATTTAAACATTTATCAAGAACTGAATTAAAAGAAAATAGGAAGACACAAAGGACATAAAATATTGTGAAATTTTTCGGTGCACAAGATAAGAAATCTTATTTATAGAGAAAAATAGTACATAAGGAAAGAATGGAATAGATTATAATATTTCCATACAAAAATATTTACTAAGGCCAATGAACACAATGAACTGAACCTAAAATCTTCTCCTCTAAAACTTTCTCACTTGATTCTTCCTTCCTACTAGCATGAGAACATTTTTTATAGACCCCTACAGATGTTTCTCCAATGCACCTCCAATCAAGAATTCCACGGTCTGCATTTAGTTTCTACCTATGTGATCTTTGACCTTGGGAGAAAACCTCAACTACATGCTTTGGGATTTGAGATCACATTCAATCCACTGAACCTCAAGTTTTCTATTTATTTTAGTTAGTCCCTTCAATGGTGATATCTTCCTTTTATGACACATCGAGACCTTGCACAATTTTGGGGCCTCTCATTTTCTATCACTTTTTGAATCTGTCTCTAGGTGACATGTGGAGGCCTGCGTGTTCTTCTCCTTTATTTTGACTTTTCAGCCCACTTGGGATGCCTTGCCACCCTCTATCCACGTGGTTGATTCTCATTTCTTGAAGGCTCCTGATTCTCTATGCTTTCTCCAAAATTCACCGAAAAGACATGTGGATACCCTCCGCATTGAGTTTCATACTTAGGAAAAATTGAGTCACGAGAAAATATAAAAGAACACTAAAAAAAAAGGGGGTCGAGGCGACAAAAGATAGCAGAAATGGAAGAGCCCTGAAATAATGTAGAAATCATTTTACAAATACAATGATACAAAATTTAACATGGAAAAACCATGAAGAATAAATGTACTAAATGAGAAATGTTTTACATCCACCAGTCCAGTAACTCCCTCCTCACTTCAATTCCTTATTTTTATCAGGATCCGCCTTCATATTCAATATTTGAATATTATAATTTGACATGATAATCGATATGCTGAATATTACCTATGTTCATATTTAAATAACCCGAAAGGTTATAACCCTCTTAAGTGACGGGGCACACCCCAATTTAATTATTTAGTTAATTAAATTATCCAACCACCTAATATAAAGTTTATATTTAAATAATAAGAACATATATTATTCTATATTGTTTAAAAATAAACTAAATATTATGATACACTTAATATTATAGTTCTAACATTATCCTCAACCACTCCATCTCCCCTGAGTGAGTAAGACAAGCATTCATAGCCTTAGACGAGTAGATACCCATAGTGCCTGTAGAAGACATTTGACTGCCTTGATCTACCTATTAGCTGTTTTTTTTACATATTCCATATATTCTTCATATTTAGTCATCCCATAGCCATCTTTCCATCTCATATCAATTTTCCCAACATGATCTCAAGAGGTCGAGTGCATCTTAGAGTCATGTGGTGATTCTTAGATGTATAAAATTGGTGTCTCAACATGAAGGACTAGTTCCTTTTCATTTCCTCTTTTCGTTCTCTTCTTTCATTCATCCTTCTTCTCTCTCATTATTTCATGAGTGTTTATAGACCCCCCTAAATATTTTGGGTCCATAATACAACAGACCCATTTTGGGTCTTGAATCTTATTATTACCAGATGGGTATGCAATAATCGCCCTCACTATCAGGATGGGATGATAACTACTCACCAAATTTTATTTCACCTCACACTCCTCCTCAAGGTGCGAACAACATCTCATTAGTTAGGATTGAGGATATTTATCAACCTATCTATGTCATGTAATCATAGTTCTATAACTCTAATAATATGAATTTCATGGGAGAAACAAGGTCTTATTTGTACATTTTATCTAGACCTCTAATCAACATGCATTATGATGCCTTTTCTTCCTACCTTTCACCAAATGATGAAATCCTAGCACGCTTCACATGATGTGATGAGTGTATTAACATAATATATCATTATTTGGATGGGATGCAAGGGTATCCTAATGTTCTTCTTAGAAACAACAATGTCACACCTCCACCTATAATAGAAAATATGCCTAAAGAGGGATAGTCGACCAAGGATCAATTCATAGTAGGATATCATATGCCTTTACAACCCAATAAGGCTCAACACACACGTAAGAAAAATTAAATACCTTCATTAGGAAATGTGATTTCAATTTTGTTGGATAAAATATGGGAGCTATAGATTTCCTAACCCTCTCATTCTACCCAGTTTGTAGGATAAGATAAAGTCCCCCACCACATTCAGAACTATAACTATGTTCCTTCTGCATTGTCACCTTCTTTGGCCTACATGAGTGTTCCTAGTTTTGGAGATCTCCTTATTAGACTGGGAATGTTAGGTATTCCATCTCATTCTTCATATGGATATCCTCCATAGGGGCCAACTAGAACTACATTCTTAAATGACATCCCAACTGGAAATGAGACTTTCCCTGGTTTTAGACCTACCAATTTGTATAAAAACAATATTCCCCCATACCTTAACATGTATTCTAAATCACTGCAAGGGGACATATTTTATTTTCTTAGTCCATATGCTCAGCATCAAGGGGTACCTTATGCCCCAGAAAATTCTTATGTTTCATTGTATCAGCCTTTGATTCCACCTCCACCTCCCCATCAAGGGTCTTCCATGGTAGAGTCTTATACATTGGGCACATATTCCGAATATCTCAAGGAGCCCCTTGACTTTACCATACGGTGTGTAATTTTCCCATGACCATTTCAAGATCTTCCAAATTCAATGGGGAGGGGGATTCAAACTCTCATATCAAAGTGCATGTAACTTATATTAGATAGATACTCCAATGGGATGTGGCTGTAGATAAGATATTCCCCAAAAACCTAGAGGGGATCAATCTTAACTAGTAATATAGAATACCAAAATCCTTGATTCATTCATTTAAGAAAATTTTATCATAGTTCATAAAGGATTTTGATATGAATAAACTCTAAAGAATGGGATTCAGGGAATTCCTTCACATTAAGAAAGAGCATAATGAATACACCACCCACTTCATTCAAAGGTGGTGGAGAGTCCTCTACTCCTTGGCTAGTGCTCCAAACATGGACCAGATGGAGATTTGTGACTTGTTCCTCAATTCCATCAATCGATAAAATAAAGAGGATTTGTAAAATTTACCTCTTAGGAGCTATAAGGAGGTATTAAAGGGTGCTCTCCACATTGACCAAGTGGCAATTAATAGCATCTTAAAGACTTATGGATCAAATGGGAAAATGTTCACTCCCTCTCACGGTAACTCAAACTACCCAAATAGTTATAGCAATAATAATAAAGGACCCAAATTCCTTAACAAGAACTTTGGTGCTATGAAAGACAACATAATTGATCAATATAGAAATCTTAAAATTGTTAGCACAAGTAGCTCGAATAATGGCAATAATAATGTGAATCCAAATAACCAAAGGAGTGAAAAATTCACTCCTTTTGTTAATGAAGTCAACTTTAGTCACCCTCCTCCTCCTCCATAACAGTTCTAATCCAAAGGCCTAGTTCAATACTCAAACCTATACCCAAACTTGTTTTAAAATTAGTATCAGAAGTAAGGTTAGAACCCTCTAAAATCCAACAAAAAATATGGGCCACAACAAAACCAAAATCAAATACCTCACAACTATGATCGCTATTTATATTGTGGTTTCCATTAGGTTAAAGGACACAATGCTCGAACCTGTCATGATTGCAATAAATTCATACAATGACTTCTAGAAAACTAGAGGCAACTCTTCATTGATATGTTCTTGGCTAATCCCATGACACCTACACAAAATACCCACATGGGGCATGTTTCTCTAGAAAATGATACTCTTGGGGTTTATATATATCACCTCCCAATGCACTGTGAGAACGGAAAGATTAATAATCATAATACTAACAAGGGAAATCCCATCAGAAATAATGACCATGATGCATCTATGTACTCAAATCCATGAGTATCTCCTCATTTATATGGTCAAAATTATACTAATATTATAGGCTTCGTTGAGATAGAAACTGAACCTGAAGTTAACGAAATGATTCACACCATCAATTACTCCTCATAAAATCTCCTTGTTTATGCCTCGATTTCAGATGACACACCATCATCTCCTAAGCTAGCAGAAGCCTATGATTTGACCACATACCTGACTAAGACCTTTTCCCACATTTCCTTCCTGGACTTGATAAAAAATTCCCCTACCCATTGATCAAATTTATTATAAGCGCTAGGTATTGGCCATATTATTCACATCAGTCTTCCTCTTTAGGTTCAAATCAATCAAATATACTTCAATGTCTATCAGCCAGTGAAACTAGAGAGAGATGTTGGGTTTTTGTCTTATATTAGTAAGATTCCTATTGACGTTGAGTTGGCAGGAAAAAGAGATGCTACGTTGTATCTATAGGTTTGGATTTATAACAAATATGTTAAGCACATAATGATAGATGATGGGGTTATTTTTAATATAGTCCCTTTCTCATTTCTACAAAAGTTAGTCTATGGAGAAATTAATTAATCCTAAACATGAAACATGATGAGAGGCTATGCTAGCCTAAATGAAACCTCTATCGGAACCATAGTCATTTGAGTCACTCTTATACCTAATACCTTATCCCAGCTTGTTCCTACAACTGATTTGGAATCCCCTAAGGAAATATAAGGGGTCAAAGCTAATGAAAGAAATATTTCTGTAGTGGAAATTGTGTCAACAAAACTACAACTAAAAATGTTAAACTTTTGGAGAATGATTTTCCTATCATTCTTCCATTCAATTCTTTGGGCATCAATCATGCTCTTGGACTTGCATCTCTTCCGGATGATGGATTTTTAAGAGGTTTATATGGTTAAAGTATCGTAAGTCAAGGAATAATATTCCAAAAATGATTGATCTTCTATCTTCCTTAATGATTATTGAACTCTCAACTACGACCGTGAAAATTTTCTCTTAGGCATTGGGCTAGGGTGATCCTCACTTCTCTTGAGGGAAGGGTCATTCCTTTTTCCTTCAAGATAAACTTTGAATGCACAAAAGATAGAGATGAGTATGAATCTTTACTTCTTGGTCTTACTGTGGCGAAGAGGATGGGTGTGAATAATGTTAGGGTCTTGGGTGACTCTCACATCATTTCTAATAAAGTCTTGAAAGTCTATGAGACCAAAGTAGAGCTCCTAAAACTCTACAATTCTTCCATTCTTAAGATTTGTAAGGGTTTTGACTTTGTCTCCATAGAAGTTATTCCACAAGAACAAACCTACTAGCTAATTCCATGGCTACTTCCTCCTCTCGTTTTTATCCAAGTGAATACATAAAGGAAACTAAATTCACCATTTTGGTCTAATCCAGACCTTTGGTTCGAAGAATACTAACCAATGTAATTTTGGCATACGTCAAGACAAAGAATGATCATGTCACTTTGGATTTCATAGAAAATGATGAGGCAATCCTAGCATATGTCGATTCTTACACCAATTTTCATCTTACACACCATAAGAGGGGATTTTCCCTTATACCTCACCCTTCCTCCTACTTTTGAGATTAAATGATGAACTCTTCCTCATTGAAATATTTTGAGATCTATGAAGTTGGAGAAGAAGAGCTAGAGTTACCTCCATCCCCACCTAAGTTAGAAGACGGTAATTCCTCTTTGATCAAAGGAATGGTATACTTAAACATAGGGATGGAAGAGGGGCCAAAAATCCTAAAGCTTGACTCCTTATTTTCACTAAAAGAGGTAGAAGCACACATGAAGGTTCTTAAAGAGCATTCTAAATCATTTTCATTTAGCTATAAGGAAATGATGTGTGTCACTCATGATGTTTTAGTGCATAATCATGTTATGAATCCCAATGCTAAATCCACGAAGAAAAAATTGATACCCATGAAGCCAAAGGTAGCTTTAATGATTAAAGAGGAGGTAATGAAACTCCTGAAAGTAGGGTTTATCAAGACAATTGATTATTCCACGTGGGTTTCAAACATCATCCTAGTTCTAAAAAATAATGGGAAGATGAACATCTGTATCTACTTAAGGGATATTAACAAGGAACTTCATAAAGATGATTTCCATTTCCTTCAATCAATGTCATTGTTGATGCAATGGATGGATATGAGTTGTTTTCTCTTATAGACAACTTTTATGGTTATAATCAGATAACGATTTCCGAGGAAGGCAAAATGAAAAATACCTTCACAACCCCTCTAGAAACCTTCTATTATAAAGTCATGCCTTTTGGTGTAAATATTGTTAGAGCCACTTACCAATAGGAAATGACAAATATTTTTTCATGATCTCATTCATAAGATTTTGGAATCATATGTTGATGACCTACTAGAAAAATCAAAGAAACATAGTGACCACCCTGAAGTGATGTGTGTCATTCTCTCTAACCTAATTGAGTATGGTGTAATGTTAAATCTTGAGGAGTGAGTGTTTTGAGTAACAAGAGGAATGTTGCTAGGGTAAATCATTTCATCTTAAGACATTTCTATTGATCTAGTAAAGATCTTGGAAGTGTTAGAAATGACCCCGCTCACAAATGAGTCAAGAATTGGGTATTTCCTAGGTAAACTTGGGGAAATTAACAAATTTATCCTTATTTAACATACCTTATTCACCCCATCAATAGTTTTCTTAAGAAGTATTGTTTTAAATCCTATAAAACCTATCGTCATGAAGCATTTGATTCAGAAAAGCACTTTCTTATGTCTCCACCTACACTCATGCCACCGAAAATTGAATGTCCTTTGGTTTGGTATTATTGAGCCATTGATATCTCGATTGCATGCATGTTTGAATAAGAGGATGATGATAGCTATGAGTGATCCATTTATCTCATTATCCTTACTCTTCTCGATTACGAGTCATGATACATGCAAGAAGAGGAGTGTTTAGATATAATTTTCATAATAAATAGGTTAAGGAATTATATGCTTAACCAAGAAACGTGAGTGATTGTTAAATCCAAGTAGTTGCTAATGTTCTTAACTCAGGCTTCCTTATCCAGGAAGGATGTTCATTTCAATATGCTGATGAGTGAGTTTGAACTCACCTTTGTTAACCAAAATTCTATGAAGGGAAAAATTATCATTGATTACTTAGTTAATAAACCTATATACTTTGGAGATCTAGTAGATTTAGATTTTCCTAATGAATGTGTATTCTATTTAGAAACAAATCCTCTTATCATTTCATGTCCATGGTACACTAATATTTTGAATCATATTATCAACTGATCTTATCCTGAGGGAGTAACCTTATAGAAAAGATTATGGCTACATGTCATAGCCGCCATGTATGTAATTATTGAAGAAGTTCTCTATCACAAAGCCTTTGACGATATGCTAGTAAGATGTGTTGATGAGGAATATTCAATCCTCTTCAAATCCCATATGGGATTATATGGTAGTCATGTTGGATGGAATTAAACTACTTGCAAGATTCATCAAATGGGATATTTATTTCCCACCTTACAACACTAAGTCATAGATTATGTATGCAAGTATCAAAAATTCCAAGATTTTTCACACGAGATACATATTCCTGCATAGGCTCTACAAATCATAGTAACCTTGGCCATTTTAAACTTGAGGTCTTGATTTGATAGGGAAACTCTCTCCCTCATCTTAATATTGCCATAGTTTCATTATCACGGCAACTGATTATTTTACAAAGTGGGTTTAGGCCATACCTCTTGCAACTATACCTTGGTCTGTAATTGCCAAGTTAATTCTAAATCAAATCATCTGTAGGTATGGATTCCCATGAGTCATTATATCAGATAATGGCACATCTTTAAAAAATGAAGAGGTGTGGGAATCATGTGTGCAATTCAAAATATTCCATCACACATCCTCTTTGTACTATCCTCGGGCTAATGGAAAAAGTTAAGGATACAAATAAAACCTTAAAGTACATCCTCCTTAAGACGCTTAAGGAGAAAAAAAGAGATTGACATCTAAAGCTATTTTCGGCCTTGTGGGCCTATAGGGCATCGGTGAGAACACCCTTAGGGGAAATCCCTTACTGTTTATTCTTTAGATATGAAGTGGTATTACCATTAGAGGTAGAGTTACCTAGCCTTCGTATATCATTACAAGGCATTTTGGAAACTCTTTATGAAGCTTTCTTTACATCTGAATAGTATAATCATGTTTATGCTGACAGGATGTGTCGTCAGAATAATAAGAAATTTTATGAATGAGAAATATACATAGGAGATCTAGTCTTGAGACTTGATATCTACATTGACAAAATGAACAGAAAATGAAGGAAGTTTAGACCCAAATGGTTAGGCCCACACTAAGTGATAGAAGACTTTAGGAATGGTGTGTACTTCCTGTGTACTCTAAAGGGTAAATAATTCATCAAATTAGTTAATTCACTTCACCTAAAACATGTTTAGGCATTTTTTTTTTGCATATCCACTTGTACATTATTGCATCCATACTGCATTTCATCTAAATTATCATATTGTGAAATTTTAAGTCAATAAACTTAATTTTCTAGAAAATTTTAAGCTTTCCAAATGTTTGAAAAATCACATAATCATACCTCTTCAATTATCCATCATATTATCATGAAAATGTTGTAATATCTTAATCATTTCACCAATCAAGACAAAATTTTTACATTGGTCCTACAAAGACTTACATAATTAGTTTTATGCATGGTTTCTTCTAGCTCAATTATCTTTACCCATAGTCTACTCTAGAAGCTTCTTGATGTCACATCTTTCCCTAAAAATATCTATCTAATAATAAAATAAATCTAAACATTTCACTTGGAGCTCTTATCCATCTATCTCAACCTTTGGTGGTGATCCCTTGTATCCTACTGGTTGCATGGGATTGAGGCTAGGGACATTTTTTCCCTCATGAAAGAACACTTTTAAAGTTTAAAAAACATAAATCAATAAGAAATACAAAAATTCTTCCTTTTGTAAATAATACTGCACTTTTTTCCCTACCAATCTTTGGTGATGATCCCATGATTTCTACTAGTGTGAGATTGGGAAAGGAGGGAAGTTCCCTTACTCACCAATATCTTGTCCTAGGTGATGAGCCCATGTTTCTTACTAGTCGCATGGGGAAAGATGTAAGGGGTCTCATAAAAAATTCAATAAGTTGTAAATAAGTCAATAAATAAAAAGTGCTTTGAAATCTTAAAAATACCAAGAAAGTGAGTTGTATGTGTATGTTATAAGAGATTCAATCCCTAAAACTAGATTTTCTCAATCAAAAGGCAATCTATAGATCTAAGTCTAGATAAACTTGAAAGAAAATTACATTTTTGAATTGTTTAGTTAACCTTGCTTATGGTTGAGTTATAGGTTCCTAACTGTATCTTTTTCAAAATAATGTCTTCTTATCACCATATTCATCTATGAAAATCATATAACTCATGTCTTTCCTAGCTTTCAACTATGAGGCCTCACATCTTACTAGTTGTGTGGAGTTAGGAATAGGGTGGTTAATATTTTATCAAATCAAATTCATGACATTTTTCAAGTGAAACAAAAGTGCTAAATATTTCTTGAAAACCAAAGTATCTAATTGCAATTCATTCTCATGTGCATCCTAAAAAAAGAAATCATTTTTTTTCACATTTTCATCATCACCATCCATAAAATGCATCCATAAAAGCATATAAAAATCATCATAAATTCTAAATATCTAAGAGTACATGGATGAGACAAGTCATGAATGAGTCAAATTTTACACAGAATACCCGAACCAAAAAGAGATGTATATATGTATATATCAAATAAGGTAAAGTTTGTATAAAATGCCATCAAACTCTCATGAGTGTGGTCAAACTGCTCATCTATTAGCCAAAAATCCAAAAAAAATTGATATCTAGATCAAAAAATAGTCTCAAAGCTATAAGGCATAAAGCCTATCCCTCTATGTGAGATCCTAATGAAAGTACAGGATGAGGGCTCATATTGTGGATCCTATTGTGTGAGTGGTAGCCTTTATGTGTTGATATATGGGAGTGGCCATGAGACTTCCCATATGATAGGGAAGGTGATATTCTAGTAGTAGTAGCCTTGCTGTGAGAATGGCCTCACCATTGTCTCCTCTTGGATAGCTTGTATCCAGTAATCTTGGCTATCTTTTGGGTTAGGGTTGTAGTAGCATGCCATACCAGTGCAAACACATATGTGTGGTCTACAACCATCATTGGTTTCCCAATTTCTACAATCAGTTGATCCTTCGTCTTCCCTATAGTATCTATTTCTTTCTCAAAACCCTAGATGTGTTGTCCTATCACTCAGAGAGATATGAGTGCTCACTTAAAGTGCACAAAGGTACCTGCTATCCAAAATTCACCCTCAAGGTAATTTTGATAACATGCATCAAATTATTTAGTCCCAGGCAAATAGATTGAGTTAGGGCAAAAAAATTTCATGTTTCTAGGGTCCCCTCATATTTTTCTAACTCCCCTATCCAATTAGAAGAGAGCAAGTTTTGAGAAAATGTGGAAAAATTTGCAAAAACAAGCTCGGGCCAGGAAAAATCACGAAAAATGGCTAAGTCCTAGTCCTAGAAGCATTTGGGAAAAGTGGGACAAAAAGGCGCGGATCGGCCGAAATGAGCACAGGCGGCCCTGGAAGCAATTGGGACATCTGGGACAAAAGGACGCGTGGGACGCGGAAATCCGAACTGGCCGAAAAGAGAAAAAATTGGTTAATTACTGAGAGGGTCGCCTTTGGGACAAGCGGGACAAAAAGACGCGAACCGGCCAAACCGGGTGAAATGAGTCAAGGCAGCCCGAAACAGTCTGGGACACGCGGGCCAAAAGTACGCAAACCGGCCGAACCGGCCGAAATGAGAACTTTTGTCTCGGAACAGTTGGGACAAAAGGGTGCGAACCGGCTGAACCGGGTGAATTTGTCCCAGACGGTCCGAAAGCAAATGGGACATATGGGCTGCGAGTACGCGAACCGGCCGGTTCGGCCGAAATGGGAAATTTCAGCACCGAAACCAAATGGGACAAAGGGACACACGGGATGCGAAAAGCTGAAATGGCCGAAGGCAGGGAAGAAAAGTCAACGTTTGGTCCGGAAACTTCAAACGGCCATAACTTTTGACTCCGAGCTCCGATTTTCATAAAATTGGACTTTCTGGAACGAGCACGACGTCCTCTACGCCACAAAAATTGGATTTCTTAATTTTAATGAGGGTAGATATATTTAAATAAAATAAACATATTCGGCTCCAGTCAGTCAATGCTCATTCCTGTCAAATGACAGAAAACGCCTGCCAGACCCAAAATTGCTGCCCACACTCAGAAGGCCATAACTTTTGCATTTCTCAACGAAATTGCACAAAATTGGTACCGTTGGAATTGTGGTTCCGAGCCCGATGCATAGCAATCAAGAAATTCCAGTTTTGATCAGAAATTGATTGAGTTTTTTAATGAAACGTGGCCGGGTTTGGAACAGTGTTCTATTTGGTAGCTGAGAGTGCAATTAAGAGGCATGGTCATCTTTCTTTCTCTGCTACAGCACATGGGACAGTATGGGGAGCCTTTTTCAAGTAATGGATAACGTTTTCACTCAATTTAATTCCTCTTACAGGTGGTTGAAGGACAGATTTTAGGATTTCCATTTTCCCTTCTCTTTTCCTTCTCATTTTTCTATAAATTGAAGTGTTGGGCTCATTGTAAAAGGGAGAGTTTTTGGGTAACAAAGCTTTGTCAAAATTTCTTTGTGAAGCCAGTGTGTTGCAGGCCCTTGTAGGGACTCCTTGCATGGTGATCCAGGCCCTTATCTTGTAATAGATTGAACTGTGCATATCATGAAGCAATAAAATATCAGTTTGTGGATATATCTTCCCCTGCTGTGTTTCCTTGCATTCTTCTTGCCCCTTTGATCTTTCTACAAGTATATTGTGTTTATTTATTATGTTATTGCAGGAATTCATTATCATTGTGTGTGCTTGGAATATTGCTGTGAATGTATTTTGCTGGATTATGGTGAACTGTCATCACCTCTTCTAGTGTGCACTTTGCCTCTGTATTTCACACATTTGGAGATTACTCTCACACCCTCTTTTTTTGGTGTATCACCGCTTTAGTGTAGGCTTTCATTTTATGCATTCTCTCTCTCTGGTCCCTTGGAATTTTAGGTTAGAATAGCTAGTTTCTCCTGCATTAGAGTAGATTGTGGCAGGTAGTTTAGGAGTAAGAACTAGCTTTCTCTGGAGGTCTATCTCAAGTAGCAAGTCCCACAACTTTGAGATAGTACCCATTTTATCCAATCACACTGGATGCTTAGAGTGATCAAACTAGAAATCTGATCAACATCCAAGGGTGCTGTGATTCGGTGATAACAGTACCAGGTCCCTATTTTTATACCATATTTATCAATATGTTAGCATGATCATTAAAATATTCCATATCCATAAGTAATTCAATCAAAAGCATAACAAGAATCAGTTCACAACCATGTTGGATGATAAATCAAACAAGGATCAAGATCATATTCACCATACAATATCCATGAGAAGTAACATCAAAAATCAATATCCATCCACAAAAATTAATTATATTAATTCATCACAAATCAGTAGTTGAATACATACAAATAACATTTTCATAAGCTATGTGTGCTCATAAACCAACAATATGAATCTAACACATACAGTCTGATGATCATGATTCCAAACCTGTGTAAATTAATACATATATATAGGGGTGGCTACTTTCCCTTCACCTTCTATGCACCCTCAAAATAGGTTATAAGCTCAAAATAGCCTTACGCCACTTACAAAGGTAATCA
This sequence comes from Taxus chinensis, assembly GCA_019776745.2. Classification (NCBI taxonomy): domain Eukaryota; kingdom Viridiplantae; phylum Streptophyta; class Pinopsida; order Cupressales; family Taxaceae; genus Taxus; species Taxus chinensis. The sequence goes on along the minus strand of CM034154.1, from coordinate 287,172,217 downwards.
ATAAGCATATAAAATTTTCCTATCAATATATTATCTTTAATTAACTCTAGATTCAATCCTATTATTAGATTTGATTATGCATGATGCTTGATCTTCCACTTTTTTCCAAAAATAGCCATTTCTTCATGTAGAATTCTTCTTGTTCTTATCCAATGCATACTCTACACTCAATCCTATTCTTAGCCCATAACATGCAAAATAGCTAAGTCTCAAACTTTGACTTTCCCCTGTTCACCCTTTATCCACTAGACTTCTGCACACACCTATAGACCCTTTTTCTGTGTTCCCCATCTTTTCACACCTCTAATACGTACGCAATAATTTTTCTAATCAACATTACCCCACACTAGATTCATTACCGCCCCCAAAAAATGGGTAATCATAACTCATCTCTCTACAACAATAAATAATTCAAGAATGAATTTACACAATAAATTAAATAACGCATAACACTTCACTTGTCATTGCACTATTCTACTATAGGAAAAAAAATCTCAAGGTACTCGTTATTAATGTTTGCTTCCAGCTCACTCTAGCCACTGAGTCCCTTCTTTTCCTGTTCGAGTATCTCTTCAAGCACAACTTACATCTCATCCAATGTCATGTCTTCCCCCTTGTTCTTTAAAAATATTAGAACATTTTTCAGGGATGAAAGGATACCTTCCATTACATTCATTCTTCATGCTATCATATTTCCAAGTTCCTTTATTTGCTCCTTGTGAGGATCACGGGCTGCTATGAGTGCATCGAACTTCTTTGCTAACAATTTCAGCCTCTCCTCGTGTCCCAAAATTCCATTCTTCTTTACAACAAGGACTTCATTTTCCTCAACTATTTGTTATCCTAATCATTCTTTCTAGGCATGCACACATGTTTATCACTGAATCTACCTTTGTCAATTCTTCATTAATGGTTTTCAATAGGCCATGATATTTAACGATCTTCTACATGATGTGCATCTTTTTTTTACTTCTCTACTACAACTTCTTTCTCTTTCTATGCAGCTATCTCAGTGGTCTCTCATGGTACACCCAACTTCTTCTTGATTAAGATATGAAAATAATACTTCAAGAAGTGCAAAGATGACTGATATGTCAGTTATTTTTTTTCATCTATTTCTAGATGTGTGTTGATAACCTCCTTTCCTAGATTTTCCGCAAAATCTATAATTTGATGCTTCTTTTCCTTTTCCTTCCTCCACCCCTTATCTATCTACTCTACTTGTTATTTCAAATGCTTATTTTCCTCCATCAATTCCTTTAGTGTAGAAGCCTTGTCTACATTTTTTCACACCACTTCAGTTGTCATCTTTGTTAATCCATTACTTTCCTATTCATCTATAAAATCTATTGGCTTAACTATATAGTACATATTTTTAGCCTTCTTATTTATCTTCCTCTTGATGCATACACCCTCCTTGATGTCAAATTTAGCCTCATCCATATGATTCTGCATGCTCCAAGATAACTATTTTCTGGTGCCCAAGTTGGCCACTTCAGGGTCCATTTTCTCCCATCCATAAATATTCTCAAGCTCCAAAGTGATTTCAAAATTGGCACAAATAATATTTGTTGGGTCATTAATATAATAATTTGTAGTAGTTTTATACATCTCCTCATTATCCCTCCCTGAGAACCTACCTTTAGGAACATGCAACCCTTCATCCAATGTTATGTCTTCCCTTGTAGTGCCCTTTTGTTCATTCATAAGCTCACCAGAAGGTATGCCCTTATATTTTTTTATTTTTCTTTCCTCGTTTCCACCTACATCTTTTCATTCCTAAAATATTTCTATATCATATTTCACCTCTTCCTCTCAAGGATCTTATGCATCTAGTTAAATAGCATGTGGTTATGTTTCTATGCACACACTTCTACCTAGCTCCTCCTCCACACCCTTACTCGGTATATACTTCTATCATTTCTTCCTCTCTTTTATAGAATTGGTCGGAGAGGTCTTAGGTTTCTTGGGATGTGACAAGTCTTTACTCACAATTGCACCTTTTGGATTTGATCTCCTCAGTACCCTTCTGAACCTTTTCTCTTTAGCACCCGTAAGATCCATCCCTAGCTCCTTAGTGCTTGTATCATCTCCCACTTATTTTTTCTACTCGGGAGGAGTTACCTCATGTGTTCTCTTAACTCCAACTATAGGCTACCTCAACATTCCATTATATAATCTGATTTTATCTTCCTTCAACTATTCTGACACTTTAGTATCTTCATATTGCAGTGTTCCCACTATGTGTTTCCCTTTTGGAAGTTTGGGAACCTTGAACTTGTTTTCAATATAATTTTTATTGACAATTTTAGGATTAAGGTATATATATATATATATATATATCTTATCTGTATTAATATCCCCAACTACTAGGATGGAAGTAATAATATTGATATCATCATAAATCATGTGATCGTTATAGACATAGTCACCTGGGTACACATACCTTTTCCTCAATGTATGGTACTCGCTATCCACTTTATCTGCATCAAACGTTAGTTTTTGTGTATTTTAAAATATGTTCACAAATGCCTGGAACTATCATGTTGTGAATGCATAAGGTATTTTACACAAGGGGCTCCAATTCCCATCCTTCATTGTGGATATTCCAATACATAAGTGCTGGAAGACTCAAAATTGTGCTTGTTTATCCAATACTGAAGGAAGGTCCTTGGGTATTCTCCATTCATGTTCAAATATCTCCCTAAGATGCCTATACAATATCTCCAATATTTGCTTATATGGTCGACTAATGGACCCCTCACATGTTTATTTTGTAAAAAATTCTACCAGAGACTTCTTCTCTTCTAGAAACTACCATATCTTGTTGTTTATCCCATTGGGCACTCCAATATCAACAAAAATCAAAGAAAGAAGAATGGTGAAAAACTGATTTTATCACCTTTTTTTCCCTCAATAATCACCTTGAAAATGAGGGAAACAACATTGTATAGTACTCTTTCTCATATTTTCTTCACAATGTGTAACCATCACCTGTTTACTTGTGTCCAGAACTCTTGTTTGTATAGTTTTGTAAAAAGGTGCATAACTATCTTAATCACCAGAAATTTGTCTAATTTCTTTATGTCCATCATGTGTGTTACTTTCATCATAGGATAACTCTGCATAAGTTACATTAACATCTTAATCATCCTTTAGATAAATTGAGATATCTATTCCTGAGCTCCTTAACATAGTTAGTGAACCAATTACGGGTGCAGTGATGCACATTCACCTCCAAGAAAAATAGAATAAGTCCTCTTAGACTCTTGACATCAACCATTGGAACATTCTTTTTGGATTTCCAAAGTAAGGGAACTCATACAACTGTAAAATACCAACTTTTTCAATAAACTTGTCACTAGAGTTGTCGTAAATGGGCTTGTCATCCTCTGTGCGCATGCCTATTTTTACCACCAGAATTTTTTCCAATTCATCTTTTGTGACATTTTTCCTATGGTGTATGTGGGACTCCCAGTCATGCCCCACTATAACCCCTTCTGGGTACTACATTTCAAAAAATATACTTTCAGGGGCATCCTCCTTCTCTACCTCCACTTATTTTTTCTTCCCGATCCTTGTGGTTTCTCTAAGTACTCGTTTAGGTTCCATTGTGATGATAAAAATGTGTCTTTTACTAGATCCAACCTCTCCAACTAAAAATGTGCATGCCCTAGCTTCTCCTCAAACCATAGCTCATATATTTTCTCCCTCGTATGCCTTTTATTTGCTCAAAAACCCTCTATGATGGAACTTCAACCAATGTTGTGCACAAATATTTTTTGTTTGATGTATGTAATAAATTTGGTCTAGATTATTAGAAATAATCTAACACAGAATATAAAATTCATTCGAGACAATAATATTCATTGAGAGAGAGTTACATATATTGATCAATTAACCCATAAAATGGTGGATTCAACCATGATATTCAATCCGTACATAATCTCAACCCCATCTCCTAATATCTCTCTAACATCCCTTTATTATCTCACACAAATTTATTTGCATGAGTTGTTCTCACAACACACTCAGACTAACTATATTATTAATATGAGTTAAATACTCATTATTAATAATATTACAATATATAAATAATGTTACACAATATATTGGTAACATTCACTCCCCTATTGTTAACATTATTAACTCCCAATATACACTCCCCTAATGTGAAAAAGGTAGAAAAATGTTTTCACATCTCAGTAAAATGTCAACCCCTGTGGCACACCTGTAGCTCATGACCTTGATATAAATGAAGGGATCAATGCTCAACATTCTATGGTTTTACAATAGGTTTACCACCAACCTAGACATGAACAATTCTCCACTCTATTTTTCACCTCATGTGGTTTTCTGGATCTCCACGAATTGTTTTAAGATCCATGTCTGCATGTGTTTTTTTACTTCCCGGCTATTTTTTTCATCAGAAGGTTACATATAGGAAATATTGCTCACGCGGGAGCTCACTTATTATAATAGTTGAATAGGTATAAATCATCTATTCTTATTTTTATAAAGTAAACACACAACTGAAATAAAATTACACAACACCATTGTGCGGCCCTGTCACTTGCAGCTGACGAGAGGTCATTGATTAACCTCCTTCCTCCATGTAGATGATACTTATTTAGTAAATAAAATCTTCAGAATCATAACCATTGTCATCATTCATTGGTTCTTCCTTATCATAATCTTTTTCTTCATCGGTAGCCATGACATCGTCTTGTTGTTTCTCATCAAGTAGGTCTTGAGCTCTCAGTTTATAGTTTACAACCATATGACCAGGTTGTTTACAATAGTGGTATATAAATCACTTATTTGAATCCTTGGAAGTTGATCCTTGCTTGGAAGAATATTTAAATCTTATTTTAACAAATTTTTCTTCTTCTTTATTTTTTCCATACAACACACTTTCTTCTTGATCAATATTCTTATTTTCTTCATCTATCAATGATGAAATTAAATCTTCTAGGATAGGATTTAATTTTCTTAGTGTAAAAACCATGTTGGAATAATTGGAAGGCATGCTATTTAGTAATAAAAATTTTACATCATCATCAGGCACATCTACTTTTATCCCTGCTAATTTATTTAAAATGGAGTGAAACTTATGTTCTACACCATGTTATCACTTTCCTCCATCTTAAGTCCAAACAATTTCTATTTGAGAGATACTGTTGCGCTTCCTATTTGAGATCTAAAAAGCTTGTTCAATGTATTCCATATGACATTTGAAGTTTTTGATAAATCTATATGATGTAAATAAGCATCAGATAATCCTAGGCCAATAATTGATGTAGCTTTTTGATCCTTGCTTTCCCAATTTGTTGGTTCATCTGCATCATGTAGTTTACTGATTTTTCCTTCCAAAATCTCCCATAGATCTTTGTTAATCAGAAACAATTGAGTTCTAACCTTCCATGTATGGAAATCTTTTCCTTCAATTTTTTCAATTTAATTCAAATTGTCCATGTCAATTTTAAAAATTAGACATCAGATTCCACCGAAAATAGATCTCTAAAGCAATTTTTTTTCTTTTTTAAATTTTTGATATGGTCAATGTAAATAGCTTAAAAAAACACACATTTTACAAAAAAACATCATCTCAATCTAAGTTACTAGCTGAAATTTATGGCAACTATAATTTTTATATCCACTATCTTTCCAGACCCCTTTCCAAAAATGGAATTTTTTTTGTCCTTGTGTATTTTTTCACTATGTCCAAAAATGGAAAAAATAGAAAACAATAGCTCGAACTCACGATTTCAGAGAAGATCATGATGGGTGATGCAGGAGTAGATCACGTGGAAGATCACACAAGAAAAACGCACTAGTAGACCACACATGAATAGATCGTGTAGACAGACCACGCAAGAACAGATCACCCAGAAACAAATCACACAGGAATAGATCTGGGCACGTCTGTGAAAATTTAGGTGTAAATAGGTGACATCCATAATAGAAATTCATGACTGCTTCACAAATACGTATGGAATGCTTGAATCTCATTTGTGGTCACAAGAATCCTAGTGCTCTGATGCCAAATAATAAATTTAGTCTAGATTGTTAGAAATAATATAACAAAAAATATAAAATTCATTTGGGAAAATAATATTCATTAAGAGATAATTACATATATAGATCAATTAACCCCTATAATGGTGGAGTCAAACATGATCTTCAATCCCTACATAATCTCAACCCCATCTCCTAATATCTCTCTAACATCCCTTTATTATCTCACACAACTTTTTCTACGTGAGTTGTTCTCACAACACACTCAGACTAACTATATTATTAATATGATTTAAATACTCATTATTAATAATATTACAATATATAAATAATGTTACACAATATATTGGTAACGTTATGTAATACCTCTCCACACACTTATACACTTAAATCACTCTTTAACTCACTCTTCAACTCGCTTGAAAACTTCACAATGTAAGGTAAAAATAATATCACAATCCTGCCTTTTATAACTTTCAAAAATTTCCCCACATTTATTGGTCTCCATCTTTCAGCGTACTCAACATTAAATAGACTTTCATTACTTTTTCCACGCTTCCCAAATAAATTTTCCACACTAATTTTTCCATGCCCCAGTTGTAACCTTCAAGTGCACCCACTACTTCTCAACCACATACCTCTTCTCATTCACCTTCATGCACTGAAATACAAAACCTCTATATCTAATACCAAGTAGTTTCTTATGTTGTTTCCTACCTTGCGTTACATTGCACGTCCATCCATCTAATTGTGGTCTTAATTTTTAAGAAATGTTTTTGTTCTTGATCCACACCTTTACTTCAAGAACCTACACCATATTTATTCTATGCATACCCATCTTCCAAAGGATGTTCAATCTCTTCCAATATTGTCCCATTTAAGATGTATTTACTCCACCCCACACTAAAATTATGTGCGGTCCTCTGTGCATGAATTCACTAGATAGTAATTAGCTACTAGCATGCAAGTGTGCTTATTAGAAATAAAACACTAAAATAAATTGACAAATCATAACAATAATAAAAGAAAACACATATAAAGAAAATGCATTAAAGGGAAACCTCATCTAAATGGCACCACTACCTTACTACAAATACTAAGAAGAATTATTTATCATAGGGATTCAGTATACTCCCATTTAAGTAACCAAGAAATTGAGTTCCATCCAGTTCCTATAAGTGACAAGTGCTTGAATCAAGAATATATGTCACCACATAGGGTCTAAACTAATGCACCTTTAATTTCCCAGGGCGGTGCAAAAACTTGGAGTCATAAATAAGAACCATTTTTCCAACCTCAAACTACTTATTCTTAATATACCTATCATGTCATGTCTTCTTCATGTCCTTCTCTATCTTCTGGATTCAATGTGTGATGGTGCACCTCTCATCCAACTGCATCAGTTTATCTATATGCTCTTCCAGTACTTGTTCAACATCAAGTCAACCTATGTGCATAATATGCAGGGAGGGTGGCATAAATTCCACTAGTAAAAAAACTTGAGACTTTATCATCCCAGTATTTCCTTCCAAAATCATAGATATTTATCAATGTATGTCCCAATATCTAGTTAAAATACTCAGGAGTCTCATTGACATATGTGTGATATGGTTTTTTCTTATGATGAACCACCATAAGCTCATCCAATAATATTCTGATAGTATCATTCAAGAAGTGTGTGCCCCAATCACTTATCAAGGTTGAAGGACATCCATACATATTGATAATCTGCTCCCATAAGAACCTTGTTGTTGTAGCATCAACATGTACATGAAATAGTTTTTCCCAAGAAGGAAAGTGAATAATGAGCATATAAGTATTTCCTTCAATGTCTCAAATGATAGTTGTTGCACCTCATCCCAATGGAACTATCCTTTACTTTTCAACAATTGTTCCAAGGGTGCAACAATATTAGCATATCCCTTAATGAACTTAATATAATAACTTGTGTTTCCTATAAACCCACGCACCTCACTTTGATTGGTAGGCTCCTTTAATCCCAAGATAATGACAACCTTAGCAAGATCCACCAACAAACCCTCTTTGTAGATAATGTGTCCTAACAAAGTTCCAAAGCATGTCGCATAGATAAACTTCTTAATATTGAGAGAGATGCTCATTTGTCAGACCTCTAAAACACAAGTCTCAAGTTTTCATAATGATTTTTTACCAACCCATATACAGTCCAATCATTCAAATAAAATTATAAAAACTTTTGTATAAATTCATCAAATTCTTGTACAATAATGCGCGAAAAGACTACAGGCACATTCTTCAACCCAAAAGACATAACTGTTTATGAAAAAATTCCCCACTTAGTGGTGAAATTTTTTATTTTCCTAGTTTTCTGTAGCAATCCACACCTAATGATAACCAAAAAATCCATCTGTAAATGAGTAGATCTTGTACTCTCAAAGATATCCTTAGTAAAATGTGTGGGAAAAGGGTCTATGCCACAAGAAACATTTAACTCTATATAGTCCACACAGATCCTTATCCTACCATATTTCTTTATGCTTACCACCATTGGGCTAACTAACTCTAACTCCTCAATGGGCTCAATCAGGGTTCATTTTAAGAATACCCCTTTGAAAAATTACTTTTGAATCGTTGGCGAATTTATGAAAAAATGTTTCGTGGAAAAGGCGATTTCAAAGAACATTATTTCCTCATTTTTTTTCAATTTTGGCTGAGTAGGTTGGACGGGGGTCAGATGGGTATGTTGGATGGGTAGGTTGGATGGGTGGGTTAGACGGGTGGGATGGATGGGTGGGTTGGACGGGCGGGCTGTATGGGTGGGTTGGATGGGTGGGGGTTGGATGATAAGGGGTTGGGTGGGCAATGGTTGGACAAGTGGGTTAGATGGATAGGGGTTGGGTGGGGAGGGGGTTGGATGGGAAGGGGATAGATGGGAAATGGTTGGTCTGGTGGGTTGGACATGTGAGGGGTTAGACAGACAAGGGTTGGAAATTTTGGGTTGGACGGATAAGGGTTGGTCATCTAAGGGTTGGATATGCGGGTTTGATAGGTGAGTTGGATGAACAAGGGGTTGGATGGCATGGCCCGCGTGAGTTGGGCATTATTACCAATATATTTAATGTTCATTAATGATACCCCTAGGCCATATAAATATGATTTCAAGGTTCATTTTTTCACTTTTATCCGTAAATTTCCAGTGCTCTGAGCTCTCTAATTTTACACCCAAATTTCTCTTCTCCTTAATTTTAGAAATGGCCAGTACCACATCTATTCCTACACCCAAATTTCAATACAAAAACCTCATGTGACCACAAATTTTAGCTCTACTAAAAGAAAAATATGCTCTAAAGGATTCTCTAGTAAAATGAGAATTTTCTGGTCTTGTGAACATGCCCCAATTTGACATTGATACATCAGTCCTTGATTACCGACTCATCTCTTACAATGAAAATGATGGAAATTTTTATTTTCTTATCGTGCATCCAAAACATCATCAAATTTCTTTTTCTATTGAACCCGAGGGCATGCATCAGTTAACAGGTTTACCTTTTGAAAATAAACTTCCTGTTACTACAAAGGTTGTACTTACAGATGAAGACAATTTTTTTTTGGAGTCTCATTACAATGTACAGGTTGATGGTAAGTTTATTATTTTTAAATGTTTTTTCCTTGACATTACTCAACCACTCAAAGGATCTAACGTTTCCTTTCTGTAATTTTAGCTCCTCTTAATCATTCATAAAGATGCCTTCTTCTACAAGGTATTACAAACAAATTCTTTATTGCAGTTGATTCACTTTTTCAGGCCAATATTGTACTACTGGGAAGATGTGCAGACATTCCCTATTGGGAAATTATGTATTTATTATGAACACTAGTAAGTCAACAATTCGATTGTTTCAGTTATTTGTCCAACAGAATAAAATTAGATATCTCCCATGCCCGCAAAGCCGATCAAAATGATAAATTGAGGATTATATTTTCTTGTTGCAATTTTATTCTTTCTTTCTATAATTAAGACACTACAAATTGATGTACCATACAATTCCTAGTACAATCAATGATAAGATAATTGGTCTTAGTCTCAAAGAACAACAGGTAACAGTTACTTTTATTGTTTACTTGTTATAACGATTTCAATTTGAATATTTTAAATAAAATAATAACTATATGATTTTATTTTACAGAGAAAAATTATAGCTGCAGCATCTCATAAGGAGGTAATTGCTAGAGGTAAAGCCCCTCTAGAGGTCTCTGCTAATTCTAACATGGATTCAACAAAGTCAATACCAGTAAGACCTCGTCAAAAGTGACCTAGGGGGTCAATATGCACAACATGTTTACCATCACATTTAACTACAGGTATGAATAATGAAGTTATATTTATATATAAATTACAAATTCAAACAATTACTTTATATTATGTATTCTAATATGTCTACTGATCTTTTTTGCATGTATTGTATTCAGAAACAACTAAGATGGATGATGAAGATCAAACTCATTATGGGTCTGGAGATCAAAATGTCACAATTGTGTCTCTATCTATGCAAGGTATATTGTACGGTTGTTTGATTTGCATGTTTTGTTTCCTTACAATTTTTTAGCATTTACAAATCCCAACCATTATAATCTAATAATTTGTTGCTTGCTTCATGCAGGTAATATGGATTCAAGTCATTTTCCGCTTGCAAGGAGGCCACCAATTCCTCCAACACATCAAGTACAAACATAAAGGAGGACTTCAAGAAAGATTATTATGATTCCTGTAGAGTCAATAGGAACAGTTCATCCTGTTACAACCAAATTTCCTGAGCTATCACTAGGTGGTGTTTTAAGTGTAACAACCACACATATTTTCAACAACATCTCCCTTGATGAGGAGTATTTAGGATTTGATAGTGGGGATGTAGCCAAGAGTAACTATTTTGACACCCACGACATGATTTAATCTACTCTACCTCAACAAAAAAATGTGCATGGAATACATGGCAGTGACTCTCCTCCTCCCCAAAGGGATGCTCCACAATAGATGATGAAAAAACACATTTTATATTTGAAAATAGGATATAAAATAGCGTGGGGGCGACAATTCAAGAGGTTTTAATGTCTGATGTGGATTTGATGCAGTCTTGGGAGAGGAGAGCAAAAATTTTGATAAAAGAAATAAATACTAGATACCATAATCATGCTCAAAGGCATTCATTATTCACTAACGTATAGAGCCAACCAACATGGCAGGATGTTTTGATAAACAAATCTCAATTAGGGAAAATTTCATATAGTAATGATTGCAATGATGAAATTGTAGACATAATGCTAAACAGGTTGGAAAATCTCATTGCTGAAGCACAGGCTTACTACAACAAATGGTCTAAAGACAAGACTAATGTTTTAATAGAAAATGCATAAAAAGAGAAAGTTGTTGCGAGTGAGCATTTACTTTTACATGAAAAACTGAAAATTTAATATTTCTATTTTGTAGGAAAAATATGAAAAATTAAAGATAGAAGCAACTGATTTTTAAGCACATTTGAAGAATGCCTGCAAAAGCCTACATTATTTCATACAGTTGAAGGAAAAACCCATTGTTATTAATAAACAAAATAATACATTGAGAACGATAATAAAGAAGCATAATATGGATCCAGAAGTCTTACTGAAGGAAAATATAGATGCATATGCAACACTTTTGTCTGCAAGAGATGTCGCAAGGGAGGAGCTGAATATATTAGAAAATATCAACATTGTAGCTGGAGAGCTTTAGGCATCAGATTTATTCTTCCATCTCTTAAGCAGGAAAAATAAAAACCTTCACCTACATCATAAAATTTGATAATATAGTAAATTTCACCATGTGACAGGTGTGTTGTCACAATTCCAACACTAGCGTAGGATTTAAAAGATAGTTGCCAGCCATTTTTTAGTTTTTATTCCGTGTGGTAGATGTAAGGAAAACTATGATTTAAATCATAGGTAGAAAAGAGGATGACCTCATAGTGTGTCCTTATATGACAGAACTTGTTTGGAAGCTTTGAGATGTTATAAAAACCCCCTTTTTAAATTGTATGGCAGACAATGCTTTATGAATTTGTACTTTTTCATAAAGTAATCCGCTACATGAGAAATCAATTTCAAAATAACTTTGGAAGTTAGAATTGTATAATGTTACTATATATTAATACAAATTATGTTTATTTTCTATTGTTTACGTAAATGTTGCTTAAATTTACACTATTTTGTTTCTTTACGTTTCTAAATTGTTGTAGATGTAAAATAAATAAATTAATAGATATAGAAGACGAATATGGTCCCATTTCTATCTGAATTTGAATACCAAACATTAAAAAACAAATGGCATAATTGAAACAAATAATGACAATGTTGCAATCACAAAGGATCAAATAATGAGAAATATAATATTGCATTTATTGAAAGTTGTAATCACTAAATGGAGTACATAACTAGTCTCAATAAAGTATAGAAGAAACAAAATCTATGTGAATTCAAATAGTCCTAGAGCAACACTTTCATTTGTGTCTTGGAAATCAACTGCAACATGATTTGTGGATGTGTTTTGATCCCCTAGGTCAGGAAGAATATTACTTACTCCTCTTCTATCTATTAGTGAATTCCACAATGCCAATGCTCTATCATAAGGAAAATACTCCACTAAGTAACTCGATACATAAAATATGAGACAACTTTCTATATTCATATCCAATCTGTTTCAAACTTTTGACTTTAAAAATGATAGTGTACTGAAAACCCTCTCATCTTCCACAGAACCCAGAATCAATGTTTGATAAAGCTCATACAACTTAATATACTCACTCAAATATTCACTTAGAATAATACTAGAACATATATCCTTCCAAATCCTTTTCATGGTGCTATAATCCTATGGGTTTTGTAGAAGCTGAACTTTTCATATCATTGTATTAACAAAATCCATTGACTGTGAACTTAGTTTTCTTTCCAAAATTCCTTCTACAGAAACTCCATTTATCTCTATAGTCTTACAAAAATGATCAGTAAGATCACCCATGTTTTTGAAAAATAAAGGACTAATAGATGTATAAGGTTTTCCACCAGACAAATTCTAGAACTGTAGATTTACAACTCTCATTGCTTCAAGTATTTTATCATTTTTGAATCTTTCCCAGATCTCTTTAGCTAACTATTCAGAGATCTTTCTCAAATTATTCCTAGTTTCGATTAATACTACATCATATAACTTTTGTGTCACTTTTACTTCTTCTGTTTCTAAGTTAGCCATATCAATTCATTTTTAGTACGTATGAAGAGGAATCTCTTTTCCATGTGTTTTTATAGATAGATGATCATTTATATTATACTTCAAGAAGCACTTAGAATTTTTCAAATCAGTCAATGCATTACAGTTTTCAAACGAAGCACCCTAAAAACTCCCATTATAAATATATAAACTTTATAGACTCCAGAAAACACATCTTCTGATTCTTATAAAGTATGTAATGTATAAATACCAATCTTGATCATGCTTCATTAAAATATTAAGCTCCCTCAACATGGGAAAAATACTACAAAGTGTGAGTAAAGTTTTTATGTCAGTTAGACGGCACAATAGATCTTTAGCTTTATCTACATCCCTTCGGTATTTAAAAATAAATCATGTCAGTGAAGGATATTCATCATATATTCTACATGAAGGTTTATACAGAGATATCCATATGGTATCTACATCTTTGAGAAGTTTTTTTCCCTCTATTAGTCCAATAGAAAAATTTTGAAATCATAAAAATCTCTTACGAGTGCAAGAATAATAGGCATGGAGATCATGTATCAATTCATCAAATTTAGCTACATTTTCAAATGTGCCCACAATTTTGTAGGCAAGATTCATTCTATGAGCCATGTAGTGGAAAACAACCATATATGGAGAAATAGTTGTTTAAATTCTAACACATAGACAATTTCTAGCTCCTTGCATTATGGCTGCACCATCGGTTCCAACACAAACTAATTTTGTTGTAATGGAAAAGTCACCCATTCTGGTGATATCATTCAAATTTGATACCACCAATTTATAAATATTCTCAGAATTACAATTCTCTATCATTTTATGAATTTCCAAGAGGCGTGGAGTCCTTATTTCATTAGTAAATGTGTAAACATAAATAAATGTCCATAAAGTATTATCAACTGTGGTAACCTCATCTAAAGAAAGGGAAATATACTTTTCCTTTTGAACACACATTTTTCAGATCCTCCTTCTCTACCAGAGATAGACATTTTGCAATCTCCTAACCATTGGTATCTAACCAATGAGATTTAGGAATGTTATTTAAACCAATAACTTGATACAACATTCTATTTTCTCTGAAATATGACATCGGTCTTCCCCTTTTCATTATATGCAATACGGTTGCAAATTGAATACCCTTTTCTTACATTTCTACCTCCATATCTTTGATCATTTTTTCTACTATGGTCCCACCTTTTTCATTTACATATTTGATATTTTTTTGTTCCTTTTCGTACTCTTCTGCGTATTTGACATGTAGACAATCTTTTGCATCTTTCCATTTATGTGTTCTGACTATGGTGCCATCCTTGAGCTTTTGAGAAATGTATATTTTCCCACAGTGTTTTTCAATTGTGTCTAGTTTGAGCTACATCATGTGACCCTTCCAATGTTTCCAACCACATATTTTGCATCAACATTGTGTTAGAACATCATTACAATTTTTAGTATGGACAGGTTCAATAAAAGGATATTTTACAGCCCATTCAAACTAGAATTTCCTTCCAATTGTCCAGTTTGACATATTTCTTCTAACATATTTTGTTTTTTTCCTTGGGATTCAACTTCTACATTTGGGATGTTGGTAGAAATATTTTGAATCCCATGTCTCCTCTTTCTAGAAATAGACCTTGGAGTAGAAGCTTCCTCTGCTGGTGTATCCTGGGAGTTTGATGAATTTTCTTGTACATATATTTCATCAAGGAACAAAATGTTTTCCTCAACATATATTGGATCATCAATATCTATAAATTGATTATTTTGTGAAGGAATTTCTGAAAATTCTGTAAATAATTTTATAAAATTGTTACTTATATAGTATTAATCTTAACTATAGTTAAATTTTTACAGAGTACAAATGTCAAAGAGTTTCAAGAATAGTATCGTAAACATAATTATTAAATTATGTTAGATAAAATAACCAGTAAATAACACTTTCCACATACGAATATTTTTAGCTGAAGTATAAACCGAATTTGATTTTTGTGATTTTCCAAAATAGCTAAGCAAAGTATTGGCACCCTTTTTTGAACTTGCTAAATTTATAATCTTCTTGCCCTAATTTCTAGTATCCATGATTGCTTAGTGCTAAGGGCCTTACAAGCGGCTCTTATGTTCCAAGACTCTGAGAATGGATGGGAAAGGGTTTGACAACTAAGGGTTGGATGGCTATAGGTTGGATGGTTTAGAGGTTTGATGGATAGGGGTTGGACAACTAGGGGTTGGATGGTTAAGGGTTGGAAGGCTAGGGGTTGGATGACTAGGGGTTGGAAAGATAGGGGTTAGAAGGAAAAAGGTTGGATGGCTAGGGGTTAGATGGCTAGGGGGTTGGAAAACTCAGGTTGGATGGAATAGAGTTAGACATTTCAGATTGCAGAGTATGTCGGATCAAGGCTAAACAAAACATAGTTAGACTGCTCAGATTTCAGACTTCAATGTTAGCGGTTGAGGATTTTCTTATGTTTAGTTCGGTGAATATGTGCACGATATGATTTGAAATAGTGGTGAATTATAGTCATAACCTCTTATATATGTGTAAAATCTAGTTGAAAAGAATAGTATAAGGGACATGTTGGCTGAATTTTTTGGAAAATAAGTCAACTCTGAACAACATAATATTCACCATTTTAAATTTCCATAATCCTCTATTTTCAATAGTTTACAAAAATTCACCACTAAAATTTTCCCTAAGCTCAATGATTTTATATTTCAACATCTTATCAATCTCTTCCTTTACTTTGATGCGTAGATTAGGATTCATCCTGTAAGGAATCTTCCTAACCGGAAACACACCTTCCTTTAACTTTATCATTATGTCACCCAAAGATTCATGCACTTCCTTCAACTCATGATAGCCTCACATAAATAAGTCTTAGAAGTCACGCAGTAACTCAATAATATTTACCACCTCTTGTTCATACCAATAGTTACTAATAGTGGCCTCCTTAGATTTTATACTTGTCCAAATGTTGACCTTCTTCAGTGTCATAGGCTCATGATAAGAACACACCTTCTCATCAACAATATCTAAGACCTCCAACATACATATAATATGATCAACATCCAAATTCTCTACTTCATCATCATCAATCATGTAAACCATCTTACCCTTCTCTTTTTCCATCTAGGCATGCCCAAGCCACTCCTCATCTATCTTTTCTTCTTCAAAGAGTTCCTCCAAGTATAAATATCCAAAAATATCTAATAGGAGTTCCCAATATTTTTCATTATCACCCGTCGTAAAACACTTCACAATTTGTAATGCTTCCTTCACTAAAGGTTTAGTAGAAAAATAGTCAAAGGTCTGAATCATACTTGAGGTCATCTCTTGCCAATTAAATGTTGCTTTTTTTATCTCTGTATGAACATACCATGTGTGTGCAACCACTTAGGGTGGCGTAGAACTTATGTACCCTAAGTGATGGTGGCAAGGTCTCCTTCCACTTTTTCCAGAGTCTCTCACACTTTCAAATGTGATGTGAAGCAGAATCCATCCCATGGAATTCACATATTTATGAAGGTACATTGGTCCTTAGAAACCTAGTAGAAAAGGTGATTGTCACCTCTCACCTTCCTATAGGTTATCTCCATGTGTATTCCACCAATGCGTTTGTGTCCTGTGTAGGGCATAAATTATCATATTTCTTCTATCACCCTCATTTTTTCATTGGGATTCCATGGCGCATAGAAATACATCAATTTTTCCTTCACCGGTATACCAAGGTACATGGTTATGAATTAAGTTCCTAACCATGTGCGGCCTAATTATGCAAGTAATTGTGTTCTTAACCTCTCTCCTATCCATTTCATATGTTCTATGCACCAAATTATCACATACAATATTGGCTATATCATTCATATGCTAAGCATCATCTTACTAAATAATAACTTCTTTAGATAACTCAAATAATTTACGATCCCTAACTGTACATGCACATATCCTATTAAAATCCTCTTCACTCAAGAGTTATAAGTCATAGCTTTCTCATCTATCAAATTAATGATTACGGACTCCTATTTCTTCTCTAAACTGATATATCCTTTATTAAAGCACAGATCAAAATTATTCATGAAACACCAAGGGCACCCAATAAATGTTGGAAAACTATCTACTTCTGCAATCACCAAGACCTTAAAGTACCTAGTAAACTTAGGTCCTTGTATAGTAATAATGACATCCTTCAATAATTTAATGGGTGTGTCTCTAGTCATGTTCACCATATACAACACATTCAAATAGAGCTATAACGGTGGTTTTTCCATCTGATTCCACACATCCAAAGTGAGTACATTTAATTCTCTTCATGTATCAATCAATATGTTACTCAACAACCACCCATCAATAAATGCATTCAAAGTGATATCCTTATCATACTCAATACTATGAGGGAGTAGGTTCACATACAATATTTATCTCTCATGCTCATATCCAACATGTGGTATCTTCTCCCTAATCCATCCCCCTAACAATGGAAATATATTCTCCTTGTGCATCATCTTACAAAAATCCTTCAAGTCATAAACATATTTCTGAGGAAGCTCAAATGTCTTCGCCTACTCCATCTTCTATGACTACACCTTTAATAATTATGTCTCACCTTGTAAGCTTCTAATAACGTCCAAAGTCTCTTGGTATATCTCTTTCTAGTCAGAAGGATCTAAATATCCCACATTTATCACCTCTTGCTTTGTAATAACATTTTTCTACCTCGTGATCTCACGAGTGTGCATATCCTCAGCACATGTGGTCACTAACATAGGAAGCATCTCAAGATCATGCATAATGTTAGGCATCCACTAGTCTTCTACTCCCCACACGTTATCATTCTTATTGTAGTTCTTACTCATGTGCTCATATAGCTCAGGACATTCTTCAAACATATGTTGTTTCTCATATGATGAGTAGAATACGTTCTAAGGGCATCTGTGCCTATAATGATCAGGGTATCTTCATTTAAAATAGGTTCCACGAGGGAAGTCACTTCTTCCACCTCTGGGACCACAGCCTCTGTATCCTTCACGGTAACCTCTACCTCTACCTTTACCACATCCATTAGAGTGCCCTTCATGATGTTTTCCTTCCTAATCTTTAAATTATTTGTGATGCTAGTGTGATGTACACCAATTTCAATAACATGATGGATCTCATCAATCAGTCTACAATTTTTGGTATCATGAGTGTGGGAATTTCAAATCTTATAGTAACAAGATATGTTATTCTGAATCACACACCGCATCATCAGGCATCTACTCAAATCATGATCTAAGTGATAGATCTCATAATCCATCAACATGGCATACACTGATTTACGAGGGTAGTTATCTTTAGTATGTACTTCAACCTTGTAATCTATACACCATATTTCACTGTGCATCTCATGTGCCAAAATTGGCCAATATTTTCTTCAACTGTGTCACCATAGATATTTCTCTAAGAATGGGATAAATCCAATGTATATGATCCCAACTTTCTCAGCACACAGAGATTCCTCCAAATCCTCACACGAATCTGTAAACGTCTTATGAGAGAGTGCCCTTCTAAAAGGTGTTATCAAACAACTAATAAACCATTGTGCATGTTGGTTAGGATGAATGTCATAATACAAATTTGATAGCAAAGTTTTAAAGCATGAATAATAATCCTTTTATGTTCTCGACCATGTCATGATTAATCTACTTTAGCGTGTTAATTATTTTGTTTTCAAACTCAGCTATATGAAACTCAGCCAAGAAATCATCACACAATGTGTTGTAATTTATAACATCCTAGTTCGGGTCATACTTCCTATACTAACCATGTATGTGCCCTTCCAAATTTGTAACAAATTGGCTTTCCTTATGCTCTGGAGTTTTGATTCCCTTAGCACACTATAATTTCTCACACATGTGCACATTATCCAATGTATGCTCAATTCCTCTCTACTATAGGAGGTGAACATTTGTCTCATAATAAAATTGTTGTGGCTAGTGCAGATGATGCCCACTAGACCCAAAACTTGTATTTCCTCTACCTCTAAAGCCACTAGATCCACCTCTTATAGTAGGAACTAGACTAGAGGTTGAGATACTCTATGTTCCAACTATTGTAATAAATTAAACTCCCACATTATACAAATTTGTGCTACTTTCAGACATATTACCAATGTTATGCATGCCCACTCTTTGTCCTGATGACGAGGAAAAAAATATACCACCAATCAAAACACCAAACAAAGAAGATGTATGTACAGACATACATGAATTTATCATCTGATGAACTTTTATACTCAATGGAAAATGAAATCTACTTTTCGCTACTCTATCACCAACACTACCCTATTTCTCAATAACTGTTTCAGGAACTAAAACACCAAGGGTAAGGACAAGGTCACCAAGTGGGATAAGATGTGCACCTATGGTCCTTATTCTTTCTTCTTATGACATGCTCTCATCTAAAGCTTAAGGGGATTCTATTTTGCACTTTCCTAAATGGGGGGGTACTAGCTGTTTAGGTTCCACATGCTCCGTGTGAACCTCGAATCCTTCATGCATCACCTATCTCAATAACTCCAATGACTCCTTAATGATTTGCTTCTTTTCCAATTCCCTCTCTTGCACTTCTTTAGACTTAACTTATCTTTCCTCTCTTTCCCTTACTTTCTTAAGGTCCACCATATTTCACTACAATTTCTCTTGGCCCCGCATGTGGTGGGGTTTTAGCTACCCATAGGTCATTCTTCCAAATCCAGAGTCACCAACAATATCTTAATTGCTATAGGGATAACGTGAAAATAAGATCCTTTGGGTTCGTACAAGAACTGATAATCAACAACCTCTAGACAAGAATAAGTAGAAATAATGTAATCCAACGTGTAACTATGAAAAAAACCACTTGACTAATAATCTACAGTGCGTGTCCAAGTCACATCGGCATCATACAAAGTCTGATAACCTTCTTGTGTCCAAACAATTATTCTATACCTCCAATTATGCATTGATGCATATGTTACCATCCACTCGTATAATTCTATAGGATAACAATAAAAGAATGTCTCATAGTTTTCATGATACAAATGTTCTTCAATCCATCAGTGATCATTGAAATCAGGTCCAATATTATATATGTGAGAAAATTGGTCTTCAAATTTCATAGCCCAACTCTCAATCTTGTCTAAAGTCAACCGATACATCTTCATCAAACAACATCCTTGCGATAGCTTGAAAAGAGGTCCTGAAAACATAGCCAAAATGTAGTCTTTAATTCTTACTCAAAACCCTAAACACATTGGCCCATCACTCAGATAGATATGAGTGCTCACCCGAAGCTTGCAAAGGTATCGGGTCCCTCTTTTTTATATAAACTTTTTCAAGATGTCAGCATGATCATTCATATATTCCATGTCCATAAGTAATAAAAGGAAAAACATAACAATAATCATCTTGCAACCATAGTGCATAATAAATCAAACAAGGATCAAGATCAGATTCACCATATAATATCCATGATAAGTAACATTAAAAATCAATATTCATCCAAAAAGATCCATTATATTACTTTATCACAAACTAGTATTTGAATAAATACAAATAATATTGTCATATGTTATGAACACTCATAAACTATCAGCATGACTCTAACACAAACAGTCTGATGATCATGATGCCAAACCCATGCAAATCAATGCATCTATATAGGGGTGGGGACTTTCCCTTCACCACCTATACACCCTAAAAATAGGTTCCATGCTCAAAATAGCCATGCATTGCTTATAAAGGTAATCAAGAAGCATGCAAACTTTGTCTAACAATAGATTACCTATAATAAACTCTATATCCAATCCTATTATTATATATCACTTTGCATAATGTTTCATCTTCCACTTTGCTCCAAAAGTAGCCATTATTTTTTCTACAATTCCTATTGTTCTTATCCAATGAGTACTCTCCACTCAATAATATTCTTATCCCGTAACATGCAAAATGACTAAGTCCTAAAATCTGAAAATACATAATATGCCCTTTATCTTCTTGAATTACGTGCACACCTCCATGTCACTTTTATGTGCACCCCATCCTTTAGTGCCTCTAATGCTTATGCAATAATTTTTCCGATCAACATTCCCTATAGGGAGTACAAATGTGTCCAGGAGAATGCAATGAATAAAATATCTTCAGCTATCAGTAGTAGCTGCAAAATACAAATGAAAATAATGGAGAGTCAGGAAACCTATAAAAACAAAAATAAATAAAGATAGTTTGTAGTTTTCTAACAATCTAGTCTAAGATTAAAGTTGGGAATAAGGAATCCAAGATGGATCGATAACTTGTGTTGGCATGGGATATGTTGTAGGAACCTCTTATACTTTGACCTCCTCTATATCCATCCACCATCCAAAAAAGTAATTCTCAACCCCTCCTCTAATGACGATCAAAGGGTCCTCTTAGTGCAATGTCTCTACCTCAGCCTTAGCCTTGACCCTAGCTATTGCAGAATCCTCTCTAGTGGTTGTCCACTATGTCACTCTCCTCCTCTCCTCCACATTCCATCTCCACCTTCACCTTTTTCTTGGCCTCCTCCTCCTCATCCTCCTCATTGTGTGTGGGTGTTTCCTTAATTTGTATAATATGCACTAGCCTAGTATGATCTCGTGTAACCTGTGAAGTTCCAATCAAAAACCTAGGATTGATAATGGTCCACTTGATCTTGTCCTTTGGGCCAACTCTCACCTCTCAGATCCCCCTATATACTATGGGAATTTCTGGGATGACATCAATGTAAGGTATCCTAAAATATTGGGGAACCATATGAAATAGATGGAGCTCCACTACATTGGTCTGATATACTAACTGTATAGTGGAACAAGTAGTCATTATAATGGCTCCCTCACCCCATAAGTTGGTCATGTCTTAATATGGATGTGTAATCATGTCTTCGGTGGTGAGTTCAGAAACAAGTTGGTGTTTCCCTCTAAGCAATTCCATTTTAATCCATCTCATTTCTCTAATATCCCAAAGATCATCTATCCTAATTCCCCTCTAATAGGGGATCATATGCTCGTAAACTTAGCTCATAATTAAACTAGGATGACTAAGGGCCTTGCCCTTCAGTAAAAAAAATTGTATAAATCATGGTAAGTGGTACTTGGGATGTCAATGCCCCATGCATATGTGTGGCCATGTTGCTCAATGCTCTAGATAATATGAGCCCAATAATAAAGTATCTTGTCTCCACCCTTATCCCCAACCAAGCACAAAGCCAAAATACCAATGATGGCCTTGGGCAAGGTAGAAATAAGAGTTGAGGAAAATGAGAAAAATATCATACCCTACTTGGCACTAGTGTCAGGTTCCTACACATCTCCCATATATGCAACCCAACTGTGAGACTACACTATTGAACCCACACTCGTTAGAGTCATCTTCCTCCCAGTGACATGAACTCCCAGAGTCTAGTAGACATACTCTAGTGTGATATTCTACTCTCCTCTAACTCCACGTAGTCGAAAAGTGTTCCAGTCTCCATCCCAATAGCTCAGTAAGTCACATAGTAAGTGGTTAGTTGAAACAACTAACTGTGTTTTGGATATCCTCCATATCCCAACCTTATAGAGTAATTCCCTCTCATCCTGATTCAATGCATCAAAGATATGGGCAACCAATCATACTATCAAGCTCTACTACATATAATATACTTTCCTTGCATTCATAAACATAAAAAATATCAAGCTAGAATCATAATAATGCATAATAAATTTTCCAAAAACATAATAAAAATAATTAAAAACCAAATATTTACCATACTTATTCAATTATGGGAGTTTCCCTGGAAATTATGTAATTTTCCCTCT
Organism: Taxus chinensis; assembly: GCA_019776745.2. NCBI lineage: Eukaryota > Viridiplantae > Streptophyta > Pinopsida > Cupressales > Taxaceae > Taxus > Taxus chinensis. Next base: position 287,149,108 of record CM034154.1, on the reverse strand, counting down.
ATGTAGAGAGGCAGTTATATAACTGACTCTCTATGTAAAGAAGAAATTGCATAACCACCGTAGTAATTCTTCTTTTTCCCATGACCTTGTAATGGTTATGTAACTGACATGATGATTGCATAATCACAACTATGCACAGAGTGGTGGTTCCATATACGAAAAGTGAACCGTACCCTAGTGCCCCAAAAAATTGAAAACAGAGAAAAATTGAATTTTTTAAATAAATCAAAAACCACATCCCATGTGATGCCTCCTACTGAACATTTTGATTGTAAAATTATTGAAAATAACCCCCCCCCCCCATGTTGTATTTTTTTTTATCTTTTTCACAGCTTAGGGTAGAAAAAAACAAGTACGAATAATTCACCTATTCATGACATGCTTCTCCCTCCATTGGTTGGGATGCCATAACATCGGAGTGCTATTCATTTTTACTATAATCTCGCTCGAAACCATCACAGGTAATCTAGAGCTCAAATTTTTGCCAAGTATGTAAGTGCATATGATTTCTACAAAAGGTGATTTTGATATATATATCATTTTTTAACTCTATTTTGAATGTGTGTGTTTTACATGGTGAGAGGACTAGGGTGGGTATATTTCTATCCTAGTGGATATGGTAAGTCCTTTTTTAATTTTAGTTTTGAATATTTTCCTGATTTTACATTATATCTACACTTGATTCCTATTTTTTTCATGCAGATAATGAGAAGATTGGATTGGTGTAATATCAACACAGGGTGTGTCAGGTATAATTTATAACCTCTCCTTTCGGGAGTGTCATACTCAGACTATATGTTTTATGCCTCTTCATGGCTAAAATGATTCTATGAGGGGGCAACATGTACACACCCAATTTTACAAAGTGCAATATTGTCTGAACAATTCAAATCCCCAATGATGATAAAAATTATTTCCAATGATACCTAAGTTCAATTTCTCACTTGAAACACATTATTTTAGATTGATTATCCCTTTTCTAGCTTTTTCTCACTTTCCTTAGTCATTTCATAGCTTTTCCCTTAGCTCTATGGCCTTTAGTTACGGAGCCATACTAGTAGTTAAGAAACCACCTCCGTGGTTGTGTAACTATCAGTCTATGTAGACCGGTGGTTATGTGCACATTTAGCCGAGCCTTTCTAGTGTTTTCTTGACATGTGTTTCCTTCTTCAAACTCACTTTTCTCATATGTTTCTTGACTAAATCAATTGTTCTTGAGATTGTTAGATACATATAGGCTTCTCCTTCCCTACTTGTTATTATTAGTAAGTCAATTTCTACTCCCATGGGTGATGTAGCACTTCTTGGCTTCCAAGTGGTTTGGACCACTTCTCTACAAATTTTCTATAAAAACTAAGTTTTTCCCAAACCATTGGTTGGAGTCATTTGATTTAGAATTCCATCGTTATTGATGTAGACTAGAATTCACTAGATAATACCCTAGATGTGTTGGCACATCACTCATCCTAGACTGAGCGCTCATCCAAAGCACACAAAGGTACCAGGTCCCTCTTTAGGGTTGTTGTAGCAAGATGTTAGCATGATGAAGGAATAAACATATAGATCTATAACTAATCCATCATTCTACAATACATGCCATATTTAGATCTATGTAAGAAAAGTCTTAAACAATAACCATGATTGAATCAAGAACATGCACTACTCAATTACACACAGGAATGACACTTTGATTCGGCCAATAAATTCCATCTATTAATAAACACAGAAGCTTCTTGCAATAATGGAATTCTATATTGATGCGTTCATGGATACGATATAGTAATCCAGTCTTATGCACATATCTCTTTATGCTTACCTCTTACACTCTGCATTTACCTATATCTCTCTCCTCTCTCTCTCTCTAAGGTAATTCACTACATATATAGGGTGGGGACTTACCCTTCACCACTTATCTATTCTAAAAATAGATTTCATGCTATTAATAGCCATGCAATGTTTATAGGTATAGCCACACATGCAAGTTTGCTATCTATAGACCTCTTACAGTTAACCGAAGTGATAATCCTATTCTTAGCCTGTCTCCATGAAAAAAAATGCAATCCAATCCTCCAAAGATAGACAATGTGTGATGCGCATGTCTCTACATCCTTGGTGTGTTCTACACTCCATCTTCTAAAAATAGGTCCTCATACTCAAATCCAGCTAAATCCTAAATGTTGAACTTGCCCTCCATGTGCGGGTTCTTCCTATCCATTCCACCTTTAAACCTGGCCTATTTTCCCGTGCAGACTTCTTGTGTGATTTTTTTCAAGTGTTCTCTGATCAACATTACCCCACACTAATCTCATTGTATCCCTGATAGTGGGTATCTCCAAAAATTAAAGTAAATAATATAAGAATTGGAAGAATAAGATTGAAAGAATGTAGATGAATAAAGAAGTTATATGAGGAAGCCTCCTCTGTATCAGTTTGAAGTATCAACTCTAGATACTCCTCCTTTATCTTGGCCTCCAAGGCCTACTATTCAGTGAGTGATTGTTCTACTTTTTCTGGAATGTTCACAGTAATGGTATCTAATTCATCCCTCGTAATATCCCCTTTTTCATTTTGTAGAACCAACACAACATTGGAAATTGAGGTTATTATTCCTTCTATAAGATCCATCTTCTATGCAACGAGCTTCCCAAGCTCTTCTAGCTGAGTCTTGTGTGGCTCTTGTGCTACTGCCAGTTCCTCGCACTTCTACTTAACCATTGACAATATTTTTGCGTGGCCCAATGTTTCATCCTTCATTGCTCTCTAGACCTCATTGTTTTCTTCTAGGGTCTTTATGTTGATAATTGCCTCTTGAGTTGTGCAGATGCTGAAATCTTAGTCTCCTTTCTTAAATACTTCTTATAGCGCTTGCAGTAGCCTTTCATAGGATGCAATCTTTTGCATCAATGAAGCTTTCTCTCATTCTACCTCTTGTTTTGAATTCCTTGGAATTGGAATGTACAGAGGTTCATCTTCAAGTACCAGGTCCACCAAATTTCCTACATAATGTATCACTAAGGGAAACATCTGTGGTACCTTTATCTCCAATTGTGGCCTAGCTCTTATGACATTATGTCCAATCTCCTTTGTGATGTTGATAAATACTTCATTATTATTCTATGTTAATTCCCTCTCTTGTGTTATGTGCACTATCTTCACATCCATTGTCTTTAGCTCCTCATGCAACGCTCTTATCATTGCATCTTTGTCTAGGTTTCTTCTCACAACTTCAGTAGAAACCTTGACCAATGTGTTACTGACCTACTCATCTTACATAACAGTAGGATTTACCATCATATTTCTAGCTTGGGATGCCTTCTTTAGCCATCTCGACATGCATGACTCTTTGTATACATAAAAATCAGGCTCATCCACGTGGGTATTCATTGACCATGAGAGTTTCTTTCTAGTTTGAATGGTCACCATATCCCCATCCATTAATTCCTAGCCAAATAAATCCTTCTATTCTATAGTGCTTTGGAAATGTGCGTGGATGATTTTTCTGGTGTCCTGTGCATAGCCCATGATTGGTGCACTGTGTTCCCCACTCATCCTATTTAATCTAGGACCCTTGGGAATTATAGATTCAAGGTTAGGAGCCTATCCCGTTACACCTTGAACAGTCACATGCATGGATCTGGAGGTTTCCTTCTCTCTTTCTTCTTCATCCTTTATCTCTTCACATTTTTGCTCTTCCTCATTCTATGACTCATCTTCTTGCTCGAGCAGGGTAGGAGATGTATGCTCACTCTCCCTTGATTCCTCTGCTTCTTCATCCAACTTCAACTTTCTTCTTCTCTTTGGCTCAGCGGTCTCCTTTTGTGGAGAGAGACGAGGTGATTTCCTTACCGTTTGTGGGGTTCCAACTTGAGTCCTTTTTTTTTTGAATAATTTCTTAAATATGTGCTCACCCTTCTCAACCTTCGTATCTTCCTCTTTGTCCTGTCTCTGAGGTGGAGTGTTTGCACATTCTGACTCTTCTATGTCATATGGTTTCTTTCTTCTGCACTCCAAGCCTCCACTATCTTCACGCTCCTCTTCTTCATCCTCTACTTCAATAATTTCTGTGGGCCTTTACACTGGTATGTTTTCAATTGTGTTCTTACCCTTTAGTGGTCCTAGGAGTAGGAATTCATTCTCCACATACTCATTGTTATCCATCTTGGGCTTCAGGTGAAGATACAATAATTCTCACCCTATACCTGCTAAAACTAAACTTATTGGCTTAATATTCAATACCTCCAAAATGAGCCTCTCGACATAGGAACTCCTTCCTGGATACACATACTTATTCCTCAATGTGTGGTCATTGCACTTTACCTTATCTACAGTGAATACTAGTCAGTGTGTGTCTTCGAATCTGTGAAAAAATTCTTAGAAATACCTTACAGTGAATGTGTAAGGAAATTTACACCAAGGGGTCCAGAATCCATCTCTCATTGGGAAGCATGTGATGAATAAATGTCGATATACAACAAACTGGACTTGTTTCCCCACTACTACTGGTAGGTTATTTAGGATGTACCACTCTTCTCTAAATACCATGTTGAGACCATCGTACCATTTATCCACCCTTTTCTTGGCATCATTTTTCATGGAAACTTTACATAGGTACTTTTTGAACGTTTCATTTGGTGACTTATTCTCCATGGGGTATTCCCATACCTTTTCTTTTGGCCTGTCTTGTACTCCAATTTCCAAGAATACCAGTGATAATAGAACGTCCCAAAATCTGATCTTCCCTCCTATGTGTGCTTCCTCGACTATTTTCTCTGTAATGTATCCTGTAATATTATAGACTGCTTCTTCTAACATCTTACGCACAACGTGTAACCACATAGTATTTACTTGTGATCACCACTCATGGTCATTCAACTTTGTAATAAGGTGTGTTGCTTCTTACACAACCAGATAGTTTTTCAACTTATCTATATCCATACCATGCGGACCCTTCAGGTACCCCAACTCCTATCTAGTCTTTAAGATTGTGGCTTTATCTATGAGATCATTCTTTATATCCTCTCATGTGGCCTTCAAACCTGTCACCATTGAGATAAGTGCGGATGAGATTCTAACTCTACGTCCTGCAAAGTAGAAGAATTCCTCATGCACTCTGCTCATGAGCCATTGGTACAAGGGCTCATACTTCCTAAAATATGGAAGATCATATAATTGGTAGACCCTAATTCTCTTCAAAATCTTCTCACCTACATCATTATAAACCAGCATGTCATCTATCGTATGTTTTTTTTCCTCTTAGTGAGCAAGTAATTGAGCTCCTTCTTGTTATTAGAGGTCCTATGATTGTATTCACTTACTTTGCTCTTTTGGATGGGTTAATCCCATTTCTGGATGATGATGACTCCTTTAGGATATTACATTTCTGAAAAATCACTTTCGGGTGCCTCTTCCTCCTTGATGACCACCTTCTTCTTTCCTTTTTCTCTTGCTGTAGCTACCTTCTTGGGTGTTATCTTTACCTTGTAATCATCTCTTATTTAACTCTACAATTTGCGAATTAAACCCTGGATTGATTCAATCATGCCCTAGGTGGAAAATTCATGCCCTAACTCTTCTCTATCACCTTACTTCACTCAAATCCTTCACCGTCAAGGATGCAAGATTCTTTTTGCACAGATCTATTTTTCATGCTTACCTTCACACCCTTCACACCTTAACCCGATCACTAAACTCTTTGCACTTAGCTCTTTCCTCAAATACTCTTAGTCGCAATGATAAAAGTGAATTCACATACCTTCCATATATAGTTTTTCAAAATTTTGATGCATTTATGACTCCTTCACCTACCAAATATCCTCTCATTCATTGACCAAATTCATTCATTCCACGCGGTACATCGTCACACCCTAGCTATAACCTTCTAGCACGTCTTCCTACCCTCTGGTCAAAAACTTCTCTTCAGCACGTTCCCTTACACCTGAGTACCTCGTCAATGTACATTCCCCTAGAAGTTATCATGGCCTCTTCTTACCTCACCTTATAGTGTCCTTTCATTCATCTCCATCCTTAGTCACTTTTGAAAAGCAATTTTATTTTGACTTGAAGCACACCTGTAGTAGATTATTCCTTTCACCCTTTAATTCCCATAATATTTTACTTGGATAACTATAACCACCCCACACTAAAAGTATGTGCAGCCCTCTATGCATCAACATTCTTCACATAGTAATTAGCTTCATGCATGCAAGCACACTTATTACACAAGAACAAAAACGAAATTAATAAAGCATAATGACAATGAAGGAAATACATTAAGGAAAGAAAAATTTGAAAACCTAATCTAAATGGAAATACTACCTTATTATAAACACCAAGAAGACTTATTTATAGTATGGCTTCAACCTACTCCCGTTAAAGTAACTGGGTAGTCGTGTTTTATCAACTGCTTCTAATTGGAAAATACCTGATTCAAGTATGTAAGTGATGACCTATGATGCCAACCAACGTACTTTGAGCTTTTCTAGATGGTGTAAGAACTTAGAGTCATAAAAAATTACTATTTATCAAACCACCAACTTCTTATCCTTTTTGTGTAAATTGGGGTTCATTCTATAAGGTTTCTTTCTCACTAGATGTGCACCTTCCTTACGTTTTATCTTTATTTCCCCAAGTGATTCATGCATGCCTTTAAGTTCATGATACCCTCGATGGAATAAGTCCTGATAATCCCTGAGTAACTCAATGATCTTTTCCACTTCTGATTCTGACCAATAGTTTCCAATTATGACCTCCTTAGGCTCAGCCTCCAAACCTATATTGAGCTTCTTTGTATTCATTGGTTCATGGTATGCACGCGTATCCTTATCTACACTATCGAAGACCTTGCATGCTCCCTGTGAATGGTCAATATCTAGGTTTTCACCTTCCTCATCATCCATGATGTATGCCATATTTACTTTTTCTTTATCAAGGCAAGCACGTTAATGCAATATGGATTCTTCTCCTTCTTCTTCAAAATGTTTTTCTGATTATTTATCACACATTAATTCATGTATGAGTTCCTCCACCTTTTCACTATCTCCCATGGTTAACTGCTTGACATGTTTTAATGCCTCTTCTATTGGAGGTTGGGAAGAAAATTATTCAAAGGTATGGATCATTCCTATAGTCAATTTTTTCCAATTCCCAATCTCTCGATGTAGTTTTCATATACATACCAGGCGTGTGTGCACCCTTATAGAGTGGAATGCAATTTATGCACCTAGATTGAAGGTGGTAATGCTTCATGTCCTGTTTTCAAGAGTATCTCACACTACTGAATGTAGTGCTCAATAGGTTGATCACCAATATAAGTGAAAATCTACGTAGGTGCATTACTTCTTACAAACTTGGTAGATAAGGCTATTCAAATCTCCTTCCACTCGATAAAATTATCTCTATGAACTACCCACCAGTGCACCGCTGTGCCACACAAGATGAACGCTAACATGTCTCTTCTTCTGACCTAGTCTAGCCACAGTTCCTCCACTAATTATAAGAATACAGGAAGATCTTTTTCTCCTATATACCAAGGCACTACACTATCTATCCATCAAATAGAAAGAAGTCCATTTTTACATGCAACCATGCTTTTTACCTTGCATTCTACTAGTTCATATGTATCATGAGCCCAATTTTCACAAGAAATACTTGTAGTATCACTAACAGAGTGAGAATTCTCCCACTGTAGGATTCCTTCCTTTGATGGCTCATTGACCTCTGAGTCCTGAATAATGTGTACATAGATTATGTTTAAGTCCTCCTCACTTAAAGGCTCAACATACAATGTAGACTTTCCATGTGTCAAAGGTATCACAACCCTTTCCTCTTTGTTCTAAAATATTATATGCCCCTTATTGAATCTCAAACTAGAATTATTTGCATAACACCAAGGTCATCCAAGCAAGGCTAGAAAACTATCTGCTTCTGTAAGTGCTAATATCTCAAAATCCCTAGTGATTTTTTCCCCTTGTACAGTTATGGATGCATCCTTCAAAACTACTATAGGAGTCACCTTAGTCCTATTTTGCATAAACAAAACTATAGTGCCCACATTTTTATAGCTCCAGTTATCTGTTGATTCCTTTATGCATAGACATGTTTTGATTGAGACTCTGATAGATTTTGGGACATTTTACAATGATATTTTATCCTCATGGACATTATGGTATTTTGGACACGTAGCGCCAATTGGACTAGATTTGTATACTGATATATTTCTTATGATGTTGATGACACTAACAGGGTTATATGATAGATCTATTGGTTATATGTTGGTTCTTGTGGTCAATTTGATTAATGATATAATTTTCTAGATTTAATAATGGTAATTTTCATGCTAGCCTAAGTGTATGTCATTGTAATTTTATCTATGGATGATTTGTGGAAAACTATCTGAATAATTGTATGCATTGCACTATCAATTGTTTAATAATGTTAGGGAATTATAAGTTTGATTGAAATTTTGATGTGTAGATGATGTTATTATATTGGACAGATGTGATTAATGTGTGCAATGAGTGTGTAGGTGATAGGTATAGGAGAGCATGGGTTTCAGGGAAGCTACACAATTGTGCACGAGCGGCCCACAGGCTGAGTCCTAACCATGCTAAATTTTTGAGGCCTTAGAATAGGTGTATTTATTTAGGCACCATGGGTGAACCCTCAATTGTAATGTAATTATTTCTTGTAAAATTAATTATGTTTAGGGTGTGTTTTATTAAGTAAACTAGTTTAGGGGTTTAATGATCTCATCTTAATTTAAGTGATTTTGGGTATGCGTGTGTTTTGGTAGAATGGATTGGGGACGACATGTGAACCTTGGGTGGACCCCACATCCACTATCATTGTGCCCAAGCATGTCAAACCCGAAATTGGGTTATTTTGGACATTTTTAGGGACCCCTTTTGAGTTTGGGAATTCGCTTAGCATGAAAATGGGCCCTTGGACCCTACCTAATAGCTAGCGGGGATTATTTCCAAGGTTTGGAGGGAGTTTCCCTCCCATTTGCCATCCTTAGTCACCATCCATGTAAGATGGTTGGTTTGTGTGTATTTGTTAAAAGTTGCTCCACTTTGTTTTATTTTAGTTTTTATTACTTTGGGTGATAAGGGATAAAAGGTGAGTTTACTCTTACTTATTTGGTTTTTTGAATCTTTGACTCTTGAGAGTAGATGAGGTGACACTTATCACTTTCCCATTGGTGAGGAAAATTTTTGGTTCCTCTTCTTATTCTTCCTCATGTGGAAGGAAGGGGTCTTCTTGGCTCATTTTTTTTGGGAGAACTTGGAGGATTTTGGGAGCTTGGAGGTGAGCTTGGACAAAGGGAAAAGCTTAGAGTCTTGGAAAGCATTGTAGAGGTAGGATTCTTAAACTTCTTCTTCTTAGTTGTGCTTATCTTGTTAACTATGTGAAATGAAATGATATGTGTGAAATGATGTGTTGTGAAGTTGTATGGTGAAGGTAGTTGTTTGCTTGTTCTTGTTGTCTTCTTTTTTTCTCTCCACCATCATTTGGATTGATGGTATTTAGAGAATGTAGGGGAAGAGAGAAGGATTTACCTCTCAAACCTCATGGTTGTTGGTCAAGCCATGAAGGTCCTTTCTCATCCCCTCATATGGTTTGAGGTGGGAGAAAGGTTCATATGGCTTGAACCCTTACCCATTCTTGGTGAGGAAACCCTTTTCGGTTTGAAAACCCTCCCAAGAAGGATTACTATAAAATAAAGGAGGAATACGGAGGATGAATGATTAGGAGGAATAAGGAATTTTGTAAACATGTTTTATTAGTGCTCCTATGGTTGGACACCTTTGATTTGGGCATTCTATTTCTTCTCTTCCCCCTTGTGAGGTTGACCTTGTTATCCTCATGTTGTTGTTTTATCATGTGTAGTATGTCTAAGTGGTTAAATGGTCTTATGTATTTCTTGTTGTGTTTTATCCCTTTTATACTTGTGCACATTTTGGTAGTTTGTTCCTCTCTCCCATGGGCTTGGGGGAGGCTAGCATGGCTTCCAACCATAGAAAGGCATGTGATGATGCCTATTAGTTGGGTGGTAAACAAGCCATATCTCTTGATTTAAGATTCTTATAAGAACACTCAAGGTGGAGACTCAAGGATGAAGTTTTAGTTGGAGTGGAGACTTTTCCTCTTTTATCCTCAAAATCATTGTAAATATTACACCTCTTTGTAACTATGTTATATGGTTGATTTTGGATAACCTCATCTTGTAAAATTATCCTATTGTGATTTGGAATTCTTGTAATAACATGTCTCTTTTGTCTTGTAACTCTTCTGTATTGTCAAAAAAAAAGAAAAAAAAGAAGAAAGATTAGAACATAAGATCATGAGTTCTTTATTTTACTTGTCTTCATTTGAAATAATTGCTTTGTTTGAAATCTATAATATCTAGTAAGCATTACATGTTAAATCTGAATTTTTTAGTGCGTTTGCTTTAAAAATGGAAATAAAAATTAAAATTGATGGCACTACATTTTGGTATCAGATTCGTTGTTCAAACACATGGACTCTTGGGTAACTAGTAGATGTTTTAGTCTTGCATTTAACAAAAAAAAAATATACATGGATGTCCTTAATGTAATCTCCCTTGCATGAAAATCTGAAATATTTCTTTAGTTGGTATTGCAAAAATTTGAAATACCATTTAGTTAGTTCATTTGAAGGAAAACTTATGGTCATGGAGTTTTAGGATCTATTTTAATGGTTATATTATCATTTTTTTTATAATAGTTTTTGTCTTGCAAGTTGGTAGGATTCAACAAAAAAAAAAGAAATCAGATTATATATATATATATGTATGTATGTATGTATGTATGTATGTATGTATGTATGTATGTATGTATGTATGTATGTATGTATGTATGTATGTATGTATGTATGTATGTATGTATATTCATTTATTTTTATTTTTATTTCTAACTTAGGACAATATTTCTCCTAGGGATAAAAATAAAAATAAACAAATATATATATATATATATATATATATATATATAATCCTTTAAAGTATAGTTTATAATACTGATTTAGTTTCAGTATTAATACAAGTAATTATTATATATTATATAGTATATATATTTTATACTAAATAATATATAGATTTGAAATATATATTTATATATATTTGTTTTTATATAAAAAATAAAATAAATAATAATAATAATAGTAACTAAAATATAAAAAAATTAGTTTTAAAATTTAATGCGTTTAAAAACAAAAAAAAAATCAAACAAACTGTGCTTTGGGGGGGGCGAACCCCCTATAGCCCCAAACCCTACAATGCCCCCCCCAAGACCCCTATTCCCCCCCCCACACACCCTACACACCTACCCCGTGCCCCCTATCCATCCACCCTGTCCCTTCCCCCTCAACCTACGTTGCCCCCCCGTCCTCCTCTCCACACTACTGTCCTCCCTGCAGACCGTCCCCCTGCCACCGACCTCCATCAGGCTGACTCTGCCCCTGTTCGCCTGTCCCTCACACCACCAAACAATAATAATAATAATAATAAATATATATATATATTTATATTTATATGAATTTTGCAGCAACAAAATAAATAAATAAATAAATTGGATAACCATGTGGGTATGAAGGAAGTGCCAAATCCGAGGAGATCCCATATTGTGGTAGGCATACAAAGGAGATAATAATGAAATAATAGTATGATCCTTCTCAACAAATGAGAGATTCCATGAATTCATCTCTCCCTTAGCTCCTCCACAACCTGCACATTCAAATGACAACACAAAACAAAATGAGGAGAGGAAATAGAAAAGAGGGGAAAACATAGAGATATTTAGGGCAACTTTAGGGTAAAATTTCAATCTAGGGTCAATATTAGATTGATCCTAGGGCCCATATTCAACCTCACACACTTTAAGCCATGGGAATTATTATGGGCTTGAAAAATAAATTTTAAAGGCAAGTGTGTACAACTATTTAAAAAAAAAGGGGGGGGGTGGGAACTAATTTAGTTAAACAGAGGTGTGGTTTTAATTTGAAAACCTTAGTAAGTATTTTAGAAATAAATAATGAAATTATTATTGGGTTAGTGTTTAGTAGATTTTGGGTAAATTAATGATTAATATAAATTAATTATTGTCATGAGAGGCTTAAGAAAACATTAGTAAATACTGATCACTTCAAAAAAAAAAAATTAACGCCTTCTGCAACTTTTTTTGTAAAAAAAAGGTTCATAAACCATTTTTTTTATTATTTCTTTTTATCTTGGGTTCAGGATGGCACCCAAGAGGGGATGATTAGCACAAGGCTCATGATGTAGTACACCTATGCGGGAGACGCCGTCCCCTGATTTTGGGCCTCAGATATTAAAGACCCTGCAACAGCTGATAGGCATTGTATAGGAGCGCCTTCCACCACCGTAAGAGCCGAGAGAGGAGGAAATTTAGTTGGGAGACAAGGAGTTGATTGGAGAGGACACACATTCAAAGCCACCTGAGCATGATATCTTGAGATGAGAGAGGTCACGTAGCCATTCCATCCTTGGCGAGAGGGTGGCCTCATTTTGTCACAACCGATCACACAGCTTCGAGGGACCTTTTGGAGATAGGCAACCCGTTTCACCTATTAGACCACATATCCAGGATCGACACATAGGAAGTGTGATTTGAGACCTTCTTCACATTCAGCCACCTACATTTACTAGTTCAATAGATGGCTTTGGGGTAGAGTCCTGGCTCCTTAGCTTAGATAGCTACTTTGGCTTGCACTCTCATGAGAGCAACATCAAAGCCAGGTTTTCCATACACCTCCTCTGAGACGTAGCAAGCATTTAGTGGAGGAATGAGGAGTGGAAGCTCCATTTGACTCAAGATACATTGACCTGGGAGATGTTTGAGGAGTGGTTTAGGGCTCGATATATGTCAGAGAATTTTTTGTAGAAGAGGATCGATGAGTTTCATGACCTACGACAGGGTTCTGGCATAGTGGTGCAATATGAGAGCAGGTTCTTGGATCTCTTGTAGTATGTAGACTACCTGTAAGATGAGAAATTGTAGGTAAACAGGTTCATTTGGGGCTTGAATGCAAATATAGCAGGAGCTGTTAGGATATTATCTCCTCCCACATTTGAGAAGGCCATTGAGAAGGCCTACTTGGCTGAGGAGAATAGGACCAAGGCACAAGAGCACTAAGATAGAAACAAGAGAAACTTCTAGGATAGGATTTAGGAATTCCAGAGTCAAAGGGCACGAGGAGCAGTACCACCACCTAGAGGAGGATTATGGTCTTCTCTAGTAGCATCAAGAGCTCCACTGCACCCATCACAGCAGACACAGCATCAGGGACACCAACATCAGAGGGGTAGATAGACTCATAGTTTTCCATGAGGTGGATCTAGAGGTGGTTTTGGTGGATTTAGAGATAGGAGGTTGGGTACTCATCACCAATAGCCAGCCTGCTCGTAGCAGTCTGCTAGGGTTGGACCGGTACGTTCAGTTCGCCATAGTATAGGAGGGACCCCATCATAGAGGGGTACAGGAGGATGTTTTATTTGTGGGGCTCCAGACCATTATGTGCGTATGTGTCTGCACAATCCCACTACTATGGATATGGTGAGAACTCTTAGATATAATCAGATGATGGGTGATGTGGAACATGCCCATCGTGTGTATACAGTGGTTGACAACTGCCAGGCTGAGCATCAGGCCATAGTCATTGAGATGAAAGGTACTATCAGGGGTATTTCTGTCTTAGTACTTTTTGATTCAGGTGCTTTAGATTCTTTTGTATCTCCTTCTGTAGTGGACTAGTGTGGGCTGGTGGAGGTAGGCCGGCAATAGTGATAGTGTAGGTTAAGTTGGCCTCTGGGGCTCAACTTCCATGGACTCAAAAGAGGGGAAAACATAGAGATATTAGGGTAACTTTAGGGTAAAATTTCAATCTAGGGTCAATATTAGATTGATCCTAGGGCCCATATTCACCTCACACACTTAAGCCATGGGAATTATTATGGGCTTGAAAAATAAATTTTAAAGGCAAGTGTGTACAAACTATTTAAAAAAAAAGGGGGGGGGTGGGAACTAATTTAGTTAAACAGAGGTGTGGTTTTAATTTGAAAACCTTAGTAAGTATTTTAGCAATAAATAATGAAATTATATTGGGTTAGTGTTTAGTAGATTTTGGGTAAATTAATGATTAATATAAATTAATTATTGTCATGAGAGGCTTAAGAAAACATTAGTAAATACTGATCACTTCAAAAAAAAAAAATTAACGCCTTCTGCAACTTTTTTTGTAAAAAAAAGGTTCATAAACCATTTTTTTTATTATTTCTTTTTATCTTGGGTTCAGGATGGCACCCAAGAGGGGATGATTAGCACAAGGCTCATGATGTAGTACACCTATGCGGGAGACGCCGTCCCCTGATTTTGGCCTCAGATATTAAAGACCCTGGCAAACACAGCTGAATAGGCATATGTATAGGAGCGCCTTCCACCACCGCAAGTGCAGAGAGAGGAGGAAATTTAGTTGGGAGACAAGGAGTTGATTGGAGAGGACACCACATTCAAAGCCACCTGAGCATGATATCTTGAGATGAGAGAGAGGTTCACGTAGCCATTCCATCCTTGGCGAGAGGGTGGCCTCATTTTGTCACAACCGATCACACAGCTTCGAGGGACCTTTTGGAGATAGGCAACCCGTTTCACCTATTAGACCACATATCCAGGATCGACACATAGGAAGTGTGATTTGAGACCTTCTTCACATTCAGCCACCTACATTTACTAGTTCAACAGATGGCTTTGGGGTAGAGTCCTGGCTCCTTAGCTTAGATAGCTACTTTGGCTTGCACTCTCATGAGAGCAACATCAAAGCCAGGTTTTCCATACACCTCCTCTGAGACGTAGCAAGCATTTAGTGGAGGAATGAGGAGTGGAAGCTCCATTTGACTTAAGATACATTGACCTGGGAGATGTTTGAGGAGTGGTTTAGGGCTCGATATATGTCAGATAATTTTGTGTAGAAGAGGATCGATGAGTTTCATGACTTACGACAGGGTTCTGGCATAGTGGTGCAATATGAGAGTAGGTTCTTGGATCTCTTGTAGTATGTAGACTACCTGTAAGATGAGAAATTGTAGGTAAACAGGTTCATTTGGGGCTTGAATGCAAATATAGCAGGAGCTGTTAGGATATTATCTCCTCCCACATTTGAGAAGGCCATTGAGAAGGCCTACTTGGCTGAGGAGAATAGGACCAAGGCACAAGAGCACTAAGATAGAAACAAGAGAAACTTCTAGGATAGGATTTAGGAATTCCAGAGTCAAAGGGCACGAGGAGCAGTACCACCACCTAGAGGAGGATTATGGTCTTCTCTAGTAGCATCGAGAGCTCCACTGCACCCATCACAGCAGACACAGCATCAGGGACACCAACATCAGAGGGTAGATAGACTCATAGTTTTCCATGAGGTGGATCTAGAGGTGGTTTTGGTGGATTTAGAGATAGGAGGTTGGGTACTCATCACCAATAGCCAGCCTGCTCGTAGCAGTCTGCTAGGGTTGGACCGGTACGTTCAGTTCGCCATAGTACAGGAGGGACCCCATCATAGAGGGGTACAGGAGGATGTTTTATTTGTGGGGCTCTAGACCATTATGTGCGTATGTGTCTGCACAATCCCACTACTATGGATATGGAGAGAACTCTTAGATATAATCAGATGATGGGTGATGTGGAACATGCCCATCGTGTGTATACAGTGGTTGACAACTGCCAGGCTGAGCATCAGGCCATAGTCATTGAGATGAAAGGTACTATCAGGGGTATTTCTGTCTTAGTACTTTTTGATTCAGGTGCTTTAGATTCTTTTGTATCTCCTTCTGTAGTGGACTAGTGTGGGCTGGTGGAGGCTAGGCAACTAGATAGTTGGTAGGTTAAGTTGGCCTCTGGGGCTAAACTTTCCATGGACTCATATGTGGAGAGTTGTGTAATCGATTTGGGAGTCTTCTCCACTACACTTGACATCTGTGTTATTCCTTTAGGATCCTATCAGGTAGTGTTGGGTATGGATTGGCTCAAAGATGATAAAGCCAAGGTGGATTGTAGAAAGAAGGTCATTGAGTGTTAGGATGATCTTGGTAGTACAGTTGTGATTTCAGGGATGCAGAAACCTATTTCCTTGCGTATGATCTCAACTAAGAAACTCAATAAGAGCATGTGTAAGGGATGCCAATTGTTCACTATCACTATCAGTGATCATCTTGAAAGTACTCCAGAGCATTTACCCCTTGATGATCATGCAATTTTGAGGGAGTATACATATGTGTTTCTAGGAGAGCTTCCAGGTTTACCACCTAGTAAGGAGGTGGAATTCACCATTGACTTAATGCCTGGCTCCACACCAATTTCTAGGGCACCCTATCGGATGATGACTTTATAGCTTCATGAGCTCAAAATTTAGTTAGAGGAGTTATTATAGAAGGGTCTCATTTGACCTAGTGTATCTCCTTGGGGAGCGCTAGTTATATTTGTGAAGAAGAATGATGGTTCTCTCAGGCTTTGTGTCGACTTTAGATAGCTCAACAAAGTCACAATAAAGAACTATTACCCACTCCCTAGGATTGATGACTTGTTTGATCAGATGCGGGGAGATAGAGTGTTCTCTAAAATCAATCTCAAGTCAGGGTATTATCAGTTGTGCATTTCAGATGTAGACATTCATAAGACAACATTTCGCACATGTTATGGGAATTATGAGTTCACAGTGGTTCCTTTTGGTTTGACCAATGCCCTAGCTATCTTCATGAGCCTCATGAATGGAGTATCCAGGAAATTTTTGGATAGCTTTGTTTTGGTGTTCCTCGATGACATATTGATTTATTCTCATTCTGAGGAGGAACATGAGGAGCATTTGAGGAAGGTAATTCAGGTTTTGAGAGAGCAGAAGTTGTATGGGAACTTGGAAAAATGTAGCTTCTTTCAAACAAAGATTCAGTACTTAGGTCATATCATATCAGGCAAGGGTATCTCCGTAGATCCCTCTAAGATTTAGGCTATCATGGATTGGCCAGCACCCACATCAGTGACTGAGGTGAGAAGCTTCATGGGTTTAGTAGGGTATTACTGCTGGTTTGTGTAGGACTTTTCTAGGATTGCTCACCCTATCACTTCTCTTCAAAGGAAAGGTAAGAAGTTTGATTGGTCAAAAAAATGTGATCAGGTCTTTCAGTTGCTTAAGGAAAGGTTAACCACGGCACCCATCTTTTTAGTTCTAGACCTGACAAAGGATTTTTTTGTTTTTACTGATGTACCACTAGAAGGTTTGGGAGCAGTTCTTATACATGAGTGTCGGGTGATTTCCTGTGAGTCACGTAAGCTCAAAGACTATGAGATTAAATATCCTACTCATGACTTGGAGCTTGCAATAGTTGTTCATGCACTTATGCATTGGTGACATTTCCTTTTGGGTAGACCTTTCATCTTGAGGATGGATCATTGTAGCTTATAGCATATCTTCTCTCAGCCAAACCTCAACGCTCGTCAACGGCGTTGGATGGAGTTCCTATGTGAGTATGAAATGGAGGTATAATATATCAAAGGAAAGGAAAATTTTATTGCATATGCATTTAGTAGACGATGGCATGTGCTTGCTTCTTTGACACTGCAGTCAGATTTGAGAGGTAGGATACTTGAGCATCTTCCAGAGGACAGGTTTTATGAGGGTGCTAGGTAGATGTTAGAATCACAGGGTTCTTTTGAGGGAAAATATTTAGGATGCATGTTAGAGTCAGAATTTTTTCTTCAGTTCCATAGGTGCATTTATGTGCCTAAGGCAGGTGATCTGTGTAGTTTCATCCTAATTGAGGCTCATCGAGCCCCATACACGGCACATCCAGGAGTGAAGAAGATGCATACCGATTTAAGAGAGTTATATTATTGGCCGGGTCTTCATCGGGACAACAGATTTTGTGGGATGTTGTCTTGAGTGTCAGAGAGTCAAGGCAGAGCATTCTCATCCCGCAAGACTATTATACCCTCATGACATTCCTGAGTGGAAATGGGATGTGATATCCATGGATTTCATATTAGGACTCCCTATGTCCTCTTATCATGATGATGCCATTATGGTCATTGTGGATAAGTTGACCAAGGTTGCACATTTCTCACTAACCAAGGTTACCTACAATGCACAGGCCATCACCAAAGTGTTCATGGAGGACATTGTTAGATTGCATGGGATCCTAAAGACGATCATCAATGATAGAGAAACCATCTACACATTAGTTTTCTGGACTTATTTTCAGGATGCTTTGGGTACACATATTAATTTCAGTTCGGCATATCATCTAGAGATAGATGGGTAGAAAAAGAGGGTTAATCAGGTTCTTGAGGACATGTTGAGGATGTATGTGATGGACCAGTAAAAGAAGTGGGAAGATTATTTGCATTTAGTTGATTTTTCCTACAATAACAGTTATAATAGCTCCATTGTTATGGCTCCCTATCAGGATTTGTATGGATGACCTTACAGGACACCTTTGAGCTAGGATAGACTAGATGATAGGATTATTTTGGGGCCAGCTTATCTTTAGGATTTAGAGCAGCAGGTTATTCTAATTTGGTAGCGTCTTGAGCAGGCTAGAGCATGCAAGAACACTTATGCAGACACCAAGAGGATTGACCGTCACTTCTCAGTGGGTGATAAAGTCTTCTTGAGGGTTCGTCCTCATAAGAGTCTGATCCATTATGGAAAGGGTTCTAAGATATCACCTCATTTTTTGGGGCCTTTTGAAATTCTTAAGGTCATCGGTCCAGTTTCCTATCATCTAGCTTTGCCACCACGCCTTGCACGGGCCCATGATGTTTTTCATGTTTCTGTACTTCATAGATACGTACCAAATGTTTCTCATGTTTTGGATTGGTTGGCATTACAGTTAAAGGATGGAGGACAGTTGAGACTGGAGCCCGTACGCATACTGGAGCACTGGAGGTTGGCCCTTTAAGGTCAAGATTTGGACCAAGTTAGAGTGCAGTGGGACCGATATGACGAGTCATCAACTACTTGGGAGGATGTTACACCACTGAGGGCTAGATATCCCTATCTTTTCCAATGACTTCCAGGAGGTAGTCTAATTCTAGGAGAGGGGGATGTAGTGCACACGTTTTTATAGCTCCAGTTATCTATTGATTCCTTTATGCATAGACATGTTTTGATTGAGACTCTAATAGATTTTGGGACATTTTACTATGATATTTTATCCTCATGAACATTATGGTATTTTGGGCGTGTAGCGCCAATTGGACTAGATTCATATACTAATATATTTCTTATGATGTTGATGACACTAACAGGGTTATAAGATAGATCTATTGGTTAGATTTTGGTTCTTGTGGTCGATTTGATTAATGATATAGTTTTCTATATTTAATAATGGTAATTTTCATGCTAGCCGAAGTGTATTTTTGTTTTAATTTTATCTATGGATGATTCATGGCAAACTATGTGAATAATTGTATGCATTGCACTATCAATTGTTTAATAATTTTAGGGCATTATAAGTTTGATTGAAATTGTGATGCATAGATGATGTTATTATATTGGACAGATGTGGTTATTGTGTGCAATGAGTGTGCAGGCGACAGGTATAAGAGACCATGGGTTTTAGGGTAGCTACGCAATTGTGCACGAGTGGCCCACAGGCTGAGTCCTAACCATGCTAAATTTTTGAGGCCTTGGAATAGGTGTATTTATTTGGGCACCATGGGTGAACCCTCAATTGTAATGTAATTATGTCTTGTAAAATTAATTATGTTTAGGGTGTGTTTTATTAAGTAAACTAGTTTAGGGGTTTAATGATCTCATCTTAATTTAAGTGATTGTTTTGGGTAAGTGTGTGTGTGTGTGTTGGTATAAGGGATTGGGGACCACATGTGAACCTCGGGTGGACCCCACATCCACTACCCTTGTGCCTAAGCATGCCAAACCCGAAATTGGCTTATTTTGCGCATTTTTAGGGACCCATTTTGAGTTTGGGAATTCCCTTAGCATGAAAATGGGACCTTGGACCCTACCTAATAGGTAGGGGGCTTATTTCCAAGGTTTGGAGGTATTTTCCCTCCCATTTACCCTCCTTAGTCACCATCCATGTAAGATGGTTGGTTTGTTTTTATTTGTTAAAAGTTGCTCCACTTTGTTTTATTTTAGTTTTTAGTATTTTGGGTGATAAGGGCTAAAAGGTGAGTTTACTCTTACTTATTTGGTTTTTGGATTCTTTGACTCTTAAGAGGAGAGGGGGTGACACTTGTCACTTTCCCATTGGTGACGAAACTTTTTTTATTCCTATTCTTATTCTTCTTCATGTGGAAGGAAGGGGTCTTCTTGGCTCATTTTTTTGGGAGAACTTGGAGAATTTTGGGAGCTTGGACAAAGGGAAAAGCTTAGAATCTTGTAAAGTAGTGTATAGGTAGGATTCTTAACCTTTTTCTTCTTAGTTGTGCTTATCTTGTTAACTATGCTTTGATAGATGAAATGATGTGTGTGAAATGATGTGTTGTGAAGTTGTATGGTGAATTTAGTTGTTTTCTTGTTCTTTTTGTCTTTTTTTGTTGCTCTCAACCATCATTTGGATTGATGGTCTTTGGAGAATGTAGGGGAGGAGAGAGGGATTTCCCTCTCAAACCTCATGGTTGTTGGTCAAGCCATGAAGGTCCCTTCTCATCCCCTCATATGGTTTGAGGTGTTAGAAAGGTTCATATGGCTTGAACCCTTCCCCATTCTTGGTGAGGAAACCCTTTTTGGTTTAAAAACCCTCTCAAGAAGGATTACTATGACATAAAGGAGGAATAAGGAATTTTGTAAACATGTTTTATTGGTGCTCCTATGGTTGGACACCTTTTATTTGGGCATCCTATTTCTTCTCTTCCCCCTTGTGAGGTTGACCTTGTTATCCTCATGTTGTTGTTTTATCATGTGTAGTATGTCTAAGTGGTTAAATGGTCTTATGTATTTCTTGTTGTGTTTTATCCCTTTTATACTTGTGCACATTTTGTTAGTTTGTTCCTCTCTCCCATGGGCTTGGGGGAGGCTAGCATGGCTTCCAACCATAGAAAGGCATGTGATGATGCCTATTGGTTGGGTGGTAAACAAGCCATATCTCTTGATTTAATATTCTTATAAGAACACTCAAGGTGGAGACTCAAGGATGAAGTTTTAGTTGGAGTGGAGACTTTTCCTCTTTTATCCTCAAAATCATTGTAAATATTACACCTCTTTGTAACTATGTTATATGGTTGATTCTAGATAACCTCATCTTGTAAAATTATCCTATTGTGATTTGGAAGTCTTGTAATAACATGTCTCTTTTGTCTTGTAACTCTTCTGTATTGTCAAAAAAAAAGAAAAAAAAGAAGAAAGATTAGAACATAAGATCATGAGTTCTTTATTTTACTTGTCTTCATTTGAAATAATTGCTTTGTTTGAAATCTGCAATATCTAGTAAGCATTACACGTTAAATCTGAAATTTTTAGTGTGTTTTCTTTAAAAATGGAAAAAAAAAATTGATGGCACTAAAAACAAATTAGATGATAGTTGTAATGGAGGTCTCCCCATTTGTACCCATGCATCTAAAGTAAGCACTTTGACTTCCTCACCTATATCAATCAAAATATTACTCAACAGCCATCCATCTACAACAATATTAAGAGTGATCTCTTTATCATAGTCAATTCTATCAAGGGGAAGATTTTCATGTAGTATCTACCGTTCATTTTTAGTGTTTTTGCACAGAGAATTCTCCTTCAACCAATTCTGTAATAATGCAATAATATTCTCTCGGCACAACATTTTACACACCTCTCTAATGTCATCAATATTATAGGGGACCTTCCCTGCTTATTTCTTCTATTTAATCTTTCTGGAATGCTCTTTTAAAAATTATATTTCACCTTGAATATTTCTGAGGACCTCCATGGTCTCTTGGTAGACTTCCTTTTGATGGGCAGGATCTAGGTACCTTACATGTAGAACCACCTCCTTAATGATTGTAGGCTTATGTTATGATGCCTCTCTTGTGTGTTCCACTTCAGCACATGTGGTAATCTTCACAGTTAAGGCCTCAAGTTCTGGTGCTATCTTAGGCATCCACTAGTTTTCATCCACATGCTAGATTCTAACAATCCATGTGCCTTTGTTTTCCTAGTTATGTTATTTACTTAGATGCTCATATAAGTCTAGGAAATCCTCATAGCTACAATTATTTTTACATAAATAATATGTAACATTCTAGGGACATTCATGCCTATAATGATCAGTGGATTTGTATGTATAGCATGTTCCTTAAGGAAACGCACTTATTCCTCCACCATAGCCTCATCCTCCATATCCACATCGATATCCATGTCCTCTTCCATGACCTCCTTCAAAATGGCCCTCATTCATGTCGTAGCATGGTTGATTATGATCCCAATCTTGGTGCTCGTTCTTGTCTTTAGAGTTATTCATTACACTTTTCTTTCGTACCCCAATGTCTATAGAATCCTGGATCTGACCAATCAATCGACAATCCTTAATATGATGGGGCGTGGACCTAAAAATCTTGCAAAAGCAAGATACATTATTCCTTATTACATGTTGTAACAAAGGATAGTGGCTAGCATCATGATTAAAATGATAAATTTCACAGTCTTATAGCAAAGAACATATATATATGTGAGGGCAACTATCCTTGGTGTGACCTTCCACTTAACAATTTGTACACTAGATCTCTAAGCACATTTCATGAGCTGAATTTGCTGATAACTTTTCTAGACGCTTTGTCATGGCTGAAATATGTGCCTTTAATAATGGACTAACACTATTGTGAATGCTCCCAACTACCTTAGCATGTAGGGGCTGCCTCCAATGCTTCGTGTGGATCATGGTATGTCATATGTGAAAACACCCTTCTAAATGGTGTAATCAATCCTCCAACAAACCATTGTGCATGTTGGCTGACATGAATATCATAAGACAACTTAGATAGAAGTTTCTTAAAATCGAAATCATACTCACGTACACTCTAAGTAGTGCTTTGCTTGATATCTTTGAGCATGCTAATACTCTTCTTCTCAAACTCTGGGATATAGAACTCTTTTAAGAAAGCATCCTTCAATACAGTATAATCCATGCAAATTTGATCAGGGTCAAACTTCCTGTACCAGTTTTGTTCACACCCTTGTAATGTAGTAGCAAATTGACTTGCCTTATGCTTAGAATCCATGATCCCTTTCATGTGCCATAAGATTTCACACATATGCACATGTTCAGCAGCATCCTCTATACCTCTATACTCTGGGAGATGAAGAGACATCTCCATATAGATATTCCATGGTTGCTACGAACCTTAACCACCTAATCCAAAACCTCTTGTGTTTCCTTTGCCTCTAAAACCACCAGATCCACTAGAACTAGAACCACCTATACCTCTTGATCCTCCACCTATAGCTGGAATAGGACTTGTAGATGCAATCCCTTGTGCTTTGAAAATAGTACTATATTGAACCCCTACAGTTTGTGAGGAAGTTCCACTTCCAGAGGTGAATCCAACATTCTACGCACTCACATTTTGTGTGGATGATGTACCTAAGAATGTTCCTCCAAATATAATTGAATCTGTCTGTACTACCATTGATGTACTTTCTCTCTGACTTACTCCTGCTCTCCTACTTCCCAAGTTATCTTTTTGGTTACTAGTCATACTAGATACTAGAAAACAAAGTGCAAGGCCTAGGTCACCAGGTGGATTAAGATGCATGGCCACGTCCTAGATAGTCTTTTCTAGTGCACTTCTATGTGAAGTCAAGGGGGGATCTGTGTCATGTTTTCCAAGATGGGGGAGTTCCTGATGCTTTGGCTCCATGTCTTCTATGTGAGCTTAAAATCCTTCATGATCCATATCTCTCCTCAATGCCATACTTTTTGCAATGGTATGCTTCTTCTCTATCTATCTCTCGTGTGCCTCATTATACTTAAGCCACCTTTCCTCTCTCTACCTTTCTGCCACTAGGTCTGTCATCTTTCACCAAACTTGTTCCTACCCTTGAGCATGGTGAAAATTAGTTATCCATCAGTTTACTCTCTAGGTTCAAAGTTACCATCAAGATCTTGATTGTCATTGGAATACCATGTAGATATGCTCCTTTAGGATACCGCAAAAACTAGAATTCAGCCACCTCTGGGAAAGAATATGTCGAAATTAAATATTCCAAAATATAACTATTTAGAAAACCATGAAACCACGTATCCATAGTGCGAGTCCATATCAGATCAACATCATAAAGGGCCTAAAATTCTTCCTCTATCTAGACAAGTGCGTGATATCTCCAATTCCACTTAGATGCATAAGCAATCAGCCACTCGTATAATTGTACTGGAAATATGGAAAAAAATATCTCATATAAGTTTTCATACAAAATTTTTTCTACCCAAGTGCATGCGTTAAACTCCAATCCATTGTTGAACCATCATGCATATTCTTCCTCTAGGTCATGTGTCCACTCCTCAATACTTGCTAGAGTTAACTGGTACGTCTTCATCATGAACCATCTTAAAAACAACTAAACAAGAGGTCCTGGTAACGAAACCAATGATGTAGCCTAGAATTCACCAAATAATACCTTAGACACACTGGCACATCACTCAGCCTGGACTGAGTGCTCACCCGAAGTGCACAAAGGTATGAGGTCCCTCTTTAGGGTTGTTGTAGCAGGATGTTAGCACGATGAAGGAAGAAAAATATAGATACATAACTAATCCATCATTCTACAATGCATGCCATAGTCAGATCTATGTAAGAAAAAGCTTAAACAATAATCATTATTGAATCAAGAAAATTCACTACTCAATTACACATAGGAATGACACTTCAATTCAGCCAATACCTTACATCTATTAATAAACATAGAAGCTCCGTAAAATAATGGTATTCTATACTGATGTGCGCATGGATCCCATATAGTAATCTAGTCTTATGAACATATCTCTTTATGCTTGCCTCTTACACTCTGCATATACCTATATATATCTCCTCTCTCTCTCAGGTAACTCACTACATATATAAAGTGTGGGGAATTTCCCTTCATCCCTTATCTATTCCAGAAATAGGCCACATGCTATTAATAGCCATGCACCATTTACAGGCATAGCCACACATGCAAGTGTGCTATCTATAGACCTCTTACAGTTAACCAAAGTTAAAATCCTATTCTTAGCTAGTCTCCATGTAAAACACTTAGATTCGATTCTCCAAAGATAGACAATGTGTGGTGCACATGTCTCTACATCATTGTTGTGTTCCACACACCATCTTCTAAAAATAGGTCTTTACGATCAAAATCAGCTAAGTTATGATTGTTGAACATGCCCTCCACACATGGGTTCTTCCTATCCATTCGTGCCCTTAAACCTGGCCTATTTTCCCACACAGACTTCTTGTGTGATTTTTGTCAAGTATTCTCTGATCAACATTACCCCACACTACTCTCATTATCACCTCGATAGTGGGTATCTCCAAAAATTGAATTAAAGAATAAAAGAATGGAAAGAATAAGAGTGAAAGAATGTAGATGAATAAAAACGTTTTATGAGGCAGCCTCCTCTTTATCATTTTGAAGTATCAACTCTTGATACTCCTCCTTTATTTTGGCCTCCAAGGCCTACCATTTGGGGAGTGCTTAATCTACTTTTTTTGTAATGTCCAAAACAATAGACTCCAATTCATCCCTTGCAATCTCCCCTTTTTAATTTTGTAGAACCAACAAAATGTTGGACATTGAGGTCATTCTTCCATCTAGAAGATCCATATTTTGCACAATAAGCTTCCCAAGCTCTTCTAGCTGAGTCTTGTGTGGCTCTTATGTTTCTTTTAGGGCCTCACGCTTCTACTTAACCATTAAAAATCTTTCTGCGTGGCCCAATGTTTCCTCTTTCATTGCTCTCTAGACCTCATTGTTTTCTTCCATTGTTTTCTGCACGGCCCAATGATTGTATAGGAGGATAGAGTATAAGTTTCTTAGTAACATTTCCATTTGAGATGATCATGCTACCATAACTACACCCTATAGATGCATTAATAGTGGTAATCCATGACCTTCATAGTATTAAAGGGTAACCTCCTAGACTTTCCTTTGGTTGTAGGACAATGAAATCAGCAGTCTACCACCATGACAATGTCCTTAAGGACTCCTTAAAGCCTTAATGTTTTTTTATCCGCTAGTTGCAATATTGTAGTTGTTATTAAAAGTCCTTCCAATTTCAGGTCATCCATTATTTTCTTGGTCATGCATTGATTTCTACCCCTAAGTCAATCAGGATATTTTTTTATTGTAGTTCCATTGATAACAACATTCACCAAAGGACTACCATGATCTATGTACTTAGGTAGCATAGAGTTTCCAAGCATGATTTCAGTAAAATATCCAATGAATTATATAGTGGATGGATATTCCCATTTTCTAATTGGTTTCTTTATACATAGATCCTTGATCATCTTGTTGTAAATAGGAACATCCTTTGTGGATTGAATGAGTAGATTTTTTACACAAATGTCCTTTAACTGATTGACTAAATCAGAATCAGAATTTGATTTAGGGTCAAATTTTCTCTTGCAATGTTTCAGGAAATGGGGGTCCATTGACTTGCATTTTACTTTTACTAGAATTATTTTTATGTTGTTGTGGATCAACTAACATCGTATGTGGCTCATTTGGTATCTTCATGATTATAGGTTTACTTGGTGGCATAAGTGCTTTTCTTGAATAGAGATGGATATTATTAACATCAACTAAATAAGTAGAGTATTTGGTTGATTAAGTGTTATATGTTGGCTGAGAAGATTTATTATTGGGGTTAGTTGTTGGTTGAGCTGCAAATTGAGTAGTTTTTGGTTGAGAGATAGATTGGGGATTTGGCATCAAAGCTTGTTGTTATGGGTAGGGAGGTTGCTAGTAGGTTTTTTGGTAGTTATAAGGCTGATTGATCCATTACTTACCTCCTTTCCAAGGTTACTACCATGAATAAGTGGGGTTCTACCACTATTGGATTAAAAATGGAGATTACCATGGTTGTTGGTATTGGCTAGAGTACAAAGCCCATCCTTGTTGAGTATTAGCCTAATGTGGTGGTTACATATTGTTATATGAACTCCTAGCCCAATTTTGAAAACATGTCATGGGATCTTATAACATAGCTCCTTATCTTGGAGGCCATGGCTTGATTTGGGAAACATAGAAACTTTACCCATCCTCCATTTCTATCATTTTGATCTCTAGTGTAGCCTCCTTTCCTTCTGTAATGTTGACCTATCCCCTAAATGTGCAATCAACTTTCTTTCTTCTGCAAGAATGGAATAACTCTGCATGTTCTACTTCTACATCCTCTCTCTTCTTTTTTACATGTAGGGCATCAAGACGGGTGGCCATGTCATTAACTATTTCTTGTTTCATGTTCTTAATCATGTTTGTAATTTCTAATTTAGATATTTCCCCAATTCCTTTGGAATTTGACCCATCCTTTGATCGAGCGCTTCTTATCATTTTCATGGTTTATCTATAATAGTTCTTGTAGGCTTGAAAAATCTCCTTAAAAGTAACTTTGGAGATTTCTCCATCTCTTATTAAGTCCAAAGCATCTACATCTTCGTCACTGAGTACTTTTAAGAAAAGTGACTTGATAGACTAAGGAGGAAACCTTGTGTGCCTTGAATTTTTAAGACTGAATAGGAATATATATATAGGTAATATTCTAGAGGCTCATATTCCTTCTATGCCATCTTGAAGAGTTCATCTCCTCCTTTGTTACTTGGCTTGCAATAGTCTTGGTACTTAGTTGGAAACATTTCTTTCATCCCCTGCCAGGTAGTAACAACATCTCTTCCTAGGCCCATAAACCATCTAAAGGTTGCATCCTTGAGTGTAGGAGGGAATAGTGTTAGCTTATGTGAATTATTTATATAGTCATAACTCATGCATAAGACATAAAACTCAAACAAGAAAGTGTTTAAGCCTTCCGTCATAAATCCATGAAAACTAGGAAGAGTTGATGGAGAGATTTTCTTCATTTGAGAAGGTTGCTTGTTATTGGAGATAGGAAAATGAAATTTTCTTTGTTAAATTATCTCTTCTTCTATGTTTTAATTCACATCCTATTCCATGTTATATTTTTCAAGAACAACCTCATAAATATAACTTGGGAGGGATTTTTCTAATGGCAAACCCTATACAGAAGAGGGTGTTTCTTCTTTAGAATTAGAAGTAATTTCTACTATTCGAGGATTGGGTAGGAATATACCATAGGAATCTCTATGATCGTTCATACATAAAGTGACTCAACTCAATCAAAATTCATTAGTGGGGGGTTTTGAAGAAGGAATTTATACATACTAATATGTTCTAAGAAATTCAAAAATGAAAAATCTCACAAAATCCTAGAACTTTGGCAATATCCCCTATAATGAAGCCAAACATGGTGGTGTAAATAAAATTGTAAATAATAATTTGTTGTAAGTTGAGTTACATTCATTTAGTTTTCAGACCAGGGAGCATAGACTTGAAATATTGCTTGTGTTGTATACACATTTATAATTGATCTAAGTGGTTGGAAAGGAACTAAGTATCACATAACAATGATGAAAGTAAAATAAAATGCAAAGCTGAAAATGGACTATTACTAATGTTATTACTAAAAAAAGTTACATATTCAGAGAGAATATTTTACCTAAGGGAACATGTATGAAATGAAACAATGGAGGGGATTTTAAATACCTCAAGTGGGCCCTAAATTGGGTGTTAATCCCTTCCTAACTGTGTAACTAAATAATTGTTGATGCAAAATCACAGCACCCCTGGACGCACATCAGGCTTCTAGGTTGATGTTCAGGCATCCAGTGTGATTGCACAACATGGAAACCTCTCTCCAAGCATGGGACTTGTAAAACCGAGAGAGGAATCTCCAGAGAAGGCTGGTTCCTACTCCTAAACTACCTGCCACAAGCTATTCCAGTGCAGGCAAGCTAATCTAATCCTAATCTAACCATGCCAAGGAGACAGAGAGAGAGAGAGAGAGAGAAAGGAAAAAAACAACAAAAGCCTACACTAAAACGGCGATACACCAGAGAAGGAGGATGTTGAACATCTATCAAAACTGCCATGGGACAAAGAGAGGTGAGCAATGGGAAGGATGGACAGATGCATCACAGGCCCAAGGATAGATTTCACACAGAAAATGTCCCAAAACTCCATGAACACAACTCCAAACCTGCAATGAACATTTAGACATGCACAGATACCTGCAAATGAAGAGAGGCAAGGAGAGAACAAGCAAAAATGAGAGGATGGACAGATGCATCACAGAACACGTTTTGTTGCTCCAGAAGTTTGCACAGAACATCATTCCATTAGTAAAAGGCAAAAACGCCATTACAGAGCAAGGGAGGAGGCTCGAACTCCATTTTCAACCCTAGAGAAGAAAAGAAGGGAGGGCCGAGCCAAAAAAAATGAACAACTTTTTTTTTTTTCCAAATGAGCCAAATCTGGCTTTTACATTGCATGGGTCGAACCCAGGGGACAGAAACGTAGGAAAACGTGCAAGCCCATTCCTCATTGACTGCAGATGCATTAACTCAGCATGGAGGAATCTTACCAACCCATACCCTGTCACTTTGAGAAATTTTGGAGGAGAATGCGACCCATTTGTATTAATTTGGCCGCTAAAATGTCACTTCTGGCCGTGCAGAAGAAGAATGCGACCCATTAGCATAAAAACGGGTTGTTGAAAGGTCGCTTCTGGCCATTACCACACATCAGAGCCGTTTCTCGATTTTCTCTCTTCAGACTACACCAAAACAAGAGATTGATCCTAGAAACATGTAGAGCATCTCAACAGGTTTCCGTTGATATCAAGAACGTGGAAATCTGAGCTCTGGATCAAAAGATATGGCGATCTGAAGATTTAGGGCACAGAGCAGACCAAAACGGATTTTGGAATTTTTCCCGCGCTCTGCCACTTGGATGACACATGACATGTTCTGATTGGTCGCGTGATTCTCTCTCCTCTACCTTTCGGTGGGCTGTCTTTTGAATTTTCCTTGTGGGCCCTAGCTGGGACACGTGGCACTATCCCATTGGTTCGGATCGGTGCTCGAAAACTCGCCCATTGACTTTTTGACTTTTCTCTTGTGAGGACACGTGGCAGCTTCTGATTGGTCCTCGACTGATTCGGCTCCTTCACATACTTCACCTCCATTTGTCCCGGATGTCCCATTTGATTTTGGGCCCTTTGTGCTCATTTCGGCCGGTTCGGGCATTTCGCGTCCATTTGTCCCAGACGTCCCATTTGATTTTGGACCCTCTGGACTCATTTCGGCCGGTTCGGGCAGTTCGGGCATTTTTGGCCCGCTTGTCCCACTTTGCTTCGGACTGACTTGACTCTTTTCGGCCGGTCCGGCCGGTTCACGCCTTTTTGGCCCGATTGTCCCACAGGCGTCTCTCAGCAGTTAGCCAATTTTTTCCTCTCGGTCGAACCGGCATTTCGCGTCCACCGCGTACTTTTATCCCAGATGTCCCTGTTGCTTTGCGGGCTGTTTGTCCTTACTTCGGCCGAGTCGGGTGGTTCAGGCCTTTTTGTCCCAAATGTCTCGACTGCCCCTAGGGCTAGGACTTAGTCATTTTTATGATTTTTTCCTGGATCAACCTACTTGCCTTCTGCAACCTTTTTTCGCATTTTCTCAGAGCTTGCTCTTTTCCTCTCAGACAGGGGACTTAGAAAATATTTGAGGGGACTCTAGCAACATGATTTTTGGCCCCGAATCAATCAATCTGCCTGGGACTTGAATACTCTGATGCATGTTATCAAAATTTACCTTGGGGGGGTGAAATTTTGACAACAGTTTGGCGACTCAGCGGGGTCATCTGCCTGCTAGATGAAAAGACCAGTTGCCTGAAGCAATCCATTGGGCATGGAGTCATGAGTAAGCTTGAAAACTGATCTGAACCTTGAAAATATCCCTCTGAGCCACTTGGAAACCCATTGAACCTGGAGTGTCTTCACCAAGACCACTGAAATGAAATGTGCCAGAGCAAAACCAACAACACCAAAACTATGTACAGAACTGAAAATCATACATGCTCCAAATGGAACATGCAGAGTGTGCACGAGCACTTCTTCTGCTGAAAGCAAACCTATCTACTCTACTCTAACTGGAAGCAAAGGCAAGCTAAACATTCCCTGTAACTGGTTGTGAGAAATAGCTTCCTTTCTTCAAAATTGGCAGCCATGCAATTGATTTGGCACTGATCATGGCTGTTTGGATGGATGGAAAATCAACAAGAAGCTGGTATTCTATCCAAATCATCAAGGTATCAACTGAAAAATCCAATACCTCTTTTAGTTTCTCTGCATTTGGATTGGAGAGGTATGGCATCTGATCCTTGGTACTTTGTAGCTCATCCTCATGCTCAGAAGCAAGCATGACTGGTTGTGGCTTCTCCTTTGGCTCCAATGAAGCCAAATACCTGATTGGGCAAGGTTTGATCCGTTTGATATGCCCATTGCTGTGATTTTCAACTCCAAGAATGGAGTCTTCTTGTAGACCCTCTTGAATGGATGGTGTGGAAGAAATGGTGGAATCCTTCTATCCTTTCTCTTCCTCCAATGAAGAACAAGGAAGATTAGAATCTTCCAATTTTGATTCCAAAGGGCTGTTGTAAGATGCAGGCTGCTGCAAATGAAAGCTCTCCTTCATGGCAGCAGGCTCTGGTGTTTGGAATGTGGATGATGAAAGAGAGAATGGTGAAAACTCAATCGGCTCTTCTCCATCAAAACAGTCCTCCAAATCTGACAGGTAAACTACCTCATTGCTGTCCTGCTGCTCGTGTTCAACTTCCTCCAGGGTGTCCTCTTGATCTGCAACTTGACCACCATGGTTTCCTTCACTCTCCAATATTGAGTTTGAGAGATCAAACTCCTTTTCAGTGCTAGAACTTGAGAGAGATGAAGTGGAAAGAAGAACTGAAGGTTCTTCTGTAACCTGCTTTGTGCTCAAAGCCCTTGGATCTGTGTTTTTCTCCTCCATAGCTAGATTGTGCTCCTCTTCTTTTGGATTTGGAGCAGCTTCTCCTTCCTCCAATGTTTGAAGGCAATCTTGCTCTTGATTGAACTCCTTCTCCAGCATGAAGTTTGTCAAGTCAAACTCTTCAATCTGCTGCTCTAGAGGACAAGTTGGGGCTGCAAGATCTTCTTCTTCTGCTGCAACAAAATCAGTCCTGACCACCATTTGTTCTCCAACCCTAGCTTCTTCTGTAGGCTTGACCATCAAGGGGATCCTTGTCATCCCAAATTTGGCAGCCCAAACCTTCAAGCTGTCTGTCATTTCTTTTCTGTTTGGCTCTTCCTCCTGCTGTCCTTGATGACTGATTTTTACAATTTCTTCTTTCCCACATGGAATTGGGAATGCAAAAGGAGGGATAGGTTGAAACTCCACTGATTTGACAATTTTTTGTGGTGGTGGAGGAGGTGAAACCTCTTGTTTCTTTGGAGGAGGGGGTGTTTCTGTTAGCTCTTGTGGAGGGGATGACTGTTTGGAAGGAAAAAGGAAAGAAGAATCGAGGTGTGGTGGAAGACTGAGAGGTGGAGAAATGGATTCAACATTTGGGACAGCAGATGGAGAGTTTGAAACTTGACACTGCTGAACTGAAACAGATTAGGGAAAGAGGAAAATTAAAAGGCATGAGATGGTGTGTTTACCTGTTGACAAGGTTGCTGAATACTTCTCTCATACACTTCTATTTCTTCAATCCACTTTGCAAGCAAAGGCAGCGTTGCAATCATGAAGTCAAGCTTCTCCTGAGGGCTGTAATGACTTGGAAAAGGTCCCACCCATGGACAGGGTGCTTGACAACCGATTCCAAATGCTCTCATCTGTGCCTGAGCCCTGGACTGCACCATCCCCACCTCCATATTTTGGATTTTCTCCAACAGACCAGCATCTTGGATCTGATGGTCTTCATTGTATGCATACTCTTGCTCTTGGGAAGCTTCATAGCCAAACTGACTTTGGCACTGCTGTTCATATGAGTATGCATGCTGATCTGGAGGATTTGTAAAACATGTTGGAAGTGGAAAATACTGTTGTTGTTGTAAATGTGAGTTCCATGATGGAAATGAAGTCATGGTTGCACAACTTCATGGAATGGAAAAGAATGAAAGGGATGGAAAGAAGGATGAATGAAAAATGGATGGAAATGAATGGAAAGGAAGGTCTGCAACTTCAGAGATGGTTGTTGACCAGATGGAGTCGCCAGATGTGTTTGCAAGTGCCTCCAAAGGCTGAAATCTTCACAGGAACACATTAACCTGCAAAAGATGAAGTGAAAGACCTCTAAGGTCCCACCGGGCGTGCCAAAACTGTTGATGCAAAATCACAACACCCCTGGACGCACATCAGGCTTCTAGGTTGATGTTCAGGCATCCAGTGTGATTGCACAACATGGAAACCTCTCTCCAAGCGTGGGACTTGTAAAACCGAGAGAGGAATCTCCAGAGAAGGCTGGTTCCTGCTCCTAAACTACCTGCCACAAGCTATTCCAGTGCAGGCAAGCTAATCTAATCCTAATCTAACCATGCCAAGGAGACAGAGAGAGAGAGAGAGAGAAAGGAAAAAAACAACAAAAGCCTACACTAAAACGGTGATACACCAGAGAAGGAGGATGTTGAACATCTATCAAAACAGCCATGGGACAAAGAGAGGTGAGCAATGGGAAGGATGGACAGATGCATCACAGGCCCAAGGATAGATTTCACACAGAAAATGTCCCAAAACTCCATGAACACAACTCCAAACCTGCAATGAACATTTAGACATGCACAGATACCTGCAAATGAAGAGAGGCAAGGAGAGAACAAGCAAAAATGAGAGAGGATGGACAGATGCATCACAGAACACGTTTTTTTGCTCCAGAAGTTTGCACAGAACATCATTCCATTAGTAAAAGGAAAAAACGCCATTACAGAGCAAGGGAGGAGGCTCGAACTCCATTTTCAACCCTAGAGAAGAAAAGAATGGAGGGCCGAGCCGAAAAAAATGAACAACTTTTTTTTTTTTCCAAATGAGCCAAATCTGGCTTTTACATTGCATGGGTCGAACCCAGGGGACAGAAACATAGGAAAACGTGCAAGCCCATTCCTCATTGACTGCAAATGAATTAACTCAGCATGGAGGAATCTTACCAACCCATACCCTGTCACTTTGAGCAATTTTGGAGGAGAATGCGACCCATTTGTATTAATTTGGCCGCTAAAATGTCACTTCTGGCCGTGCAGAAGAAGAATGCGACCCATTAGCATAAAAACGGGTTGTTGAAAGGTCGCTTCTGGCCATTACCACACGTTAGAGCCGTTTCTCTATTTTCTCTCTTCAGACTACACCAAAACTCGAGATTGATCCCAGAATCATGTAGATCATCTCAACAGCTTTCCGTTGATATAAAGAACGTGGAAATCCGAGCTCTGGATCAAAAGATATGGCGATCTGAAGATTTAGGGCACAGAGCAGACCAAAACGGATTTTGGAATTTTTCCCGTGCTCTGCCACTTCGATGACACGTGACATGTTCTGATTGGTCGCGTGATTCTCTCTCCTCTACCTTTCGGTGGGCTGTCTTTTGAATTTTCCTTGTGGGCCATAGCTGGGACACGTGGCACTATCCCATTGGTTCGAATCGGTGCTCGAAAACTCGCCCATTGACTTTTTGACTTTTCTCTTGTGAGGACACGTGGCAGCTTCTGATTGATCCTCGGCTGATTCGGCTCCTTTGCGTACCTCACCTCCATTTGTCGCGGATGTCCCATTTGATTTTGGGCCCTTTGTGCTCATTTCGGCCGGTTCGGGCATTTCGCTTCCATTTGTCCGAGACGTCCCATTTGATTTTGGACCCTCTGGACTCATTTCGGCCGGTTCGGGCAGTTCGGGCATTTTTGGCCCGCTTGTCCCACTTTGCTTCGGACTGACTTGACTCTTTTCAGCCGGTCTGGCCAGTTCACGCCTTTTTGGCCCGATTGTCCCACATGCATCTCTCAGCAGTTAGCCAATTTTTTCCTCTCGGTCGAACCGGCATTTCGCGTCCACCGCGTACTTTTGTCCCAGATGTCCCTGTTGCTTTGCGGGCTGTTTGTGCTTACTTCGGCCGAGCCGGCCGGTTCGGACCTTTTTGTCCCAAATGTCTCGACTGCCCCTAGGGCTAGGACTTAGTCGTTTTTATGATTTTTTCCTGGATCAACCTACTTGCCTTCTGCAACCTTTTTTCGCATTTTCTCAGAGCTTGCTCTTTTCCTCTCAGACAGGGGACTTAGAAAATATTTGAGGGGACTCTAGCAACATGATTTTTGGCCCCGAATCAATCAATCTGCCTGCGACTTGAATACTCTGATGCATGTTATCAAAATTTACCCTGGGGGGGTGAAATTTTGACAGCAGTTTGGCAACTCAGCGGGGTCATCTGCCTGCTAGATGAAAAGACCAGTTGCCTGAAGCAATCCATTGGGCATGGAGTCATGAGTAAGCCTGAAAACTGATCTGAACCTTGAAAATATCCCTCTGAGCCACTTGGAAACCCATTGAACCTGGAGTGTCTTCACCAAGACCACTGAAATGAACTGTGCCAGAGCAAAACCAGCAACACCAAAACTATGTACAGAACTGAAAATCATACATGCTCCAAATGGAACATGCAGAGTGTGCACGAGCACTTCTTCTGCTGAAAGCAAACCTATCTACTCTACTCTTACTGGAAGCAAAGGCAAGCTAAATAAACCCTGCAACTGGTTGTGAGAAATAGCTTCCTTTCTTCAAAATTGGCAGCCATGCAATTGATTTGGCACTGATCATGGCTGTTTGGATGGATGGAAAATCAACAAGAAGCTGGTATTCTATCCAAATCATCAAGGTATCAACTGAAAAATCCAATACCTCTTTTAGTTGCTCTGCATTTGGATTGGAGAGGTATGGCAGCTGATCCTTGGTACTTTTTAGCTCATCCTCATGCTCAAAAGCAAGCATGACTGGTTGTGGCTTCTCCTTTGGCTCCAATGAAGCCAAATACCTGATTGGGCAAGGTCTGATCCGTTTGATATGCCCATTGCTGTGATTTTCAACTCCAAGAATGGAGTCTTCTTGTAGACCCTCTTGAATGGATGGTGTGGAAGAAATGGTGGAATCCTTCTGTCCTTTCTCTTCCTCCAATGAAGAACAGGGAAGATTAGAATCTTCCAATTTTGATTCCAAAGGGCTGTTGTAAGATGCAGGCTGCTGCAAATGAAAGCTCTCCTTCATGGCAGCAGGCTCTGGTGTTTGGAATGTGGATGATGAAAGAGAGAATGGTGAAAACTCAACCGGCTCTTCTCCATCAAAACAGTCCTCCAAATCTGACAGGTAAACTGCCTCATTGCTGTCCTGCTGCTCGTGTTCAACTTCCTCCATGGTGTCCTCTTGATCTGCAACTTGACCACCATGGTTTCCTTCACTCTCCAATATTGAGTTTGAGAGATCAAACTCCTTTTCAGTGCTAGAACTTGAGAGAGATGAAGTGGAAAGAAGAACTGAAGGTTCTTCTGTAACCTTCTTTGTGCTCAAAGCCCTTGGATCTGTGTTTTTCTCCTCCATAGCTAGATTGTGCTCCTCTTCTTTTGGATTTGGAGCAGCTTCTCCTTCCTCCAATGTTTGAAGGCAATCTTGCTCTTGATTGAACTCCTTCTCCAGCATGAAGTTTGTCAAGTCAAACTCTTCAATCTGCTGCTCTAGAGGACAAGTTGGGGTTGCAAGATCTTCTTCTTCTGCTGCAACAAAATCAGTCCTGACCACCATTTGTTCTCCAACCCTAGCTTCTTCTGTACGCTTGACCATCAAGGGTATCCTTCTCATCCCAAATTTGGCAGCCCAAAC
Source organism: Taxus chinensis (assembly GCA_019776745.2). NCBI lineage: Eukaryota > Viridiplantae > Streptophyta > Pinopsida > Cupressales > Taxaceae > Taxus > Taxus chinensis. The sequence continues at coordinate 287,112,161 of CM034154.1, read as the reverse complement.
CTTCAAGCTGTCTGTCATTTCTTTTCTATTTGGCTCTTCCTCCTGCTATCCTTGATGACTGATTTTTACAATTTCTTCTTTCCCACATGGAATTGGGAATGCAAAAGGAGGGATAGGTTGAAACTCCACTGATTTGACAAATTTTTGTGGTGGTGGAGGAGGTGAAACCTCTTGTTTCTTTGGAGGAGGGGGTGTTTCTGTTAGCTCTTGTGGAGGGGATGACTGTTTGGAAGGAAAAAGGAAAGAAGAATCGAGGTGTGGTGGAAGACTGAGAGGTGGAGAAATGGATTCAACATTTGGGACAGCAGATGGAGAGTTTGAAACTTGACACTGCTGAACTGAAACAGATTGGGAAAGAGGAAAAGAAAAGGCATGAGATGGTGTATTTACCTGTTGATAAGGTTGCTGAATACTTCTCTCATACAATTCTATTTCTTCAATCCACTTTGCAAGCAAAGGCAGCGTTGCAATCATGAAGTCAAGCTTCTCCTGAGGGCTGTAATGACTTGGAAAAGGTCCCACCCATGGACAGGGTGCTTGACAACTGATTCCAAATCCTCTCATCTGTGCCTGAGCCCTGGAATGCACCATCCCCTCCTCCATCTTTTAGATTTTCTCCAACAGACCAGCATCTTGGATCTGATGGTCTTCATTGTATGCATACTCTTGCTCTTGGGAAGCTTCATAGCCAAACTGACTTTGGCACTGCTGTTCATATGAGTATGCATGCTGATCTGGAGGATTTGTAAAACATGTTGGAAGTGGAAAATACTGTTGTTGTTGTAAATGTGAGTTCCATGATGGAAATGAAGTCATGGTTGCACAACTTCATGGAATGGAAAAGAATGAAAGGGATGGAAAGAAGGATGAATGAAAAATGGATGGAAATGAATGGAAAGGAAGGTCTGCAACTTCAGAGATGGTTGTTGACCAGATGGAGTCGCCAGATGTGTTTGCAAGTGCCTCCAAAGGCTGAAATCTTCACAGGAACACATTAACCTACAAAAGATAAAGTGAAAGACCTCTAAGGTCCCACCGGGCGTGGCAAAACTGTTGATGCAAAATCACAACACCCCTGGAAGCACATCAGGCTTCTATGTTGATGTTCAGGCATCCAGTGTGATTGCACAACATGGAAACCTCTCTCTAAGCGTGGGACTTGTAAAACCGAGAGAGGAATCTCCAGAGAAGGCTGGTTCCTGCTCCTAAACTACCTGCCACAAGCTATTCCAGTGCAGGCAAGCTAATCTAATCCTAATCTAACCATGCCAAGGAGACAGAGAGAGAGAGAGAGAAAGGAAAAAAACAACAAAAGCCTACACTAAAATGGTGATACACTAGAGAAGGAGGATGTTGAACATCTATCAAAACTACCATGAGACAAAGAGAGGTGAGCAATGGGAAGGATGGACAGATGCATCACAGGCCCAAGGATAGATTTCACACAGAAAATGTCCCAAAACTCCATGAACACAGCTCCAAACCTGCAATGAACATTTAGACATGCACAGATACCTACAAATGAAGAGAGGTAAGGAGAGAACAAGCAAAAACGAGAGAGGATGGACAGATGCATCACAGAACACATTTTTTTGCTCCAGAAGTTTGCACAGAACATCATTCCATTAGTAAAAGGAAAAAACGCCATTACAGAGCAAGGGAGGAGGCTCGAACTCCATTTTCAACCCTAGAGAAGAAAAGAAGGGAGGGCTGAGCCGAAAAAAATGAACAACTTTTTTTTTTTCCAAATGAGCCAAATCTGGCTTTTACATTGCATGGGTCGAACCCAGGGGACAGAAACATAGGAAAACGTGCAAGCCCATTCCTCATTGACTGCAGATGCATTAACTCAGCATGGAGGAATCTTACCAACCCATACCCTGTCACTTTGAGTGATTTTGGAGGAGAATGTGACCCATTTGTATTAATTTGGCCGCTAAAATGTCACTTCTGGCCGTGCAGAAGAAGAATGCGACCCATTAGCATAAAAACGGGTTGTTGAAAGGTCACGTCTGTCCATTACCATACGTAAGAGCCGTTTCTCGATTTTCTCTCTTCAGACTACACCAAAACTCAAGATTGATCCTAGAATCATGTAGAGCATCTCAACAGCTTTCCGTTGATATAAAGAACGTGGAAATCCAAGCTCTGGATCAAAAGATATGGCGATCTGAAGATTTAGGGCACAGAGCAGACCAAAACGGATTTTGGAATTTTTCCCGCACTCTGCCACTTGGATGACACGTGACATGTTCTGATTGGTTGCGTGATTCTCTCTCCTCTACCTTTCGGCGGGCTATCTTTTGAATTTTCCTTGTGGGCCCTAGCTGGGACACGTCGCACTATCCCATTGGTTCGGATCGGTGCTCGAAAACTCACCCATTGACTTTTTCACTTTTCTCTTGTGAGGACACGTGGCAGCTTCTGATTGGTCCTCGGCTGATTCGGCTCCTTCGCGTACTTCACCTCCATTTTTCCCAGATGTCCCATTTGATTTTGATCCCTTTGTGCTCATTTCGGCCGGTTCGGGCATTTCGCGTCCATTTGTCCCAGACGTCCCATTTGATTTTGGACCCTCTGGACTCATTTCGGCCGGTTCGGGCAGTTCGGGCATTTTTGGCCCGCTTGTCCCACTTTGCTTCGGACTAACTTGACTCTTTTCGGCCGGTTCGGCCGGTTCACGCCTTTTTGGCCCGATTGTCCCACAGGCGTCTCTCAGCAGTTAGCCAATTTTTTCCTCTCGGTCGAACCGGCATTTCGCGTCCACCGCGTACTTTTGTCCCAGATGTCCCTGTTGCTTTGCGGGCTGTTTGTGCTTACTTCGGTCGAGCCAGCCGGTTCAGGCCTTTTTGTCCCAAATGTCCCGACTGCCCCTAGGGCTAGGACTTAGTCATTTTTATGATTTTTTCCTGGATCAACCTACTTGCCTTCTGCAACCTTTTTTCGCATTTTCTCAGAGCTTGCTCTTTTCCTCTCAGACAGGGGACTTAGAAAATATTTGAGGGGACTCTAGCAACATGATTTTTGGCCCCGAATCAATCAATCTGCCTGGGACTTGAATACTCTGATGCATGTTATCAAAATTTACCCTGGGGGGTGAAATTTTGACAACAATAATAAATGAAAAAACTCAAATTTCTTTATTGATTTACATAAAACATTACTTAAAGGAACAATAGAGATTACTTTGATTCTCTTCTAACTCTGTTCACTCTTTTCTCTAATTCCAAATTTGACTTTCTTGACTTAGTTTTTACAAGGAACTATCCCTTTCCTTTATATCTTATCATTTACAGCACATGAGAAGAATAAGAATAGAACAAGGATTATTCAATAGAACAAGTGATATATTTAACACATATTTAAAACACAAAAAAAATGTTTTACTTAACAATCAGTTCTTCACTAGTTCTTATCAATGACCAAATCAAAGATAGATGTGTTTCTCAATTTTCCATTTTTATGCTGTAATTATAGATCCAATGACACATAAGGACTTAAGTGCCATCACTTTATGTTTAAAAATATCTTCATAAATATGGGTTATTTGTTGTGAAGGAATTCCTTATACTACAGACGAGTTACTATGGACAAGTTCTTTGGTTGTGGATGAGTTTTTGTAGAAAGGTTCCTTTGTTGCATATGAAAAATTTCATACAACCAAGAGTGGCATAAACATACATAATCATCTAAAAAAACTATTGGAATAACAACAATAAATGAACACATAATATCACAAAATAAAGATAATTAAATATAACTATATCAATTAATCTTTATGCCAAAAGTTAATGGTTGTAATAGTGGTTTTCAGCAATGTGCTTAAGAAATACATAGACATGGCTATAATGGTCTTATCAAAATACAAAATATGAGTTGTTATGAAAGATATTAATATAACTCATCACTAGACCTTTCTCCCTAAACTTCTTCTATCATGGCGTGATATCGCCAAAAAAACTTGCACTTGGTGTGATATCGCTCGAAAAACTTGCACTTCGTGTGAGATCACCTAAAAAACTCATTCTTCTAAAACATTTTTAGGATCCTTTCTACACTCATCACTCATCACAGATCAGGTACACATGTTACTTTTCATAATTTACATGCTTTTATATGACTTTTACATATTTGGATTGAATTTTTCAAAAACATGACTTTGACTACTATTTTTCTCTTCTCTTTTTCAAGTCCTTCCTTATGGGAAGCAAGAGTCGCATCATTAAGCATCAAGCAAAGTAAACAATAGGTATAACACAATATACACTCATATGATTTCACCCCTAGGGTTACTTCATCTTATCTAGATTCCATGCTTCATGTTATTCACTTCACACTTTTTCTTGTCTTCTTGCCATGCTTTTCGCCATTAATTTTACATGGTTATTTTTTACATATCTCTTATCTACTTTATGTGATCAAGAATTCAATCAGCAACATCAAATGGCAGAAAATGTAGACACTAAATCATACACTTTGGGTACATTTTAAGGTCTTGATCACATACCACTATTCATATGATTCATAAGTGCGAAAAGGAATAATTAACCAATGTCTTATGCCTCTTTACTTTATTTATGGTTTCTGTCTTGGTCTTACACACCCTACTTCCTAGTCTAACTTTTGATACTTTAGATTTTCTAAGTTTTAACACTAGTAACTAGCTAGGGCGCGAATGCCCAGATACCCCCCATCCTCTTTGTATATTTCTCGCATATTTTGGGTCTTTTATAGATATTGGGCATCTTTTTTCCTATGGGTCAGGCTTTTAGTGGTTAATTATGAAATTCAAATAATGGAATTATATAAATAAAAATCTATGTGACCATAATAAAGGACCAAACACTAAGAATTTACTATCACCACCTAAGGTTGCATCCAAGAGCATTACAAGAGCATCAAAGCATCCATCTAGCTACCACAAGAGCCACCTAGGGCATGATTACACACACACACACACACACACACACACGTAGAACTACATGGAGTCTTAAATGTAGTGTGATGCCCGGATTGTAAGTTCACTCAATCAAGTAACCATCATGCTCAATTTGAATCCCTATTTGCATATTTTCTTTTTAGGAATTGATTTATTTTGGGGTTTTAAGGTGCTCTGTCTCTTTGCAAGTTTTTAGTGAATATTTCAGAATTAGCATGACATACAGGCAACCAACATCTAAGGGAAGTGTAATATAAGTGACACTGAAGAAATAAATTTCTGAGTTTCTGTGCATTCATAGGTGCCCAAAAGTGGTCTATAGTGCTCAGGTTCCCCTGACTTGTTCCAGGTGCCCCACTCTAGGTAGATCTTATGGTCACACAATTTTTTGATCCTGATTGAGACACTTGCCTCCTATTCAACAATTATTTATCTCAACACAATACAATATTATTTTTGAATCATCTAAGTCTTCTCTCCTCTCTCTTGCACTTAGGGTTTTACATTTATCTTCTTTATTTCTTAGGAAATTTTTTTACTTTACTATTTATTCATTTGTTGATACATTGCAATATAGGGTTTAGCATTAAAATCTATTTTTTTAATCACAATCAAAAGAATATTATTTTCAGCATAGATATTACTAAATATGTCTAGTATCTACTGATTGGTAATTGTTTTGGTCTTACATTGGCCACATTCCCAAACAAACCTGAAGGGGGTATCTCATAGCTAACTAATTTTTTCAATGAATATGTACTTCACAAGTCTTGAATCCATACATACATAACATAAGGAAATGTCAAAATGTTCTGATGTAATTCTTAGTAATTGAATACTAAATACTCATTCTAATTGATAAAATATGGTACCCTATTATGAGGTATTTTTTCACCAGTACCATAAATTCCAAACAACAAACCTTCAAATCGAAAAAATAGTAATTTTTGAGGATTCCCAATTGGATCTATAAAAATAGATCTGAATTAATTTAGGATTCCCAATTTGATCAATTAAAACAACTGAAAAATATTGTTACAATAATAATTTTTTTGATAATTCGTATACACAACTTATAAATTTATACTCTTAACTTAAACACAATGAAAATATAATTACTCTCAACTTATAAATGTATAATATCAACATATAAAATAAAGAGTGAATATATGAATTTAATTTCTTGACAATTTTTAGAAATATCATTATACAAACATTTTTAAGTAATAAAAATTTAGTTAGTTTTTTCTTTCTCTAATTTATTGATGCCCTCTATAACACTCAAACCATGAGACATTATCAGCGATATTTTTTTTACAAATCTTTCACTAACCACATATCTTTGGATCAATTTTTTCCACTACTTTTCCTCCCCGCCATAGAATTTTCTGGAGGGTTTCCCTTATTACCTATTGTGATACTCAATGTGTCTCTAGAGATGAAAAAATATCATCTCTACTCCAAACCTTTTGCATATCTTTTATCATAATTCCATCATGTACATTGCAATGTTCTCTTCCCCAAGTATGTATTGGTTTCAATTCAGCTACTATTTTTTCAAAGTTTTTTTCATCTTTTCAACTTTGGTGGAAGCAAGATTGTTCAACCAAAATCCCAGTTTATATTTTTAAGATAGTAACTTTACAAATTCGTAGGTTGATAGTATCCTTTCCGAACTTGAATTTCATCTCCTTATGGTTTTGTTTTTTATCATATAGCAAACACTTTAAATCTAAAATAATGATTTAATAAATATTGAAATTTGTAAAAAACCCTAAGTATTTTAGAGTCGCAATGCAAATATAAGAAATAAAGTAAATATTCGACTTAAACAATAAGATAGATAAAAATGAAACCCTAGGTGCAAGAGGGGTAATAAAATACATAGTTGATTTTGTAATGAATCCCAAAGTGTGATAGAATAATAGACAGATAAATAATGGGAAGAAATTGTCACAACAATACTCAAAACATTATGGGACTATCAGATATACCTTGACTGAGATAGGGGAGCCTAGGTGTTGGAGACCTCTGATGGGTGTCTGTAACTACGAAAATGTTTAGAAAGTAATTTATTCTTTTTCACACCAATGTTAATAAAATTCACTATTTATCACGTGTATGTCGTTAGTTGATCGCAGAGTTTGCCTATACTATACAAAATAAAAGATCTCTTGTAAAACCCTAAAGTACATCAAATATTTAAAATAAAAATATATAAATGGGGAGATGAACTGACCCTAGTGGTCACCTAACTAAGTGATCTTACAACCAAGTGTTGCAATACATTTTAGACTCTATGTAGTTCTCATGTGTGTGTGTGTGTGTGTGTGCAAGAATCATGCCCTAGGTGGCACTTGAATAATGAGAAATAGCTAGAAGAAATGTAAGTAGATGTATGGATGTCAAAATAAAATTCCCATCCTATGAAGTGTATGCAGAAAAGTGCAGTCCCTTGTACCTTGAATTAAATTATATAGATGCCTTGATGCTCTTAGAATTCCTTTGGATGCAACCTTAGGTGATGATATTTTATGTTTAGAGCTTGGTATATTATTATTGATACATCACTTTGTATTTATATGAATCCCTTGTTTTAATTTCATAATTAACAATTAAAAAGAAAAACCCTAAGAAAACAAGATGCCTAAAAGCTAAAAGAGGCCCTAAAGAGGAAATTAAGATAAAAAAATTTTTTGGGGATGCCTAGAGGTGATGAGGGTGCCTGGGTACTGGCATCTTGGCTATTTGCTAGTGTCGAAAGCCAAGAAAAATAAAGAAGTGAAATTCATACTAGGTAGTGAGGTGTGTAAGACCATAGAGAAAGAAAGAATTAAAGCAAAGAGGCCAAAGAGAGATGTTAATTGCTATTTTTCTTGCAAATGAATCATATTAATAGTGGTATGTGATTAGGACTAGTAATTCACCCAAGTGCGTGATTTAGGGTCTACATTTTCCCCATTTTATTTTGTTGAATGAATACTAGGAAAACATAAAGTAGATAAGATATGAATACCTAATAACCACATAGATTGATGACGAAAACATGCCGAGGAGATAAGAAAAAGTGTGGAGTGATCAAATGAATCATGGAAGAAAAAAATATGAAATTACCTAGGGATGATAGTGTATGTTTTATTTCGTGTTGTACCTATTGTCATTTTCACTTGATGAAGGTTTTCTTCTTATTGCTTATTAAGGATTAACTTGTAAAAGAAGAGAAAAAAGATTATTCAACGTTGTGTATATGTGAAAATGTTGATCCAAGTATGTGAAAATGTGTGAAATTAGTAAAAGGAATATGTTCACCTGATCCCTGATGAGTTAAAAGTGTAGAAAGGATCCTAAAAATTCTATAGAAGAACAATTTTTTTGGGTGATCTAATGTCAGGAACAAATTTTTCAGACGATTTCATGTCAAGTGTGATTTTTTAGGAGATCTCACACCATGACAAAAGAAGTGTTGGGGAGAAAGGTCTAGTGTTATTCTCCATCCTTAACTGCTTCCAAAAATTATACACCACTACAGATGGTGTGATCCTATTTTATTTCAGTTTAATCAGGTTTAATCAAGTTTGATTCAAGTATAAAATGAATGTGGAAAGCATTCTGATTATTCTTGTACTAAAACAAATTCTTTGTAGACTACTATGAACCATGATGATCTAAGAAAAATCGGTAACTTCCCTCTAGTCATAGGCACCTATGAAGGATTAGAGGTGCTTAGGTGCTCATGTCTGTATTAGGGCACTGACGTCTATGCTATATTGAGGACTGAAGTCATATTTTGGGAAATTTCTATATCTAAATATTTTTTTGTTCCTATACTGTGCAGGTCTGAATTATGACTACGTACTAATGAATGGGATGATGGATTCACCCAATGTATTCCCCCTCATTTGGGATGCATAAGAAATTTCTAGGAGGATGGACCCTAAAGGAGAGGACCAGAAAATATGCTAAAAATGACACCCTGTAAGGGAAGGATATTTTCTTGGTAAAAACCAAGGAACATGTAAACAAAGTGGCTAGAAACATGTGTTAGTGCAAACAAGAAAAATACGCATGTAAAATATAATGTGTAATATAGCAAGTAATAAGACAATGTAAACCAAAAAATCATATTTCAAACATGGGACATCACTCAAAATGTTACAAGATAATCAAGGCCAAAGCAACCAAAATCATACAAGCAATCAACATGCAAGACATAGGGAAAATCCCACAAACAATGGCATAAAGTGGAAAATAGCAACAAGTAATGCATCAGACAACCATGGTGGCAAATAGTTCCTACAAGATAATTGTTACACATCAAGCACTCATTAGCATGTTAGAAAGATAAAAATTATGTCAAAGCATATTTGATCTGATACAAAGTAGTGTGCTAGGGAGAATAGGAAGTATTACAAAACAAAATAATAACACATGTAGCGTGTATGAAAGTAGATGCCCTCACGAGCCACTATGGGACTAGTAGGAGGTATAGTGCCAAACATTTGTGTTGTATGTAATGATCTTTGTAAAGCCTAAATTCACAACTTGAAGGTAATTGAATACTCATATGTATATGATAATGATAGTGACATACAAAATATTCATCTAATATAGTAAGAAAAGTGTAACATGCGAGTATAAGCAAACAAGAGTAAGTGCAACCAAGATATGAAACATGTTGTGAGTGTGAATAGAATGAAATGAAAAGTAATTGTGATGGGAGCACCATGCCCCCTGAGTGAATGTTTACGGATGTGTATGAGATGAAGTTCAGTTATAAATTCCCACTTAGCAATAAAAAATGAACCATAGAATAATAGTGCATCATTGTCAAATGGTTTGATAGTGTATGCTAGAAAAATAGATCAATGAAGCATGGTGTAGGAAACATGGAATTTCTCTAAATCCAAAGAAATGTATTTTTGGAGTCATAGAAGGTAAGTTGTTGGGACACATTGTGAATAAACATTGATCACACATTGATCCTAAGAGGTTCAAAGCTATCAAAGCATTAGCCTTACCAACCAGTAAAAAGGGAGTTCATTCATTCTTTGGAAAGGTAAACTTCCTTTTTCATTTTGTGCCTGAGTTTTCTAAACTGACTAAGCATATAACTTCCATGATGAAGCCTCAAGCAAATTTCAAGTGGAATAAGGAGGGAAAAACAACATTTGAGAATATCAAGAAAGCCATTGCCAAAGCTCCAACTCTTGTATCTCCAAGATTTTAAAAAGGAGTTCATCATGTATTGTTATGCATCAGAACATACACTCTTTGTTGTCCTTGTGCAGAAAAATGATGAAGGCTTGGAAGCACCCATTGCTTTCATGAGTTGTCCTTTAAAAAATCATGAGCTAAAGTACAACCAACTTAGAGAAGCATGCCTACATAGTGGTTAAAGTTGTTAAAAGTTTCAGATTCTACATTCTCAATTCCCATACAATGGTGATGGTCCCTGGAAGTGCAGTCAAGTCCATTTTGACTCAACAAGATCCTAGGGCTAAGACAGGAAGTTGGATTGTAAAGAACCAAGAGTATGACTTAGAGATTAGGCCCTCTAATTTGGTAAGAGGAAATGGTTTGTGCAAGCTGATTACTAAAGATGAAACTCTCAAGGCTCAACAGGGAGAAAAGGATGATGTTTTTCCCAACCTATTCAGAAGACAGTCCACAGGTGCTCTTTGTCACCACTACTGATGAGTGGTATGCGGATATTGCTTACTAGCTCACTTATAGAGAATACCCTTCTCATCTTGACTACAAACAAAGAAGGACACTCAAGCTAAATGCAGCCAAGTTTGTGGTCTGGAATCATGCAATTTACAAGAGAGGCCTAGATGGTTGTTTCCTGAGGTGTGTAGATAAGGAGCAACAAGAAAAGTTACTCAGGGCATATCATGGTCAAGCTTGTGGTGGACATTTCTCAGCAATGGTCACTGTGCATAAGATTCTCAGGGGGAGATATTATTGGCCCTCCATATTTGTAGATACTTAAGACTGGGTTTTCAAATGCAAAGCATGCCAACAATTTTTTGGGAAACCATAACTAGCTGCATTGTCACTCGGTCCTGTGGTGATTGAAGAACCATTTTAGCAATGGGGGCTAGATTTTATTGGTGTTTTGAATCCTCATTCTAGTGTAAGGCATACTTATGTACTCACTGCAACTGATTACTTCACTAATTGGGTGGAGGCCATTCAAACCAAGTAAGCCAGCTCTGAAACAGTCTACAACTTTATCAAGGAGAATATCGTTGTACGCTTTGGAGTACCACAAAAGATTGTTATAGACAATGCTGCCTATTTCTCTTCAAAGGAGCTCACAGAGTTTTGTTATGGTTCTGGAATATCCTTATCTCACTCTTCTAACTACTACCCACAGAGAAATGGTCAAGCTGATTCGAGCAACAAGAACATTGTGACCATTGTCTACAAGATGGTATATGAGAATCAAAGGCACTGGCACAAGAAGTTATATGATGCATTGTGGGTTGATAGGATCACTCCTAAGAAGGCAATAGGTATGTCACCTTTCCAAATGTTGTATATGGAATTGAGGTAGAGATTCCTCTCAAAATTGAGATGCCAGCTCTCAAGTTGTTGCAAGAAACAGAAGATGGTCAGTACAAAGACTCCATTGACAAGAGGATCCTCTTCCTGGAGAAGCTGGAGGGAAGAAGATGCCAAGTGGTGGATAGAATTAAAGAAAATTAGTTGAAAGTGAAGAAATTGTTTTGACAAGAAAACCAAAGCAAGGAATTTCAAAGTTGGAGATTTGGTCCTACTGTGGGACAAAAAAAGAGAACCAAAGGGCAGCCATGGAAAGTTTGATTCATTATGGCTCGGCCCATTCCAAATCCATGGAGCTTGTGGTGAAAATGTTTTTTTCCTCTCTTACTTTGATGGAACGCCATTGGAATTGCCTCGAAGTGGGAAATGCTTGAAACTATATCATCAGTGAAAGCTAGGTTGTCCCCTGCCCTATATCATAGGTGATTTGCGTAGGTGTGTTTTTCCTTTTCTACTACGTGGTTTTGGTTTTAGTTTTTATGTTAGGTTTTGGTTGTGTGTGGTTTGGCTTGTGTGTTTCCTTCTTCTTCCATTCTTTCTCAGAATTGTACATGACTTTACAAGGCCCAATGGATAATGACACTGGTGAACATAATATGTTTTGAAACTTGAGATTCTGGATCCTCACGTCGTGCCCTAGCAATGTCCCACTTCATGCCATGTCCCCAAGCTAGAGCCAACTGTTGTCTCCCGAAAACTACTCTGCGTTTTCATAGCCAAATTCAAATTTTTTGAGCTCATGCCCTTCGTTGGTGTTTAAGCCAAATTAGAGATTCAAGAAATTAGCAGAAGTCATGCCCTAGAGCTGTTTAAACCTCTGTTTTGCTCATTTTGAGAAAATTCTCCATTTCCTGGCCATTTGTTCACATGTAATATCCTCTTTGTAACCTCCATTTTTGATCAAAATTGTTCACTTGTTCTATGGCTTGGGTCACCAAATCATTGTTTTGCCTCCATGCCTCTATTTTGTGAAGGAAATTTTAAAATTAGACTCAAAATGATGAAGTTTTCTTCTTTTGTGTATTTTCCACAGTCTAGGATGACAGGCATCTTTTCTCCTGTCAAATTTTGACTCCAATGAATGCATGTACGTGGTCAGATCCTATTGGATGGGGAGGAATGAGATTTTTAGTGAACTTAACACTTTTTGTCACTTTTGGAAAAAATGGTAAATTTGTCCCACGTGGCCCTGATCAGGCTATAAAGGAAAAATTCAAAGTTGAAGCCCGCTGTTGAAAAGTTAAAGCGGAAGAGCGGGCCATCGGGGCACTTTTGGCAATTTAGCTAAATTCCCAAAAGTGAAGTAAAAGTTCTAAAATTCTCTACGGCTTCGCTAATGTCTCGGCCCGAATGTTTGAAAAGTCAAAGCAAAAGAGCGGACCAGCGGAGGAATTTTTGTTTTTGAGCCTTTTTGTAAAAAAAAGGTGAAAAGTTAAAAAATGATCCGCATCCCCGATCAGGCTATAAAGGAAAAAGTCAAGGTGAAGCCCATCATTGAAAATTCAAAGCAGGAGAGCGGGCCGACAGAGGAAATTGAGGTTTTGAGCCTTTTTCCCAAAAAAATTAAAATGTTTAGAAAGGAGCTGTGACCCTGTCTCCAACCAGAACGTGCCACGTGTCCTAGTCAAAGTGGGAGAGTGGGCCGGCAAAGGAAATTGAGGTTTTGAGCCTTTTTCCCAAAAAGGTTTAAATGTTTAGAAAGGATCCGTGACCCCATCTCCAACTAGAACGTACCACGTGTCCTAGTCAAATAGGAGCAGTGGGCCGGTGGAGGAAATTGAGTTTTTGAGCCTTTTTCCAAAAAAGGGTTAAAATGTTGAGAAAAGGGTCGCGACCTCATTTCCAATCAGAAGCAGCCACGTGTCTAAGTTGAAAAGTCAAAGCGGGGGTGCGGGCCAATTTGTTCCAATTGTCAAATCTCTAAAAAATCACAAAATGTAAAGGGCTTCCCCCGTAACCACTCCAATCCCTTCCTGCCACGTGGACGACCCAATTTCAGAGTTAGAAAAGCAAATCTAACGATATATATTTAAACTGGCAAATCAAATGTAATGGTTGCTTTGCAAGATCTAGTTTTAACCCACCATGAGTGTTTTCTTCACAACAGAGGGATTCGAAAAGGCGTTGAGGATTTGTGAAGTTGTAACCGTTTCTTGAAAATAATATAATAGCTTCTCGACGTCATTCCAGGAGCGATTGGATATTTCGAAAAAAGACCAAAGTTCTCTGTACCTGGAAAAGACAAAAAATGCCATTCTTCTTCTATTTTCTCTTCTTCCTTGAATTTCTTCCATTCTCAAGCTATGTACAAACTCTTCTCGAGCTTCAATAAGAAAAGAAGGAATTTTTGCCTCCTTGATTAAGGAATTAATTGGTACTTTGCGACCAATGAGTTTCTTTCGGTCTTGTAGCTTCTCCCATGGATTTGTTTTTCTTCTGATTATAAATGCATGTACATGAAATTTTCTAATTGATGTGTGTGGGAATCTGATATTCTACCCACAACATTATTTTTTTCTACCACCATTCTCACTCCCTTTTCCCTTCTCAGACAAAGTTCTTCTCTAGTGAGAAATATCTACCTTTGCCACAAGGACAGTGGAGTGCCCCTGCTAGATCTCTAGTCGAAAGACCACCACTGAAATCCACTTTTTCACGCATGCACATATGGAAGTTGCACCGTTCAAGTAGAGGGACTTAGATTCTACATAACGTTGGCCTCAAACCCATCAATTTTTCCACAAGACAAAGTTTCTCGCCAACACTCTGTATAAGCACTGAATAATAAGATTGGTCATTTCTCAGTGGATGTAGCCCACACTGGTAATGAACCACATTATATCTGAATGTTATCTCTCTAAGTTTATTTTTACCTATCTGAAGGATACCACGGATTTGTGTCTATTATTGGTATGCTTTAATTTATTATAAGAGGTGATGTACAACCACTGGTTTATGAGTTTAACCCCAGTGGTGGACACTCAAATGCAGATGGAATTTGGGAAAGTTCCGATTCAGACCGAAAGAGGTAATGTGCAAACTTTCATGAGTTCCAAATGAGATGAAGTGCTTCCCATTCTTGAGATTTGAAAGGTCTCAGGGACCAAGATGATCTAGTCAAGTGAGATTTGGAAACATTAAGAGGAGGTTTGATGGAAGTTGTTTGCATAAATGGATTACTGTTGATAGGTATTGTCTCATCTTCTCTCTAAATGAGAGTTTATTTCACAAGTGATTCATGGACAATATGTAGCTCTGAGTAGCACGGAGCCAGGGAATATTGCTAAGTATGATAGCACTTATTTCTTAGGTTTTGAAGGTGTCATAAGAAATAGGGGTCAAGAAGCTCATAGTGTAAGAGAGATGTTGAGTATGATCGGATATTCTAAGTGACATAACCCTAAGTCTTTAGTCACTACCGGAATATGACTTATGGGATTTCCTTGAGGATATTTGATGCATTTAATATTAAGGCACTTCCTTAGAGCATACAAAACATATAGGTTTGATTCATTGGCAGTTTCCGCCTCTTTATGATTCCACATCTCAATTTTGGTGGGATACAAGGCATTCGATGGAGATGATCTGTTAGAGCCCAATGTAGTGCTGACAACATAGAGATTTGACAATGTGTTTGAATGGTGCATATGCATCAAATTTTTTCCTTCTATACAATCAAGATTACCTCAGATTTCAGGTTTATGTATTTTACAAGGAAGTAACTCACTCCCATGAAGAGATTACCATGACTTGATAGTAGTAATGACACAACAAGACCAAGTAGATGAAGATCTTGAGCTTCTAATCTTCATTGAAAGGTAACATGAATTCCAAAGGGACTCAAGCTTCACTAGAGGAATTGTTTGCACCAAAAAACATGACATGTTCTAATTTTTCATGGTAAATCCAATGGATCAACCAATATCTTCAAATGAATATGAGAAACATGGGACTGTCTGGTACAAGTTTTGGTACAAACAAGGATGAGATAGAACATCCAGGAATAATTTTGGTTAATCTACCTGGGGAATCTTAATGCTAAGCTTCTCAACCTAATTGAAGAAGTATTCAAATGTAGCTTTCTATATTCTACTATGATGTTCTCAAGGGATTAGGGAGAGACCGAAATGCAATGCAACACTCCAAATCCCTTAAGCTAACCATTTGCGATAGGCCTTCTAGAAAAAGTTGAAGATAGTATAATGATGGAAAGATTGAGAAGGGACCAGGTCAAAGCAGAGGTCGAAATAGACATAAAACTTCAATGCCCATGTCATTTTTCCATGATCCATCATAATATGAACATGGAGGTGAGAAATACATTGTACCAAATACTAGAAGAAGAATGGTGGAGATTAGTATCTATGTGGATTTCTAAAATATAAATCAAACATGTCTGATAAGGACAACCACAAAAAATCTATGTCGGTCATGGGTTTCATAGTATGCACAGACCATTGACATGTGAATAATAAAGGAAAAAGAGAACATTACAAATCATAAATGAAGGTATATAACTCACATATTTTCAAGAACAGACTTAGGTCAGCCAAGGAGTTCCTTTACATTTAAGACTACTTTCACCACTCACAAATGGGGATCATTTTCACATTATATAGAAAATGGGAGAGATGTGGGGGAATAGAAGGAAACTGCATAGTGCCACCTTTTCAACCAGGGAGAAAAATGGACTTAAATGTTTGAAGGATTTGAGTCTATGGGGAAATACCCTTAGTGGTGTATTCCCCCATGATCTCATGGTGTACTCAAAGAAGAGAATGAGATCCATACTTGCAACAAATGTGGATCATGTTGAAAATATGGAAATGTGTTCTTTAATGATGGAGATCACATGTCCTCTCAATCACAAAGAATCTACAATCATGTAGAGTCATTGAAGGACAAGATCCTTGGTGTACAGGATGATGAGAAATTTCCAACGGTAGAAAAATTGACCCAGAGCTAGTAGAAGCCATTCAAATATTTGGGGCTCCGAAGTTACATAACAAGGTATGTCCAGAGGTCGTTGAAGGTCTACAAGAATCCTTGGTCACATTCGAGAGAAATAAAGGTGGATCAAATAATCAGTGACCCATGAGTCACTAGTAGAATGGTTCCAGGTGTACACTCCTTCGGCAAGGTGAAATTTCTGCAAGAAGTTTGTTCCATTAATTTGTACAGAGCTCACAAATATAAATCATCCATTATGATGAAACCTAATGGAATATTTCAAGTAGAACTACTAGTAGGGAAGGAGGCTTTCAATTCAATCTACAAGGTGCTCATTGTAAAATCACCCTGCTTTGTGTATAGGTAAATCATACTTTACCTAGGTTACCCATAGTATAGGTAAGTTAACTTATCTACATTAGTGGTAAAGTTTTTATGGGGAACTTGTATCCAGATAGAACCATATTTTGTTTATCCATTAGGAATAGCTATTCCCGTAGTATGTTCCAAAACACACTACCATATAGTTCGTTCATCGGGTCTTATGGCATTGCAGGGATTCTTATATACCCTAGAGGTAACATTTCATCCTCATTCTTAGTATACATGTGAGGTATATCCTTGTTGCACCTATGCAACATATTATCTTGTTTGTATCTGATTGTTCAAATTCCTATGTAGAATTGCAACACATATCATTGATAATGCTGATTTTCCTGAATAGTTCCAATAGAAACCCAATCCAGGCTTCTATCCACAATAAATGACCCATTTTCATGTTGGTACCAGAGTAGGTTGAAGCTACTGAGTTAGGTTGGAGAGAGGTTACAGAAGGTAGAAGTGTCTTGGAAAATAAAAAAAATTGAATTTCCAGGAGATTCCAGTGCTTGCCCAAATCCAAATAACTATCCTAGATACGTATCAAAATGACCCACAACCTCGTGTCATTCTCCAGGTAAAATAAAATCATTTTCGATGAGATTTTGCATATGGTGCCCCCTACACCAGGAAACATTAATCTTCCTATGAATTCCAACTCATGAATAAAATTCACATTAGAATTTTTTTTTTAAACATGCATTTTTTCCCAAGACAAGGTTCCATATTCCCTGGAGGCATAAGTGTAATAAGATTTATCTCAATAAGTTGCAACAATAAAATATGGGAAGCGCAAGGACCTTTTGTGAATGTCAACTGCTTTCTCCCCTGCCACTGGGATGTTTTTAGGAGTCAAAGGGACAAGCATGGTTACAGTCCAAATCCAAGCACTAGTAGGTTGCTGTCATGATCGGTTTGCAAGTATGAGTCGTCGAGCATCCAACCATCGAGCTAGGCATATTGAGGATGAGGCTTGATCATGATATTTAATCTTGTCCCATGGATAACAGTTTTACTTTTGCATGTAGCTTAAGATCGTATGGCATATACTTGATCAAATGATGGAGAGGACTCAAATGCATGAAGTCCTATCATACAACTTGAGGTAAGAGACTTTGGATAAATAGATCTTGTAAGTTCAGATTCCGCCAATCGGGCATTATACATCTTAGCTAAGTTTATTCTTATACCGTCAAAACATAGTACTATTAGATTCTCATAAGATCCATGTTTGAGCTTTGCACAAGTTGTGTTAATAGGATATCTTGGAGCCTAATATTGAGCTGAAAAATGTGCAGAGAAAAGCATTGGCCAAATTTGTTAATGATCGTTATGCTGAATGGCCGTATGTATTGGATTTTAGAACCAACAGCATCTACATAATCTTGCGGTCGAGACTTCAGGAAAGATTAGCGAGTTTCTAGTAAAGTATGATCATTGGTTCATAATCTAGACATGATTCCTTCATGAAATTCTTGAGATCCAATGATCTTGAGGATTGCCATGGCCATTGAAGGTGGGTAAAACTTATGGAAGTGATCAATTTATGAGAGGAAGCACATAAGTGGAAATGGAAGGTGTGAAAGGAGTATGAAGCATTAAAGTGGAAATCCTTAAGAGATAGTGATACGTACGAGAAATAGCCTCATTGTAGTTGATGGATTTGAACTTGTATATCCTGATACAAGAGTTAGGCTAAGTCTTGAGTGTCCAGTGAATTTTATCTCCATTTCTTCTTGTGAGAAATAAGAGGAAGAGTGAATTGGTTGGTGGGAATAGGAATAGATATGGGGATAGTATAAGTAGGTGGAAGGGTGGAATCAGGAGGTTGAGTAGCAGTAGGCATAGAAGTAGAAAATGATGTAGGAACATTAAGCTTTACAAGATTGGTGGCCTCCTCACGAGTAGTGAATAAAGGAAAATCTAGATCTTGTGGATGTTTAGCAAGATGATCATTGAGCTCTTGCAGGTGGGCTTCAGCAAATGCACCATAAGATTGAGACATGATAAGAAGATAAAAAAATACGTAGAAGCAAGGTTGGGTTCAAATGATGGGTACACCAAATGATTTAAAAAATATTTAAATTTGTAAAAATCCTAGATATTGCAGAGTCACAATGCAAAGATAAGAAATAAAGTATAGATTTGACCTAAGTAATAAGTTAGATAAAAAAATGAAACCCTAGGTGCAAGAGGGGGAATAAAATACTTATTTGATTTTTCAATGAATCCCGAAGTGTGTCAAACTTGAAAACTAATAAATAGGAGGAAATTTTCACAACTGTGCTCAGAAAATTATGTGACTTCCAAATATACCTGGACTTGGT
Organism: Taxus chinensis; assembly: GCA_019776745.2. NCBI lineage: Eukaryota > Viridiplantae > Streptophyta > Pinopsida > Cupressales > Taxaceae > Taxus > Taxus chinensis. Next base: position 287,093,000 of record CM034154.1, on the reverse strand, counting down.
CAGGGGTGCCTAGGTGTTGGAGACCTCTATTGGAAACCTGCGATTGCAAAAATGGTTGTTAATTTATGTCTTATTTTTCACACCAATTTCGCTAACCTTTGTTATTTGTCGCTTATATTTCATTGGTTGATCTAGAGTTCACTTGTAGCCTGTAAAAGAAATGATCTCTTGTAAAACCCCAAAACACATCAAATCTTTAAAAGAAAAATATTGCAAATGTGGATTCAGACTGACACCGGCGATCACCCAACTGATTGAGCTTACAACTAAGTTTTGTACTATATTTTAGACTCCATGTAGTTCTTGTGTGTGTGTACAAGAATCTTTCCCTAGGTAGATCTTGTTAAAGATGCACTTGAATAACAAGCAATAACTATATGTAGTAATGTAAGTAGATGTGTGGTGTAAAAATGAACTTCCCCTCTTTTGAAGTATATGCAAAAAAATACGGCCCCTTATCCCTTGAATGAAGCTAGATGGATACCTTGATTCTCTTACAATGCCTTTGGATGCAACCTTAGTTGATGATAGTGGATGCTTAGGTCTTGGTATTTTATTATGGTCACATAACTTTGTATTTATATGATTCCCTTGTTTGAATATTGTAATTGATAACTAAAAGGTTGAACCATAAGAAAACAAGATGCTTAAAAGATAAAAGAGGATCAAAAGAGGTGACTAATATACAAAGATATCGATGATACTTAGAGGGGACAAGGGAACCTAGTAACTTGTGCCCAAAGCCAACAAGAAGAAGAAGTGAAAGTTAGATTGGGTAGTGAGGTGTGCAAGACAACAAAGAAAGAAAAGAGGCTAAAGGCATATTTCAATTACTAGTTTTCTCACTTAGGAATCATATGAATAGTGGTATGTGATTAGGACCTAGAAAACTACCCAAGTGTGTGATTTAATGTCTAAACATAAGTAAATAATCCTTTTGGTTAATTTCATGGAAGTAAATATCATTTTTTAATCGATGGCAATTCAATTATAACCAATTAAAACTAAAAACATTTCAATATGCTACCACTTAGCGATTAAAATTATGGTTTGGCTTACATAACCCTCACCCATTGTTGGTTCTTGTGATGCATGTTATATTTTTAAAAACATTAATCAATTCATAATCTATATTATGATGAGGTAAATAAAATCATGATATAACTTTCTTCTATGCATTGTACAACGCTTTTCTTGATAATATTACATATATATATGTAGATTAGTGACTGTTAGGCTAAGCCATTATTGGATAGACTATGTTTGGATAGACAACCTTTGATGAAACTGAGGAGCTTAGAGGTCACCATCCTTTGTATGGGTATGGTATCAAATAAATATAACAAATAGACCACTTTCTTATTTCTTCATGAAAATTGGTCCATTTTCTTGAGTTAGCTATAATGGGTTCCTATAAATACATGGGGCTTATAATTTTTTTTTTTGTTTATAATTCCACATGACTAACATACTAGATTATGACTATGTATTCATTCATGATGTGCCAATGCAATCTAATTTTGTCATCAACACTGTAAAAAATTAAAGTATTGTTAAATAAATGAAAACCATGACAATGTAAAACATAACGCAGTGATTATTTTATAAAATGATTAAATGTTAATCACTTGGTATTTATCCATTGGTTGTTTAGGAAGAAACATCTAGCATAACAAGTTGAATGGATTTTATGTTAAGAACTTGATCATCTCTGGTAGTTTTAAGTGGATTGGAACTGACAGTTACTTCCTCTCTTTGTTGGTTATCTACATAAATATTGAATGTATTAGTATCTTATTTTATTTTAAAGGAATTAAACTAACAGATTTGTTCAAGTTTTCTTAATTGATAAACCTTTTTTTAAATGATAATATTAATTTTTTAAAAATAATTATTAATCATGAGTCTTAACAATAAAAACCACATATTGATCAGAATCACCCAAAGCATGCAATGCAACACTACCACTGTAAATCACTATTATTGGAGAATTTCTGGAAGAGCTTCAAGTGAACATATGAGACCAGAACTCATAAGATATCTCATAAATAAAGGAGGTTTTTTTCATCGTATGTTGATTTATCAAAGGGAATCGAATTGTTTAAAGTAAGGTGCTAAGGAAAAAAATCAATGAATGCACCCAAAAAAATTATTTTAAGAAACGATACATATAGAAAATTTAGATGAAATGTTAGCTAACTAATACATTACGGTCAGTTATGCCTTCCTTCGTGGCATCTATCTTTCCCTCTAACTAGTCGATGGTTCCCCTAAAATTTCCCATGTTTGTTTGTATATATATTTTAATGTTCTTGGTTTATTCAAAAAATATAATCTACTTGTTGACCTAAAACCTTGACAACAATGTGGGATTTAGATCGTTCAACCTTCTATTAAGGATGTATACAGAAAAATTAAATGGATCTGGACTATGAATAGAAATAGAAAACATATAGTAGACTCATCCCAAACTCCAATCTTTAGTTATTTCTTATAAATCATTACATCAATCTCAAATACATTCATAGCCTTCTCATTTTGTCTCATATAATTCACTCCTAATATAATTATCTTAATATGGCACTCATATATTCAGTTTTTGTGATGCACACATATACAATGGATTAATTATAATAAATATACAAAATGAAAAATATCAAAAGTAACTTATTTTGATTTTTACCTCTTTCATATTTTGTCTTCATTTCATGGCATCATGTCGGTTTCCTTGGCTTCCTAGAGTGTAATGCATATTTTTCCTATATTTCACGGCTTTCTAGTCTTCTTTGGCTTTCTTTAGTTAGGCGCAGTTTGTTCCTTCTATTTGTATATTCTTCCTTTATCTGTGGCTTTGTTCCTTTACTCGTAACTTTGTTCCTTGTCTCACATCTTATCCAAAACTCTATGAAGAACCTTGTTAACATCATCCCCCGACTTAAAAATTTTCTCGTCCTCAAGAAAAAAACTAGATGAATAACCCTATGATTACCTCTATAGAAATTTCTTCAAAAACATATTATATAGGCATCGAACACCATAACTTAGAATTCTGATGTATGGAAGGATTCCCTCACTTGACTTGCCCTACTGGATTTCAAGGATTTCAATTTATGGAGGATAAAGGCATCGAATGCCTAGGAACTTAGACATCTGGCGTAAGAAAAAGTTCCTTTTCTTGACTTGTCCAGTTGGGTATGAGAGATGCTCTGCCTCATACTCTTATTTATGGTGCAGCTATGGGGATATAATTAATGACTTGTGGTATGATGTTATTTTCAAAATTATACCATAATTATATGTTCTCCTTTATCTATTTGGTCTACTCTTGTAGTTATGTGTTTTCCTAGATTAACTAGATAATATCAGATGGTGGTGATTTTACTTGTACTTGACTCTATCTGTGGTGAGAGGTTTGTATCTCTTGCTGCATTTGAATCATAGATCTATCCATTGGTGTGTTACATTCCTGCATATTGAGTATATTTTCATTCTGCACCATTTTTTGTGTTTGATAGTTTTTTAGTTAATTCAACTATCTTCCTTGTTTGTCAACCATCCTTGTCTTTATTGATATCATATGTTGTCGAATCTATACAAATTTTTTATTCCATCTTGTCGAGCTCTACTTTTTCCTTCTGAGTTTCACTAGGCCACCTAATGGTGTATGTATAATAGGCCATGAAATTTTGTAATTCTAACTCTAACTTAGTTATTTTTGCTTACATGTTTGTCTTTTTTTATTTTCTACACTCTGGAGTTTGAGGATCTTTTTTTTATAGTTGTCTACTACATTGTCTTGGAATTTTGTCTTTTCTAATTCAATATTTACTTTTCCTTCTTGTAAAATGGCATTCACTTCTTTTGTTGTAGCCACTTCCACTTGTAGTTTTGGATCAGTTGTGATGTGGGGTTTTTGTAATTAGATGGAAGATAACATTTTTTCATATTTTCTTCCATCTCTACACACCGTTGCATCCAATATTATTTCACACTCTGTTCTAAAATTTGACCATGAGATGTATTTTACATGGAGGATAGTTTATCTAAGTGCACTTTGTAGCCTTCTGAAGTTTTTTCCATAACCCCTTGTTGAAACTATATTCAATGTTACTTTTCCTCTATTTCAGTGTTTGTTTGATATATTCCAATGAGTCACAGGGTGCTTGAGCTATCACCATACTTGTAGATGTTTTGATAGAGGAGGATGTTGTCTATCTTTCTTTTTCCTCCTCCTCTTTTTGATCCTTCTTATTTTATTCTTCTTTTTCTTTCTTTTCTCTTTCTTATTTCTCTTTCTATTCTTTCTCATTCTTCGCTTTCTCTTTTTTTCCCTCTCTTCATTTTCTTTCTTATCTTTCTCTTCTTTTTCCTTTTTCTATTTCTTTTGTTAGGAATTAGAGAAAAAATATGTGGAAACAATTCCTCATATCACAATAGTAGGAAACTATATAGCAGAAGTATACATGCAGAAATATAATAGCATAAATAAATAATGCACAAAAGAAGACAAGACAAGATTTAACATGGTTCACCCAATGTGGGATACGTCTACCAAGAACTTTATCAAATTTTATCATCAAAAAGAGTAAAACAAATGACACATTCTTCTCTTAGTTATGAACTCAAAATGGAATTCCAAAGATGCTAAACCACATCTAAACCACAATTGAGACCCAGTTGCTTAACCTTGATCACTCTTGATCACCTCTTGATCACTAAGAATCAAGACCTCTTAAACACACAAGATATATTCAAGACACCCTAACACCTCTATTTATAGGATTACAATCATGTAAGAAGTCCAAAAGCCGACCCTAGAAGTTTGAAATTATGACCTTTCATCTTCCCATGGCTAGAAAAGAAACTGTCACGACCTTTCATCTTCCCATGGCTGGAAAATAAATGGTCATGACCTTTCATCTTCCCAATTCAAACTCCACACTTCAATACTGATTTGAGAACACAAAAAAAAGGCTCCACACCTAAAAAATATCCCACTTGGAGATTGTTCCTACTAATAAAAGTTCTCAACCCTTCATTATAAACCATGAAGGACAATCAAATTTGAACATAACTTCAACTTCTCCCTTGTGACCACCTTGGTCATCATATCCATAGGATTCTAACTAGTATGAATCTTTTCCAGCTTCAACTTATCTTCTTACAAAGCTTCCCTGATGAAATTATATCTCAACTGAATGTGCTTTGTCCTAGAGTGAAAATCAGAGTTCTTCACTAAATGAATAGCTCTTTGACTATCACTGTGTAGTCTCCCAACTTCCTGCTTATGACACAACTCATCAAGCAACTATTGTAGCCAAATAATATCCTTGCTTGCCTCTATTGCAGCAACATACTCATCCTGTATTGTTGAAAAATCCACAACCAATTTTAACTGTGAAATTCAACTCACCATTGTATCACCAATCATAAATACATTACCTGTCGTGCTCCTCCTGCTGTTTAAATCTCTTTCCATGTCCAAATCTACATAACCACACAATGTAGTATCTGATTCACTGAAACACAATGCTTCTCCCACGGTCCCTCTCAACTACCGAAGGATCCAATTCACTTCCTTTCAGTGCTCTCTACCTAGATCACTCATAACCTGGTCACTGCTCCCACTGCATGGGCAATGTCAGGCCTAGTGCATACTATGGGGTTTTTCAAATAGTACTTTCACAAACCACAGTCAAGGGACAAAAATTCCCTCCTCTTTAATGGGAGAGGTTCCCTTATTGAAAGCAAGCAGAAAAGCTTATATACAAATGTAAACCTTTCAAAGCATGGATTACTGATATTTTGAAGTGTTTTATGCCCAAAAGGTTATCAATAAGAAAGAATAGAAGAACTAAGGAGATGAGAGAGAAAGAACATAACAATAATTTTAGGTAATAAATATAGCAGAGTATAACCTTATGCATATTGAGAAAAGGAGATGTAGAATGGTATCATTCACATTTATAATAGATATAATTTCATAGACACAAAGTTCCCGAAATCATACTAAAAAGAACACAAAGTTTCTTATCATGCAAGGATGGATGATTCACAAATTCAAACGAGGAAATAAAAAATAACAGAGGAAGAAAGGGAAAAAAATCTATATTGATTACTTTCAAATCTATTGGATCTACAAAGTACTAGGATCCAACCCCAAACAATGGCATAGAAAACCTACTAATTACCTTCTAAGAATAGTTACATTCAGTTACAAAAAATGATGAAATTGATTTAAGAAACCAACATCTAAAATTCTCTAATGACTTGACTATTTCCATGCCTAGTAGTAAAACTAGATGCATCATATCACATTCATTCATCCTACTTTGCAAACTTTGAATTTGAGTCATCTAAGTGGGAAAGATTTAGCTGAAGCAGGTCTGGGGAAAACTTTTATATTTTGTTCCTTTTAGAGAAATGGCACTTTGGAACATTTTGGCCCGCCCATCCGATTTTGATACGGGCTCTCCACATGGCTTCTCCTGGGCATCGGTGTGGCCATCGGTCCTTTTATAAATTTTATGCCTTTCCACAAGAAAATCAAAATTCCAAAAGTGACCTAATGATCCATCTCCCCACTTTGACTTTTGATGCATGCTCGATATTTGACTTTTTTCCATCCCAACGGAGTCACAACTCATTTTACAACTTGAATCCCTTTTAGAAATAAAATCAAATTTCTATAAGTGCTCTGATGACCCACTTCCCCGCTTTGACTTTTGAAAACAGCCATGTGTCCCTTTGTGGGGCCAAAGTAATATTTTTTTCTCCAACACATCATAATTCTAAAAATCCAATCAGGATCCAGGGGAGACACAGGGGTAATTCAACATTTTTGCAAATGTAACAAAAGTCAAAAGTTGACAAAAAGACCTGCCACAAAGCATTCAATTAGAGGTTGCCATGTATTGGTAGACGCTGGAAAATAATTTGATGGGAAGATGACCGTAGAAAAATTTAGAGAAGGGGGAAAACACCACCATTCGCGCCCGAATCAAAGATATTTCCTACAGAAAGATAAATGCAAGGAATACATGACTTGACATGGTCCATAGCCATAGAAAAATATTGATAAATTCAACACGTCCATGAAAGGAGATAGAAAAATGTTCTAAAACGCATAGATTGAGGAATTTTAAATGGAACTTGTAGGATTAATAACCAAATACCAACACAAGTGGGACCTATAAATTCATCTTTCACAAGAGGGTAATTTTAGGGCAACAACACATGCCATATCATACATCAAGCTACCAACTGCTGATGAGTATGGTACCCCAGACATCTATATTTTATCCTCCTTAGTCTTAGGACTCTACTCATTTGATAATTTAAAGTGACTTGCCAAAGGGGTACTAACCGGTTTAGCATCTTGCATACTAAACCTCTCCAAGACCTTCTTTATGTACTCTTCTTGAGATAACACCAAATTCCTCTCTTTCCTTTTCTAAGTTATTCTCATACCAAGGATTTGTTTTTCTGCCCCAAAATCCTTCATACCAAAGGAGTCACCTAGCTGCTTCTTGAGTCCCTTTATTTCCTGTGTGTTATTCCCTACAACAAGCATTTCATCCACATACAGGAACATAATAATATAACTACCATTAGGAAAATTCTTGATGTACATGCAATGGTATGAGTGGAACCTGGAGTAACCCTGCTGCTGCATAAAATTGTCAAACTTATTGTACCTCTGTTGTGGAGCTTGTTTCAAGACACACAAGCTCTTCTTCAATTTTCACACTAATCTCTCCTTCCCTTTGACCTCATAACCCTATGGCTATTGCATATATAATTCCTCCTCCAACTCACCATGAAGGAATGTAGTCTTCACATTAAACTTCTCTAAGTGCAGACCTTCTACTACTTCTAAACAATGAATAGTTTTAATGGAAGTCATTTTAACAATAGGAGAAATAATTTCATCAAATTCTATACCTTTCTTCTATGTAAATCCCTTGACCACCAACCGGGCCTTCTATTTTTTCCTTCCTCCATCTTTCTCTTTGATTCTATACACCCACTTTTTCTAAAATGCTCTCTTTCCCTTGATTAGCTCCACCAGATGCCAAGTTTGGTTTTCCATAAGAGATCTATGCTCTTCATTCATGGCTTGCTCCCAATTCTTCCTGACATCCACTTGCACTGCTTCCTTAAAGCACTCTAGCTCTCCACTGTCAGTGAGCAATAAATAATTCAAAGATGGAGTAAATCATTCAGGTTCCCTTCTTACCCTAGAATACCTTCTCACCTTAGGAATTTGGTGTTCTTGATGAGCAGGTTCTTGAACTAGCTATGTCGGAACATGCTACACCTGAATTGGCCCCTTGGACACCTTGTTGTTCGTAATTTACTCTAACACTATGAATTTTTTCTTTGATTTCTCTTTTTGTTCCTACAACTGATCTTTATACATGAATATTTCATTAAAGACAATATCTCTAAACCAAAATATTTCCTTTTCCTTAAGATTCCAAACACAGAAACTAAATTCATCCTCACCATATCCAACAAAGGTGCATTTCTCAGACTTAGCCTCTAACTTGGTCCTATCATATTTATAAATGTGAAAAAATACCTCACATCTAAATACTCTAAGAAATGAATAATCAATTTTCTTACCAGACGAAGCCTCCTCAGGTGTACCTCCATCCAAATCCATAGAGGGTCCTCTATTAATCAAAGAAACAGATGTTTTCCCCACTTCTAACAAAAACATGAGTGGCAACCCCACATGTAACCTCATACACCTAGCACACTCCATAATTGTCATGTTCATTCTCTCTGACACTCCATTTTCCTGTGGAGTATTTAGAACCATTCTTTTCCTGTAGATCCCATTTACCAAATAATAATCAAGAAATTCATTGCTGCAATACTCCCCTCCATTATCTAACCTGAGACATTTCAACTTGAGACCTATTTTATTCTCAACCAAGGATTTCCATCTTTTGAAGGTTTCAAACACATCAGATTTCTTTCTAATGTAATATACCCAAAATTTTCTAGTTACATCATCAATGAAAGTGACATAATAACATGAACCACTAATAGAGTTTACCTTAGCTATCACCCATACATCTGTATGCACTAAATCCAACTTACCCTCCTTCTTGGTAGGTCCAACCTTGAGGAATCTCACCCGCATCTATTTTCTGTAAACACAGTCTTCACAGAAGTCTGAATCTAACTCCTTTAATCTGGGAAACTTGTTATTTATAATATGCATGCCATTTTGAATCATATGACTGAGTCTCTAGTGCCATAAAGTTGCATCTCCATCTGCAGCAACTAAATTACAATAATCAGCACCACTGGTTAAATACAAAGTACCAATTTTCTTACCTCTTACAACCACAAGATCTACCTTGGTAACCTCCCAAGAATCCGCTATAAAAATGACTGTATAACCATCACTTCTTAGCTGACCCATTGATATCAAGTTCCATCTCAACTTAGGCACATGTATGGAATCCTTAAGTAGACATGTATTCACATTCTATATTTTCACCCGAACACAACCTTTCCCCACTATTCTGCATGGTTCATCATCACCAAGATATATATGCCCAAAATATCCTTGAATAAAATCAGTAAAGTAATGTCTATGTGGGGTGGCATGGAAAGAAGCCCCTGAATATAATACCTAAGACTCAACAATATTATCTAAAGAAATAATTAAGGCATCCTACAAAAAATCACCTGTTGCCACATTTACCTCTTTAGTTTCCTCCTTATTCTTCTTATCCTGAAGAGCCCAGCAATATTTCTTAGCATGACCAACCTTCCCACAGTGCCAACATTCCAACTTACTCTTGTACTTTGACCTTTCGTGATCATTTGACTACCCATGGTTACCTTTCCCTCTATTCTTTTGTCTCCCTCTGCTCTCCACCATCAAAAAATTTCTAGAAGTATAAGAATCTCCAGTGCTCTTCCTTCACATTTCCTCACTTAGGATCACACCTATTACATCCTCAAACGTTAGCTTTGAATTATTAGAGACTGAATTACTTACAGCCATAACTAAGTTGTCCCAACTATCTGGTAAGGAGCACAAAATCAATAAAGCCCTGACCTCATCATCAAAGTCAATTTTTTACCAAGTTTAACATACTCACAACCATATTAAATTCATTCAAATGAATAGAAATAGAACCATTCTCAGACATCTTCATATTAAATAAATTTTTCATCTAATATATTTTATCAGAGGCAGATGGTTTTTCATATAACTTCCCCAACGCACTCATAAGACCTTCTGTGGTCTTCTCCTATGATATGTTGAAAGAAACCAAAGATGCAAGGCATAACCAAATTTCCCCGAGTTCCTTTCTATCCAGTAACTCCAAATCCTCATCCGACATGGCTGTAGGTTTCTTTTCTTTTCTAGCCAAAGGAACATGGAGGTCCTTTTGATATAAGTAATCCTCTATTTGCATCTTCCACAAACCAAATTTCTGCCCATTGAACTTCTCAACCCTTGAACTTCGCTTATCTGCCATAGCTCTCACTCAAGATAAACTTTCCCTGTGATTTACCACTTCAGAAAAAAATACCAAAGCTCTGATACTAGTTGTTAAGAATTAGAGAACAAATATGCGGAAAAAATTCCTCAAATCACTGTAGTAGGAAACTATATAGCAGAAGTATACATGTAAAAATATAACAACATAAATAAATAATGCACAAAAGAAGACAAGACAAGATTTAACGTGGTTCACCCAATGTGGGCTACATCCACCAAGAACTTGCTCAGATTTTATTATCAACAAGATTAAAACAACTCTCACAGTCTTCTCTTAGTTATGAACTCACAACAGAATTCCAAAGATGCTAAACTACATCTAAACCACAATTGACACCTAATTTCTTAACCTTGATCACTCTTAATCATCTCTTGATCACTAAGACTCAAGACCTCTTGAACACACAAGATATTTTCAAGATAGCTTAACACATCTATTTATAGGATTACAATCCTTTAAGAAGTCTAAAAGCTGACCCTAGAAGTTTGAAATTTATGACCTTTCATCTTCCCACGACTGGAAAATAAAATGTCATGACCTATCATCTTCCCATGGCTGAAAGAGAAATGGTCATGACCTTTCATCTTCCCAATTCAAAGTCCACACTTCAATACTAATTTGACAAGACCAAAAACAAGCTCCACACCCAACATCTTCTTTCTTATTTTTTGTATTTCTTTTTTTTTCTTTCTCTCTACTTTTTTTTCTTCTCCTTTGCTTCTGTTTCTTTCTTCTTTTTCTCTTCTCCTTTTGTTTCTTATCTCTCCTCTTCCTCCTTTTCTTCTTTTTCTTCCTTTCTACCTCTTCTTATTCTCATTTCTATTTTTCTATTTCTTTTTTCTTTGCTTCTTATTTCTTCTTCTGCTCTGCATCCTCTATAGTCTTTTTCTATTTTTCCTCCGCATCTATATTTTTAGCTACTTCTAACTCTTTTTGTTTTTCTTCTTGTTATTTTTTTTTCTAGTATTATTTTATTTTGCATAGCTTCATCTGTGATTTTTTTTCTACTTCTTCTATATGTTTCGTCTTCTTTTCCTCTGTTTTTGAAATTTCAGATTTCTAAACTATATCTATTGTGATTTTATCTTATCTTTCTCTCCTTTGTTTAATTAGAAATCCTATAATTTCTTCTTATTTTATGTGGTTGTGGTCAGTTGCAGTCTTCTTCTTCTTCTGTTTTAATTATGATATTTCTTGTTGGAGATCTTTCAAGTGGTTTTCCTCTTATGCTTCTATTTGTTTTTATATCTCCTTTATTAATTTTCTTGGGAGTAACCACATAATGTCCTCAATTACGAACCCAATTTTTTCTTTATAGTATACTATTGCTTCAGCTATTGCCATTTTTTGTCTTCTTGTGATGGCCTCGTATTCTTGTGCTACATGAGAAATGCCTCCTAGAGATAGACATTTTTGATAATACCCATATGTTATGTTTGTCAGATGTGTTTCCACCCATGGTTATTCCTCTTTTGAAATTTGTGGTGATTCTTGTTCCTGTGGGTGTATGGGTGATGGAGTAGTTTCTCCTTCTTATTTTGATTTAGAAATTTCCTCTATGTTTTCATATTCTTATTTTTCATTTTCTATATTGGTCATGGCTTGTTTTAAAATCCCTTTATCTATTAATACTTTTCTAGTGTTTATTAATACGGTCTTGCAGTAGTATGCATTTCTTTCTTTTATATATTTTAGGGAATCCTTTACTTGATTCTATATTTTCAAATTGTAATGAGTATTTTGTCCTTTATTCTTCAAATGTTTCTTCAATTGCTTCATAAAAAATAGGCAGTTTGGATTTTCTAGAATCTATAGGAATATTTCTAATTTCTTCAACTTATGTGACCACTAGGTCAATTGAAGCATCGTATGATAATGGAGGTATGTATTATGTGTGTGGATTTGTAGGCCAAATAAAAGGTGTAATCAATGTCAACAATAAAGTATACCTCTTTATCATACCTTTCCAAAATATGATCTAAAACACTTTCTTTATTTCCAATTATTTTCCTAATTTTGATTATCCACCCTAATAATGAGGTAATTTTGGTTACGACATCTATATTTTTCATATGTTCACAATTTTTTTCCGTGTCCAGTTTATTTTCCTACCAGTCTAACAATTCCACTTTTTGGGGTAGGGTGTTCATAAAATACATTGCTAGACATATCAATATTGAGATGTAGGAAAATGTATGCTTGCCTTCTTTTATCTTCCTTGTATTCTCATGAAATTTTTGGGGCTAATAATTCATTGAGATTGTATTACGAGTGTGAATTAACCATATCTAGGGATAATTGTATACTTAATCCGTGGGCACCATATTCTCTATTAGTGTGATAATTTTTTTAAAATATGGCCTTAGCGACATACCTGAGTGCAAGATTTGTAATATACATTATGCATACCATGCACTTTGATTTCATCACTCCTCTTGCTCAGGACATATATTTTAGTGTTGTCTTCTTCTTAGTAATCACTGAGAATCCTTTGTCCCATAATCCAATAACTCGAGCCATCACTTCTACATCAATGAGATACAGTTGATCCAAATATAGCATTTGTTTATGTAACCGGATGAGAAGAACTTTAATCACATGATCTACCCTTTAAAATTATGGAATGTGACTCCATGCATCGATTTTTAACTCATTGATTATTTTTGGTTCTTCTTGTATACTAGCTCCTTCATATGAGGATCCTCTTATAAAAGTAGGGATTTTTCCACTTCGAACACTATGTGAGCGTATTCAAAGATCAATGAGAAAATGTAGTTTTACAAATCTCGTGCATTGGACAATTTGAATGGAATATGCAAGAATGCTCCTTTAGGATAGTTTTGTTTTGATTTAATTGAGTGCTTTATGAATTTCATCCTTAGAAGTTTTGTTTGTGCGACTTCAATTGGAGTATCCATGTTCTCTTCTAGATTTGCCCTAATTTTTCCATAGCTCTTTTTTCGCACTTGCGTTGATGAGTTACTTGATATCTTGTTTAGGTTTTTGGGCCTTAGTTTTTTTTCATGTGGTTTCCTTTTATATCCATCCTCTTCTACCTACCCCATTTATTACATTTTTGGTAGAATAACTCTTTGTTTTAGCCGTAGATTACATCCCGCGTATTTTCCATCTTTCATGTTTTTATTTTTTCAACAAACTTTTACTTCATACCATGTATATATATTTATTGTGTAGTATTTCATCCATTATGTGGATTTCTTGGTATCATTTACTCATTTTATGGCTCTTTATTCCTTTATTACATGTTTTCTCTTATTTCTGTATTTGATGGTTTTTCCTCTTCCTTCATGTAACACCCCGAACTGTTGTTACTTTCTCCAGAGCATTCAAGTATTGATAAATGATTTCTTCTGTATAAGGACATGTTCCTTTGGTTTTGGGAATTCATGCTTGATATGGATTGTATCCTCTTTTCTCTTGAAGATCTTTGACTAAGCCGAAATATGCTTGGAATCTTTTGTTTCTTTCATTCTTGCACTTGAGTTCAACCTGATTTCTGGATGAATTGTGGATTTATCCACCTTTATGACTCAGCCTTGGATCAGTATGCACCTTGATGTTAAGGAATTTTTTAAGTTTATTCAAGATGAACAAAATTTATAGACCTTACGAAAGTTACAAGGTCTGATTGAGTTTTGAAAGATCAATCTCGGAGTTTAACTCAGGCTGATCATGATAAATGGAATTTGGTTCTAGATATCGTAACATCAGGAAAGGCCTAGACCTTAAGCTAGGTAAGATGTTTATGTTTATACCGAAAGCTTAATTTATTGATGATCCTTTATAGGAATGTTTTATCCAGTATGGACTCTAACACTGATTGGTCGTATTTTGGGGACCTAGACTAGATTCGTTAAGGTTAATAGTCTTAACCTAAACTATTACCTATTGGTTAAAATAATTGGTAATCTAACCTAGCCCTAAAATATGAGATTAATGCTCCTAAGGGTTAACTACACCTAGCGCTATGGAAGTGAGACTAATGTCATACCCTATGATCTAACCTAATTTTCTAACCTATCTTAACTAATGATAAGAAGGGAGGGGGACCTAAGAAGGGTCGCGAGTCATGGGTAGTGGTTTCCATGGCATTTAAGAGGGGGATAAGGTTGAAGGACTTAGAATGTTGTCAGGTTTTGCGGAGGATACAAAAACTGCTAACATAACCTGACGTGGCAGTATCACCAAGGATGGGAATGTTTGTTGTTTTCTTATGGCGATCACCAACTTTGGCAGTTGATGGCAATGGAAAATAGGTGGGAGGATGGAAGTAAATGAAATTAATGAAATTTGGTTCCCAAGCATGGATTGCTTGGGAAGGCATGCAAGTGGAATATTGTTTGGTTGTTTGGTTTTCCATGCATTCCATTTTTCACTCTGCTTGAGCACTGGTTCTTCGAACCAGCCATCTACTCTGTGTTGCATGGCAACTTTGAGAGTTTCTAGCTTCCTTCTCTGTCGAGGGAAGTATATACGGCATGGAGGTAACAATTTATTGTTGTTTAATCTTTTGTGGAAGAAGAAGAGAAGGTGTGAGCACATTCAGAGGTCTTCTTTGAATTTTTAAGTGACACTATCAGGCATGATAAGCCCTAACTTTTAAAAATATTGCTTTCCTTTAAATGCTTTCATTAGAATAAATTTGTTCAGATGATTTTTGTACAGTCGGCCTGGCTGGTAGCAATTTATTGGTTTTCTTCTTTTCTTGTTGATTTGGGAATCCTTGGTTATACGTAGACCATGTTGAATCTGCTTCTTTTATCTTCTCGCCTTGCTATGAATACTATATGGGTATCATCTTCTGTAGATGTGTTTTATGTCTCTTTGTCCAACTGAGGTAATGAGTTTCCAAATTGTACCATGTTAGACATTGTACTTGATGATTTCGTGTTTGAATAATGACACAGAAAGAACTGTTGCATCTAATTTGGTTGGTTTATTGATTGTTGCTTAGTTATATGAGCTCTATTATTACTTGACAGCTTCAGGTGAATATAAAGTTAGATTGTGATGAAACTGTTAGTTCCTTCTATAAAGCTCGACTAGTTTAGTCACATGTGTAAGAAATATGTTTGAATACTAAGCTTGTACCTTTTTTGAAAAGGGTCTGGATGTTTCTATGATTATAGGTTCTGTAAGTAATGAAATATTTGGTGTAGCTGTTGTTTTATTTACAATTTTACTTGGATAATGGGAACACAGTTCTGAATAAGAGAAATATTGCTTTGAGGAACTCTGTTCCCTAACAATGTGTGGGTAATCCTAGATCTGCATGAATGGAAATTAGGTTTTGCATTTGGAGGGGAAGGGACTGTGTTTGATGTTGCTTGAAGTGACCTTGAAATCTATCATTAGAATTCATCTATTAACAATGGAAGTGCTATTTGTTTGGTATCCTTGAATTCAATAACAAAATATCTAGTGTAATGGCTAGAAATAGTTAGTGTAACCTATTGGTAAGTAATGATAGCAGTTACCCTAACTCGTAGTCTAAAATGATTCGAGTCCTGGGTGAAGGGTAGACTATTTTATTTGGATCAAGATTGTGGACTGATATTTGAACGTATATGTATTTCATTTATAACAATCTATGGGTTTTTTTAATGTGCAATTGTAAGACCCTAGGGATCTAAGGGCAACCTTTTAAACAGTTCTACCAGATTGGAGCTAATGGTAAACTTGGGTGTTGATTTTCTTGCTTTCTCTTCTTCCCTAATTGAATTCAAGATTGATTGTATATGCATTACTCCTAGAAAGTTGGTACAATCCTGAACTTGTTTGGAATGGAGATCTGAATGCCTCTGTTTCTTTCTCTTAGTTGTAAAGTATATGTTGATATAGGATTTTTGGAATACGAAAGTATTCTCTCCCTTTTTGGAAATTATCAATGCTTCATTCTTTAGAATTTTCTATATGAATTCTTCAGCATGGTCACGAGATGAATAGACTATTAAAGTTACGTGGAGAGAGTGGTAAGTGCTATATCTTGACAGAAGTCTCCTTCCCTTATCTTTAGCTATATTATTACTATGTTTGAGTAATTCAGTTATATACTTGTATAAAAGTAGTCTTGTAGTAATAGTTGGTATACTTATCAATGTTTATAAAATTATACATAAAGCATAAAGGAAAATCCATCAGTTGAACTTGCTTGAGGCTATAATATGTCTTTGTTTGAATTGTTTAAATGCAAATATGTTGGTTACATGTGTTGGTAAGATTTCATTTCTTTAATGGAGTAATTATATTAGGATTGGTACTGCCCTTGGTTTTCGGATGGCTAGGTATTTAAGATTCATTTTGTATCTTCTTATTCTCTTATGTAAGATGAATCATCTGAAAGGATTTAAGTTGAAATGGCAGCTATAATGAGAGTTATGTTTTAAAGCCATATTAGAATAGTAGAAAGATAAATAGCGTGATTCATGTTTATGGATTTGATGAAATGATTTCATTTAAACAGGTTGTTTAATGGAAACAATTGGTGGAATGCAATTGTTTTAAGAATTAGTGCTTATCATGCTTAGTTCATTGAACTGACCTCTGCTAGCAATTTTTACAGATGGTCATCGTAAGTGGTAAAGGCACGCAGATCTGATATGATGCTCAGATTGTTTAATCTGGTTTTTATGATGAATTCTAACTTGATTTCTCTAATTGTACTATAGGAAGAAAGTTATTCTTTTGGTGTTGATTATTGTATCAAAATATGCCGAAGTTCATAA
Source organism: Taxus chinensis (assembly GCA_019776745.2). NCBI lineage: Eukaryota > Viridiplantae > Streptophyta > Pinopsida > Cupressales > Taxaceae > Taxus > Taxus chinensis. The sequence goes on along the minus strand of CM034154.1, from coordinate 287,075,719 downwards.
GTTATAATTGTATGGCTTGGAAATAAATGAAATGGGGAAATTGTTACTTATGTGGCTGCATTTTTATTTGTTGAATTGAAATTCTTATGTCTGAATGAATGAGAGTGCATTTTTATTATTATATGCCATGGGAGCTAGTTGGATTCCCTAAGTAAGCCTTGTAAAAATTATGTGATTGAATACTTCATGTTTGAATAGTAATTCTTATATATTATGAATAAGGCTAAATTGGAAATTAGTCCACTGCATTTTTAGGGAAGTTAAGGTTAAACTATGCCCTGATATGTAGCTATAACAGGAAGAGTATTCTATTACTCCCTAACAATGATATAAGTCAAGGCAACGTAATTGATGGTTTTAAATCACCATGTCTTAATAACAATAAGTCAGATATATTTCAGTCTTCGGAGTTGATATAAACCCTTATAGGTTTAGTTAGCTTCCTTATGAGAGGACTTAGGGCTATTGCCCTATTATGAGGAAATAATATTATTAGGAACCGATGGACACCTTGACGAGGTCTCATATCTTATTAAACTTCTCTCTGTGAAAATTGAAGTTAATTACGTAAGGAAACTCAAAGGTGTGAAATTATGGGTTGGGAAAAGACTACCCAATTAGGAGGGCCTTTAATTCAAATGCAATTCAACTTAAGTAACTTCTTGAAGTTATGTAAATCTTTCCGAGGCAGTATTGTAGGATGTTGACACATGACAACTGCAAGGTTGTACCTTTGAGAAGATTAGGATCTTCTCGAGGATACAACAATGCAGGTGACTTGTGGCAACACCCTTTTGCATTGATTGTTAAGATTTACACCTGAAACTCGAACAAGATTTTCCTTTGGGACCAGTTAGGACCATAGACATGCTATGAGGTAGCCCTTTGAGACTCAGGGTACCTTGACACACGGGGTAACAGTGGGTGACCCAGTATGTCAACTTACCCCTAGTCTTCAAGAGCATCCTTATAACGTGAGTATGATATTAACTCATTCCTAAGTGAAAACTTGGGACAGGGGAGACTGACAGAAGTTAGTATAAGACGTTCTATATAACATCGGAGTGGGGTGAAGGACATATTCCAGATTGATGAGTATGCCGTCAAGGAATAAGAGACATGAACAGTATGTTTCAAATCTTTGGCCAGAGTATCGCAAGCTGTTGATTGCGTTGTCCTATGTCACCTATTCTAAGGGACGTGATGCCCATGAATGATGGTAACAATTATTTAGATAGGTTCCTTGGATAGAGCATTCTAAAATCCTAGATTAGGGAAGAGAACCACAAGAGTGAAGTTTTCAGATGAAAAAGCCAACTCTATAATACACATGAATAGATCGGTAGTTCACCGAGTCATGGAATGAATAGATCGACGATACACCGAGTCATTACAGCTACATATGGTTATCTGTTATAAGAATGATTGTTATAATATGTGAGTTCTAAATTATGTATTTAGAACTAGAAATCCCTAATAAAAAAAATCTTGTTCTAATGTACTCAAATGAGGATGTTACACTTCATGTCATGGATTATCTCCCTAATCCTTTGTTCCACATTTTTTTGTATTTGATCCTTATTTCTATGATTTTCTACTATTTCCTTATTCCCCAGCTTTTTTTGATGCATATTTCTTCCTTTGTTCCATAGTTTTGATCCTATTTTTTCATTTTATGGCTCACTTCTTTCTTCCTTCCAAATTTTTTCTCATTTTTTTTTTTCTGCATTTTTTCCCTTCATTTCTTCGTTGCATGGATTTTCCGTTACTTATTTCCATGGCTTTATCTTCTTTCTTGTTTGTCTTTATTGTGTGGGTATGATCCCTCCATAGTTTTTTATTTATTTTTGTTACTTCTTTTAGTAAGGAAACCCTTGCGGGTTTTCATCCTACCTCTCATCCTACCCACTGAATTATCAGTTTTCAAATAGGCCAAATTTTATTTTTATTTAATTTTTTATTATTATTATTATTATTTTCATCCCTAATGATTTAGGTGTTATATTTTTTCAATATGGATACATTTACAAATCTTGGTAATAATTTTTGTTGTAAAGTCTCCAACTTTGTAGCTCCTGAGGATAGTATTTTTTTGACAATGGAATGTCGTAGCCATCTTACCTTAAGATTCCCTAGATGTTTCCATTTACTATCTTATAAAAGGATCTTGTCTCCAACATCAAACTCCTTCTTCTTTATATGGCGTTCATGCCATGATTTTTTTCTTATTTTTCTTTTGTGTTTAGTTGTATGCAACTACGAATGTCTTTTCATCTAGCTTCTCAAATTTAATCAATCATTCAAAAAATGATGAATCTTCATTCATTCTGAAATTAATTACAACTCTAAAAATTTGGATCACAAACTCTAGAGGTATTGTGGTTTCTAATCCATACACCAACTAGAAGGGGTGTATTTTGTAAGCCTTTTGCATGTTGTGCTATATGCCCATAGAGTGGCTGGTATCTTAAAATCCCAATCTTTTTGTTCGAGAAAAAAAATCTTGGTCAAAACTTTCTCCAAAACTTTATCAAATGCTTCTACCATTATGTTCTCTTGGGGATGGTATGGTGTACTCCTATTATGATTGATCATGAACTTACTCAACAATTATTCAATGGTGGCATTGAAAAAATGCTTCCCCTAATCACTGGTAATACTTAATGGGCATCCAAACCTTGTAATAATTTTTTCATAGATAAACCTGGTTGTAGTATTAGCAATAAAATATTTGGTAGGAACCTCCTTCACCCATCTTGTTAAGTATCTAGTAGTTTTAATGATAAACCTAGAATGAGAATATTTTTTGGCTGGCTTGATTGGTCCAATGAAATATATTGCCCATTTTCCAAATGGTGTAAGTGCTAACACAAGTTTCTGTGGCATTTCATCATGTGGATTGGGTTTTCCTACTCATTGAAAAATGTCATAAGATCTAGCATGCCTATGTGCATATTTAAATAATGTGGGCCACCATAACCCAACCATCAATACCTTTCTTATTGTTTGATCCCCATCATTATGTCCTCCTAAAATTACTTCATGTGATTTTGTTAAAATATTTTTCCTTTCATGTTCCAAAGATACTCTTTTCAGGATGTCATCATGCCCTTTTTGTACAATTGACCTTGAATCAAAGTGAATGAGAAAGCTCTAGTTAATGAGATTCTCTTTTGTTGTTTGGTGTAATCTACTAGAAATTATCCTGTGGAAATAAACTGTGCTATCGCATCTAATTCTTTTGGAATTGCTTCAATCCTAAATAAGTGAGCTCCAAAAAAATCATCATCTATTGGACCTTCATCCTCTCCATTCTCTATTCTTGATAAGTAATTTGGTCCATTATCTAGCTTTCCTGGCTTGAATTCTCTAGTGAAATCAAACTCTTGAAATGACATCAACCATCTATAAATTCTTCCTTGCAATACCAGTTTGTTCAACAAATACTTCAATGGCTCATGGTTGATATAAAACACAAAAGAAGTGGCCAATAGATATTAGCAGTAGTTTTTCAAAGCATACACCATACATGGAGCTTCCCTCTCTGTTGTTAAATAATTTCTTTCTCCCTTGGCTAGTTTTATGCTTGCAAAAGCAAATAGATGGTCCATTTTTTATCTAGGTTGCATTAGTAATACTCCAATTGCAATGCCAGATACATCCACATGAACATGGAAGGGAAACTTTCAATCAAGAAAGATAAGGATAGGTGCATGGAGAATCTTTTCTTTTAATACTTCAAATGCATCTACATTCATTTGACCATGGTACTTATTTATTCATCCTTTTCTTAATTAATTCTTCTAGTGGTGCAGTTATTTCTGCATAGTTCTTTATAAATTTTTTGTGGTAGCCTGTGTACCCCAGAATTGTTCTTACATCCTTCTATGTCTTAGGAAGTGGTAGATTAAAAAACACTGATGTTTTGACTAGGTCAGTCAATAGTCCCTCTTTGCATATGATATGCCCCAATAATGTGCCAAACAAATTTAAAAATATACACTTTGTCAAATTGAGGGAAATTTAAAATTCCCTACATTTTTGGAACATCAACCTCAGTACCTAAATGTAATTTTTTAGTAATCCATACAAAGTACAGCCATATAAATATACTTCCAAGAAATTATGGATAAATTATTTAAAAGTATTAATCATTATTATGTTAAAGACTGTTGGTGGATTCTTTAAGCCAAAAGGCATCACAATATACATAAATGACCCCCATTCTGTGGCAAATGTCATCTCTGGTTGATCTTTAGGGGAAATCCTAACTTGATGGTAACTAGAGAAACCATCAGTAAATGAATATACTTCTCTTCCTACCACATTCTTCAAGACTTCTTCTATGAAAGGTGTAGGGAACAGGTCATGGAAATAATCCATGTTTAAATACCTATAGTCTACGCATATGTGTATTTCTCTAGTTTTCTTGTTTTGGATAACCATTGGAGTTATCCATTTTAAATATTTTATTGGTTTGATAATTTTGGTGTTCATCATTTTTTCAATCTCAGATTTCACCTTGACCTTTAGATTTGGATTAAGTTTGTAAGGCCTTTTCTTTAATGGTTTAACGCCTTATTTTATTTGAATCTTCATTGTTCCCAGTTCTTCTTTTATTCCTTTCAATTCCTTAAAATCCTTAGGAAAAATGTCTTGAAATTCTTGTAGTAACTCTACTACCTTAGCCACCTCCTCATTTGACCAGTAATCCACAATATTTGTAAATTTCTCCTCTCCATTTATACCAATGTTTTTCAGTTTTAATCTTCAAAGGCTGATAGTAATATTGATCTCATTCTTCCTTGGTTTCTAACACTTCTCTTCCCCCTTCTATTATTGTATATCTTATATTTTCTATTTTTCATTCCCTCTCTTTTTTTCTGCTACAAAACAACGTGCCATTTTTGGAGTTTTGCGTAAACTTACTAGTGGTTTTAGTACTTGATTTTCCAATTTTTCTTTTTAATAGTGGTTTATTACTTCTTCTAGGGTTAAGAATGAGAATATTATTATCTTCTACAGTGTTTATAAGGTGTTCAAATTTGTATCCCAAAAATTAAATTTATGATAGAAGCATTTGACAATCTGATTCCATTCCCTTGTTTTGTGTCTAATTTCTTGGTGCATATACCAAGACTGTGGTATGGGTCCCAGATTCCATATAAAAAATTGTATCCAAAATAATTGTGAATGTTCTTCACATATCTTCTAATGCCTTTCACAAACCTGAATGTGTCTCTTTTGATCAGTTTCACTAGTATATTGAGGTATTGTTACATAGTAACCCTCACTTTCCAAATATCTTGTTCTAAGAAATGTAGTTAATGAATTCTAGTGATATATTTGGTTTATGAGCTGCCCACCAACCTATAAAATTTATGGTTAGGTTAGCATCTAAGGCTTCCATTTTGGCCTTTACATTTGGAAATATTCTCTCCATTATCTGAATGTATCACTCTAAATATTTGAATCCTAAATACTTTGGTAGATTTTAGTAGGACACTCCATGACTTATCCTATATACACGTTTAATGGGTAAGTCTTCAAATGTTTCTCTTGTAGGATAATACACCTCATTGTCTTTGAATCTAAATTCTTCTTCTACAAAATAGTAACCATCATCATCTCTAAATCCAAATTCTTCTTTTATAGACTAATAATCCTCATCTTCTTCAAAGATAACATGCGTGGGAGAAAAAATGTCTAAATTAATATCTGTGGTATCATTGTCCAATGTGATTATTCGTGGTTGGATTCTTCTTACATAATGTAGTTTACTTGTCCTTGATTATGGAAATCCATGTATCCAAGCTTCAATAACATCATCTGAAGTGTCACTGTTAGCTTCACTTTTGACAGAAATTTCACCCTCTTAATTTGGTTTGAATTCTTTATCAATATTGGAAAACTTATTTAGAGTGTGCACCCCATGAATATCATCAAAGTATTCTTCTTCAGGATGGTGTCATACTTCTTCCTCCCATGTGGCACTCATTCCTACATGTAAGAGTACATGTACACATATTTCATCTTATTAGAGTGTCACTTATTCCTCTTCTGAATTAAGATTTCCATTACAATCCATGAACCAATCCAAGGCTAAGATAACATTATAAGAAGGATTCAAAGATATATTTTCTTCAACTTCAAAATTGACTCACTTCTTTATGCCCGTGACATTTACTTTGAAATTTTTCAATGCTCCTAGTGGTTATCTAGATTATAAATCTGCTAAGCTAATAAATTACTTGGTGGGTTCCAAATGAGGCCTACCAAAACTCTCCCAAGTAGTCTTGGACATAACATTTACGTCTGTGCCAAGGTCTAGTAGTACTCTGGTGATAGTGGTTTCTAATATATCAACATCCAAGTAGATGGCATATTTATGCCATGTACGTTGGGTATGAAACACATTTCTTTTCTTCCTATTCTGTCCTTCCTCAATTCTCCAGACATTAAAATTCTTCTCCTCCTTATTCCAGTATTTTCTAAATTGTTTCGATTTTTCTAATAAATCATGGTTAATTGTTAGTTTAGCTATTTCTTTTAAAGAAAGAATCTCTTCCTCCATAAACAAATTTTTCTCCTTTTCTTCCTGGGCTTGTGCTTCTTGTACCAAGGCCTTACTTTTCTCAATTTATATTATATAGAGATCTAATCTAATCTACTTTGGGTTTCATTTTTATTCACTTGAAGAACTTTCTTCTTGTGGTAATCTAATTATTTTCTTCTTCTTAGGTGCAACCTCATTCCTTATGGAAGTTCTAGTAGTAATTGTTGCTCTATATCTAGGTTCTTCTATTTGTATCCTTTGTTTTGTTTCCTTTCTTCTTAGATAACTCTATTTTGTTTCTTCCTTATTATCTTATTTTTTGTTCTACTTCCTGAGTGGGTTCCAAATGAGGCCTACCAAGAATCTCCCAAGTAGTCTTGGACATAATATTTACGTTCGTGCCAAGGTCTAGTAGTACTCTGGTGATAGTGGTTTCAAATATATCAGCATCCAAGTAGATGGAAGATTTCTGCCATGTACGCTGGGTATGAAACACATTTCTTTTCTTCTTATTTTGTCCTACCTCAATCCTCCAAACATTAAAAGTCTTCTCCTCCTTACTCCATCATTTTCTAAATTGTTTCAATTTTTCTAATAAACCATGGTTAGTTGTTAGTTTAACTATTTCTTTTAAAGAAAGAATCTCTTCCTCCATAATTTTTGTTTCTCCTTTTCTTCCTGGGCTTGTGCTTCTTGTACCAAGGCCTTAATTTTGTCAATTTATTTTATATAGAGATCTAGTCTAATCTATTTTGGTTTCCATTCTTCTTCACTTGAAGAACTTTCTTCTTGTGGTAATCTAATTATTTTCTTCTTCTTGGGTGCAACCTCATCTGTTATGGAACTTCTGGTAGTAATTGTTGCTCTGTATGTAGGTTCTTCTATTTGTATGCTTCCCTTTGCTGTCTTTCTTCTTAGATAACTCTCTTTTGTTTCTTCCTTCTTATCTTCTTTTGTTGTTCTACCACCTAAGCTAAATGATCTCATGGCCTTATATTTTTCTATTGTTTCCTCATACCATGGAATTCTGGTAAGATGTTGTACATGTTTCTGAGCATATTTCCCAAAATCTTCTGAATTAGTTCCTCCACTCCTATAAATATGCACAGCTTTAGGAAATATGAATGCATCATTGGATATTTGGTTATAAAATCTGCAAGGATTAGGTTTGGTGCAATTCCTAGATAGGTTTCCATCTTGACCACACTTATAGCAGTTCATTGGTATCTTATCTTGATATCTACCTCCTTGATTGTCTCTATAACCTCCATGGTAACCTCCATAATTGTAACCATGGTAACATCTCCCCCTTGATAATTGTCATATCCACCTTTTTATCCTCCTCGATAACCCCTCTATATCATCCCCTAAATCTGCCTCTAAATCCCTTGAGGTATCTTTCTTCATTATATCCCTGGTTATTTGGATTATAAGTATTTCCCTGATAGCCTCCTCTGAACTGTGGTTTCCCTCCTTGCTGATTTGGGTAATGAGGTATAGTTATTGTTTGTTGTGTAGGTGGTGGGTTTTTTGTAAGCATCTATTTTTCTATGGGGGGGGGGCGGGGGTTGGGTGTTGTATTTTGTCTCACAGCCATAGATCTTCTAGTATTATAATCTGTTAAATCTTTCAGTGCCTCGAAAAAGGGGAAAGTGTGATGGTAATGGTTATATGAGCCATGTGTAGTGCGATACATCAATTTATTTGTTAGAGGTGTTACTTCTAATAAGGATGTGTATCTTGGGTGTATTTTTCCCACAATCTACAAATGCCACACCATGTTCTTTTTGATGTTGGGATGTTACTAGAAGATTCCCTTTGAGAGGAATTTTGTTTAACTAAGGCTACTCTTTTTATAGTTTCCAAATGAAGAAATTATATTCTACTATGCCCTTCCACATAGGATATTGTGCACCAAATCTTGGGTTTCAAGTGACTCGTTGATGGTGAACTATTCATAAGTTTTTCATTCTTCTAGATTTCTTGCTAAAGTTTTAATTTTGCTAATTCCAACTATACTATTTCCAAATTTTTTTTTATTGAGGTTTTTCATTCTCTCCTCCATGGTTATGATTCTAGTTTGATAGCCATTTAAATTTCCTCTACTAGTGTTTTGAACTATTTTCCATCTAATGTTCCTTTGATATAGGGAAGAAGTCTATAAGTGAACCATTTGATCCTTTGTTTATCTGTGAGGGGATCCTCCAATTTCCTAGTATTAGTTTTGAATTGATGGCTAAATTATTTAACTGTTTCCTTCTCTTCCTATACAAGGTATCTCATCTTGCTCACCCCTTCTGATGATGCTTCTAGGAAATGGAAGTTTGTCTTGAACTCCTTTTCAATAGTATCCCAATCCTATTCCCTTTGGAATTTATTTTCATGTACCACCTCAATGTTTCTTTACTGAGAGTTCCAATGAATTCATTTAACTTGACTACATTATTCATGATTTTTTTTTTCCACTAGGTCTCTAACAAAAATAGATGTTCCACAACATTACTTGTATCTGAATGAAAGACTGGTAATTTGACCTTTTTTGTCATCCTTCCAACTGGTTGAGAAGGACTTTGAGGTTGATTAAATGTCCATTGTTTCATTATTTTCACCTGTCTTGCTTCATTTTGAGAATTCACTAAATGAATATTTCCTCCCTTGTCTCTTATTAATTTGATATCAACATATAGTTCTCCTACTAATTCTCTAAACTCTCTTACAGCATCTTGTCTCTTCTAACTCTCTTCTTGAAATTTGTGATATATTTCTTCTAAGATTTTAACCTTATCTTTCTAATTAGTGTTTGAAGAGGCACTTGGAATGGTGAGTGACCCATGGGGTTCATCTCCTTTGGGCTCATGTGTTTTCTGGGGATGCATATTTAGTTGGTGACTTTTCATAACTACCTTCCTATCTTTATTGTTTCTTAATCTATATCTTTCTTTTAATCCCTCATGACTCTCTCTCTTCTTATTTTGTTTTTATTTCTGTTTTTCTTTCTTTCCCCATTTATTTTATTCTTCATCTTTCTTCCTTATGGTTTATATCTTTTATTCCTCTTTTTGCCCCATATTTCCTTCTTCTTCATTTTCCTTATCTACTATTTTTATTTTCTCTCTGAATTCCTCAATTAATATATTCACTCCAGTAACATCTTCTTCTTCTTCTTCTCCTTTTTCCTTAATCATTAATGGGGTTCTAAAATCCTCTTCACCCCATCCTTTTTCCTCTAATACCCTCTTAAAAACTAGTTATAAACATCCCACTAGCTATTGTAAATCTCACATTAGGATTGTTTGTCTCATTATCACTTGTTGAAATAGACTTTCTATGTTGTATTAAACCACGAGACTCTGTGGGGTGACAAAACGTGGTTGGTCTCCACATGAAGTAGGTATATATAGCTAGACTTGATGCATCCACCTCCATTTCTGGGTGAGCCAATTGTTGGCCTCTACTTGATGTGGGTGATTCTTCTTTCTCTATTTTCTTCTCTACTTTCTTAAACTTATTTAATTTTTCCTTCCTTTCATTCATTTTCTTTTCACTTTCTTCTCGTGTTAACCTTTGTTTTTCCATCTTTTTCTCTTCTTATTTTTTTCCATGGCTATCATTGCTCTTTCTTCCATCCTCCTCATTTTAGTTACTCTTTTCAATTTAGTAATTTTTATTAATTTTCTTAATCCCCTCTTTTCCAACTATCTAATTATACCTTTTTTGTTTTCCTCATGTCTTCCTTTTTTTTCCACCCAATTATTCCTGATAAGTTATGTCTCTTGGATCACCCTCCTTCATGTACGCCATCCACTGGTGCCTTTCCTTTAAAGGAACTTTGTTGTGATTTTGATTAATCCTTTTTTGATCATCAAAATATTAATTAAAGAACGAAATTAATTTGAGAAAGTTTCATCTTTATCCACTTAAAAATTCACCTTTTTTATAATCAAAATTATTCCAACCCTATATGGCCCGATAATTATATATGAGTCTAGGGTATTCTTGTACCAGCGATCAATATCCCTTGTCAAAGGTTCATCTAAGTGATTAAGAATAGTTAAATTTACTACACTCCACTCGAAAGGTTCCCTCAAATGAAATCTAGACCACTCTATTCTTTTGGCATGTGCTAGTAAGAAAGGCCATAGAAGGTGAGGAAAATGTGACCAAAATTCCTCTCTGTACTCTCCAAGAACTTCTAATTTTTCTTCTTTGTAAGAAATTTTTAATCTTTTGGCCTCTCCTTTGACAAACTTTTGAATTTTCATTTCCCACCAATCTTCTATCTCTGTTAGTGTATGCTTCCAATAACCAGGTGGTGATATTTTTCCTGACATGCAATTAAAAAAAGGATACCTGGTCTCAGAAACCAAATGTTGACCTAAAACCCTGACAACAATGTGGGATTTAGGTCATTCAACCTTCTTTTAAGGATGTACATGGGAAAAGTAAATGGATCTAGACTATGAACAAAAATAGAAAACATATAACGAAATTCATCCCAAACTCCACTCTTTATTTATTTCTTATAAATCATTACATCAGGATCAAATACATTCATAGCCTTCTCATTCAGTCTCATATAATTCACTCCTAATAGAATTATCTTAATATGGCACTCACATATTTAGTTTTTGTGATGCACACATATACAAAGGATTAATTACAATAACTATACAAAATATAAAATATCAAAAGTCACTTCTTACCTATATTGGATTTTGTCTCGTATTGCTTTGATTTGTCTTCATTACATGGCATCATGTCAACTTCTGTGGATTCCTATAGTGTAATGCATATTTTTCCTATATTCTACAACTTTTTAGTCTTCATTGGCTTATTTAGTTAGGTGTGGATTCTTCCTTCTATATGTGGCTTCTTACTTTATCTACAACTTCATTCCTTTACCCGCGGATTCATTCCTTATCTCGCGGCTTATCCAAAATATGATGAAAACCCTATCAACATCATCCTCCAACTTAAACTTTGTCTCATCCTCAAGACAACAATTGGATGAAGAACCCTATAATTTCCTCTAAAAAAATTTCTTCAAAAACATATTATTTAGGCATCGACCACTAGAACTTAGACGTCTGGCATAAATAATAATTCCCTCACTTGACTCACCTAGCTGGATTTATGGGATGGAAAATTGGAGACTAAAGGCATAAACCACCCAGGAACTTAGACATCTAGCGTAATGATAGGTTCCTTTTATCAATTCATCTGAATGGGTATATGGGACACCCTGTCTCTTACTCTTATTCATGGTGTAGCTGTAGGGATAAACTTAGTGACTTGTGGTATGATGTTCTTATCAAAATTATACCATAATTATATGTTTTCCTCTATTTGTTTGGTCCACTCTTGTAGCTGTGTTTTTTCCTAGATTAACTAGATAATATCATATGGTGGTGATTTTATTTGTACTTGACTCCATCTGTGGTGGGTGGTTTTTAGCTCTTGCTGAATTTGAATCATATCTCTATCGAGTGACATGCTACATTCATGCATATCGAGTATATTTTTATCATGTGCCCTTTGATGTGTTTGATATTTTCAGTTATTTAAACTATCTTCCTTCTTTGTGAACCATCATTGTCTTTACTGATATCATAAATTTTATACTCTATATGAATTTTTTGTTCCATCTTGTCAAGCTATGATTTTTCCTTCTAAGTTTCATTGGGCCACCCAATGGTGTATGTATAATAGGATGCAACATTTTATAATTATTCCTCTGACTTAGTTATTGTTGTTTGCATTTATGTTCTTCTTTTCTATTTTCTACACTCTGGAGTTTGAGGATTTGTTGTTTGTAGTCTTGTACTTAATTTTTTTGGATTTTTTTCTTTTCTACTTCAAGATTTAGTTTTCCTTCTTGTAAAATGTCATTCACTAATTTTTCTGTAGCCACTTCTACTTGTAGTTTGGGATCGGTATTAATGTGGGGTTTTGCTATTTGGATGGAAGTTAACATTTTCTACATAGTTTCTTCAAGATCTACACACCGTTGCATCCAATCCATTTTTGCATTCTATTCTAAAATTTGACCACAAGTTGTATTTTGAAATGGGGATAGTTTATCTAAGTGTACTTTGTACCCTTATGTATTTTGTTCCACAACCATTTATTACAATTGTACTTAGTGCTCCTTTTTCCTTTGTTGTATTGCTTGTTTGATCTTTGCCAAGGAGTTACGGGGTGCTTCTGTTGTCACCATAATTATAGATGTTTTGATATAGGAAGATGTTGTATGTATTTCTTTTTCTTAATCGACAAACCTTTTTTTAAATTTTAATATTAATGTTTTAAAAATAATTCCTGATCATGAGCCTCAACAATAAAAACCACAAATAGATAGGAGTCACCAAAATCATGTAATATAACACTACCATCGTAAATCACTATTATTGTAGAATGTATGTAAGAGATTCAAGTGAACATATGAGACCATAACTCATAAGATAGATCATAAATAAAGGATTTGTCTTTCCACATATTCTGATTTATCAATCACAATAGAATTGTTTAGAGTAAGGTGCTAAGGAATAAAATCAATGAATAAACCCAAAAAAAAAAAATTAAGAGACGATATATAGAGGAAATATAGATGAAATGTTAGTAAACTAATACATTAGGGTTAGTTATGCCCGCCTTCATGGTGGTAATGTCTACCTTCATGGAATCTATCTTTCCCTGTAACTGGTTGATGGTTCCCTTGTAGCTATCCATGTATATTTGTATATATTTTTTGTTTTTCTTGGTTTATTAAAAGAGTATAATCTACTTCCTCTTCCTTCATTGGTATCAGAGTGAATCTCTTGGAGTAGGAGTGGAATTTTATTTTTATTCATTGGAGTAGTTTGCACTTCCCCTCCTACGTGGAAACATCATATTTAAACATTTTGTTATTCATCAGTGTAAAATACCATTTGGAAGCATTCCTTGGATTTGTTGTTTGGCGCTATAGATAACATGAAGATAATGGAATTTTTTTAAGATGTGAAAATTAAAAAATGCAAGGCAGAAGACCTTCCTTCGACTACTTGCGTATTATATGTGTAAGCACCCATAATTACGCTTGAGCAATTTAAATACTTAAATTGCATGAATCATCTCTCTTTTGTAAAATTGATGACATATCATCAAAAGCGCTCGTATTCTCTCTTATCATTGTTAATTAATTACACTGTGGTAATTAATTAAGTCGCCTATCCAAGAAACAACCTAATTAACAACCTTTTGTTAATAAATCACCCTTTCTATTTGGACTAATTAATTATTATTAATTAATTAGCTTTCTCCTGCATTTAACCAACAAATCAATATTTAATTAATTTAATCCCCTTCTAAATAGCCTAAATTGTAATAATATTTCTCTAATTAGCTTCTATGAGCTTACATCTACCTATTAGTTAATCACCTTTGATTAATTAAACCACCCCCCAACTCCTATGACTTTCTAAGTATAAATTAAATCCTTCTAAATTAAGGTTACCTTTTATAAAGCAACCTTATCCATTCCTAATCTTGTTTTACCTTTATCCCACATGCAAAGGGATGAAGTGTTTACTTTACCCATTGGGCTATATAAGGATCCCTCCTTCTACCTTTATACCTACACCTAAACTTCTTGAGAAGAAAAATGCAAAGCATATAGCAAAATGAACTAAAAGCTTTCCTTTGTTTTCTTGAGAGTTCATCATCTTGGAGAGTTAATCCTTTTCCTAAGTGCTTAGGTCATATGGGAGGTGTCAAAAGGGTCTTGTAGCCCAAATTTGAAAATTCCTCATTCCTAGGTTCTTGGAATACCAAAGACAACCATTTTTTATTGCCATGGAGCAAAGAGAATAGAGGATTTAGACACTTAAAATTGTTAGTTTCAAAGTTTTGAATATGATGAATGTTAGTACCTAACCTTGTTTAGTTCTTATATTGATGGTGCTTAGTATTTTGTTTAATTTTTGCTAATTAAGGCTATTAGGTATTAGTCTTTACTTACATTAGCATTAGTTTAAAATAAATCATGCACACATTTGGCACGCCCGGTGGGACATTTTGTCCATCCTCCATTAATGGAGTCACTTTGAAGCTTTTTGTTTTAGTTTCTAGTTTTTTTAGTTTCAATCTTTCTAGATTAGTTTCAAGCTTTCTAGATTAATTTTTCAAAGTTTTTTAGATTAGTTTCAAGTTTTTGATTTCAATAACCTTTCTTGTTTTAATGGCTAAAATTAGGTTTCCTAACTAGTTAAGCTAGGTTTGTCTTATTTGTGTGCTCTTTGCAGGATCAAAGGAGGTGAAGTGCTGCCAAAATTGAACCAAATCGATAAAATTTTGATATTTTTGAGATTATTTTAGAAAAATCTCATGTTTTTTTAGCCACCTACAGGAAAAGGAGTGCACATACCATTCTGTGCACATAGGTACAACTCTAACTATCATTTTTTGACAGAGATGCATAGGCACCAAATCCATGGCACAAGTACACTGATAGTGGCACAGGTACACTAATAGTGGCACAGGTACACTAACAGTGGCACAGGTACACTTATAGTGGAACAAGCACCCTAACCTTGGTGTAGGCATCATTAGCAATCTTCCAGAGGCCGTAAAGTTTTCTCCTGAACTTGAAATGAATCTATTTTTGTTGCGTTAGAAAGGTATTGAAGTGAACTACACAACGAAAACATAATATTTGGGTTTTAAGTTACCTAAAATTTAAGGTATTCATTTTATTAAACTACTCATTTCTAACATGTCTAAATGCTTTGGAAAATTTGGTCTTTGATGTTCTAACACCTTGCAAGTGTTATTTTGAATATAACTTCTATTTTGTAGGGTGTTTTTACATGTTTGATGGTGATTTGACTTGTTTAAAAGGTTAATAAACATTGCATGTTTAATCGTGATATTAGAGTCGCGTATGCTCTTCCCTCGCACCTTTTAGGTGATCTTGAAAATCAGAAACAATTTCTATGTCTCTTTTTTGTTTTGAAAAATACTTTTTCTTAAAAGAATGAATGTCAAATTTTGTTAAAAAGAACAAATATTTCATTTGAACTAAGTGTTTTCCATTTGTTATTTCATATTTGGATTCTACTTTGTGTATGCTCTTCTCTTGCGTCTTAGGATGATCTTGAGAATCATAAATGATGTTTTATCCCCTTTAGTCTTTTTTATGGAAAATTACTAATTTGTTGTGTAGAACCACAAATGCTTGTGAAAGAAATGTGGAATCAAAACAAAGTCAAAAATACTAATATAGTTTTCGTATAGGTTGCCAAAAGGT
Organism: Taxus chinensis; assembly: GCA_019776745.2. NCBI lineage: Eukaryota > Viridiplantae > Streptophyta > Pinopsida > Cupressales > Taxaceae > Taxus > Taxus chinensis. The sequence continues at coordinate 287,059,877 of CM034154.1, read as the reverse complement.
GTTCAAGAAAACCACATCAAAATTAAACAAGATAAAAATAACACCATATTCAAAACACTATCTTGGAGGCTTCGGAAAAGGGTATGTCCCTATCTGCTCAACTGTAACATAACCCCTTTAGCATAACACCTTAAGCTACAACAATGGGGGTGGTACCAGGAACCCTAAAGTAGTCCACCACTATGTAACCTCATGGATGAAATAGGAAGTGCCTTGCTTACCCACTTGACTAGTTTTCCTTGTGAGTTAGCGTTACAAAGTTGTCATTTTGTGACCCTGGCAAGAGTACACGATGGATGCAATTAGTGCCCACTGTACTTGAAGGGGGGAAAGCTGAGATACTCCTAAATTAGTCAGTGTGACTTTTTAGGTAAATTTTACCCACTCTTAGATGGATTTGTAACACCTAGTTGAGAGATCTTATTAAGGAGGAAATTTTGTCTTGAGGCAAACTTTACTAGTCCTTTTTCGTGTCTTGGCCATCAAAAAGTGATAACTAGTTTGGATTTAGAACCTTGTTTTTCAAACAAGTCAAAGAATCCACTTAACTTGGATCTAAGTGCCTTCCATCATGGAAATTAGACAATTTTTTACTTATCTTAGCTTCTTTCTCACCTTCACACGAGGTGAAGCTCTGCTCAAGTAACAATTTTTTGTTCTTGTTTCCCATTTGGGGCAACAGAAGGCATCTTTCAAGAGTGCTTTCATAGATAGTGTTCACCACTTTTTTGTCCATTTATGCTCATCCATGTTTACGGCTAAGTTTTTAAATGTCAAAAGTGTGTGGATGCATCCTTATATCTTTGATGGCCACTTGATCTTGATTTCAAGATCATCATCATAGTTCAGATTGATTCATCATTTGATCTCCCTTTGGCGTGTTACCTTGTTTGCATTGTCTCAACATAATTAAGATAATTATGTCATGTTTTTCATAAATGTGATCTAAGTATCCACATTTTTGTGTTATGCTACACACATTTTAGCACATACTTAGTATACTTTGACTTATTTTTACTTCAAACATTGTCCAAAATTGTGAAGAGTGTCGTTTACTTTGTTTGTGTCATTTCGACACCACTTTGAAACTAATATCTCGATTCTTTGTGAAGCTTGATAGACGTGTCCAATCAGTGTTTTTTTATTAGATTAGGAAAAAAATAGGGATCGTCTCCCAGGCTCCAATACAAAAGAGAGAAACGTAACTAGAAACAAAATAGAAAGAAACCCCAGAAAGATGAGTTAAATAGGCTTAACTCTTACATTATAGGATCTGGACCCCAGAGAGGAAAAAAAATACCAAGAAGCAATAGGGCACCACAATTCATTAGTATTCCGCACACAGTTTAAAGACCAAAGAAACCTCCGCGACAAGAAAAAAAACCACCAAAGGCCCTAGGTCAGTAGCATCTGTCCTAGATTCCAGTACCATCCAACACCTACTCATCCTCCGAGCTACTTATGTGAAGGTTGAATCTCCTCATTTTCTTTTCCTCTTCAATCTCCTCCACTCTGTCAATCAGAACTTTAACCTAAATCTCCATCTCCATCATTCTGTGTTTTATCTAGACCTGATCCATGCCCATCTTCTTTGAAATGTTGATGATGTTCAGGATGGACTCCCTTTACCCCTCATTCACATCCTCCATGGCTTTTAGGACCCCCTTCTAAATGCAACATCTTCCTACTCCATTCTTAAAAAAAAATGGGGTCTCCCACACATTCATTCTTCTTGGAAGAACTGGCTTCACCACCACTGCCCTCATTTTTATCTTGTGTCCAATTGGTGTGGTTACATGGCTTACATTTGTAATCCTTTCCCTTTACCATTTAGGCCTTGTTTTTTTTTAACTTATCGTGGTATCCTTTGATTGGGAGTTGCATCTACCCTTTGTTAATATTTATGCCTTGTTCATTTCGAGCTTGATGTATATATTGACATTATGTGGATCATTTTTGCATCAAACTATCACTTTGCACACACATTTGCATAGGGTGTATTTCCTTGTTGATTGGATTTGTTTTTCACACTTCCATGATTGTTCCTTATGATTATTCATTCAAAAAATTTATTTTCTAGGACAATCCATTTTTATCTCATTGATATTGCATCATCACGATGTCTATTTTCCTTATACCTTCTTTAGAAAATCACACACGCATATCAATACTTATGAAATGTCTAGTTGGTTGTCCTTATGCTACCAAAATAAACATTTCACTTCCTTCCCTTTGAAGGATTTCCATCACACTATCTAGATCTAGACATTTGTGTTTAAAACAATGCCAAAAATGACTGACTATCAAGCGGTTCCCCATACTTACAAAAATACGGAACCTAGGTTTAGCAATTTAAATCAAAAGATTCCCATTAAAACTAAACCTTGTTTGGTTCTTCATGTTAGAGAGCCCATATGGGTAACTCGTTCCCCACCTTCATCTCATAGTTAGTGGTATGATTTGGATGCTTCTGATCCAAATTATTATTCGAGTTCCCCCCACTCTTCTTCTGATTCTAATCCAAACATTTCCTCTTCTTCTAAGGATTCCAATCCAAACCTTTCTTCTAATTCGTATGATGATTTAGATTGAAACTACTACTTGGATCCAAACTACTATATGGATTCATCTAATTCAACTCCTAAGTCATCTAATGTGACTCCTATGTCATGGTCCTCCCTATCTTCTTAGGAACCTCTTCATCATACATTTAATATGACTCCTACGTCACGGTCCTCCCATTATTTACAAGACCCCTTTTATCACTCACCTCAATGACATCTTCTTCCTTTGAAGATACGTACAAATCCAAATCCCTCCAATCAAAGATATAATACAATTCTTGAATCACAGTCCTCTCTTTCTTTGCAGGATCCTTATTATTATTCTTCTAATGAGATTCTTGAATCACGGTCCTACCCTTCTTTGTAGGACCTTCTTCATCAATCATCCCCAATAAATTTTCCTTCTTTGAAGATTCATGTGATTCAAAGTCCTTCGATTCAAACGTCTAAATCGACCCATGCATAGTAATATAAAAAATTTGGACTTAATCCTACTATTTTACAGATGATATACCATCATATAGGTAGGTCCAAACTACCTTCTTCTACTCCTGAGGCATCTAGCTACACATCTTCTTCATCCCCCACATCATCTTCTTCCATCAATCATCATCAAACATCTTCCAAGTCTTCCACACCAAGTGAACCTCTTTCTTCCAATCAACCCCTGGTGGTCGATCAACAACTCATACCAATTGATCTTTTTCAGAATGAAGAAACAATCAAGGCATTTATATGGGCATATTAAGATATTCCTTTAGTAGATTACAAGAAAGGATTCTCTTTAGAATTTGATGCGTCTGTGTATTATGAGGAAAAGGTTGATTGCTTTTATCAAGAAATGGAGGAATAGCCTCAGATCATGCAACTTGATCCTCCTCTTATTCTTCCATTTTCACATTCTTCATTATGTGATGAAACTCCTTGGTCTTGCATTAATCCATGGCCTATATTTTCATCACCCAATAACTCTTTGTCTATTATAATTCCCCAATCACAATCTCTTATGGGGTCAATGCCAAGTAGCCCTTCATCTTCATCAGAGTGTGGGTCACCTTCTATGTATCCCTTCAACTTTTATCTATGGGTCACGTCCTAGTAGCCGTTCTTCTTCTATTCTTGGGCCAAATCCTAGCAACCCTTCATCTTCTATCTATGGCTCACCTCCTAGTAGCCCATCTTCTTCAATTCTTGGACTGTATCATTTTAATACATCACATATTTATTTTATCAATGGTTGTGGCAATCCCACAATCATTTCTCACATCATTTCTAAACATCCACGTTCACTTTCTTCTACTTCTCAGGATCAAACAAGTCACGTGTTAGCTTATAAGAAACCCAAATAGGTTCATTATCAAGCTAAGATAAAAACTTCCAAGATCTCTATAGCTCCCAAAAAATCAAACAATCTTATGGTTAAAAATCAAACACAATTCAAGAATGCAAATAAACATAACCATCAAGTATGGAGCAAAGTGCATAAACCTCTGGATGAGGAATTAAATCTCCCACATATGAAATCCATGTTTCAAAAAAAACCATAGTCATTTGTTGAGTATGAGCTCACCTTGATCATCGAGACCGAGGATAACATTACTCTAGATAAACAAATGTTCCTAGTCTCCCTTATCAAGGAAGTCACAAAAATTGTTGTTGGATCTTACCACAAAGAGTGAATTTGTTAGTCCCAACCTCTTAAAACTGTCAAAAATCTAAAAATTCAAATAATTCAAAAATACACAAAATTTTGAGAAAACAAAACAAAAATCAAAGGTACAAAGATCAAACATTACAATCAGGTATTGCGTACACATGGATGTTTCTTTCTTCCCTTCCTAGTTGTTCTTCTGCAAGTCTTCCTATCATTTTCATCCCTTCAATGATATTTTGGTTAGCCTATTCGCATGCATTTTGTGACATTTATCTCTAGGGTGTCTGTTTAACCCTGGTATTTTTCAAAAATACACAAAAATTTAAGAAAACACAACAAAAATCAAAGGTACAAAGATCAAACATTACAATCAGGTATTGCGTACACATGGATGTTTCTTTCTTCCCTTCCTTGTTATTCTTCTACAAGTCTTCCTATCATTTTCATCCCTTTGGTGATATTTTGGTTAGCCTATTCACACGCATTTTGTGAAATTTATTTCTAGGGTATCCGTTTGACCCTATTCTTTTATCACCTTGGTAAATTAAATAATGACTGACCTCTTAAAGATCCTATCACAATCAAAATCTAATAAACTTTTTGTGAAGAAATTTTTGATGTATTTGTGGAAACTAGCCAATGTCGTCATCGGAATCACTACCACCTTCTTCCATCAAGTCATATGTGGTTCTTAACCCCTTGTCAAACAAGAGAGCTGAAATAAGTTTTCAGAAAGTAAAAGAATCAAAATCAATAAAAAATCAAAAGCTAAAAGCTACAAAGAAAAAGCAAATTTATATATTACTCTCTCTTGGGGTATTTCCAATAATCTCTATCGGGGCTATGGATGCCTAAATGGAAGTAGAGAAATGTTGATATTAGAATCAAATGCATCTCCGTCGGGGCTATGGATGTCTGGCTGGCAGTGGAGCAATGTATGGCTATCCTTCCACCCTTCATTCACAAAATCACCTTTCAAAATCAATCATCCCTACACTTTGGCTAGGGTGTCTTCAATTGTTGTCTATTAAATCTTCCCTTCAAGAGGTAATTGAACTCCATGTGCACACACTAGATCTCTATGAGTAGGCAGGATTAGTATGTTACCAAGTGTCTCATTTTGGACCTTGTTCAGACTCTTACTCTAGTCCATATATCTTCTCACAATTTTTTTCCTTTTTTTAATCACTTCTTCATCTCGAGGCTTCTAAGATACATTCATATCATTCACATCATTATTATACTTCATTCAAAACATCTATGTGTATAATATTACTTTCTTTCCATGTTTGCAGACACCTTTATCCCCTTTCAAAAAAACAATCTTCTCACTTCCTTTCTATGATGTGCTTTTAGGAAAACTTACACAGGGGGAATCTTCGCTTCTTCCTAGCATTTCATTGGTTTATGTTCATCATCATGTTGAACCTATCCATAATGGCCTTGGGTTCCACTTCTACCTATGAAATTTTTTCCTTTGAATACTCTTACCTAATCGTTGGGGCATTTTTGCATCTTCACCTTTCTCATACGCACGTTGCCTTATGCCCTTGTACATCCCATCTACTACTAGGGGTATCCACGCTTCCTCATCTTCCTATACATAGTTTCAAAAAAAATTCTAAAATAACAAAAACATTCATATATGTTAGAAAAATCAAAACATTCAAATATGTTTAAGAAAACTTCTAAAAATTGAAAATAATCTTACAAAACATCACTCTTTGGTTCTCAACTGTTCATGTGCGCGACTCATGGATCATCTTGATCTACCTCCATCAACAGAAGTTTGGCTACTTACTTTGTCTGTACTCTGGGGCACAACGAGTTTCCTGGTAATATTTTATAGTGAACATAGCTTTTTCATTGAACTGAAGTGTCCTCCATTTTCCCTTTGCATGTATCCTTGCTTGAGGCACCATCATTAACCCTTTTTGTTAATTCAAATAGGTTGGAATTGAAGCTTGATAACAAAAACATTACATTATGTTTCTCTGTTAGGTTAGTTTGTTTACTTTCTCATATTGCATTACATTTTGTATGTTGCATGGATTTAAGCATCTTTTACTTTCTCATATTGCATTGCATTTCGTATGTGGCATGGAATTGGTGTTTTTAGCAATGGAAATTTCTTTGTATATGGCTTTTCAAGTCATACTACACTTTTTTTCATTCTTTTTACTAAGGACCAATGATAAAGATCTCTAGCAATATGATTAAAAATAAAGTTGTTTAAAAGGAACTGAATGGATGTTAGCTCATTCTCCCTTTCTCATACTCCTTTTCTTCTATATCCCCTTTTTTTTCTTCTTCTTCAAATTATCATTTCTTCTATTATCTTTCTGTAATATTTTCAATTGCTGATCGAGTTCTTCTATCACCCCATCACCAATCGATGGGCATCCTTCATTATTATCATTTTTCTTCTATCCCTTCAATATTTTCTACTTGTTTATGCTTATCTGCTTTCTTTGAAGCGATGTTGCTTACGTCACCACAAAGAGGGGAAAATTTAGACAACTAAAATATTCTTACACTTAGCATTTCATCCAATCCAATAAATTAATGAAACTTCGTTAAATCCCCATAATTAGCTCCATTCTTGAATGCCCATTCATGACACTCTTTTGGTCGTATTCCTCCTATAATCAACTTATTTGGCCAATATCTCTCTTATTAGCTAAAAATTCCTCCTTTCAACCATTAAAAACCTCCCTAGTTCTCTCTATACCAATTTTATTAGCTTCGTAGGCTATCTATCAGTCATAATTGGTTATCTGAACCCATCCCAACTCTTAATGAGTCTCTAATCACTTGCTAATAAAGTTTAACTAGCCTAATCCTAGCTTAACTAAGCCTAAAGCATGTTTATCCTAATCTAATCTAAAAGTTATTTTTGAGATTTAGTCCCACATGCACCCTAATTCCAAATAATCCCAAGTGGAAAACTATAAATACAAGGCTAAGCCTACCCATTCAAACTATAACTTTACACACAAACACACCTTGTTTACATAACAAAATATCTCTCACATTTGGAGATATTGGAACTAGAAATCATTTGTGATAGCTTTAAGCTATAGAACATTTAGATCTTAGCCATAATCCATTGTTAAGAGTTCCCCCATCTTGCATCCATCCATTCCAAATATAGTTATTAAGGGAATATCTAAAGCTTGGCCATGTAGCCAACTTGGAGAGATCTCTTCACTATGTTTGGGAGTAAACAACACACAATTTGATTTCTTAGAATCTAACTGGGTTCACTTTCATTAAGATTTCATAGAGTAGAGAGTAGTATACATGTTATTTTTTGATGTTTTTGTAAAATTTATAATGCTTGTATGTTAGTTTCTCTTGTTTAGCTCTAATCTCATGGTGCATGGATGAGTTAGTGAAGATTTGATCTGGCTTTGTCTTCTTTTATTCATCTATGAGGGGCATGGTCTTTCGCTATTCCCCATATTACGCTGGGGGAAATTCAATGACTTCACCTTCTTATTCATACGTACGTGGCCTCTGCCCTTGTGTACTCCTCATTAAATGTGATGCATTGGTGTGCTTTCCATTAGTGTAAAAATACAAAGTTGTTAGAGACTTGTCCGATCTTGAGTGGACTAACAGTTGGGAACCCTAAATGAAGTGGCCTTAGGATTCAAAAATGGATCGAATAGGACCTATGATAAATCCTAGATCCCCTTAAGTTAAACCAAAATTGTTGTCTAGGAGAGATCATGTGTTTGGGAAAATGTATTACTCCACAAATGCCCAGATTAGGGACAATGGGAAGACCCGTGATATTTTTATAGAGTTTCATGATAAGAAATTCAAGGAGCCAAGGTTGTACACGAGGTTAGACAAGCATGTTAAGCTACAAGTGAATCATCTAATCTAGAAATTTAGGGGCAACAAGACTATAAATATTAACAGAAGACCCATTGAAGTGTTTTAGGATGTTCATAACTAGTTGTTTAGTTCAATTACTAGCCATGGAGTGTTCATGTTTTATTGCATTGTAAAGGAAAAGGATAAGGACAATAATGGATCTTACCCATCTATTGATTTTTTGTAGTGGCCTAGTGCCATGGTTGGAATTAAGGAAAATAAGTTATTGAGAATTAGTCTACTTATTCTTACAGATCTTATATGATGTAGTGGGTTTGTAGTAATAGCTACAAGGGTATTGACATTACAATCCCTACTACTGCTAGTTTATCTCTACTTTTATACCCAGGGGAGTGAGTGAGTTTAATTATTCAAATTGAAGGCTGGAGGATACATAGAGGTTGGAGGAAAATTGGTGTCCTCTTTTGATTCACCTATAATGGGGTCTCATCATCACTATGATGACATTTTTTTAATTTCTTTATGTTGTGTACAATTTTTTATACTTAGTGAAAATGCGGTCTAGAATTATTCATTAACAATGTAAATATATATAATATAGACAAGGATGGCTATAGGGGAGTCATCAACAAGTAGATTCCATAAAGGCATAATTGACCAAGTGATTAAAATTTATTATTATTTTTCTCTAAAATTTCCCCCATTAATACATTGTTTATTATAAACATTATGTTTGTAAATAGTGAGCCCCCCTTATTTCAAACATGGTAAAAAGGTTCTACAATATCTGTGTATATTGCTCACCTTTGAGGTGGCTATACAACAGAAAAGTGACATACATGGATGATAATCAGGAAATGACCTTCCTCGTACCCGACCTCCTGAGGTTGTGATGAGACTGCTAGTGGTTTGAAATGCAGGAGAATTAGATGAAGTCATAGCTAGGATTATGGTCAGTTTTCTACAATATAAAAGCTACATGTGAGGATGAGAAATGAAAAGAAACATTCCTAAATCTAACTATGGGAGGATTAGTGACTAAGATCTAGTAGTGTGATCTCCTCATAGCTGGAATGAGAAAGGGGAGATTTAGAGGCTATGAGCGGGTAGTGTAAATTCCCTATGGTTTATCCTCCTAACTAGGATCTAAGTGTTAATCTAGTTTTGAAGTCTCTAAATTAACTTAAATTGAAAATAATAATTTATACTACTACTGAAAGGAAAACTAATCTAAACAAAATACATGATTGCAACATTATAATTACACACAACAATTAAAATACTTCTATACTAAAACTAAACAAGTGAGATAACCTGGTGTGGTTATTCACATGTGCAAATGTGTGAATCTAGATGAAAGAAAACTAATTAAATTAATTGAAAACCTTCAATCTTATCTCAGAAGTGAGAAACAAATCATAGATTCTCGGAAACTATCATTCCCCATAGCTTCCCTAGAAATATTGAAAGCGAGCTTTAACTGAAATAAAATGATTCAATAGTCTATTTGAGGGTAAGTGCACCAAGTTGGGGGACAATTAAGTGGACATCAAATTCTGAATTTTACATTAAAAACAGCAAAACATCAAATTTAGTCTTCCGCGGACTTGAACCATGCCAAAAAGTAAAAACTATGTCATAAAAATGGTACCATTGCATAGGGGAGACTATTAGCTTTGTAGAAATACTGATTTTAAAGTGAATAGAAGAGGATAAATATCATTTTATAATTTTTTACTAATAGTAGGTCTTTAAGACACTTTTTCCTGTGAATGTTTATGTCTACGTTTAAGACTGCAAAATTTGTTTCACTTATCAGAATGTGATAAAAATTATACCATCCCAACCGTGGTGAAATTATATACATGTTCAAAAAAAATTTTATTTGATTTCAATATTTTTTGATGAAGTTATGGCGGGCAAACGGAAAGTGCTCTGTTTTCTTTATGTTTTCATACCACTTTCACGGAAAAAATCATAAAAAATAAAATATTACTCAAAAAAATACAAAATAAAATCCATCCCAAGATAGATAGTGGCATATAACTTCTCACCAAAGGAAAAAAATATATATCAATTTTTGGTCATCCAAATTGTGGGCAAACGGACTATAATCTTATCGGCGTTTTTAAAAAAAAATACCAAGTCATTGAATTTTGAGTGTTTAATATAGCTAATCTTGTCCATTTTTTACAAAAATTAGTATTTTAGAAACTAGATTCCGGATGCTACAATTCATATTAATATAATTTTATCTAATTTTGAGTGTATGTATTGCTAATAATCCCTACAAGTTGATATTATGTTGTTATTTGCAATATGATGTCCACGGATGACCCTATATTTGTCCATCAACTTCCTGCACTTACCCTTGATATGTTTGCAATTATAAATTTGATGATTTAAACTTGGAGTTTACAGAGCAGAGGTAAATCCAGTCATGTTGTAGCTTTTCCGTTAAGTTGGATCTCTTTTTTCCTTCATGTTCTCATGAATCTATAAAAGTGGGAATGTGACAGTGGCAGCAGGAGAAGATGCTCAAATAGTGGAAGCTTGGATGTAAGCCGAACAAAATGGGTGTAGGAGATGGATAGTGCAAGAGAACAGAGATTGACTATTCAATTCCTAGTGGGATTATTACAAGGATACAATTCAAGCATAATGAAATCTATAAGAATTATACTTCCTATGACAAAACAACAATCTATAATTCTAATCATAGACAAGATTCAAATGGACATGATCTAGGACCATAATTGTGGAGCCTTGAACTAAGAGGCTGAAAGCTTATAGGAAATCTTAACTTATTGAAACTTATTGAAGAAATTTCAAAAACACACTGAATAATAACTCATAGAAGTTGAGAGGCCATTTTCTTGTAAACAAGCTTGGTATTTATAGCATTTGGATTTACCAGAGGGTAAGTTTGAATTGAACTCTTCTATTATAAACAATGAGAATTTACTATTTACTAAAACTTAAATGCAAGCAAGAGTGGTTGAGAAATGCGAGCGCCACTTGATTTTTCACCTTGACGAAAGCATCAGAAAGTTCTGGAAAACACACACAGGACCGCCGCCCTACACAGGGTAGTGGTTATAGGACCGTCGCCCTATCCTGGGTGGTGGTCACGGGACCGCCGCCCAGGCAGGGTGGTGATCTTGAAACTAAAGACCAAAATGCAAGAAAAGAGTGAAACGGGGTAAAAAAAAAGCATGTGGAGGCTGGATATGGCATTTTGGGATGTAGATGTATACTCAACTTGATTTTTGTATTTTGAACACATTGTGAAGAGATATGAATCATCATTGGGGTTTTTGTAACCTCTTTCTGATAGTACAATACATACAATTTTGGGTACGTACATATTTCCCCCTTGGAGAAGTGTTTTAGCCATGAAGGGGCATAAAACGGTGGGTTTGAGTATGGAAGTCCTGAAATGGGTAGTTAGAGTCTATACCTGACATGTCTGTGTGTCGTAATGTTGCCATCCAAATTCCCGCTATCTATAAAATGAAAAGGGGACTCAAATGTAGATATATAAAATAAATCAAAAAATAAATACGAAATTAAAATGAAATGAGGACTCACCATTTGCATGGGGGATAAGAACTCACCATTTACTTGAAATCTACGTAAGAACACTCAAAACAAGATTAGAATACTATATATATATATATATAACGAGCTCATTTTACTATTCATTTGTGCATATGGATTTGGTAATTTTTGAGCTCTGGGACCCACGGTAACCATTTCTGACGAGAGTGTAGTCAAAACATTTGTTGCGAGATCATGATCATGCCTCCAAGAGTAGGAGATTAACCCACGAAGTCTCAGGTTAGTTTTTCTCAATTTATCATTTTTGAACCTAAAATATAGAAATGTTGAAATCTTTGTCTTGGGGGGTTATTTTTGAAAATGTTAGTGTTAAATGAGTCTCTAGGGGGGGGCACCCATAGGTTAGGTTTTTATTTTGTCAAAATGGTGTATTTTTGTTGTTTTAAGCATTTTTATGGCTTTTTGAGCATTTTGACCATGCCTAGTGCATGATGACATTGTATGTAAAACACGATTCTTACACACACACACACACACACACACACACACATATATATATTTATATATATCTTTTTGGATCTAGATCTTATTTGTATCTAGATTTTTTGTGGTTTGTTTCCCATGTGCACACTAGATGTTTTTAGAATCTTTGTTTTTATATGGTTTTCAGAATGTATGCAATGGATGACAAGTGATAACAAGTGTTGAAAAAAAAAATTCTCTTTTATTTTTTTTTGTAATGCTGATATGTGATGATGCAAACATATTGTAGTACTAAACTTTTGGCTTCTTTGGGCAATGTTTGTTGCTTCTTCTTGTTTTGGAAAAATGTGATGAATATGTAGTGATAATGAGATGAAATTGCCCCATTCCTAACTCCATGCAACGAGTAAGATGAAAGGGCTCAACACCAAGAGTTGGGAAGGGCACAAATTGTATGAGTTTGATTGAATGGAAATGATGAGAGAAAGACAAGGTATTGACAGAAATCAAATTTAGACCTGTGTACTTACTCTTACTCGAAACTACTACATAGTTCAGAATGCAAATTAATTTCTAGTTTATCTAGAATTAGATCTATGGATGTCAACTTGGTTGACAAAATATGGTTTTGAGGATTTGATCTCTTTGGAATTTGGATACTTAATTTCACTTAATGCACTTTGCTTTAAAATATTAATATTCATTAATTTTCATGAATGGACCCCCTATTCCCTACCCCATGCCACTAGTAAGAAGTATGGGCTTACCACTGAAGGTAGGACATAGGTGAGTAAGGGCACTTATTTCCTTTCTCAACCTCAGACCACTAGTAAGAGATGCGGGCTCATCACCGAAGGTTGGTGGGGCAAAGAAGTGTGTAAAAATAAAATATTCTATTTTGTTTAGTATTTTTTATTTAATTTGGTTTTGACATTTCTGATTTGTGATTTTGGAGTATCCTTGTTTCAAATATATGTAAGAAGGATAGATGTGACACCAAGAAGCTTCTAGAACAGACAGTAGGTAAGAAAAACTTAACCTAGTAGAAAAGAATGAGTATGACCAAGTATGCAGTCCTTGGTATGGTTTTTATCAAGAATTTGTCTGTCGAATTGATGAAATGATTTCAAAACTATTTGATGATATTATGAAAATTAAAGAGATACGATTGTAATGATTTTTCCAATATTTTCATAAGCTTGAAATAAATTGCTTGAGAATAAGTTCCCTGACAACAAAATTTACGAAATGAGTGAACAGAATGAAACAACTAAGTGACTAATGCAATGTAGGTAGATATAATATACAAATGATGATGTTGATGACATATGTGTAAAACCATTTAAGATGCAAGGAATTGACAATTTCATTGAATTCCTCACCTTTTAGTGTACACAAGAGATACGCACCATTTCCGTAGTCTTTCATGACTTAGTACGGGCCCAACCGTTTGGGCCAGAATTTCCTTCCTTCTTTGGTTTTCTTATCAATCCTGTTGTCTAGTCTTAGAACTAGATATTGTCAGCACATCTGGTTAGCAGAGGCTCCGTGCCATTTTTTGGTGTTTATCCTAGCCTCATCAAGAATTTCTAGTTGAGAGAGGCGTGCCTCTCTATAGGCTTCTTCTCCCAAGATCCCTTGTAGTGAGATGTGGAGACTAGGTATTTCAACCTCAAGCGGGAGGACTTCTTCTTCCCCAAATACCCATGAGAAAGGGATTGTTCCTGTTGGTGTTATTATTGATGTTTGATAGGCCCATAAGGCTGGGTATAATTTTAAATTCCAGTCCCATTTGTTCTCCTTAACTGTTTTGAGGACAATGGATTTTAATGTTTTGTTTTTTGCTTCAACTTATCCATTGGCTTGGGGGTAATAAAGAGAGGCCATATGAAGGTTTATCTTGAATTTTCTACATAACTCATGAACCTCATCATTCTTAAAGGATGTGCCATTATCTAATATAATGACTTGTGGGACACCGTACCTACAAATGATTTGATTCAAATTTAACTTAGTGATTATAGAACCTGGTAAGGTGGTGAGAGGCATGACATCTACCCATTTAGTAAAATATTTTGTGGCTGTGATTATAAAGTTATGTCCATCTACTAACGAAGGAGAGAATTTTCCTATCAAATCTAGGCCCCATGTGGAAAAGGGCCATGGGGTTGCGATTGGTTGCAGAGCTTGTGCTGGCATGTGAATATCCTAGGAGAATTCTTGGCATTTATGACACTTGCACACAAATTCTACTACGTCATGTTCCAGAGTGGGCCATAAATAGCCCATCTGATGTATTTTATGAGTAGTGGCATGGCCACCAAAGTGGCCTCCACATATCCCACTGTGGGATTCATAAATAATCTTTTTGGATTATTTCATGTCAACACATCTTAAAAGTATTTGGTTGAAGGCTTTACGATATAGAACCTATTCTAAAATAATGTATTTAGCAATGATAATGCATAACCTCCTTCTTTGTTACATTATGGAACCTTCTGGGTATGTGTGGTCCATGATGAAATTGATGATGTTAGTGTACCAAGGACATATGAAGATGGGGTGTCTGGTTTCAAAAAAATATATGCACTCATCAGGAAATTCTAGGTCTACCATATCACCTCCATCTAATGGATTGTCAGCTAACCAATCTGCAATGATTTGTCTCTTAACAGACTTTTGGTTTACAAATGTTAATTCAAACTCACCCATTAATATTATGAAATGTTGGGCCTTTTTAGATAAAGACTCTTGCATGAGGAATGTCCTTAAATGATCTGTCTTTACAATAACCCTTTTTTCTTGATGTAACGTGTAATGTCTTAAATGTTTTCATTGCAAAGACTATGACAAGGCATTCTCTTTCTACCTATAGGTAAAGTGTTTCATAATCAAGCAATGTCCATCTAATGACATAAACTGCATGTTCCCATTTATCATTATCTTCCTGAGCCAACATGTAGGATAGTGAAACATTAGTAGCCCATGAAAATAGGATCAAAGGATGATCTAGTCGAGGAGGCATTAGCATGGGAGAAGACAACAAGAAGCATTTAATTAATTTGAAGACCTAATTACATTCTTCCATCCAATCAATAATATAATCCTTCTTTAATAAATTTTTGATTGGATGAACAACAAAACTTAAGTCCAGGATGAACCTTCAAATTGTACTGAGTTTCCCAAGAAATGATCTGATACCAGACTCATCTGATGGTGGAATCATTTCAAGAACATCCCAGATTTTGGCTGGATTGACATCAATCCCTCGTGATGATATAATGTAGCCTAGAAGCTTGCCTCCTGTCATGCCAAATATTCATTTCTCTAGATTCAATGTGACATCATATTTGATCAATAGTGAGAGAATGATACAGAGTACTTCTAGGTGATCATAGTGCTTCTTGGCCTTAGCCGACAAGTCATCTACATAGGATTCCATGATCTTATGAATAAGGTCATGGAATATGTATGTCATTGCCCATTGGTATGTATCACCAGTGTTCTTAATACTAAATGGCATGACAACGTACCAATAAGTTCCCCAAGATGTTATAAACATAGTCTTGGCTTGATCCTCTTCAGATATTTTGATTTGATTATATCCCGAGAACCCATCCATGAGATACAAAAGCTCAAAACTAGTTGTTCCATCAACAATGACATCGATGGATGGTAATGGGAAGTAATATTTGGGAAAAGCTTTATTAATGTCCCAAAATTCTATGCAAATGTGTATCTTCCCATTCTTTTTGAGAATAGGGACGATATAAGATACCCATTGTGAATAGTCGAATAGTTTGATGAATCCCACCTAGAGAAGTTTCATTACTTCTTATTTCACCATGAGAGACACTTTTGGTTTCATTGGTCTCAAATTTTTCTTAATTGGCTTTGCATCTGGTTTGGTGACAATATTATGTACCACGATATGTGGAGCAATTCCTGGACCATTTCTTTGTAATTAAATGCAAAAGCCTTTTGGTGTTCCTTGAGGATCTAGGTGTGTATTTCTATCTCTTATGGAGTTAACGAGGATCCCAACTTTAAGATCTTCAGTTCTTCCTCTGTTCTAATATTTATGTCAATCATTCCTTCAATTAAGGAAGAATTTGCCTTCTTCAAATTCGGGTGGGGCCAAAGGTAGTTCCAAACCTTCTCCATTCTCTACCTCATAGATTTCGAGATTCTTTTGTGGGGGAGATTCTATAATGGGATTTCCAAAATAGGAAGAGGAATGTGGGATTAGTGAAAAATATACTACGTGATGAGTGAGATGTAGTTTTTTATAGGCATTTAGATATCCAAGAGTGAACCTATCTCTGTCAAATTGATCTAGGTTATAAAACTCATTCTCATCTTGTATATGTGTCAAAATTGGGGTTTTTGGTATTTTACGCACAAATGGTTCAATATGAAGTGATACCATGAAACTTGTATTTTCAAACTCATTTCTTGGAGTGAAATGGGAAGCTAAGGTTGCTATTGAATTAGTGAGAAGGTTTTGTTCTCGTGGGATTTCTTCGATTGATATGAAGTTGAATCCCTTGGTTAGATCTAACACCACCTTTTTATAGAGTTGTAAGTGTTCAGCTCTAGTTTCATATACTTCGGATACTTGGTTTGCAACTAATTGTGAGTCTCCTAGCACTCTAATGTTATCAATGCCCATCATTTTAGCTATGATAAGACCAAGGAGAAGGGCTTTGTATTCAACCCCATTATTCATACATTCGAAGTTTAACTTAAAGGAAAAAAGGTAGGATATTTCCCTTGGTAGAAGTAAAGATCATACCTGCCCCAGCTCCGAAATGACATCTAGCTCCATCAAAGTGGAGAGTCCAATATTTTCTTGGAAAAATGGATGTTGGGACTTTCTTCATGTCTACTTCTTTTACCTTGGTTACTTCTACCATATAAGCTTCGTCTGCTGGAAGGGAGCCAATTCCTAGGGTGTATCCCATACCCATGGAATCAAATGGTAGGAGAGTAGGTAGATCTTTCTCTAGTAACTCTAAAAATTTTGTAGTTTTTCCTAATGATACCATCTCTATGATTTTAGTCTCATTTTTAGTGTTGGAATGCCTTCGACTAGATTTGTAATTTCTAATTCTGTTCTAGGTATCAACTTTTCTTCTAGTTTTGAATTGATTGGTTTGTTAAGTTGATTTGTTGGGAGTTAAAACTTAGAGTGAATGCATGATGTCTTCTTTAAATCTTCTAGGTGTATATTGAATGGTTTTGGTTCACCTTGACCCATAAATGTTTTTCCCAGGTGTAAAAATATTATTTCCTGGGATAACATGGAAGGGATTGCCTTTATACGATGTATCCATGGTTGACCGAGAATCATATTATAGTTGGTTTCCCAATCTATAATATAAAATTTGGTGACAAATTTCTTGGGTCCTAAGGTGACTGGTAACACTATAGTCCTAATTGAAGTGGCCTTGAGGCTATCATAACCCCTTAGCGTATTTTGTGTTGTGGAACCATTTTTTCTCCATATCCTAGTTTTTGAAGAAAATCGAAGGGGACTATGTTAACTGCTACCCCATCATCAATCATTACAAATTTAACATAATTATTATAAACCCATACTTGTAAATGCAAGGCTAGGTCACCTCTACATGCAATCTCAGTGTCTGTAGGCATTTTTCTTATATCAAATATAAACTCATTATCCCTATCTAGCTACCTTAGAGGATAGACGTCACAGTCTACATGGTTTACTTACGTTTCAAGAGGAGTGATGTTAATTAGATGACCAAGACCTAATGCTTCTAAGAGAGAATCCCTATGGGTGGGAGATTTCTTCAAAAAATCCAAGAAGGAAATGTGAGAGAAGGTTTTTGTTAGGTCATTAACTAGATCGTAAGCATCTATGGGTTTTTCTAGTGTTTATTGAATTTTATCTGGTTCTAATGGGTAGGTTGGAACTAGTTGAGAAGAATAATTTCACGTTCTTGTTATGGTTTCTATGTGTAACTCGGTATCTAACTCTACTAGACCAACTATCTTGGTTTGTGGTCGAGTTCCTAATTGGGGTGCGACCAGTGGATTTAATGAAGTTGAGGATTCATGATCGTTATTTCCTATCATAACACCCTTATTCATCCCATTTGGATCTAACCTATTATTGTTAGAGTTATTTGGGAGAGGATCGTTAAAAATCTTGAGGGGTGCATTTTGAGGGGAGACTGCTCCCGTATAAGTGTTTGGCATGGGTAATGTAGAATTTACTAAAAACATATCTATAAAGAGTTATCTTTGGTCTTCTAGAAAACATTGCATGAATTTATTGTAGTAATGGAAAGTCCTAGTATCATGGCCTTGAATCTTGTGGAAACCAAAATACAAGTTGGGATTATAGTTTCAAGGTTGTTGGTTTGAAACCTATTGTGGTCAAAAACTCTGATTAGGTTTCTGGTTGTTAGAGTTAAAATTTTGAGACTATTTCCTTTGATTTTGATTCTAATATCCAATTGGGTTTCAGATTGAACCTTGTGTCTTGATTTCCTATTATTGTTGTTGTCGTGATGGATGATTAAAATCCACCGCGTTGATTTTTAGAGAAAATTTATTATTTCATTGATTGTTAATAGGTGGTGAAATGTTCACAACATTTTCCCTTTTAACCTGGTCTGTGACTCCATCAATTATAACCCCACATTTTTTTTAAGGATCTTGGGTCCTTGATTGGTATGCCCAACATTAGGATAAGTCGTAGTGTTTTTATTGGGAGCGATTAATTTCCTATTTTTTCTATATGTCTTACAACCGTTGTCTATTTCCACTTGATGGATTTAGAGAGCACTCTTGAGTACCTCATCATAAGTCCTTAGTGGGAACTTCTAGACTTCTTCCTTTATCTCTCTATTGAGAGAATTAGGGAATAAGTCATATAGTTCCATCTGATCCATGTTTAGAGTACCTGTTGATGATTAGAGGACTATACACCATCTTTGAATAAAATGAGTAGTAGATTCATTGTGCTCTTGTTTAATATATAAGAATTCCCTGATCCCTGTTCTTAACAATTTGTTCATGTCAAAATATTTTATAAATTCTAACACAAGTTGTTTAAATGAGCATATTGAGGCTTCAATGATTCTATAATATCAATCAAGGGAAATACCCTCTAAATTCTTAGGGAATATCTTAGCAACAACCGCATCCCAAGGGAGAAATTATCGAATGGTTGTGGCTATAGACACCAAAATCAGGTCACATTCCCCTTAGCCCCTTGTTAATTAATCAACTTAAACACACTTACCTAGCCATATCCACTTTCACCCCACACTAATATTAATTTAATTCATTTAATTAAATTAATCTCTATCCTCATCATAGATATCATTTAATTATCCTAATTACCTAATTCCCACTCCTCCACATCACCAAGACACCTCACCTAGCCACCTCACCATAAACCTACTCGTAGTATGTTCCCATAACTAATTAAGACCTAACCAACACTCTAAAAATCAATGCCTACACCTCATTCCCATAGATACAAATGGAAACTTTCACTCTTGTCTAGAGAAATAGAGAGATCTAGCAGTAGTTACAATCATGATCTCCTATTTTTAGTTAACTTGGGGAATCCAGACTTAACCGATGTCGGTTACCCCTAAACTGACACCGATCAAACCATAACCACTGTCGATCAGCCTTAATTCCCTGGGGTAACCTCATTCTCGAGGTCAATAGTTACAGAGAACAGAACACACATGCATGTAGAGGAATAAAAAAATTTCTTTCACACAGACATCCAGAACTCACTCACCAACCATCTAATACTCATTCTAGCATAGAGCTGATCCAGTCCAACAAGAAGGAGAGCATAGGTAGCCCATGTAAGAGCTCCCCAACTTTTGGTGATTCCTCCACAGCATCTAACCATTCATCATCATCTCCATTCTTCATTCATAGGCATCCAGGCCCAAATTCCATGTAAGTAGAACCTCTTCTCATCTCATTCACTTTAGTAGTTCCAGTATTTTCATCCTTCTCTATTGTTATTTACTCCCAAAACCACTTACCTATCTCCTTTGGAATTATTCCCTCCATACCCTAGTCAAAACCCTCGCAAAACCTCATCTAAATGACTTTATTCCTCATTCAGACTTGTCAAGCCCTTTGTGTAACCACAAAAAGAACCCAAAAAATCATTCTTTGATATTCCTAGAATCCCACAGTAACCAGCATCAGTTCACCTTAACCAGCACCAGTTAGCCTTCAGTATATTGGATTCATACCACTAGTTGCTAACCTAACCCATAGATCATCCTAGATCCATCCAAACCCCATTAAATCTACCCACTGGCTTGATACTTCACCTAGACCTCATAAAGACCCCACTCAACTCCCTATCAGCTTGAAACACCTCTTCCAAAACTTTTTTCTTGACCCTCTATCATTTTTTTAGTGACCGGCATTGGTCACCCTTAACCGGCATCGATCACCCCTATGCCAACATCAGTCTCTGTGTCTACCAATACAATCTATAACAGTAACCTACCTACTTGTTCCTAAGCTACCCAAAATTCCTTGTGATCTTTTCCAGATCTCTGCCAGACCTGCAAAATCCTGAAACCATTTACCTGAACCCTGGATCTTGTTTTAACTTAGCCTCTTGAATTAGATATTTCTTATTGTGTTCTATATGAGATGCCTAAATAGTATAGATTATAGTAAGATGACATTTACTTTATTTCTCACATTAACTTGTTTAAAATAGTGGATTGACGGCCTTCTAAGAAGTATCACACTTTCGGGATTTAGAATACGCTAGGCAGACCACTGCATATATTGTTTAACTCTTTCTGTGGGTCTTTCTTTCTATTTCAGGTAGTTCCTCCCAGCCAAAAGTAATCTCTCACGATCAATTGTGGATTGGGAAGTCATACGCGTGCAACAACCTGCTACCAACATCTTCAATAGGTATTCCTCCTACGCCCGTTACCCTATCTGTTTCGTAATTTTTGAAGAAATGATCTAGAATTAGGTGAAACATTTTGGCATGCCTAGTGGGACCCATTCGTGGTTCCTTACATTCATTCATTTCTAGGTGAAAAGTTACATGTATGTTTCCTTTCAAAAACTTTTTTACATTAAAATTTCTCCCTTGGAATCTTCTCTTCTTTTTATTATTTCAAAGAAATTGTGTTTTGGTGTTTAAAAATAACTCTTCTTCTATTTCATTTTCTTTGCATTAGTGAAAGATCATACTTTATCCTATTCCTCTTATTGTGTCATTGAATTCCATATTTCGATTTGGGTTTAAAATTAACTTTAGTTCATTCTACTTTTCTGCATTAGATCACATTAAATGAGGAAAACTTATACACTGGAAGTCATGACCAGCTGATGGTTGACAAATGAATCATAAAAAACACATCTCTCTCTCTCTCTCTGAGTCTTACCAAACTACACAAATTCAAAAAAAATACATATTCTTAAACAACATCTTTCCTAGGAATGTCTATCAACAATCACACTGATCATAGGATTGGCAGGTACTCCCCAGCTCATTGCTCTATCGAGTCATACTTCAGAGCGAAGCCCACCCCCGCCATAACATACTTGAAACCTCTCCTTGTAGATATCCTTCTTCGTAGGAAGCCATCCTCACCAAAAAAAAAATATTCTACAGTTCATGATTCAGTCCTTAAAATAGCATAAGCTAAACAAAAATAATAGAAAAAGCACTCGTAGGATCATATTTTTCGTAGTGTTTCTGCTTGGCTTACGTTTTGAGGTGAGAGGTCATGTTATTCATTTCTCTTATTTCCCCTTGCACACTCCTCATTACAGTTGGTGTATTCCAACTTCATCTAAGTGTGCGTGGACCATATTATCATCATTCTCAAAATTCTGGGTTTGATTCCACATTAACTTTAATTCATAACCACATTTTATTCATCAATGTTTCAATTTCACAGCGACTGGTGTCGGTCTAGCATCTATCATCGGTTACCCTCTAACCATCATCGGTTATACCCAACTGGTGTCGGTTGACCGTTATTTTGGTTGACCTACCCAAAAGGACACATATTCACCTTCTTTAACTATTTAGAGTCCCTATAACTCTCATCATATTCACTTTATTGGTAAATCTCATCACCATTTTGCATACGTGGTAAATTTGGCCTTATAACTTGTTTTTGACCAACTATCCACTTTCCATAGTGACCAGTAGTGGTTACCTATGACCGGCGTCGGTTCACCCTAACTGGCATCAATTAGCCTATGTCATTTTTTAGCTGACATTTTGGCCCCAATTCACCCACCACTGTCTATTTATCCTACCTATGATGTATTTCTATGTCACTTACAGAAAGCAGTCTTATCACATTAGTACTGGTTCACATTGTACTGACGCATCGACAAGCAAGCACCCTTATATTCCACACCAGTTGTTAACCACTCCCACCTAGCCCTTATTCACCTTCCATTTTATCACCCACCATGGAATCTATCCAACCTATCTCTATCGCTACCAGAGACGAGGAGTTCACACAACTCCTTGACCAAAATCTTTCCACCTTGCAGTTTTACCTTTCCCACTCGTCCACTCGATATGCCTTGGGTCAGTTGATATATGGCATGCCCGTATCTATCCCTCCGACACTCGTTCCTACTTCTTCTCCAGCCCCTATTAACCCCGCATTTCCTACATCTACCTTACACCAAGTTGTTTCACAGATAGGCCCTATACCCACTATGACTGTCACATCTGCTACATCCGTTACACCCGTCACATCCACTATATGTTCTGCAACCATCCAGAACACCACCTCATCTTCCCTTATTGTCTTGTATATACCTGTAGCTACACTGCCACCCCCGGTGTTAGTGACCCCTACCCCTTTTCAAATCATTTTCATTTCTATTCCACATTCCTTAGCCCCCATAGCTACTAGGGTCACCAAAACCCTTCCACCTCCATATATGTACTATAAGCAGCTTCCTGTTTCATCTATTATTCACTTTGGGTACGTACCCCTATTTCACTACCTTCTTCTCAATCCAACTATGTGGTTGCACCATATACTGGAATGCCACCCCTGTCATATGCCCAACACCAACCCTCTTATGCTATAGGAGGCACCCAGCCATAACAACCTGCCAATGACCTAATCAAATTAATGATGCACAAGATGCAAACATTGGAGTCATCAGTTTCTTACTCCCGAAACACTCTCAACTATGATGATATTTGTAATGAGCTTATACACCCATCCATTCCTATTCGTACATACACCATGCATTGGGAAATGCCTAAATTCAACCATTTCAATAGCAAGGAAGACCTGCAATAACATTTACAACCTTTACAACATGGGTGCTACATAATCTCCCACGATGATGTTTTGTTGTTAAGGACCTTTCCCATGTCTCTGACTAGACCTGCATTAGATTGGTAGAGTGGGTTACATAGACACTCTATATTTTCATTTAATCAGGTATCCCAAGCCTTCTTAGATCACTTCTCCATCAATATCATTAAGAAGGTTACCATGACTAACCTATACTCAATGAGTCAGTATGATGATGAATCTATCACATATTTCATTGCTTTCTAGCGTAGCCTGATTAATCAACTCAAATTCCAACTACCGTAAACCAAACTAATCGAGCTCTTCACATGCGCTTGTGCTAGACATATCTCACCAACCCTGTAGGTCAAAAATTTCTGAACCTTCGACGAAGCATTCACTATGCCATGAAAGCTAGAGATTCGGGCCATCAAAGAGAATAAAATCTAACTACGTAATAAGAATTTGGCATTCAAGTTGAATGATACCTCTTCTTCTTCCAAACCACAAAACAATTATTCAAAGGCCAAGGGGACCACTAACGCATTGCTACTTAAATCTGGCCAAGCTCATCCGTTAAATCAGGTTAACCCCTCATCTAATCTCTCACCCATTCAAACTTTTCAATTCAGACGGGAACAAAGGAAATATACCCCAATTGGGGAGCCTTATTCTTCTATTTTAGAAAATCTCATCAAGGTCAAGGCCATCACCCTTCCTCTTATAAAACCACACACTAGTTTTGATACTGCTCGCCCCACGCCCGCATGGTATAAAGAACATAACTTCTATAAATATCATCGAGTAAAGGGTCATACTGATAGTAATTAAATCACTTTCAAATTTTTTTTTTGAGAAATTATCGAGAAAGGAAAGTTAACTGTGGATAATCCTAATGCACCTGCCAATAAAAATATACACATATTCAAGAAACCCTTTCCTAATCATGCCCCTTCTATTGATCAAACTAGAGAGACCTCAACTCATGATATCCATACCCGCGAGGTCCACGCTAATTTCAACAATGTCCCCATTGCTTCCCAATTACCTATTATTCCTTTCATAGAGGAAATTGTTATCCAAAATTCACCCCCTTGGGTAATTTTGATAACATGCATCAGAATATTCAAGTCCCAGGCACATTGATTGATTCAGAGAAAACATCATGTTTCTGAGGTTCCCTCAGATATTTTTCTAACTCCCCTAGCCGAAGAAGGAAGGAGCAAGCTCTGAGAAAATGCGAAAAAGTTGCAGAAAGGCAAGTAGGTTGATCTAGGAAAAATCATGAAAATTGGCTAAGTCCTGCTCAAGGTCACCTTTGGGACGTGTGGGACAGAAAGGTGCGGATCGGCCGAAAAGCCTCCAGGTGGCCTGCTAAGCAAAGTGGGACAAGTGGGACAAAAAGACCCGAACCGGCCGAATCGGATGAAATGAGCACAAACAGTCCGGAAGCAATTGGGACATCTGGGCCGCGAGGACGCGAACCGGCCGAACTGGGCGAAAAGAGTCGAGGCAGTTCGGAAGCAACAGGGACATTTGGGACAAATGGACGTGAACCAGCCGGTTCGGCCAAAATCAGCACAAGGAGCACTGTGCCAAATGGGACAAAGGGACGCGCGGGATGCGGAGAGCCGAAAAGCTCGAAAACCAATAAGAAGCTGCCACGTGTCCTCACAAGAGAAAAGTCCAAAAGTCAAAGGGGCGAGTTTTCGAGCACTGATCCGAACCAATGAAATTGCGCCACGTGTCCCAGCAGGGGCCCACAAGGAAATTTCAAATGAAAGCCCACCGAAAGGTGAAGGAGAGAGAATCATGTGACCAATCAATGCGTGCCATGTGTCGTCCAGGTGGCAAGGTGCGGGAAAATATTTCAAAATCCGTTTTGGTCTGTTCCGTGCCCTAAATCTTCAGATCATCATATCTTTTGATCCAGAGCTCAGATTTGCACGTTCTTGATATCAATGGAAAGCTAGTGAAATCCTCTACATGATTCTGGGGCTAATCTCAAGTTTTGGTGTAGTCTGGAGAGAGAAAATTGAGAAACAGCTCTGACGCGTGATAATGGCCAGAGGCGACATTTCAACAACCTGTTTTAATGCTAATGGGTCGCATTCTTCTTCTGCACGACTAGAAGTGACATTTTAGCAGCCAAATTAATGAAGAATGGGTCGCATTCTCCTCCAAATCAATCAAAGATGGCAGGGTATTGGTTGGTAAGATATCCCATGCCGTTTTAATGCATCAGCAGTCAATGAGGAATGGGTTGGCATGTTTTCCCATGTTTCTGTCCCCTGGGCTCGACCCATGCAATGTAAAAAGCCAGATTTGGCTAAAAAAAATGGAAGTTGTTCATCTTTTCTGCTCTTCCCTCCCTTCTTTTCATCTCTAGGGTTGAAAATGGAGTTCAAGCCTCCTCCCTTGCTCTGTAATGGCATTTTTGCCTCTTATTAATGGAATGATGTTCCGTGCAAACTTCTGGAGCCACAAAACGTGTTTTGTGATGCATCTGTCCATCCTTCCTCGTTTTTGCTTGTTCTCTTCTTGCCTCTCTTCATTGCAGGTATCTGTGCATGTTTGAATGTTCATTGCAGGTCTGGAGGTGTGTTCATGGAGTTTTGGGACATTTTCTGTGTGAAATCTATCCTTGGGCCTGTGATGCATCTGTCCATCCCTCCCATTGCTCACCTCTCTTTGTCCCATGGCAGTTTTGATAGATGTCCAACATTCTCCTTCTCTGGTGTATCACCGTTTTAGTGTAGGCTTTTGTTGTTTTTCCCTTCTCTCTCTCTCTCTCTCTCTCTCTCTCTCTCTCTCCTTGGCATGGTTAGATTAGGATTAGATTAGCTTGCCTGCACTGGAATAGCTTGTGGCAGGTAGTTTAGGAGTAGGAACCAGCCTTCTCTGGAGATTCCTTTCTCATTTTATAGGTCCCACACCTGGAAAAAGGATTCAATGTTGTGCAATCACACTGGATGCCCGAGTGATCAACCTAGAAGCCTGATCTGCATCCAGGGGTGTTGTGATTTTGCACTAACATAAATTCTAGCCCAAATTCCTCCTTCTATATTAGAACCTACCTCACATATTCCTCCACCCATAGAGGCACACCTTTCACCTCCTTCCTCACCCATGGAGGAGCCTTCCACTAATATCGAGGCTATTTCATCTTTGGCTTCTCCACCTAGGGAACCATCACCCACAATACTTCTTCAATCCATGGAGGATACTTGTTTATCTCCTCCACCCACAGAGGAGCACTCATCATCTCCTCCACCTATAGAAGAGCACCCATTTTCTCCTCCACCTATCAATGATCTAGTAGAGATACCTTTACCTCTAGGTGAGCATTCTCCATCAGCTACCCAAGATCCTACAGACCTACTTTGGGTCTCTTACCCATGGAAGCCAAAGCTACCAAATTCCCTGTCTCTAAGAAACATTTTACAGGAATTTCCATTAGGTCCTCATTAACCTCACCTATAGACGTGTCGTTCTCACATTTATCCAGTCACTTAGATTATGTGGATAGAGGCTTACTTTGGGGTCATCTTCTACTTCTTGTCTCAACATAGATGCATATGTCACTTGCTCACTCTTCCATTATCTACCCAAATATATTTCAACCAGTCAAACCAAACACAACCAACTCTATCATAACTTCTTCTGTGACACCCATCACAACTCAACATACACCCTCACCTATAACCCAGCATACATCTAAATCCAAACCCACACCTACATCATCTTCCTCTACTAAACCTATTAATACCTTAGGGGTCACCCCAACCACCAACCTTACTCATCCACCTATCAAACTAGATTTAGCTACAGCCTCCACAGTCAACACCCAACCTAATCCAGCACCCAAACAGAAGAACCAAACCCATAGAACTCACACCTTGGCTGTGCCAATCATACCTTCATCACTTTCACCTATTTTGTCCATCTTAGGACTTCAACCTTCCAGCACAGTTAAGAAACCTCCACTCATTAGTAAACCAAAAACACAACAGCCCATTCCTTCCTCACAAACCTCTAACATATCTAAGTGCTCGACACAACTTACACCCACACCTATAGCATCTTTACCACCCATACCTCTAATACCCTCAACAAATTCTTCATTACCCACTACACTTCAGTCTCTATCCCTCACACCCCCTGCATGGCCCACGTCATCTACCTTCACAGCACCTCTGTTATCCCCCTGGGTAATTCACCCTCTTCTCCCATCCAATTTTCCCTCTAGATCTCATACAACCATATCACCTTTACCCAAGAAGTTGTAACCCAAAGAGAAAAATCCACTACCCTCCAATAAGGTAGCCAAAACAACCATACACCTTCCTACTAGTTCATCTACCATACCCCTTCCCAAGCAAACACAACTAACACCCAAGACCACTCTAGCACCCAAAACTATAGATCGACCCACTCCCTCTCCTTCAAAGACAGTTCCTCAACAATCAACCGCACCTACGTCCAAACCCACTTTCACTTCCCATTGTGACCCACTAACAGGGTCCTATGCCAAAATATTAACCAACCTCCTTGAGACTTTTGTCATCACATCACTACCACTCAAACCTTATGACCCCCTCAAACCCAAGCCAAAAGGGTTTGATGACACTAAAATTTTTGCCTACCATCATACACCAAGGCATGATGTGGATAAATAAAAGGATTTTAAAACCTTCCTTATCCAGTTATGTCCTCTTGAAGAAAAATTTGATGATGATGACCTTCTTGATGAGGACCCCATTTCACTAACACCCATTCCCACAATCCTTCCCTCATTTCCTACTTAAAAAACATGACCTCCACTCCCATAACTCTTAGAACCACACACAATATTCAAAATTAATATGGTTCGCATCAAATAACTTGCCACACCATTACCTAAATGTCATTGTGCCCAGCTAACTTCACAAGGCTTTTCTCCCCCCGTAGGTTTTGGCCAATCATGTCATTATACCACTCATCCTACACCTTATCCATTTGCAAATTCCCCTCAGATCAACATGATCCATGTCACTACCCATGCTCAGAGATACAAAGGAAAGGAAAAGGTAGTTGATCCACCATCCAATCTTATACCCAACATACCATCTGTACCCACACCTAAAATTACTATCCGCGGCCCCACATACCCTATTTCTAATGGGGTCACACATCGCACAATGCTCAAACAACTACACCAATCGCCCCTTAAAATGTCCTTATATGACCTCATCCAAACCTCAGAATCCCATAATCAAGCTCTCATGGAGGCCCTATAATATATTGAGGTTTTACTGAATGACCCTACACCCATAGCCTCCATTATCACACCCCATCATGTATCCTCTCTCACCAAATTTCCATCTTTATCCACACCTCACACTACTCACCAAGTGGCCTCCCTTAGCTTCTTAGAGGAAGAGATCACACTGCACCAAATGGATGACCCAGACCTAGGTCTCTTCATCTCTATCCACATCGATGATATATGTTTCTGATGTGTAATGATCGATGGGGGTGTTAGCATTAACATAATTTCATCTCATGCGTTTGTTAAAATGTGCATACCTAATAATTGCATGCATAAACATCCTATCATGTTGCATTCATTCATTGACGCTATCACCTTTACACTAGGCACTATCATCCTCCACATTTGCATGGCCCCCCGCGTAGTTCCAGAGTTATTTTATGTCTTGGAGGGGGGATTTCAATGTAACCTGTTGCTTGGCAAACCCTGGATTCATGTCATGGGTTATGTTCCTTCCACTTTGTATCAATGTGTAAATTTTGCACATGAAGGACACACCTATACCATTCCAGCTGACCCATCACCTTTTAAAACATGCAACATGCTTTACTGACCCAATGATGTGCTTATACCCATTAAGGCATCTACCTCCATGACCACTACTACTTTTCCCACATCTCCACTTACTAGTACATTCGCTATCTTAATAGTACATACCTCCTCCATTCCTATCGCCGCCACAACCTCCATGGCCAACCCATAAGTGACCACAGAAACCGTCCACCCTCTACATCTGGCAATGCAAAACAACACATTTCTTCCATCAACAATACAACCACCCTCATCTCCTTGGGGCGAGCTCTGTACATCACTCCATAGCTCATACTCGTGCTATGGAACCACAAATCTGCTACGCCCTGGATGAATACCGGTGTTGATAAATCCTCAGACACCTCTAACAAGATCAAGTACACCTACCTCCCTGATATCAGTAGCCATAGGATCCTGTTGACATCCTCCAGGGTGATCATGAGCTCACCCGTCAACAGATGAAAGGTATTGATCACCAAGTCCCATCTGTCGATGAGGGAAACCATCAAACTTTCCTCCTAGACTACATGCCAGTAGCATCTAACCCTAATCAAGTCCACCTCTACCACATGACACCACTCCTCATGCATCGTGCTCCCTCCTACCTCCATAAGAAAAAGTGGTGCCCAACCTCTCATATGTAACTGATCTCTCACCTGCATATAATAACAGGATCACATTATTAACCACTTACCCATATCTATAACTTTTATCATTACCTTTGACCCAAAATTCTATCGAACCTATCTACCCATACCCCAAGTCTTCATCTTTTTCAATTTTCCTTTGACCCCACATTTAGACCTAAACTACTTACCCAAACATATACCCTTACCTCGCCACTTTACCTATCCATCCCTACCCTTCCCTATCTACCTTTTACTGTTAGCTCTCTTTACCTACCCGCTACACTTACCTTATTTATCCCCATCTGGACCATCACCGGTCAGCTTTGACCAACCCCGGTCTAACCTTGACCGACCACGATCTCACTACAACTAGCATTGGTCACCTACCTTATAACCGATACCGATCCACAACCACCTACGTCGGCCATAGTGGCACCGACGTAAGTCACTATCATGGAGACCACGATGACCCCAAACCCCCTTTCTCTTCACATTCCTCATTCTACCCACCCATTACTCCCCCAAACCCCTCACACCCCTTCCCATCCCTCTTTTACCTATCTCCTACCCTCCAAATTTCCCATTTCATTCATTTTCCTCATAAATTCAAATTTCAATGAAGCATCCAACACTCACTCAGCAACCATCTAGCATTCATTCTAGCATAGAGATGAACTAGTCCAACAAGAAGGAGAGCACAAGAAGCCCATGCAAATGTTTGGTGATTTCTCCACAGCATCGAACCATTCATCATTATCTCCATTCTTCATTCACAGGCCTCCAGGCCCAAATTCCAAGTAAGTAGAACCTCTTCTCATCTCATTCACTTCAGTAGTTCTAGTATTTTCATCCTTCTCTATTGTTATTTTCTCCCACAACCACTTACCTATCTCCTTTGGTAGTATTCCCTCCATACCCCTGTCAAAACCCTCACAAAACCTCATCTAAACAACCTGATTCCTCATTCCAAGCAGCCAATCCCTTTGTTCAACCACAAAGCAAACCCAAAAACTCATTCTGTGATATTCCTAGAATCACATAGTAACCAAAATCAGTTCACCTTAGCCGGCACCGGTTAGCCTGCAGTATATAGGCTTCATACCACCAGTTTCTAACCCAACCCATAGCTCATCATAGCTCCATTCAAACCCAATTAAATCTACCCACTAGCTTGATACTTCACCTAGACCTTATAAAGACCCCACTCAGCTCCCTGTTAGCTTGAAAAACGTCTTCCAAAACTCTGTTCTTGACCCTCTTTCATTCTGTCAGTGACCGGTGTTGGTCACCCTTAACTGACATCCGTCACCCCTAGACCGAGATCGGTCTCTATGTCTACCAATATAGTCCAAAAGAAAAACCTACCTACTTGTTCCTAAGCTACTGACAATTCCTTGTGATCTTTTCTAGATCTCTGCTAGACCTACAAAAGCCCAAAACCATTTACCTAAACCCTGGATCTTCTTTTAACTTAGCCTATTGAATTATATCTTTCTTATTATGTTTTGTATGAGATGCCTAAATCGTATAGATTATAGTAAGATGACATTTACTTTATTTCTATAATTAAATTGTTTAAAATAGTGGATTAATATCCTTTCAAGAAGTATCACACTTCTAGGATCTAGCATACGCTAGGCAGTCCACTACATATATTGTTTAACTCTTTATGGCGGTCTTGCTTTCTATTTCAGGTAGTTTCTCCCAGTAAAAAGGAATCTCTCATGATCAGATATGGATTGATAATTCATACAAACATAATAACCTACAACCAACATTTTCAATAGGTATTCCTCTTATGCCCGTTACCCTATCTGTTTCGTCATTTTTGAAGAAACAATCTAGAATCAGGTGAAACAATAGCATAGACCTTGATATGTGCATTTGGATCTCCCTCCTTTTTATTCAGGCAAATCAAGAAGAATTCCTTGAAGAATGATGCTCTATATGGTGAAATCTAGAGGTTCTTTTAAATATTCTGAGTAAGTCCCTACCACATAAGTCTCAACCATTGATGGTGCGTACTGAGGGGGGAGAGGTGGAACAGGTTGCTGATATGGCATAGCATATGTGTTTTTCAGGAGCGTAAGGAAGCCCATGTGGTTAAGAAAAAATCCTGGGAGAAGAGAACATATCTCTTTGTGGTGATTTTGAATAAATGTTTAGATAGGGAAGAGCATTGCTCTGATTTGGGTTGTTTGGTACTAGACCGAGGGTATCATACTTTCAACTAGAGCAACATTTGAAAATGTGTTTCTTGTTGGTGCTTATTGTGGGTAGTTATATAATTGTTGAGGAGGCATGCCTAACATTCTTGTTCCTATGAGGAAGTCGATTTGACTAGGATAATGAGGAGGGTTGGGAGTTCCCGCTTGCCTCAAATTTGAAGTTTTATTTTCTTGAGAAATATCTAGTCCTCTGACCCTCTCGACCAAAGTTTAGATGACCTCAATTAGTGATGGCCCAGTGTTTCACCTTGATGGCTATTGTGGTACTCTTTGAGGTTGTAGAGGTGTGTGGTACCCTACTATGAATTGATCATTACTCTGCCAAGCTTCGCTAAGAGTATTTTCCATAGGTGGAGGAATGGGGGTATTTTCTTGAAGTGGGGTATCGGGTTGTGTTTGCAAACTTCCTAGAGATGGATACATGTTTTGTAAGTATTTTTCACTTCTAGCATAGTGCGCTAAGTACTCCTCATCCAACAATAGGAGTGGATCTGAATGTTTACTAATTTGTGGTCTGAATAAAACTTGAGGAGATGAAATGGATTCTCTAGTAAACGTCATATTGTTAGAGGTTGAAGGCTCTGGTTGTTGTGTTTGTGTGAGCTGATCCAGCTACTCAATTCTGAATGAATAACTAGAGCTAGTTCTTTGAGGAGTTTGTGATGACATGTAGTTGCTTGAATAGTTTTCATCCCATGCAGAAAGTGAGGGTGACGGTTTTCTATTTGTTTGACCATAATATGGTTCAAGACCTAAGAGAGGTTTGCCATATACATCATATCTTGACATATTCGGGGGTATATAAATACCCATAGAATAATGGGAAAGATTGAAGATGGATGAAAGAAATGAAAATGAAAAGGGCGTAGTTATTGCATTTCATGTCGGGTTCACCAATTTTGTATGACAGAAAAGTGACACGCAAGGATGATAATCGGCAAAAAACCTTCCCCGTACCTGACCTCCCAAGGTTGTGCCAAGACAGCCAGTGGTTTGAAATAAGGGTGACTTAGATGAAGTCATAACTGGGATTATGGTCAGTTTTCTATGATATAAAAGCTACATGCGAGGATGAGAATTGGAAAACAACTTTCCTAAAGCTAACTATGGGAGGATTAGTGACTAAGATCTGGTAGTGTGATATCCTGGTAGCTAGAATGACAAAGGGGATATTTAGAGGCTATGAATGGGTACCGTAAATTCCCTATGGTTTATCTTCCTAACTAGGATCTAAGTGTTCATCTAGTTTTGAAGTATATGAATTAACTTAAACTGAAAATAATAATTTATACTACTAAAAAGGAAACTAATCTTTAAAAAAAACACGATTGAAACATTATAATTACAAACAACAATTAAAATACTTCTCTACTAAAACTAAACAAGCAAGATAACCCAGTGTGGTTATTCACCTGTGCAAATGTGTGAATCTAGATGAAAGACAACTAATTAACTTAATTGAAAACCTTCAATATTACATTAGAAGTGAGGAACAAATCATAGATTCTCAGAAACTATCATTCCCCATAGCTTCCTTGGCAATATTAAAAGCTAGTTTTAATTGAAATAAAATGATTCACTACTCTATTTGATATTTTTGCAATTATAACTTTGATTATTTAAACTTGGAGTTTACAGAGAAGAGGTAAATCTAGTCGTGTTGTAGCTTGTCCCCTCAGTGTGATCTCTTCATTCCTTCATGTTCTTATGAATCCAGAAAATTGGGAATGTGACAATGGCAGTAGAAGAAGATGCTCAAATAGTGGCAACTTGGACGTAAGCCAAATATAATGCGAGTAGGAGAGGGATAGTGCAAGAGAACAGAGCTTGATTATTAAATTCCTAGTGGGATTGTTAAAGGGATACAATACAAGCATACCGAAATCTATACGACTTATACTTCCTGTGACAAAACAACAATCTATAATTCTAAGAAGAAACAAGATTCAAATGGACATGATCTAGGACCAGAACTGTGGAGCCTTTAACTGAGAGGCTGAAAGCTTTTATGAAATCTAAACTTATGTAAACTTATTGAATAACTTTCAAAACACGTTGAATAATAATTCATAGAAGGTTAGGGGCCATTTGCTTGTAAACAAGATTGGTATTTATAGCATTTGGATTTACCAAAGGGTATGTTTGAATTGAACTCTTCTATTATAAACAAAGAGAAATTACTATTTACTAAAACCTAAATGCAAGCAAGAGTGGTTGAGAAATGTAATCTCCACTTTATTTTTCACGTTGACAAAAGCATAAAAAAGTTCTAGAAAATGTGCACAGGACCACCACCCTGCGCAGGGCAGTGGTTATAGGACCGCCACCCTGTCATAGGTGGAATTCCTGAAACTAAAGACCAACATTCAAGAAAAGAGTGGAATGGGGTCATAAAAAAGCATGCGAATGCTGGATATGGAATTTTGGAATGTAGATGTATACTCAGCATGATTTCTAGATTCCGAACACCTTAAGAAGAGATATGAATCATCATTGGGGTTTCTGTAACCTCTATCCAATAGTACAATACATACAATTTTAGGTACTTACAGTGGCATGCCATCTTTATGGCTTCATGGTCTTGGTGAGACCCTAGTTTTTCCTTGTAGGATTACCCAAAACTTGGAAGTGACATGAGTACATCTCTCTTCTAACACTTTCGATGGTTTCCCAGATTACCAAGAACCCATATGTTTTTCTTTCTACGGGTTGACCATGAACTTGGAGGTGGCATGAGGTCTCAACTATACACTTTGGTTTTTTCTCATATTTCCACAAACCATTTTCTAAGAACCAAGTGCTACTTTAGTGATTTTTATCCTCACAATGTTATTCATCAGGAGGTACCAAACTGGAAAAATAATGCTCAACTTTTTTTATTGAAAAACATAGAACACAACAAAACCACACTATGCAAAACAAAAACAAACACATTAACAATAATGTCACTAAATAAATGATGTGACCCCATCATAGGTGATTGACAAAAGGATTTCAATTGTCCTTTGATCTCTATATATCCTCCATCCTTTAGCAAGGTGCTACTAGATGATTCACAACAAGAGATGTGAAATGAATGTGACCTCATCAACTGACTCTTTACTTTAATCAGTATCTGGTGGATCTTCTATTTGAGTAACATTAAACACACTGGGCTTGATTTTTCCTTTGAGAACACATTTTTCTTGAACAAGACATTCTCATGTTGTATGACCTTTCTTCTTGCAGTAGTGGCATTTTATGTCCCTTTTTTCAATATTGGACTTTTTATGAAAATATCAAGAGTAAAGTACATTCTTGTTTTATGAAATACTTTCATCATCTACACACATCCTTTTTCTTTTATGAGTAGTACATAATTGAAACATTCAAACTCTTCATTGTACCACTATTCTCACATGGACATCTAGTAATGAATCTATAGATTATGAATGCCTTCCATAGTCTAGAACAACGTTAAATATATCAAATAAGTCTCAAGTCTACATTTGTTAATATCTACTCAAGATGCAAGTTTCCTTTTGTCGATTTCTTGAAATATGTTGGTTTCTATTTTATCTTACTATCAACACCAAGTTCCACACTTTTCCTTGGTCTCTTGTTATGTTGGTCTACACTTCATGTATTCTCAAATCTTGAAATAAAATTTCAAAGCTAATATGTATGCATTTATTGGTCACACATGTCAAACAACCACATTTCAGGACTGTATATGCCAATGAAACAAGTCAATCCTCTAATGTTAAATACAGATGTTGTGATCTCCAAACTTCCACTCCCAAGGTCACTCCAAAAATTGGAATGATGGATCAGCCACCCAGTCTGTTTGGGATGCCAAATAGTTTGTTGAAGTCCCAATACTTAATTCCACACATCTAGGAATATTGTTACCACTAGACTGATGCTTTCCACACCATATAATCTTCACTAGCGTTAATTGAAAAATTCCAGACACTTCCTAATCTTATGTTGCTCCAAAATGCCATGCCAAGGGGAGAGAATATATGATACCAAAGTTTGCACAGAATGAAAATGTTGTGCAAAAATATTCCTTAATAATGTAAATATATACAATGTAGGTAGGTACGGTTGCAAGGGAAACATCGAAAGATAGATGACATGAAGCCATAACTGACCAAGTCAGTATAATGTATTATTTAAATTTACTAATAGTAATGTGGTTTTTTCAATAAAGACACTGAGCATTATTTTCTCATTTGGTACCTCCTGATGAAGACCATTGTGAGGAGAAAAAGCACTAAAGTAGTGCTTTTTTTTTGGAAAATGGTTTGCGGAAATATAAGAAACCATCGAAGTGTATAGTCGAGATATCTTGTCACCTCCAGGTTCATTGTCAACCTACAGACAGAAAACCATAGGGCTTCATGGTAATCTGGGAAACCACCAAAGGTGTTAGAAGAGAGATATACTCATGTTACTTTCAGTTTTGTGGTAATACTATAAGGAAATACCAAGGTGTCACCAAGACCATGAAGCCATAAAAATGGCATGCAACCTCAAAGGTGATCAGGCTATGTAGAGAGTGTAAAAATGTTTTACTGTGTTTGAAACAAGGGAGGTCCACTATCTAGAAATATGATGTTTAAAAATAATTTATTAAGGGGGGATGTTAGCAAACTAATACATTAGGTTCAGTTATGTTTGCCTTCATGGTGCTTATGCCTACCTTTTTGGTATACATCTTTCCATCTAACTATTCGATGGTTCCCTCGTAACCGTCCCTATCTATTTGTATTTTTTTTTTCTTATTTTATTCTAGGAATAAAATCTTCTTTCTCTTCCTTCATGAAGTACTTAATAATTTCATTATTTTTCTTTTGTTATTTTGGTAGATAAATAACTTATTTTTTCTAGTTGTGTTTTCAATCATGAAAAAAATATTTTTACGGAGGGCTTTATTGATTGTAGCACAAAAAATGATCATCCTCGTGAATCAAATACTCTCGAGTATGGTATGAAAATAAATTTGCATCAATCAAATACATAATAAATAAATGTAATTCACAAAAAGCAACTTGGTTGGAGTTTTGGAAGGTAAGGAGGTGAGAAACAATATGTTAAATCCTCGATAAAACAAAATAAATAGTTATATAAATTATTTCATTTGCTTCACCTCTATTTTACGCATGTGCGTATTTCGTATTTCCTATCATTTTTTTTCACAGATCACGCCTCCACCAATGATATTTTCCCCTAGGGCATAGTGTTGAGCTTGTAACCACATATAAATTAAAGTTTTGTATTTCCTATCTTTTCTTAGTTAGGTCATTCATTCAATGCACATACTCACTGAATGGGTTTTGGAGTGCATGCATACAAATCTGTATGAGGCATCCCAAAATAAACTACTCGAACACTGAAAAAATAACATTAGAATTCACCAGAATAGATCCCCTATAAGAGATATTGTCAACATGCCAAAAGTGTCAAAAATACAGATTCAAAATCTCTCAACAAATAAGAGAGATGCACTACACCTGCTAAAGAAAAAGGCTCAAAAACTGTTTAGTATTTTACAATGCAATCCTAGTAGAAATCTGGAGCAACTTAGGCTGAATGGTGGAGGAACGTCCTGTAGATGTCCTCTGCAATGAATTCCTATGTCACCGCCACTAGTGATCAATGTACCTACCCCAAATCAACATGGATTGATGAAGTCAGACTTGCATGCATATTACTGGTGGTGTAGGGAATGCATAATGGGATTGGGAATGCAAAGTGCCAACGATCATAATGGTGTAATCACAAACATCCATGTGTGACATGCTTGAAATCTCAAGTTTCTCAATCAGGAGTGTTTTGGTGCAAATGCTCTTGCTGTTTCTCATTGGATCCTCAGAAAGAGTTGAGTGAACAAAAATAGGAGCTGTATGTCAAATGTGTGAATCAGCAATGCTATTAGTTACCCTACTGCTTGAAAACCAATGAGGCATGGGTAATTCCACTTAACATGTGGAATAGGGGAAACAATACCATGTGAATGTCCTCTAAAGGGAAACCCCCCTAATGTTGATGTGCCAGTCTCTCCCTCTCTATCGCAGATCCTACCATCAAGAGGTAGTTTTTCAGAAGCTACAAGTTTGGGGGCTCAAGGAAGAGTTAAAATCTTTGCTGAAGTGGCTAAATCCTCATCACATCCTCCTACAAAGGCCATGACACATGACAATGCATCCCCCTCTATGCGTTTTGGCCCTGTTGTGTTGAAAATAGAGGCTTATTTCAAGGAAAAGGGCATTATTTACAGATTCAACAAAAATATCCTAGACTGCCTGCTCTCCATGACTAGATCTCTTCATCTTGGAAACCATTAATGGATGGTAAAGTGGATATTTACCCTTTAACCAGAGGTTTTTTCATTGTTTTCTTTGATATTACCTCTAGTAGAGATTTAATTTTTGATAGACTTTGGGACTTTCAATCCCACTTTCTACTCATGAAACCATGGTTTCCCCTTTTTAATCCAGTTACTGAAACTTTCCAAATCAGACCTGTTTGGATATGTTTGCCATATCTTCCCCTACATTTTTGGGACAAGAAATTTTTAACCTCCATTAGGAACACTCTGGGTAAAACCCTGTCTATTGACATAAAAACGACCTTGTATGAGTATATTATGTAAGCTCACATTTTAGTTTACATGAATACTTCAACAGATTTTCCTGCTTCGGTTGATCTTATGGTTGAGGATAGAATATGGACCCAAAATTTGGACTATGAAGGTTTTCCCTTTAGATGCAGAAATTTCTTTTCACTGGGACATTTAGCTGTGGATTACAAGAATGGGAAGAAACATGTAAGCAGACACACTTCTTGGTGGAAGAATGTGGATCCAAGTTTGTTGGTCATTGACAGTCATTCAGATTCTAAGTCTGAAGATGGATTTGTAAATGAGGAGGTTTTGGTTTTAGTGGAGGAGGAGGCTTCCCCTTTGTCTACCCATGTAGAGAAGGCTCCTTGTGAGGTTGGGACTTCACCTTCTCCTATTGGTATTCAATCAGACAATAATAATAGTGAATGTGGCATGCCGGTTCACACTATTGAAAATGTAAAACTGATCTTTGGTGTTGGTTCGTCTACTGTGAGCAGAAGAAAGAAAGGGAATAATGAATCCCTTAAGATGCATCTTATATCCCATGGGAAGGGGTCCCAAGGATGAGCTTTCTTGTTTGTGTTTTGCTGTTATTTTGAACTATTTTTGTCATGTTGTCCTTTACTTTTCGTGCCGCTGGTAGAGGCAGCTTTGTGTATTCCTCATTGATAAATAGTTTTCTCCTTATTATACAAGGTAGGGCCCCTTAACCCTCTTTTATCCATAATAAAAAAACTTACTGAAGTGACCCATCGATCAGTATTTCCAAGAATAATCTATCTCATGAAAAGATCCTATTGATCCGTTCACACAACATTCTTAAGTGGCCCATTGATTAACATTTCCAATTCCTTGCATATTTCTATTATATTCACCACTAGGGGAATGTTTTTCCATCCATCTATTGTTTAATTTTTTTAGAAGGGTGTTATTATTGCAACACCCTTCCAAACAGGGCTAAAATGTAGACAGTAATTCTATAACCACACTAGTTAATTATTTCTTTCATCCCACTTTAAATATCATAAAAATACCACAAATGATTATAAGATAATGAATCAACAATTACCTAAATCTAATGATGTACTACTCACCAACCACATCATCCCTGCCACATCATTAGCCACATCAAACTTTCATTATCCCCATGTCCCCACCACACTCTCTCCATTTTTAAATATGCTTCACTATTCCACCCACCTTCCCTCCATTTTCGAAAGATGCTTCACTATTCCACACAACTTATCTCTATTTTAAAGGATTATTAACTATTTTACCCACCCAAAAATAGGTACACATAAATTCTCTAATAAATAACCACGAAATTAACCCAAATTATCACAATTTATTTTATTGAATGAAATAATGAGAATTTGATTTTAAGAGACATTAATTTAGTTTCACTTCGACACACAACTACAACACACATCCTAGCTTGAACTCATGCAATATGTTTTAGGTTATTTTATATTGTGATTAGGGTATTTGGTTAAGCACCTCTATGTCTTAACCCTAAAAGGAAAATAATTTAATTTTAATCAACAATATAGTTTTTTAAATCTTGTTTGAGGTTGTGCATTGTTTTTCTATTTTTTTTCATTACTTTCTTCAAGAGAAGATGATTTCTAAATAATTATATTGAATATTTTCAATTAACTCCCCTTGTAAAGTTTATAAACTCATGTATTTAATTGATAAAGAGAACCCTTCCCATTTCTAATTTTATTTAGTTAGCTTAAGATCTAGTTAAGGAAAAATCAATTCTTTTTAATGACAGAGTAGGATTTAATTTGGACCATAGGATTGAAGGATTGTTAGTAGTAGCCCTTAGCATAAAGCATGATAAGATAAAATTACCTACATTTAATTAAAAATGTGGAACAAAATGTGGAAAATAGAAGAATAAAATAATTAGAAACAAGAATAAAGTAAACACATAAAATTGAGACAGCACAAATAAGAATCCTTCATTAAATGAGAGAAAAATTATAATAATTTTGATGAGGCTATGAGAAGACTAATATGATAGTAAAAATTAGCTCACTCTACCTTATAATTACTTTGACTAAAAGTATATGAGCATAATAATATGATAGTAAAAATTAGCTCAATCTACCTTATTCCTTTCTTATCATAGACATTTATTTATGATAGTGTCCTTTCAAATTTCTAGTGATTCTTCATCTCGTTCATGGATCTTTACATTTCTAAAAAAAAATATATATATATAAATTTAATTTTACTCTTACTAACACTCTCTTAGACTTAAACAGGTGTATTGCATTTGGTATATGCATATATGAAAACTAACTACTATTGTTACTCCTACTAGGGTCAATGGATCTTGCGCACCTTTCCACTATCTCTTATCCCAAGATATAGCTATCTCGTACTTTTGTAACATGCTTTACCAATGCCTATGTCTAGTTTTTCAATCATTTGGGGATAAAATTAGATCATTTTCTATTACTATCAACATGAGGATAGTATACCCATTCATACTAATTGGCCAATTTTATTTAGTGCATGTTCATTGCACGCTATATTATACGATATATTGCATAATTAATGCCAATTATGTAATACACCTCACAATTCACTGTAAAGTTATCCTTCACAGTATTTCTATTATTTTATCTCCTTTGAGTCATTGTATGGCCTCCATGCAATCATTCTAATTGCATATATTATTTCCAATTCATTGTGTAATCAAGATTCCCATTTTCAAACTTCCTCTAATGCACAGTTCCTCCCATACTCTATGTTTTCCTCTATTTTGCATTTCATACCATGGTTTCCCAATAGAATTTACAATTTCCATATCTATGCACTTTCACTAGTACTCCTCCTATAATAGGTGGTTTCTATAACATTAGTCTGATATGTATTGTATGACAAAAAAAAATAATTTGATGTAAAAATTCATGTGCAGTAAACATATTTGTAATCTACTAACCATCCAACTACTCACTCAAATCTCATCTCTTTGTATAGGTTCACCTTCCAACACTTCTACTATGAAAAACATTGGATGATTTGTATAGTCATTCACACCCTCTTATCTCCATTACACAAAAAATTTAATCCATGCACAATTAGTCCATTACATACTTGAAGAAGATGTCATTTCCAAATATTGGCTTTTGGAATTCATCATTCCAATAATTTTCTAGCAATGAAAAACACCGATAACATTTCTTCAATCCAAGATTTATAGAAATTAGGCACATAAAATAACAACTAACATAAATAAAATAAATAATTGCAAATAAAATAGATTATTGCAAACTCAGATCAACACTTCTGTGCATATATTTCTTCTTCCTTGTCAAAGCTTCGACTCAATACAATTTCTTTGAATGTGTTATATAAAAACACTTATAATTTCCTCTAATAAATAGATGGATTTCATCTAATAATAACACTCAACTCTTTAAAATAGAACTAAAAAGCACATGCTTTTGTGCAATACAAATCTTTTAATTTATTTTATTTATTCTCTTTTCCTAAAAAATAGGAATGTAAAAGTAAACTATCTAAAAATTAAAAGCATGTAAAAAACAAACTACTTTTTTATTTTCTAGGGGGAAAATTAATTTTTATTTCTAACACTCCCCCTTAATTTTGACCTTCAAACTTTTATTACTCTACAGCTGAATGTGTACTTCCAGATCTGACATATTCTTGATCACAAAATCCCAAACAACTTCTCAAATACTCCAAAACTTTATTTCCTAAACATTTCATAAAAATATCAAAAAACTGATCTTTGGATCTACAAAATTCAAGACAAATTTCCTTGTTGTTAACCAAAT
Source organism: Taxus chinensis (assembly GCA_019776745.2). NCBI lineage: Eukaryota > Viridiplantae > Streptophyta > Pinopsida > Cupressales > Taxaceae > Taxus > Taxus chinensis. The sequence continues at coordinate 287,017,321 of CM034154.1, read as the reverse complement.
CCCTGATGAAGTGATACCTCTTTTTCTATGTATTTTATTCTCTTTTGAAAAACATGATTTTTGGATAATACTATTGCTGAATTTTTGTCACAAAAAATATGTGTAGCATCCTCTTGATTATGTCTCAAATATTTCAATACTCTTCTCATCCAAACAACTTGATATGTTACTCTTGTTACTGTTATATACTCTTCTTCTACTGAAGATAGTGTGATTATGGGTTTCTTCTTTGATGCCCATGAAACTACACCTATTCCAAAGTGAAAAGTATAGCTAGATGTGCTCTTCTTGTCATCAATACTTCTGGCACTATCACTATTTGTGTAACCTATGAGTTTGAACTCAACTAATGTTGAATAAAAAATTCCATTATTCTTAGTTCCACATACATACCTCAAAATTCTTTTTCCAGTTTGCCTATGTGAATCTTTTAAAGATTCCATGAACCTTGAAATGAGGCTCACACCATAAATAATATCTGTCCTTGTGGTCATCAAATACATGAGACTTCTAACTATACTTTTGAATAATGTTTGATCTACAAATGATCTATTGCCATATTTTCTTAACTTCAAACCTACTACAACAGGTATTGGCATTGGCTTATAATTCAACACATTAAATCTATTCAAAAAATCATTAGCATACCTTTCTAGTGAAATAAAAAACATAGCTTTTGATTATTGAACTTCTATGCCCAAAAAATAGTGCATGAGGCCTATATTTGTCATCTAAAATTATTTCTTCATAGCTGATTTGAATGAATCTGTAGATAGATTTCTAGTGATGATTAAATCATCTACATATAAACAAACAATAAAATGTTTTCCTTGCTCATTGATCTTAATGTATAAGGTAGGCTCATTGATGCTCCTACTGAAACCATTTTGTATCAAATAAGAATCAATCCTATTGTACCAAGCTCTAGGTGCTTGTTTGAGACCATAGATCACTTTTTTCAACCTATATACCTTTCCTTCATGACCTTCAATATCACTACCTTCTGGTTGATTAAATTCTTCAAAAAAAACCATTCAAGAATGTTTATTTTATATCAATCTTATAAATAGGCCATTTGTTTTGAGATGCAATTGTGAAAACCATTCTTACCATGTTTAAACATGTTATAGGTGTAAACATCTTGTTGTAATCTACTCTGTATTGTTGTGAAAAAACTCTTACAACCAACCTTTCTTTATGTTTCTATACTTTACCATCAGAATATTTGGTCTTGTAGACCCACTTCACTCTTATCACATCCTTTCCTTCCGGAATATCTACCAATTCCCATGTCTGATTCTTCTCTATGGAGTATGTCTCACCATCCATGGCTTGAACCCAAATTTCATTATTTATAGCCTCTTAAAATTCTAATGGATCTACAGCTTGAGAAAAGAATATAAAAATTAAAAAATCTTTAGATGTATCAACATTATAAATATCACTAAGAATCCTTGTTTTTTGCTACAAAGGGTTATTTTTTGATGGACTATTTTTTCCTGAATGAGATTATTTTTGTGTTCTTTGTGGTTCCTGATGCATGGTTGAAGATGAATGAAATATCATAGACCTCCTAGGTGTAGATGGAGGTGTAGCTTGGTCTATAACTTGTGGTGTATGTACAATATTCAAAGAAGGTACAATACCTTATTGCTCTATGCTTTCATATTCCATATCATCATGAGGAATAGCTACTACTATACTAAATTTTTTCTGAATACTTCCATCCTATACTTGATTTTCAACAAACTGTACATATATATTGATTATGACCTTTCTAGTTACTAGATTAAACAACTTGTAATATTTTCTATTCTCTGAATATCCAACAAATATGCACTTTTCTCCTTTTCATCTAAATTCTTCCTTAGCTCATCAAGAACATGTGCGTATTCCACACAATAAAATATTCTAAAATGAGAAAAACTATGTTTCCTCTTATTCCAAGCTTTTTAAGGATCCATGTTTCAAATAATTTTCATTAGACACATGTTTATGATGTAAATACTAGTTACTACTGCTTCTTCCTAGTACTCATTTGAAAGATGCTTTTCTTTCATAATAATTCTCACCATCTCCATGATGGTCCTATTATTTTTCTCTGCCACACCATTCTGCCACGGTGTATACCTAGAAGTAAACTGCTTATGTATACCATGATATTTGTAAATTTTCATAAAATCATTGGAAACATACTCATTTCCTCTGTATGTCCTCAAAAATTTGATTTAGTGCCCACTTTGCTTTTCCATTAAATCCTTGAACTGCTGAAATATATCAAAATCGTCTTATTTTTTCTCAAAATGTACACCCATGTATTATTTGTATAGTCATCAATGAATGTCCTAAAATATGATCAAACTCCAATTGAAGTTGTTTGCATCAGTCCACATAAATTTGAGTGAACAATTTCAAGTGGTGTATGTGTTATTTTTGTTTTTCCAACTATGAAGGAATCCCTGTGTTGCTTCCCCAAGATACAACCTTCAAAAACTCTATCTAGTTTCTGAATCAAAGGAAAAAACTTCACCATATTTTTTCTATATAATAAATGCAAACCACCAAAGTTTAAATGACCAAACTATATGTGCCATAGCCACGATTCATCTTTTCCAACTGACTAAAAATTTGATTCAATATCCTTAGCTCTAGACTAATCTATAGTATGAAATCTAGATGTGGTTGGTATAATTTTCAAAGAAAACATTCTATTTATTATCATGTTCACTTGAGAAATCACCAGGGTACTTGAAGATTTATCCACAATCACACATTTGTTTTCTTCAATATAAAATATGTATCCCTTTTTTACCAATTGACCAATACTCATAAGACTATGCTTCAAACCTGCAACATAATAAACATCCAGTATAATATTTTTCTCCAAATTTTTGGTTAGAATGTTGATTGTTCCTTTTCCTTTTATACACTGTATTATTATTCCCAAGGGTAACTTTTGTCTTTACTAACTCATCCAGATTAGAAAGTAAATCTAAGTTACCTAACATGTGATTTTTGCAACCAGGATCCAAATAACACACATCACTAGGACTCTCTTATGATAGATTACACTCAATAGGAAATTATTGGAAAATATTTGTGCATGTAATAAACATGGATCTTGAAGTAGAGCTCCCAACCTGATTTTGATTTTTCTTGTTCTAATCATACTACTTTTTTGCATTCAAAAGAATAGTGCCCATATCTCTTGCAATAGTGATACTACACATGAAACTTATCATTTCTCTGACATGGAACATGATTATGATTTTTCTCTTGACTATGTCCTCTATCACTTGAGTTGGATGGACTATTGTTGCATCCTCTAGATGAACTTCTTCCTTTGCCTCTAGGGATGAAATTTCCTCTTCCTCTTCAACGATTTCTTGATACATGTGATGAAAAATCTTGATCTAAAAATTCATGTGATATATTCAGCATTTGTTCATGATTTATTAGTGATGCATGCAAATCATCAATTGAAAACTGACATAGATCCTTAGTTTATTCGATAGCAACTACCAAAGGATCAAATTTTGTAGGAAAATTTCTAAGTAATATTTCATTAATCCTTCTGCCCTCAATAGTTTGACCATGAGATTTTATTTGATTGACTAAGAGATTTTATTTGATTGACTAAACCAACTACAAAATTAAATAATGACTCTACAAAATCTGAATCTTTCATTGACAGTTTTTCAAAATCTCTACAAAGTAATTGTAGCTTGGTGGTTTTTAATTTCTCTTTACCTTGATACACAACTTGGATATTTTTCCACACAATTTGTGCTTTACTGGCTGCTACCACTCTAGGTAGGATGCTTTCATGCATGGCTTGATGAATGAGGAAAAGATATTTTTCATCTTTCTTTCTTAATTCCTTCAAAGTGTCGTTCTCTACTTGTGAGAGAGCATTATATGTTGATGCATCTGTAGTCTCTATGTACCCATTCTCTATGATTTCCCACACATCTTGGGATCATAATAGTACCTTCATGGTTAATGACTAATACTTGTATTTTTTTCCTATAAATTGTAGTTTCTGTAGACCAGATATAGAAGTCATAACTTATTGTTAATTCAAAACCTGCTAGAAAAATCCAAGCTTTAATACCAATTCATAGAAATTAGAAACATAAAATAAAAACTAACAGAAATAAAATAAAGAATTGTAAATAAAACATATTATTGCAAACTCATATCATCACTTATATGCATATATTTATTCTTCCTTGTAAGATCTTTGACTCAATACAATATCTCTTAATGTGTTATATCAAAACACATACAATTGTCTCTAATAAATAGATGGCTTTCATCTAACAATAAAAAAACTTAACTCTTAAAAATAGAACTAAAAAGCACACTTTTGTGCAATAAAAAGCTTTTGATTTATTAGCTTTATTATCTTTTCCTTAAAAAATAGGAATCTAAAAGTGAACAATCTAAAAATTGAAAGCATGTAAAAAAATAGTTTTTTGCTTTTCTAGGGGAAAAATTAAACTCTTTTTCTAACATACGTGATGTAAAATTTGGCTGAATATGTTACCTATTTTGGCATGTGTTCATCGTTAGGCTATTTTTATGTTCCTCTTAAGCTACGTGTTAAAATAAACTTTAGAGGGAAAAGATAAGCCAACAAATTTAGAGCCACTTCTATTAAAACTAAATATCTTTATTATGCAATTGAATAAAATAAGTTTTTGCATTTAAATTACGTAGTGTAGTCTTCAAATATGTATTGACATATTTTGTTGCATATAAAATGGCTTAGAATATCTTATTCGCTTCAGCAACTTTGATATGCCTACTCTTTCTCTAACCTAAGTAATAGATGTAACAACATTAATATCTATTGTGTGATTATCATAGGAGGGACCATCTAATATTCTCACTCTGTAATGATATTCCGCCAACATACTTTATTTTTTGGTTCTTTTCCCTCAATTCCACTACTCAATGTTCATTCCCCCTCAAGGTTCTATCATCCATGCTTAACCAAACCATTGTTATTAGTTTCCCTTAGCATAGGCTATACTAAGAGATAAATTAAATACATTTAATCAAATATGTAGAATGGAAAATATGAACAAGAAGATAGATGAGTAATAAGCAACAAGGATGGAATAGGAAAAAAATGGAGGCAACAAAAATCAAAATCCTTCATTAACTAAGAGAATGGCTATAATAACTCAAATCAAGTGGCCATGAGAATATAGATATAAATTTTACAAAGTATCTCACTCTACCTTATTTCTTTCTCTTCATCCATATTTATTTGTAATGGAATTCTTTCAAGTTTCTAGTGATTCTTCATCTCCTTATGTCTCTTTATATTTCCTAAATGAGAAATATTAAATATGAATTTAATTTTACCCTTATTGGTTTAATGATCCTGCACTCTAGGATATTTAGGTTTCCAACTTTCCCTAAATTTCATTATGTTTTTGAATATTTTTTTCTATCTTATATTTTGTGCTTATTTTCATAAGATTTGTAGGTTGTTGGAGCTCCCATGGAGGATATTCAGGTTTTTGAGGCATGGATGTATATACACCTATATTGTTTTATTTATTTATTTATATATTTTCTCCAAGAGTTGGATTAATTACCCCACTTTTTAAATCCTAGGTGTAGTGCCCACTTCACTTTGACACTGTTTAGATACTGATCTTGATACTGTTTATCTCATTTTCAACATTATTATGTTTTGATTTAGTATGATGTGTAGATGTTAGATCATGGATTATTATGGACCTTGATTCAGTTAGCATGCATGATGATTATTAGAGACATTATTATATATGGATGATGATATACTGTTGACATGGATATAGTATTGATGTTGATTTTAGACATGTGACATTTGATATTAAGAGTAGCTCTAGTATAGAGATTCATTGGATGATGATATAGTTGCAAATTGAATTTAAATGATGATGTTGAATTCTTGATGTTTTTGTGATTTGGATATGATATTTATATGTTATTTATATCATTTGGATGTTCTAATATGGCCACGAGGCTGAAGGAGGTATTGTTATTTTGCAGGTTAAAATATCACAACAATGTTAGGGGAATTGAGACTAACCATATTAGAATTTTGGATGAATTCAACGAGGTCACCATGGTAACTGTAATTTTTTGTATGTTTTGTTTGTTAGGGATTCCCATGGGGGGAATCACTTTTAAAATGTGACCAAGGGATTTCATGTATTACTTTAATGTGTTTCTTTTTTTTGTAATGTTTGCATGTATTTTATTTGTGTTGTGTTACCCCTTTCATTAGTTGTTAATTGATTTGAGTTTATGTTATATATAACCATGTGTTAAATAAATAAATCATTATGTCAAAATAATGTAATAAATGAAGTCATAGATATTAATGCATGTTGTAAGAATGTATAAGAAGATTTAAGTGATGCGAAATATTTTGTAAGTCATATTTTGGACTGTAGGACACTTCATCCTTAAAGGAATTCAAATTTTTCCTTGAGGGAGGCCCTGCATTTTGAGGCTTGTGGGACAAGTTAAGCTTGTCTTACACCTCTTAAAATCATCCACCAACCATACCTATGGTTTGGGGGTCAAAATTAGCCTTTTAAAGTGTATTTTGAAATGATTATGTGAAAGTTTTTATTGAACTTTCCTTACAATCTTTTAATTCAGTCCTTGTAAAAGTATGGGTTAATTTTGAGTGTGTAAGCTGATTATCATCTCTATTTATTGTGATTAGTTATGATGTTGACTTTCTCTTTTCAAGGTTGAGGGATAATGATGTGGCATCCCATTTTGAATCCACATCATCCTCTCCTCTCCCTCTCCTTTAATATTTGAATTCTTCTCTTGGTTATGGTTGTTGAAACTTTTCTCATCCTTCTTTGGGGTTGAATTTTATTGTTGTGGGAGTCTTGTTTGTGCAGAGAGTATGAAAATTCATTTGCATGCTTGGTGTTGTTGTTCTTGGAATGATTTTTGGTCATTGAAGAGATTTTTGTTTTGGACTTTATTTTTGAGCATTGAAGGAGCTTGCTATTTTGGAAACAAACTCCATTATGGAGAGGTAGGATCTTGCCATTTTTAAATGTTTTCTTCTCTTTCCTTGCATGAGAAAAATGGTGAATGTGTTGTGTATTTTTTGTTGGTTGGGTAGAATGCTTAGGGAAAGGTGTAGGAGAAGGCTATGGGGGTTTCATATGGGGGGCATAAGGGATTTCCAATGGCACTTGTTCTATTTTGGAGGGAGTTTTGGATTGGGATCCACCTAGGAAAAGAAACTGCTTGCATTTCTTATTCTTGGGGTAGGCATAAGGGAGAAACTTTGGGGGGGCATAAGGAGGGGTTGGGAGATATAAGTTTTATGGGATTTGATATGGTTATTGGTAGTATGATATAGGTGGATGCCCAATTCCAAATAGGGAGGCATAAGTAGTTCCCCATAGTTCTTACTCTTGATGGCTTGCTTGATCAAGCCTATGTGTGGTGTGAATGATTCTTATTGCATTTGTGAACTGTTTTCTTTGTTTGGACTGTGTATTTTGTTGTATTATGCATGTGAAAAGAATGTTACTTGTTTTTAATAGAAGCCTTGTTGCCATGTGTTGATGTTCATACTCTATTCCAATATGGTTGCGGCTCCAGAGCCAATGGGGAAAGATGGCTTCTCCTTTCCCATTGGATGTCTTAATTGGGTGGAGAGTGTTGCCTTTCCCCCTTCCTTGTTTTGATCAAGATGAAAAGACGAAGAAATCAGCATGATGTTGTTTTGGAGTAAAAGAAAATACAGTTTGACATTCCCTTCCTTTGAGAAAAATTATTGTAACCTTCCCACTTTGAAGAGGATGATTGTATTATTGTTTGTAATGAGAAGACACCTTGTAATGCAAAGGAAAAGATAGAGATTCATTTATGAAATGCAAAGAGTTATTATTTCATACTATGTTTTGATAATAACATGAAAGAATGAGACATTTATTGTATTTTGTAATTTGAATCTCCAAGAAAGAACGAAGTAGTAATGTTGTTGTTGAAATCAATAAAAGAAGTACATTCCTTTCTCAAATTTGTATTGTTGTTTTTAATTGGAGTTGCTATTTTGAAATGATATCTCTGTGTGAAAATAAAATGCATATGAGAGAAAAGGACAAAATTCTGTTCTTTTTATTTGATTAAAATTTGAGATATAAAATTTGTCTTGATGCTCTTGAATTATAAGATAGATCAATTAATTGTTTAGAAAAAATTTGGAATGCTTTTCCACAGTTGAAAGTTGTAAATTGATTAATGAACTTCTTAAGTGAAAGATCTATGTCTTGTTTTAAATATGGCAATCAATTTTATCTAATAAATGCACAGCTCAAAATTACAACTTGTAATAAGAAAAGAAACCTTGAAATTTAGCTTTAGTATACCCAAATGAACTTAATTGGAACTCTACATCTATGAAAGACATTTTAGAACTTCGTGAAATCAAATTCCAAACTTGCATAATCATTTTCCTGTCAAAAGTTGTAAAATTATAAAATTTCACTCAAATAACAAATTGAACCTTGAAAATATCCTTAAACTTACCCAAGATCAATCCTCCATGTTCAATTGACATGTTGAGAAGAAGAAAATCAAAATTTGATCAAAATCTTACAAGTGGAAAATTGTCAGTTTTGAATTGTAAACCATGCAGATTTATTTCTTAAAAATGACCCTCAAAACTTCATCAAAATCCAAAATTGATGATCTCTGTACAAAGAGGACTCTGAAAGATTTCTGGAAAGTCCTTGTTTTCCCAAAACTGACTTTTCTATCAAAATTTATGGCCATTTGAAGTTTTACTTCAAAATGGCCATCCAAAAATTAATCTAACTGTTTAAAAATAAAAAATTAACCTTTGGAAAAATTTCCCCAAAAATTCCATGGCCCCGCAACCCTCGCAACCAATCATATGTTGCCACATGGCACTTTGGAGGGTGGACTTTTTTTGAAAACTTAACTTTTTGAAAATTTGACCTTAGGAAACTTTTCCCATTTTTCCCCGCAACCAATCATGTGTTGACACGTGGCTTGGAGGGCGCGCGGAATAAATTTGAAAACTTAATTTTTTTGACTCTTTGGCACCATCCAAACATATTAAATATATGGCCACCTCCTCCACTTTGACCTTGGGACAAAATCTAATCACGTGATGACACGTGCTATTTTGGACCTCGGTAGGAGCACAGAGTTTCTTTCGGCATTGAGATTTTAACCTCTAAAATCTCAATTTTCCTTGTTGCTCCATTGGTCCACAAACCCCACGATCAATAGGAGTTTGAAACATGGCATGGGTTTTCCCCTTGGCGGAGGTGTGCGAAAAAATTTTCCATTGGGTTTTTGGCAAAAAAAAAAATCTAATTTCTAACTTTCTCCACCACTCCTCTTTTTCACATACCAATCGAGAAGAACCATGTGTCTTACCCATCAGACCTGCGGGCATGCAGAGGAGTTTTGCACTCTTGCACTCAAGGAGGAAAAATTCTCAATTTTCCTCCCCACTTCACCAACCCACTCAAGGGAAAATATTTCTCCCTAAGCCCGTGGACTCCCCAAGGGAAAATTTCTCCCCTAAACTTTGTCGGCCCATAACTTGAGATTTATAAGGAGTTAGGAGGACTTCTTTATATGGTTGGAAAGGTGAGGAAATTTCCTATCCAATGGGAATGATTTAGGAAATTTTTGATGAAACTTATTGTGTGAAAAATCAAGTTGAACCCTGTAAGCTTGTTAGAGCAGGGTTGAGTGAGAAATTACTCTCCTAACCTAAGTGATGAATTTAACCTCTTGTTTTGACCTTGTGCCTTATTGATAATGGTTGCTAGAAGCACTTGTTGCAAGTCAATATTGATTGTTAATATTAACCATGTTTGTGATAACTGTGATCTTGTAACCTTATTGCAAACACTCTTAATAAAAAAAAATTATTCCATAATTTTTCCTAGCTAATCCTAGTTTGTTTCTTGGTCTCAAGTGGTAGTTTGAAGTGGGAATTACACTTGGTATCAGAGTAGTGGTTCAAAATCTTGGACCATTGGGCACACTAGAAAATTGAGACTTGAAACTTTAAAACTAGCAAACCTGTTAATCTAGAAAACAAAACTGTTTGAAAATTGTTCATGATAGTAAACTTAGAAACTGAAGAAGGCTTGAAGTAATGAACTAACTCTCACTTTGGTTTGTGCAGGAGGCTCAGACGGAGTGAGAAACATTCACAGAGACTCAAACCTAGACCCACCACCACCACCACCACTAGATTAGGGTGTAGCAGATATCCTGCCACAGATCTTGCAGACCCTTCAGGATGTTAATGTCACTTTACGCATAGGATCAGTAGGAGGGCATGTAGGTAGACATGAAAGAGTTACTTCCATTGAGGGACGTGCACCTCCTCCACTCAATGAGGAGCATGGCAGAGAGAATTTTCGTGTAGAGTTAGCTAGAGAAGAGACTCCTTTAAGGGGACATTGTGACTGAATTTTGGGACACAGAGAGAGGTCTCGGAGCCCTAGGCTCAGGGACAAGCATGTAGAGAGGCCTAGAGGCTACCAGACCATAGTTGCGGATCACATCCAGGAGATCCTGAAGCTTCGGCCATCACATTATTCAGGTGACACGGGGGGATTTCAGGTAGAGGCATAGCTAGTTAGCTTGAGTGGTTACTTTAATCTTTGTCCTTGTTCTAGCAACGTAAAATATTGTGTTGAGATCCATCTACTGAGGGATAAAGTTGGATTATGGTGGAGGATAGAGGAGCAAAAGCTCCATGTAGATTCAGAGATAGTCACCTGAGAGTTGTTTGAGGAGAGATTCAGGAGCAGATACTTTTCATGGAGATTCATACAGCAGAGGATCGATGAGTTCCATGATCTTTGACAGGCATCCCTTACTGTGGCAAAGTATGAGAGTAGGTTTTTGGACCTACTTCAGTACATTGAGTACATGCAAGATGAGCAGGTGTGGATCCACAGGTTCATCTAGGGCCTTAATCTAGACATTGGAGGTGTGGTTCGGATCCACTACCCACAGACTTTAGCAGAGGCCGTAGAGAAGGCCTACATAGTAGAGGAGACTCAGGGGAAGACCCAGCAGGCTAGAGACCGAGTCAAGAGCTACATACAGCAGATGCAGTACAATAGATCAAGGGGGTCAGCTCCTCCTCCTCATGGTGGTCAACATTCTTCATAGTCATCCTTCAGACCCCAATAGCAGTAGTCTCACCCACCATATAGGCCTCCACAAAGAGCTGATGCATAGAGAGGTCAGAGTATAGGGCCTCCTCCTAGGGGTCCCATCAGGACATAGGGTGGACCTAGAGCTCATTTAGTAGGAGATCAGTAGCAGAGGCCACATCAGACTATAGCTGGATCATTAGGATCCACATCACCTACTTCTAGGGCACCTTCTGGTGGTGCTGCTCCTTGGAGAGGATCAGGTGGTTGTTTTGGATGTGGAGTTGTGGGACACTTTTGGAGAGACTGCCCTCAGAACCCTAACAAGGGTAAGGCACTGATCTTAGAGATGATAGTTGGTGACATGGGACACAACTAGAGGATTTATGTAGTGGTTGAGAACCACCAGGCTGAGCACTAGAGCATGTTCATTGAGACTACAGGTAGTATTAGAGGTGTTCCTACCTCCATATTGTTTGACTCTAGTTCTTCTGATTCATTTATTACACCATCCTTAGTAGAGTGATATAGGTTGGTGGTTATTAGAAAGGGTCATTGTTGGGATGTGGAGATGGCTTCTAGAGCTAAGGTCTTTGTAGAATCCTTAATCAAGGAGTGCGTTATAGATTTGGGACCTTTCACCACCACTTCAGATCTCCACATTCTTCCTTTGGGCTTGTATGGAGTCATATTAGGCATGGATTGGTTATCTGCACATAGGTTTAGGATGGATTTCTATCATAAGACTATATCTTGTACAAATGATCTTGGATTTGAGTTAGTGATTTCCGGGGTAGGGAGACCCATTTCTATTCGCACCATCTTCGCTATTCAGCTCAAGCGGTGTGTGCGATGGGGTTGTCAGATGTATGCAGTTACAATCAATGATAGGTTAGAGGATGGGTCTATTAGACCATCACTAGATGATTATCCCATTCTAAGACAGTTTGCAGATGTATTTTTAGGGGAGATACTGGGGATGCCACCCCCGTGTGAGATTGATTTCCATATAGATCTAGTCCCTGGAGTAGAGCCTATCTCACAAGTACCTTATCGGATGACCACCCCAAAGCTCTGTGAGCTCAAGTTGCAGCTTGAGGGCCTTTTGGAGAAGGGCCTTATCCATCCTAGTGTATCCCCTTGGGGTGCACTAGTGATTTTCATGAAGAAGAAGGATGGATCATTTCGATTGTGTATTTATTACCACCAGTTGAACAAAGTGATAATAAAGAATCATTATCCTCTTCCTCATATTGATGAATTGTTTGATCAGATGAAGGGAGCCCCGGTGTTCTCTAAGATTGATCTCAAGTCAGGCTACCATCAGTTGAGGATTTTAGGAGGCAGACATTCATAAGACTACTTTTCTGCATGAGATATAGGCACTATGAGTTCACAGTGGTGCCTTTTGGTTTCATGAATTCCCCTGCAATGTTTATGAGTTTGATGAATGGGGTATTCAAAACTTTTTAGATCACTTCGTGCTCATCTTCCTTGATGACATCTTGATATACTCACATACGTGTGAGGAGCACGAGGGGCACCTTCGTCAGGTTCTTCAGTGTCTTCGTGAGTAGTAACTTTACGGGAACTTGGAGAAGTGTGCTTTCTTTTAGTCAGAGGTACAGTACTTGGGTCATATCATCTCTGGGGAAGGTATCACAGTTGATCCTTCCAAGATTAGAGCCATTATGGATTGGCTAGCACCCACTATTGTGACAAAGGTGCGTAGCTTCATGGGGTTAGCAGGTTACTACATGAGGTTTGTTCAGGACTTCTCTCAGATAGCGCACCCCATCACTTCCCTTCAGTGGAAAGGGAAGAAGTTTGTTTGGTCAGACAGATGTGAGCAGGCCTTCAGGACACTGAAGGAATGTCTCACTATATCACCTATTCTTATAGTAATGGATCCACATGGTGAGTTCTTTGTATGCATGGATGCTTTATTGGTAGGCCTTGGAGGTGTTTTGATGCAGGAGGGTAGAGTAGTGGCCTTTGAGTCTCACAAACTCAAAGATTATGAGCTTAATTATCTGACTCATGATATTGAGCTTGTAGCAGTTGTGCATACTTTATTTTGATGGAGACACTTTCTTCTTGGTCCTAGATTCACACTTAGGACAGATCACTTGAGTCTTCACCACCTCTTCACGTAGCCCAATCTAAACACTCATCAGAGGCATTGGATGGAGTTGCTTTGTGAGTATGACATGGAGATAGAGCATGTGAAGGGGAAGGATAATGTGGTTGCAGATGCTCTCAGTAGATGGAGACATGTGAGTATGGCCACTTCAGTGAGCATAGATTTGTAGAGTAGGATTCTTCAGCAGCTTCCTCTTGACAGCTTCTACATTACAGCTAGAGTAGAGATTGAGTCCCAGAGACCCCTTGAGGGGAAGTTTGATGGTTTCTCATTAGATGCATATGGTCTTCTGAGGCACATAGGTATGATTTATGTTCCTAGAGCTAGAGGCTTGAGGTAAGACATCTTGGTAGAGGCACATCATGCACCCTATTCAGCCCATCCTGGGGTGAAGAAGATGCACACTACTTTGAGATAGTTGTACCACTGGAGAGGACTTCGCAGGGACATGGCTTAGTTTGTGTCATGCTGTTTAGAGTGCTAGAAAGTGAAGGCTGAGCATCAACATCTAGCTGGCCTTCTCTTTCCTCATGCTATACCAGAGTGGAAATGGGACACCATTTCCATAGATTTCATTATGGGGCTACCGATGTCGAGATATCACCACAATGCCATCATGGTCATGGTTGATAAATTGACAAAAGTGGCTCAATTTTCTCTAGTGAAGACCACTTATACATCTAGTGTAGTGGCACGTGTCTACTTGGATGATATTGTTAGGTTGTATGGGATTCCATTGAAGATCATTTGTGACCACGATCCTTTGTACACTTCCCATTTCTAGACTACCATGCAATATGTTCTCGGGGCGAATATTAATTTTAGCACAACTTATCACCCTGAGACTAATGGACAGACCGAGAGGGTGAATCATATTTTGGAGAACATACTCAGGATATACACGATGGATCACCAGGAGAGATGGGAGGAGTATCTGTACCTAGTGGAGTTTGCCTACAATAATAGTTTTCAGAGTTCTATAGGCATGGCTCCTTTTCAGGATTTGTATGGTAGGGAGTGCAGGACACCCCTTAGCTAGGATAGGTTGGAGGATAGAGTATCTCTTGGACCAGCCCTTTTGTAGGACATGGAGCAGCAGGTAGTGTTGATCAGGCAGAGAATGCAGGAGGCACAGGATAGGCAGAAGAAGTATGATGATCAGTAGAGGACCGAGCATAATTTTTATGTAGGCATGAAGGTGTTCCTTCATGTTATACCACATAAGAGCCCAGTCCATTATGGAAAGGTTCTAAGTTAGCTCCTCAATTCATTGGACCTTTTGAGATCTTAGAGCCTATCGACTCGTTGGCTTACCGTCTAGCATTGCCACATAGCTTGTCTCACATACATGATGTTTTTAATGTTTCTATTCTTAGGAGATACATTATAGATCCTTATCATGTGCTATATTGGACCTCTTTATAGGTAAAAGATCAAGGGCAGGTGATGGTGGAGCCTTTCTGTATCATAGATCATAGGACCCTAGGCCTTTGAGGTAAAGATATTGATCAGGTATGGGTACAGTGGGACAGACCTGACGAGACTGCAGCCACTTGGGTGGATGCTACTGTGTTACAAGTGTAGTTTCCACATTTTTTCCAGTGAATTCTAGGAGGAAGTTGAGTCTAAGGGGAGGGGGATGTAGTGCCCACTTCCCTTTGACACTGTTTAGATACTGATCTTGATACTGTTGATCTCATTTTGGACATTATTATGTTTTGATTTAGTATGATGTGTAGATGTTAGATCATGGATTATTATGGACCTTGATTCAGTTAGCATGCATGATGATTATTAGAGACATTATTATATATGGATGATGATATATTGTTGACATGGATATAGTATTGATGTTGATTTTAGACATGTGACATTTGATATTAAGAGTAGCTCTAGTATAGAGATTCATTGGATGATGATATAGTTGCAAATTGAATTTAAATGATGATGTTGAATTCTTGATGTTGTTGTGATTTGGATTTGATCTTTATATGTTGTTTATATCATTTGGATGTTCTGATATGGCCACGAGGCCGAAGGAGGTATTGTTATTTTGCAGGTTAAAATATCACAACAATGTCGAGGGACTAAAGACTAACCATATTAGAATTCTAGATGAATTCAACGAGGTCACCATGGCAACTGTAATTTTTTGTATGTTGTGTTTGTTAGGGATTCCCATGGGGGGAATCACCTTTAAAATGTGACCAAGGGATTTCATGTATTACTTTAATGTGTTTCTTTTTTGTAATGTTTGCATGTATTTTATTTGTGATGTGTTACCCCTTTCATTAGTTGTTAATTGATTTGGGTTTATGTTATATATAACCATGTGTTAAATAAATAAATCATTATGTCAAAAGAATGTAATAAATGAAGTCATAGATATTAATGCATGTTGTAAGAATGTGTAAGAAGATGTAAGTGATGTGAAAGATTGTGTAAGTCAGATTTTGGAGTGTAGGACACTTCATCCTCAAAGGAATTCGAATTTTTCCTTGAGGGCTGCATTTTGAGGCTTGTGGGACAAGTTAAACTTGTCCCACACCTCTTAAAATCATCCACCAACCATACCTATGGTTTGGGGGTCAAAATTAGCCTTTTTAATTGTATTTTGAAATGACTATGTGTAAGTTTTTATTGCACTTTCCTTACAAGCTTTTAATTCAGTCCTTGTTAAAGTATGGGTTAATTTTGAGTGTGTAAGTTGATTGCCATATCCATTTATTGTGTTTAGTTGTGATGTTGAATTTCTCTTTTGGGGTTGAGGAAGAATGATGTGGCATCCCACTTGGAATCCACATCATCCTCTCCTCTCCCTCTCCTTTAAAATTTGAATTCTTCTCTTGGTTATGGTTGTTGAAACTTTTCTCTTTCTTCTTTGGGTCAAATTTTATTGTTGTGGGAGTCTTGCTTGTGGAGAGAGTTTGAAAATTCATTTGCATGCTTGGTGTTGTTGTTCTTGGACTGATTTTTGGTCATTGAAGAGCTTACTATTTTGGACTGTGTTTTTGAGCATTAAAGGAGCTTTTTGTTTTGGAAACAAACTCCATTATGGAGAGGTAGGATCTTTCCCTTTTTAAATGTTGTTTTCTCTTTCCTTGCATGAGAAAAATGGTGAATGTGTTGTGTATTGTTGGTTGGTTGGGTAGAATGCTTAGGGCAAGGTGTAGGAGAAGGCTATGGGGGTTTCATATGGGGGGCATAAGGGATTGCCAATGGCACTTGTTCTATTTTGGAGGGAGTTTTGGATTGGGATCCACCTAGGAAAATAAACTACTTGCATTTCTTACTCTTAGGGGGGGGGCATAAGGAGGGGTTGGGAGATATAAGGTTTATGGGATTTGATATGGTTATTAGCGGTATGATTTAGGTGGATGCCCAATTCCAAATAGGGAGGCATAAGTAGTTCCCCATAGTTCTTGCTCTTGATGGCTTGCTTGATCAAGCCTCTGTGTGGTGTGAATGATTCTTATTGCAGTTGTGAACTGTTGTCTTTATTTGGACTGTGTATTTTGTTGTATTATGCATGTGAAAAGAATGTTATTTTTTTGTTATAGAAGCCTTGTTTCCATGTGTTGGTGTTCATACTCTATTCCAATATGGTTGGGGCTCAGGGGCCAATGGGGAAAGATGGATTCTCCTTTCCCATTGGATGTCTTGGTTGGGTGGAGAGCATTGCCTTTCCCCCTTCCTTGTTGTGATCAAGATGAAAAGATGAAGAAATCAGCATGTTGTTGTTTTAGAGCAAAAGAAAATACAGTTTGACAGTCCCTTCCTTTGAGAAAAATTATTGTAACCTTCCCACTTTGAAGAGGATTATTGTATTATTGTTTGTAATGAGAAGACACCTTGTAATGCAAAGGAAAAGATAGAGATTCATTTGTGAAATGTGAAGAGTTATTATTTCATACTCTGTTTTGATAATAACATGAAAGAATGAGACATGTATTGTATTTTGTAATTTGAAGCTCCAAGAAAGAACGAAGTAGTAATGTTGTTGTTGAAATCAATAAAATAAATACATTCCTTTCTCAAATTTGTATTGTTGTTTTGAATTGGAGTTGTTGTTTTGAAATGATATCTCTATGTGAAAAGAAAATGTGTATGAGAGGAAAGAAAAACATTTTATTCTTTGTATTTGATTAAAATTTGAGATATCAAATGTTTTCTTGATACTCTTGAATGATAAGATAGATCAATTAATTGTTTAGACAAAATTTGGAATGATTTTCCATAGTTGGAAGTTGTAAATTGATTAATGAACTTGTTAAGTGAAAGATCTGTCTTGTTTTAAATCTGGCAATCAATTTTATCTAAAAAATGCACACCTCAAAATTAAAACTTGTAATAAGAAAAGAAACCTTGAAATTTATATTTAGTATACCCAAATGAACTTAATTGGAACTCTACATCTATGAAAGACATTTTAGAACTTCGTGAAATCAAATTCAAAACTTACATAATTATTTTCCTGTCAAAAGTTATAAAATTATAAAAGTGCACTCAAATAACAAATTGAACCTTTAAAATATCCTTAAAATTACCCAAGATCAATCCTCCATGTTCAATTGACATGTTGAGAAGAAGAAAATCAAAATTTGATCAAAATATTACAAGTGGAAAATTGCCAGTTTTGAATTGTAAACCCTACAGATTTCTTTCCTTAAATTTACCCTTAAAAATTCATCAAAATCAAAAGTTGATGATCTCTTTGCAAAGAGGACTCCAAGAAAATTTAGGAAAGTCCTTGTTTTCCCAAAACTAGCTTTTCTATCAAAATTTATGTCCATTTGAAGTTTTACTTCAAAATGGCCATCCACAAATTAATCTAACTGTTTAAAAATCAAAATTTAACCTTTGGAAAAGTTTACCCAAAAATTCCATGGCCCCACAACCCTTAAAACCAATCAGATTTTTCCATGTGGCACTTCAGAGGGTGGACTCTTTTTGAAAACTTAATATTTTGAAAATTTGACCTTGCGAAACGTTTCCCATTTTTCCCCATCATGCCCTGCAACCCACGTGCAACCCCACAGCAATAAATTTGATAAACCCTGATGACAAAGTCTTAAACCTCTTCATGTGTCTTGGAGGGCACCACGGAATAAATTTGAAAGTCTTAAAATTTTTTTTACTCTTTTGGCACAAAATATTAAATATCTCTACCTCTCTTCTGACCCGCGTCCAATCACGTGCTGACACGTGGCAATTTGGACCTCGATGGGAGCACGAAGTTTCTTTCGCCATTGAGATTTTAACCTCTAAAATATCAATTTTCCTTTTTGCTCCATTGGTCCGTGACCCCCACGACCAATAGGAGTTTGACACATGGCAAGGGTTTTCTCCTTAGCAGAGGCACGCATGATGAATTTTTCCCTTGGGCTTTTGGCCTAAAAAAAAATTCCTAATTTCTAACTTTCTTCGCCACTCCACTTTTTCCCCATGCCAATCGAGAAACGCCGCATGTTTTACCCCTCGGACCCACAAGCACACAGAGGAGTTTTGCACTCTTGCACTCAAGGAGGGAAAAATTCTCAATTTTCCTCCCCGCTCCACTGACCCGCTCAAGGGAAAATCTTTCTCCCTAAGCCCGCAGACTCCCCAAGGGAAAATTTCTCCCCTAAACTCCGTCGGCCCATAACTTGAGATTTATAAGGAGTTAGGAGGACTTCTTTATATGGTTGGAAAGGTGAGGAAATTTCCTATCTAATGGGAATGATTTAGGAAAGTTTTGATGACTTTTACTGTGTGAAAAATCAAGTTGAACCCTGTAATATTGTTAGAGCAAGGTTGAGTGAGAAATTACTCTCCTAACCTAAGTGATGAATTTAACCTCTTGTTTTGACCTTGTGCCTTGTTGATAATGATTGCTAGAAGCACTTGTTGCAAGTTAGTCTTGATTGTTAATATTAACCATGTTTGTGTTAACTTTGATCTTGTAACATTATTTCAAACACTCTTAATTAAAAAAAATTATTCCATAATTTTTCCTAGCTAATCCTAGTTTGTTTCTTGGTCTCAAGTTGTAGTTTGAAGCGGGCATTAAAATAGGTGCATATTGTAGACACCTATAATTATGCCTAAGAAATTTAAATACTTAAATTGTGCTAATCATCCCCTTTCTCACAAATTGATGACATATCATCCAAAGCACTCATATTCCCTCTTGTAGTCATTAATTAATTACAATACACTAATTGATTAATTCACCCTATCCAACTAATACCCTAATTAACGACCTTTCTGTTAATAAATCACCTCTTCTATCTAGATTAATTAATTATTATTAATTAATTAGTCTTCCCCTTCATTTAACTAGTAAATCAATATTTAATTGATTTAATCCCCTTCTAATAGCCTAAATTGTACTAATATTCTTCTAATTGGCTTCTATAAGCTCACATCTACCTATTAGTTAATCACATTTGATTAATTAAAGCACCCCCAACTCCCATGAATTGATAAGCATAAATTAAACCCTTCTAATAAAGTAAGGTTACCTTTAATAAAGCAACCTTATCCATTCCTAATCATGTTTTACCTTTATCCCACATTCATGAGGATGTGTTGAATCCTTTATCCTTTGGGCTATATAAAGAGCCCTCCACCTACCTTTTTACTTACACAAAAACTCTTAAGAGAGAAAATGCAAAGCATATAGAAAAGAGACTAAGAGCTTGCACTTTGTCCTCTTGAGAGTTCATCATCTTGAAGAGTTAAGACTCTTTCTAGCCTAAAGTGCTTAGGTCATATGGGAGGTGTCAAAAGGGTCTTGTAGCCCAACTTTGACTAGCCCCCATTCCTAGGTTCTTGGAACATTAAGGACAACCAAATTTTGATAGCCATGGAGCTTACCTAGGTTCTTTCATTTGCATGTTGTTAAAGAATAGAGGTTATTTAGATACTTAACATTGTTGATTTCATAGTTTTATTGATAAATGTTAGCATATAACCCTTGATTAATTCTTATCATGATGGTGCTTAGAATGTTTGTTTAATTGTTGCTAATCAAGACTATTTAGGTGTTAGTTTTCCATTCACATTTAACATTAGTTAGAAAGCACAAACACTTGCACACATTTGGCACGCCCTGTGGGACACTTAGTCCCATGGCATTTTAGTTTAAGTTTCATTATTTTGGCTAACTTTTTGATATGCACATGTAGTAATTAATGTCCATTTTTTGGAATTTTTTCTCATTTAATATGTGTTACTTCATGTTTATAGCCTTAATTTTAATGGGTAATTGCCATTTTTTAACTAACTTATCAAAATTTAGAGATATTGTGAAGTTTTCTTTGTTTTTCCATACTCAAGTTACAGGTCTGGTGTAGGCACAATTTTCAGGGCACAGGCACGATTTTTGGGGTGCGGGCATGATTTTAGGGGCGCACACGTCTCTTTGGTGGCACAAGCATGCTATTCAAATATGTCATTCTCTTTGCCAACCCTTGACACATGTGCACTAACCCTGGCGCACATACCCTAACCTGCATGCAAGTGCACTAACCCGGGCGCACACGTTGTTTCATACTGTACCTTCACTACATACTAAAACCTATCAGATCGGCACACATGCCCTAACCAGGGTACACATGCTATTTTAGTGGCACATGCACATTTTTTCTGGTAACATAGTTATTTCTGTCTATTTTCTGTCTATTTTTTTTAGAGTGGCGCATACGCTATTTTTGTGGTGCACACGCCTCTCTGGTGGCACAGGTGCTTGGTAAGTAAAAAAATCAGTAGAGTGGCACAGGTACTATTTTAGTGGCGTACACACATCTTTTTGGTGGCACACACCTCTCGAGTGACGCAGGTGCACTACTAAGACAAAAAATACACAGAGTGACGTACACATGTCTTTTTGGAGGCGCACACACATAAAAGGGGGTGCAGGTATATCTGTTTAATCCAGTTTTTTTTGTTACAACTTTTTAGTGCTCCTTATTTTGATCATAACTTTTGACTCGTTAACCCGTTTTTGAAGTTTGAATAAGCGTTGGAAAGATAACGGAGTGTACTTTGTGAGGGAACTTCCAAAATTTAATTACCTTTAGTATACCAACTTCTATCAAAAACTCCCAAAATTCCCCGGAGACCTCCAAAAATGCAAATTACTAAAAACTGTTAAAAAAGTGCAAAAATTAGATTTCTAGAATTTTTCAATTTTCTTGGTTTTCTAATTCTTGCAGGTTTTATCTAATCACATACTGGTTTATACAGGGTTTCCTTTACATGCTCTTTCTTGATTAAATAAAAACATTTGCATGTTTACTTATAGGATTAAGATCACGTATGCTCTTCCCTCACGTTCCTTTGGGTTGATCTTGGGAATCATAAACAATTCTTAGGTCTTTTTGCATACTTTGAGATTGTTAAGAGCATTTAATTAGAATTGATCAATTTGGAATTTGTTAAATTAAAGTTCACATTGTATCCATTTGGTTATCTTTTTTACCAATTTGTGAGACATCACGTATGCTCTTCTCTTGCGTCCTTGGACGATCTGGAGAATCAAAAATGATGCCTTCTCTTTTTAGATGACGTTTTGGAACTACTAATCATTGGTATAGTATGACCAAAAATCACTTGTCAAAGAATGAAGTGACTTCCAAAACAAAAGTTCAGAAAACCCTCTAATACACGTGTTTCTTGCAGGTTGCCAAAATGGTGTTCAAGCAAACCACATCTAATTAAAAAAGATAAAACGAACAACATATTCAAAACACTGTATTGTAGGTTTCGGAAAAGGGTACGTCCCTCTCCGCTCAACTAGAACATAACCCCTTTGGCATAACACCTTAAGCTACAACAATGGGGGTGGTTCCAGGAACCCCAAAGTAGTCCACGCAAGAGGGAACCTTGTGGACGAAACGGGAAGTGCTCTGCACTACCTACTTGACTAGTGATTCCTTTGTGAGATAGTGTTACTGGTTGTCTGTGTGGCGACCCCAGTGATAGTACACGTGGATGCACTATTTTCCTACTGTTCTTGAAGGGGGTAAAGTAAAGCCGACATACTCCCAAACTAGTCAGTGCGACTTTTTGGGTAAATCACACTCGCTTAAGACAACTTTGTAACACCTAGGACGAGAGAACCACCAAAGAGAATATACTTTGGCCAGGAGCCCACTTTGACCATTCTAAAATAGTGTCAATTTGTGAACCATTATTTTCATCATGAAACGTGTGATGCGTTACTCTAGCCTAGTTTTTCATTTACCTTAATGTAAGGCAAAACTCTGCCGAAATAAGGCCAGCATTTTTCACCCCCATTTTGATCTATTTCCTTCACTTTCTTTTGACACTTTGTTGATCAAAGGAAGAGTGACTACCTCTACGTTATCAATTGATTGTTTCACCACTTTTTTGTCCATTTACACCCATCCATGTTTGTGGATGGGTTATTTAAACATCTAAAGTGTGTAGAAACGTATTTACATCATTAGTAGCCTTTGTGATCTTGATACCCAAGTCAAGATCGTCATCTTAGTTAGGCGTGGATCATCACTTTGATCTCCTTAGAAGAGTTATTTTGCTTGTATTATATCACTACAATCTTGATATTTACGTCTTTGTTTCGTGTAAACTAGACTTAAATATCTGCATTGTAAGGTTACGCTACATGCATTTTTAACAATTCCTAGGTATACCTTGAGTCTTTTGTTTGAACTTCATTACTACCTTGTTTTTGAAGGGTGCTTCATGTTACTCTTTTGCGTTTGTTACATCAATATCATCTTGATATTAATACCTTACTTTCTCGCAAAGTTTGGATAACATATCTTTGTGACATTGTTGTGTCACCCACGAGTGTAGCTCGCACCTCTTTGGGATATAGGTATTGACTGAATTCAAACTTTCTTTTGGTATACCTTGTGTGGAGGTCATGATTAGCATCTTGTTTTTACTTACGTCTTGATCATGTTTATGAACTCAACATACGTGGAGACACGTTGTTGATCCTATCTTTGGTCATTTGTCTGTGATCTTGGTACCCAGGCCAGGGATCACTCTTTTGGCTAGGTTTTGGTTCGTCACTTTAATCTCCCTCTGACGTGTTACCTTGTTTGCATTGTCTTGAAATAATTAGAAACTAATGTCACGTTTCTCGTAAACGTGATCTAATTTTCTGCATTGTGGTGTTACCCTGCCCACATTTTAGCATATCCTTAGTATGGTTTAGCTTGGTTTGATTTCAAACATTGTCCCAAATATTGAAAGGTGTCACGTACTTTGTTTACATCATTTTCAATACCACTTTGGCACTAATATTTCACTTCTTCGTGAAAGTTTGATAGACGTGTCATAATTGGTGTGGTTACATGGCTTACATTTGTAAACCTTGGCCTTTAACATTTTGTCCTTGTTGGTTGTTGAATGCGTTGTGGTATCCTTTGATTGGGAGTCATGTCTACCCTTTGTTAATATTTATGCCCTTGTTCATGTTGATCTTGATGTAAATATTGACATTGTGTTGATCATATTTACATCGAGCTATCGTTTTGTACACACATTTTACATAGGGAGTGTTTCCCTTATTGATTGACTTTGTGTTTCACACTTTCGTGATTGTTCTTTGTGATTATTCATTCAGAAAACTCATTTTTTACCTGGAAAATCCCTTTTGATCTCATTGATATTGCGTCGTCATGATGTTTATTTTCCTTAGACCCCCTTCAGAAAAATCACACACGCATCTCGCGTACTTACGAAATGTCTAGTTGGTTGTTGTTATGCTTCCCAGATGGACATAACACCTTCTTCAATTTGAAGAAGTTTTATCACACTATCCAAGCCTAGATATTTGAGATTTAAATGACACCAACAATGAATGATTATCATGTAGTTCCTCATTCTTACGAAAATAAGGAATTCATTTTTTGGTGTTCACATCAAAGGATGTCCATCATAACTAAACCTCGTTTGGTTCTTCGTGCTAGAAGTCTCATTCGGGTAACTTTTTCCCCACCTTCATCTCACAGTTGGTGGTATGATTTGGACACATCTGATCCAAATTATTATTCAAGTTCCCCCCACTCTTCTTCTAATTCTAATCCAAACATTTCCTCTTCTTCTGAGGATTCCAATCCAAATATTTCCTTTTGAATATTTTAATGATTTAAATCCAAACTACTATTCGGATTCATCTAATTCGACTCCTAAGTCATATAATGCGACTCCTAGGTCATTGTCCTCCCTTTCTTTGCAGGATCCTCTTCATCAATCATCTAATGCGACTCTTATGTCACGGTCCTCCCTTTCTTCACAGGACCCCTTTTATTAGTCACCCCAACAACCTATTCTTCCTTTGAAGATACACGCGACTCCAAATCCCTCCAATTAGAAGTATAATACAATTCTTGAATCTGCGTTCCTCTCCTTCTTCACAGGACCCTTATCATCATTCATCTAATGTGATGCTTGAATCACAGTCCTCCCTTTATTTGTAAGACCTTCTTCATCAATCACCCCCCATGGAATCTTCCTTCTTTGAAGATTCATGTGACTCAAAGTCCTTCAAGAAAAATGTTTGAATCGGCCCATGTGTCGCAATCTACAAAATTTGGAATTAATCCTACTAGTTTACAGACACGATATACCATCGTACAGGTAGGTCCACGCCACCTTCTTCTATTCCTGAGACATCTAGCTACACATATTCTTCATTCCCCACATCATTTTCTTCTATCAATCATCATCAAGCATCTTCCAAATCTTCCACACTAAGTGGATCTCTTTCTTCCAATTCAACCCCTAGTGGATCGATCAAAAACTCATACCGATTGAACTCTTTCAAAATAAAAAAACAATCAGGGCATTTATAAGGGCAGATGAAGAATATTCCTTTAGCAGATTACGAGAAAGGATTCTCTTTATACTTCGATGCATTCTGCGTATTGTGAGAGAAAATGTTGATTCCTTTTATAAAGAAATGGAGGAAGAGCATCATATCATGCAACTTGATCCTACTCTTAATCTTCCATCTTCCCATTCTTCATTATGTGATGAAAATCCTTGGTCTTGCATTGATCCATGGCCTATCTTCTCATCACCCAATAACCCTTTGTATATCATAATTCCTCAATCACAATCTCTTATGGGGTAAACGCCAAGTATCCCTTCATCTTCATCTAGGTGTGGGTCACATTCTAGTAGCCCTCCCTTTGCTATTTGTGGGACATTTTCGAGTAGCCCACTATCTTCTATTCTTGGGGTATGTCCAACTAGCTCCTTGTCTTCTAGGTATAGCTCACCCCTGGGTAGTCCATCATCCTCTATTCTTGGGCCACATCCTAATGGCCCATTATCTTACATATATGGGTCACGTCCTAGTAGCCCTTCATCTTCTATCTATGGGTCACATCCTAGTATCCCTTCTTCTTCTATTCTTGGGGCACAGCCAACTAGCCCCTTGTCTTCTAGGTATGGATCACCCCCGGGTAGTCCATCATCTTCTATTCTTGGGCCACATCCTAGTAGCCCATTATCTTACATCTATGGGTCACGTTCTAGTAGCCCTTCTTCTTCTATTCTTAGGCCACATCCTAGTAGCCCTTCGCCTTCTATCTATGGGTCACATCTTAGTAGCCCTTCTTCTTCTATACTTGGGCCACATCCTAGTAGCCCTTCATCATCTTCTATCAGTAGCTCGCCTCCTGGTAACCCCTTCTCTTCAATTTTTGGACCATATCCATTTCATCCATCACATTATTCTTCTACCAAAGATGGTGGCAAGCCCATGGTCATTTCTCGCATCAATTCTACACGTCCACGTTCACTTTCTTCTCCTTCTCAAGATTAGACAAGTCATGCATTAGTTTATAAAAAACCCAAACAGTTTCTTAATCAAGCTCAGATCAAAATTGCAAAGATCTCTATAGCTTCCAACAAATCAAACAATCTCAAAATTCTAAATCAACCACGATTCAAGAATGCACACCAACGTAACCATCAAGTATGGCACAAAGTGCATAAACCTCTGAATGGGGAATTAAATCTCCCACATACGAAAGCCTTGTTTTAGAACAAATCACAGTCATTTATTGAGTGTGAACTCACCTCAATCATCGATATCGGGGATAATATCAATCTCAATAAACAAACGTGCCTAGTCTCCCTTATTAAGGAAGTCGCAAACATTGTTGTTGGATCTTACCACACAGAGTGACTTTGTTAGTCCCAACCTCTTAAAACTATAAAAAATATAAAAATAAAAAATAATTCAAAAATACAAAAAAACGTTGAGAAAACACAACAAAAATCAAAGGCACAAAGATCACACATTGCAATCAGGTATTGTGTACACATGGGTGTTTCTTTCTTCCCTTCCTTGCTATTCTTCTACAAGTCTTCCTGCCATTTTCATCCCTTCGGTGATATTTTGGTTAGCTTATTCACATGAATTTTGTGACATTTATCTCTATGATATCTGTTTGACCCTGGTCTTTTATCACCTTGGTAAATTAAAGAACGACTGCCCTCTTAGAGATCCTATCACATTCAAAAATATAATAAACTTGTTGCGAAGAAATTTTGGACATATTTTTCGACACTAGCCAATGTCATCATCACAATCACTTCCACCTCCTTCCACCAAGTCATTAGTGGTTCTTAATCCTTTGGAAAACAAGAGATCTTAAATAAGTTTTTAGAAAGCAAACGAATCAAAATTAATCAAAAATCAAAAGTTAAAAGCTACAAAGCAAAAGCAAATTGATATATTACTCTCTCTTAGGGTATTACCAATAATCTCTATTGGGGCTATGGATGCCTGATTGGTAGTAGAGAAATGTTGTGATTAGAATCAAATAAATCTCCATTGGGGTTATGGACGACTGGTTGTCAGCGGAGCCATGTACGGCTATCCTTTCACCCTCCATTCACAAAATCACCTTTCAAAATAAATCATCCCTACAATTTGGCTAGGGTAACTTCACTTGTTGTCTATTAAATCCTCCCTTCAAGAGGTAATAAATTCCATGTACACACACTGGATCTCTTTGAGTAGGCAAGATTAGTATGTTACCAAGTGTCTCATTTTGGACCTTGTTTGAACTCTTACTCTAGTCCATGTCTCGTCTCACAATTTGTGCCTTTGGTTAATCAATTCTTCATCATGAGGCTTATAAGCTACATTCATATCATTCACATCATTCTTATACTTTGTTCATAACATCCATGTGTATAAGATTACTATTTTTCCATGATTTTGGGAGCCTTTGTCCCCTTTCACAAAAATAATATTCTCCTTCCTTTCTATCACATGATTTTAGGCCAACTTACATTGGGGGCATCCTTGCTTCTTCCCAACATTTCATTGGTTTATATGTTCATCATCATGTTGAACCTATCTATAATGGCCTTGGGTCCTGCTTCTACCTATGAAGAGTTTCCCTTTGAATACTCCCACCTAATCACTGGGGAATTTTTACATCTTCACCTTTCTCACATGCACGTGGCATCTACCCTTATATATTCCCCATCTAACACTGGGGGAATCCAGACTTCTTTGTCTTCCTGTACATAGTTTTAGAAAACTTTCAAAATCAACCAAAACATTCAAATATGTTATAAAAATCATCAAAAACATTCAAATATGTTTCAAAAAACTTCTAAAAATTGAAAATCATCCTACAAAGCGTCTGTCTTTGGTTCTCACTTGTTCATGTGTGTGACTTGCAGATCATCTTGATCTACATCCATCAACAAAAGCTAGGCTGCTTACTTGGTCTATACTCTGGGGCACAATGAGTCACTCGGTACTGTTTCATAGTGCACATTTTTTTTCCATTAGACCCAAGTGTCCTCCATTATTCCCCTCACATGTATCCTTGCTTGGGGCGCCATCATCAACCCTTGTCATTAATTCACACAGGTCGTAATTGAAGCTTGATAATAAAAACATTACATTATGTTTCTCTATTACTTTAAATTGTTTACTTTCTCATATTGGATTGCATTTTGTATGTTGCATGGAGTTAAGCATATTTCACTTTCTCGTATTGCATTGCATTTTGTATGTTGCATGGAGTTGGTGTTTTTAGCAATAGACAACTATTCGTTGTATGACTTTTCATGTCATTCTACCTTTGTCATATGCTTATATTTTTAATATGGGCTGATGATGTAGTTCCTATGGTAATATGATGACATAAAATTTGTTCCAAATAAACAATGGCTAGAGGTTAAGCTCTTCTCTCCCTTCTTCCTTATTTCTTCTACACCACTTCCCTTTTCACCCCTAATTTTCTCTCTCATCAAGGCATCCTACCTCTTCCCCATTCTTCTATCTATTTCTCACCTTTTTCGATCATTGATTAGCTTCTTTCATCACCCCATCGACACTCGAGGGGGCATCTCTCCCTCCTAATAATTTTTCTTCAGTCTACTATCTTTGAAGTGACATCACTTACGCCACCCTAAAGAGGGGAAAATGTAGACACCTATAATTATGCCTAAGTAATTTAAATACTTCAATTGCGCTAATTATCCCCTTTCTCGCAAGTTGATGACTTATCGTAAAAAGCACTCATATTCCCTCTTATTGTCGTTAATTAATTACAATACGCTAATTTATTAAGTCACCTATCCAGCTAACAACCTAATTAACGACCTTCCATTAATTAAATCACCTCTTCTATCTAGATTAATTAATTAGTATTCCCCTTCATTTAACTAGTAAATCAATATTTAATTGATTTAATCCCCTCACAATAGCCTAAATCACACTATTATTCTTCTAATTGTCTTCTATAAGCTTACACCTACCTATTAGTTAATCACCTTTGATTAATTAAAACACCCCCAAACTCCCATGACTTGTTAAACATGTATTAAACCCTTCTAAAGTAAGGTTACCTTTAATAAAGCAACCTTATCCATTCCTAATCATGTTTTACCTTTATCCCACATTCATGAGGATGTGTTGAATCCTTTATCCTTTAGGCTATATAAAGAGCCCTCCACCTACCTTTTTACTTACACCTAAACTCCTTAATAGAGAAAATTCAAAGCATATAGAAAAGAGACTAAGAGCTTGCACTTTGTCCTCTTGAGAGTTCATCATCTTGAAGAGTTAAGCCTCTTTCTTAAAGTTCTTAAGTCACATGGGAGATGTCAAAAGGGTCTTATAGCCCAACTTTGACTAGCCCCCCCCATTCCTAGGTTCTTGGAACATTAAGGACAACTGTTTTTGATAGCCATGGAACCTACCTAGGTTCTTTCATTTGCATGTTGTTAAAGAATAGAGGTTATTTAGATACTTAAAATTGTTGATTTCATAGTTTTATTGATAAATGTTAGCATCTAACCCTTGAGTAATTCTTATCATGATGGTGCTTAGAATGTTTGTTTAATTATTGTTAATCAAGACTATTTAGGTGTTAGTCTTCCACTCATATTTAGCATTAGTTAGAAACAAACACTTGCACACACATATAAATTTGTATATACACCTAGATAAGTGACAATATATATATATATATATATATATATATATACATACATTTGCATTATATGTATAATATTTCACATTATTCATTTGTTTGTGTATATATATGTACCTAGGTATATAACATAGGAAAATATGTATATATACATTTATTTAAATATAATAATAGATATGAGGGTTATGTATAATATTTAATTTGATTTGAAAATAGGAGGGGGGACATTATACCAAAAATTTATGAATCTTATTGTAATAAAAGATATAATTTCATTATTTTGTAGTGTTAGAAGTTGTCCCTAGAATTACTCATCAAGATATGTTATAGTTGTAGTTGAAATGAAAATTACATGCTTAAAGGAAAATATACCTAAGTGTATAAACACACTTTGTCTTCACTTGAATGTTTGTTTTACAGTGTCCCATTATGTTAGTGCTAGTATAATCCATGATGAAACCTATAACACAAAGTGTAGACAATGTACATGGTAACAAATTGAACCTTAACTCAAATGTAAGATGTAATGTGTAAAATTTGTATTTATATAAAGTGAAATAAAGAGATACAAAATGTGGAAGTAATACACAAGTTTATTTTTTTTATAGAGAATCTCTCATTCTGTTCTTACTATTAAACATTTGGATTGTTGAACTTGCTGAAGGATTAGGGGTGATCAATAACCAATAATTTTAAGGATAAACTAGATTTTTAGTTTCATGCAACCCAAAACAAAATGGAGAAGAGAGAGAGGGAGAGAGAGAGAGAGGGAGAGAGAGAGAGAGAGAGAGAGAGAGAGATAAGAAAAATAAAAGTGAGATAGTAAAGCATCGTGTGAAGGAATAAGACCATGTATCAAGGTCATTCAAAAACTTTGATATATTCCCCTTTAAATGTAATAGGAAAGGAAGGTCTTACTATGAATAACTTATCCATTTCAATACCTTTCATAACCCCATGGACCACACCACTACAAATGGATCTAGGCCTAATTATATAAATAAGGACATGCAACAAAAAATATAATGAGTACCCTAACAACATTCTCATTTGCCACAAAACTGAACTAAAATTAAATAGAAAATACTATGTACTGAAATATAGATGGAAATAGGAGACGTCTGCCTCCAAGATCACTAAATATATAACTAAAACTGAGTACCATGGTGAAGGAGTGACATAATTTATTCCTATTGTAATTAATATTTAATGAGTGAAATATATCTAAAAATATAATAAGATACTATACCTATAGGTGAAAGTATCAAACTATTGAGAAATTTGATGGAACTTCCCCTTAGGAAAAAATATGTGAAGAGGTGAAAACCATCCATATGGTCCTAACCAAGCTATATGGTTTTAAACCTTTACATGATTTTCTAAAAAAAATTATTTGATGTTATTTATAAGTACATGTACCCTATGTATAATTGTATGATATCTCATAACTCCTCCTATGTTTGTTATAAGTGTGGAATATACTTGGATGAATGAAAATGTTCTTACACCCTTATTAGATTATAGTAGATCTAGTGAGTTAAATACACTAAAAGCATGTAAAGGGGGGATATATGCGTTTATTTTGATTAATTAACTTTCAACATTATTTACAAAATCTCATAGTAACACATTAATTCTTATAACTAGTTTATACATTATGATATGAACTTAAAATCACAAGAAGATGAGTATATTTAGTTGATTACAAATATATCTAAGAAGTTTTAAGTGGGAAAAGTATTGGATATGGGAGATATAAAATTTAGAGTGATTTATTTATAGAGATGTAGATGGAAAGTGACTTGTTTGATGAATTTACTGAATTATTAGGACCACCCATACAATTTTGTAACTATTTTATGGTTTTCGAATTACTTAAAATCTTACACTATAACTTCCTGATTTTGTCACCTATGTGGAAAATTAGAAATTTATATCGTTATCAAACCCTATTTATTTCTCATTCTACAAATTCCTCTGAATATTATAAATAAGGTCTCAAACCCTATACATGGGTTATAAACCCTACATAATAAACATTAAATGAGTTGAAGTGTAATCCTTACACCTTCAACGTCAACACTACTCTAAGGAGGCCTCAAACCATATGCCATTCTCCATCTAGCATCTGATATCTAAATGAATGCAACTAGATTTAGAAATTATTACCTCCTTGAAAAAGTTTAAGTTGAGTTTGGTTCTTCCTAACACTTGAAGTGAGGATGTTTGAGTTATTTCAAATGAGATAAGATGATCCCTTAACCTGGTAGGGTTCTTAAAACCTATATTAAATGTTTCCCTAATGATTTTTTATGAGATTTAAAAAGATTTAGGGAGGATTATGTTCTTTTTGTACTAGTTTTTATAATACGATTTCATTAGAATGATTTGTTATTCTAGGTTAGGAAATGAAGTGATTTTAACATTCTTATATATGTTTCTTAATGTAAATTATCATGGAAAGGCTAACCTAGATGAAGTAAATGATCTAATCAATAATATGAAATGGAAATATTGGATGGAGGATATGTCAGTACAAAAATGTACAAGTCATCTAGAAGTAGATTTCAAAATTTGATCAAGGTGGATGCTTATAAACATGGATGAGAAATATGAAAATTGAAGGTTACATCCTATCAAGTGGAGTTTGTCTATCAATTTTATGCATTTAATTCACAATATTTGTTGACTTATAATTACGTATGAATAAAAAAAGATAGAAAAAACCCTCATGATGTGTTGGGTGGGGATAAACAGATTTTTTTTTGTCAAGTAGCAAAAGCGTATTTTCAAAACTAGTAGTCTCAAAGGATAAATTTCTAAATTTAAGTGTCTACATTTCCCCCCTTTAAGTATGAAATGAAAATTATATGCTTAAAGGAAAATATACCTAAGTGTGTATAATTTTTTTATTTTCTTGAATGTTTATTTTTTAGTGTCCCATTGTGTTGGTGTTGGCATACACCATGATGAAACCTAAAAAACAAAGTGTAGTCAATGTCCATAGTAAATAATTGAACTTTAATTCAAATTTAAGATGTAATGTGTAACATTTTAATTTTTAAAGATTTAAATAAAGAGATGAGAAATGTGGAATAAATACACCTATTTATTTTTCAAAGGGATAGGTGTTATCAAAAACCAACCCCATGCCATTTCAATATTTTTATAGGTCATGGTGTTTTCCTTAATCAATGAAATTTGAAATTTAATAGTTTTGGGAAAGTTTCAGTGTATTGGGAATCATCCTCCCTCTTTCTAAGCTTTATTTCCAAAGGAATTAGGAAATTTCATGAGCATAAACTCTGTGGTTAGTAAAGTCAATATTTGATGGAACATAGGGAACAATTCCATTATTCTATAGCTTCCCAGGATTTCTACCAAGGATGCATTACAAAATAATATTGGTAGATCAGATTATTTAGGAACACAAGGAATATTTCTAATGTTTTTTCAGTCCTCTGATAGACTACAACCACCGCAAAAGAGAAAAAAGTTTCATTGATTAGATAGATCGACACCATAAGACACCATGAGGAACTTAAGGAATAATTATTATGTTCCTTTGTTATTCCTCTTCTACGAATAACTGATGGGGTCGAACGGGGATAGAGAAATGATTTTTAATTGGTAATAGTGAAATTATATGAAACTTTTGGAACAGTTCAAAAGTTTTGATGGTTTCGTGAACTCCCATATGAGAAGATAAAATAAAAGATGGTGAAGTGATGTGGATTTGTTAGCTCTAAGAAAGTACACATGGAAACATTCCCTTTTTCTTCTTATTCTCTGTAATTCTTCCTATACCACCCAAAACTAAAATTAGACATGTTGGATCTAGAGGGAATAGAGGGAATTGTTCCCTAGTTCTCTATGTTATTTGATTCATCGACAAACCCCAAAAAAATTGTAAATAGTTAAGAAAACACTCCAACAGGATATTTTTAGCTATATCCTTAACTCAAGACTCCATTTTTATCATTCAAAGGATAAAATTGTCATTTTTCATGTAATAATATCTTTCAAATCATAAATAAGAGGATAAAATTACCAGGATCATGCAAGACGACACCAAATTCTATTTCTGAACAAGCATATCCATTCCTAGGCATGATATTTCCTATTTTTACCATGAATTACACTTCCCCATAGATAATTATGCTTATTTTGTTAGTCCTCACAATATTGAATAATTCCAAAAGGGAGAGTGCACGCACGGGGCTAGTGAAGAGTATGGATGCGTGGGGAAAAGCACGCAGGACATGAGGTTTTAGAAGGGTTTAATAGAAACCATGATGTGTGTGTAAGGTAGAGAAAAGGATTTCAAGACTTAGTCATATTTGGATTTCCAAGAGGCACTTGAGGAAAAACATTACCCAACTAGGCATGTTGAGTGGATAAGGTTCCATCCTAGTGACTTGGTGGTCAAGGAAAAAATATTCCACGCATGGAACATTCCCGAAATACATCATTGTAGAAATTGGAGAGCTTAGATAAGAAGAAGCATACTCTATTGGAGGACCACCTTGACACTTGGAAAATGATCTACTCCTAAAGGAAGGCATGGCAGTGGGTGCTAAACCTATTTATAGAGATGCTCAGGTAGAAGAAAAGGGAATTAGAGTGGACCATTTTGGAGAGATCATCACCATATGGGTTGATGAGGGGAAGCTCTATAGAAATAATAGGAGGTTCTAGGGATTGGGGGTCTCATTAGAGGACTGTATGAATGTTAACATATCTAGGGGAATGGGTCTACTAAATTTATAAGGGAGAATAGCTAGAACTATTGATACATGAGTTAGATCTCTATATTACTCTATTATGGATCTTGTTAATGTAATGTGGTTATTGAACTATTATTAACATGAATATATGGTTATGTTCTAAATATATTTTTCATGGGTGTAAACCATGCTACCTTTTTATTTATGTTATGAATCAGATATACTATATGTATGATGTTTCTTTTGTTATCTGAATGGGTATGTTGGTGTAATGACTCATCATATGCTTCCAGAATGTATGTATGATGATTTACTTTTATACAATTAATATGTCATCAATGACAAAATCTTCTCACAATGCTCACATAGAGGAGGGGCTTTGCACTCACGAGAGTCTTGAGTGAGCGCTCAACGCTTGTTAGGTGATAGGCTGGCGCACAAGGGATTAGAAGGTTATTCTAAGGGCATAAAAATTACTACATCGTGGTTCTTTTGCCAGGAAATATTTTTGAAGTTGTTTTGAGGATGATGCATGATGACAAAGCACTTGACCTTAGAAATTTTCAAAGCATGGTTTAAGAGCATGGAGGACGAGTTTTCTCAAATATTTAGTATTGAACCTGATTTTGATGCATGCAGATCGGTAGAAGAACACCTATATCATGAGTTGTATGAGACCTTCTTTTTTTGTTTTCCAATAGAATTATATGAATGGATATTAGTATATGCAGGAAGATCGAGATGGTACTATAGATCATGTGTGTGGACCCAAGATGATTACCAGAGGTTGCAAGATTGGATTTGAATTGGACACATGTTGTTGATCACTAGTGGAAAGAGTGATAACTAGTTATACCCTGAAATATGTCATTTCTACATATTATTGTCTAGAGGTTACTGAGTTTGAGTTCTTAAGGGAACCTAGAGGATTGTTGTTATGATATATCCCATTGGATATGAAGATCTTGATCATTACGCTAAGTTTGGAAGCATTCCCTATGGCCAGCTAAGCTTCTCTTAGCACCAGACAAGGTAACTAGGGTAGAGGAAGATGGAAGACCTTGTGATGGAAAAGGAGAGGGAAGAGAGATGACTCAAGTATAGTGAAGTGCGTGAAAGGGATCTGGGTAGAAAACTAAAGGTTGTGGGAGTGATGGATTTATGGAGGAAAATGTTACGGGAAGGAATTGAGATTCACATAGAGGATTTGGAACCTGAGCAGTCTGTGCTACCGCATCTTGGAAAGTGTGGGAGAGAAACCCCTTCATCTTCTAATCAGAGGTCTTCATGTGCAGAAAGGAGAGTTGTCAGCATGCATCTAAACCAACCTAGTGACTAACCCCTGGCACTTAGTTTTCCAAATCAAGAAATAAATATTCCTAACCTAGTTGGTATCAGTGGAAGTGGTCGATCTACACCTATGAGGTATAACTTCTCATTTCATACATCTATGGCCACAAAAAAAATTCTTATGTTTGAAGGGATTTTAGGTGAAGTGCAAATACACAAAGTTTGGGTATCATGTATGGGAGTGGCACGGGATACATGTTTGGTAGAAGAGCAATATCATAAACCATCAGTGCATAGTTCAGTGGGCTATTAGGAATGTTAGGTGTAACCACTTTAGGCTCATTACCAACTGCAGAAGAAGGACTTGGTGGGTCTCATGGATTTGGAGGTGCATCTGGTGGATTAGGAGGCATAGGAAATGGTGGATCCAGTGGATCTGGTGGTGGGGGAAACAAAATATTGAATCAAGGTTCTGGATTATCCATACAAGGGCCTCAGCCATCTCCGTAAATATTTTTTGAGATGTCTTTACATCTTACCAAATTACTAGGGTGTCGAGGATGCTTCATAGCATGTACACAAGTGTGAATTACTATGGCGTGTAAAGGGGATCAATACCCCAGAGAAAAAGAAAAATAATTTTACAACGATGTTACATGGCCATGCACATAGTTGGTACCGGTATTATTACCCCCATCAGACGGTGGTAGATTACACCATGTTGTAGAATCCCTTCTTAGCCAAATTCCATATCCTTGAGTTTTATTAGAAGAGCATTAATGCTTTGAAGGAGATCCAATAAGGAATGATAGACAGTGTGTGGGAATATGATGCACGATTCAAAACTCTCTTGTCAAAGCTATCTAATGATATTCATCCTTCTCAGCATGATTAATGGTTTTTTGGAGGATTAATAACACTATTTAGAAGAGTGCTTTCACACAAGACATTCATGGATCCGTGTGAGGACTTGGAGTCTTCCTTGCACACTGAGGCAGTTAGAAGTGTAGATACTAGTGTTATCCCTTTACTTGAGGCTCAAATTGTTGTAATGGCCAAGAAGTTAGGAAAATCTATCTACAAATGCAGTGCACGATACTCGCAGTGGCCCATGGTGTACAGATTGTGAGGTATAGGGGAATACAAAGTAAAGTTTTCCTCAGAGGTCAGTATGTGCCATGAAAGTAGATCGTAAAATATTCCATGGGGATCATGATGCAAGTAGGTGTCCACTACTGCAGCACATGATCTATAAAAATGTGTCTTGTTATTGCAACATTTATACTTCTATGACCCATGACACCAAATATTGTAAGATAATTGACCATATACATGATGTCATTGATCTTGGTGTGTGCAAGACCAACCTTGCAAGCATTTACAAGGATTATGATCACCGCTATGAAGGGCATACAGATGGAGGAGCATGTGGAAGAGGTTTCCGTAGAGGATTTCGTGGTCATGGAAATCATGGAGGAAGATGTGAGTTCCCATAAGGAACTTGCCATAACTATGGGTCTATAAAGCATTATAAGTGTGAGTGTCCTGATCTGTTGTAATGCTCATGGTGTGGAAAGAAATATGTATGAAGAGTGCCCTAATTTGTTTGAGCACATGAGCTAGTAGCATTGGAAAGACAAAGTCACTGGGATGGTAAGCATAAAGAAGGTCTACTCACATTGGATGCCAAAAGTGGCGCATCATTCAAGACTAGAACCTATACTGGTGATGACGTGATCGGAGGCCTCACACGCTAGAGAGATACCAAGACAAAGAACCCTAGTTACAAGAGAATAATTAGTACATGGGAAGTATCTAGATCATACTCATTCAAAATAGATGTATAAATAGACTATGGATGTGATTCGGAGTCTATAAGGAGAGATCTAGTATCTGAAGAAGCAGTCAAGGTAGTCAGAGCAAAGGAAGAATGTTGAGGTTTTGTAGAAGGTTCTTGATGAGGTTAGGGAATTATACAAGATGTTAAGGTAAGAGAATATCATTATGTTGCTAGGAGAATGGTTACGGGAGAAGGTACCATGTGCTCGAGGAGAGCACGAGAGGTAAGTTTTACATGCTAACATCCCTCCCCACAACCTTGATTATGACAAAGAAATCACTTTATATGTTGTTGTAGAAGGTTGGATTTTGAGCAATACTCTTATTGATATGGGTGCAAAAGTCAATGTTATCACCTTGGATGCATGGAATCAAATGGGATGGCCCCCATTACAGCAATATTTGAATGTGTTTTATATGGCAAACAAAACAAAGGAAATTCCCATTGGTGTCTTAAAGGATACAGTTATCACTATTAAAAGGGCCAAGTTCACTGGAGACTTTGAAGTCTTGGCATTAGCTGAGGTGGATAACTTTCCAGTATTACTTGGGCACCCCTAGTATTACAAAAATAATGGTGACATACAGTTTAAAAAGGGGTATATCAGTTTTGAGAACAAGGAGGAACGGGTCATCATCCCCTTGAAAGATGGGAAATAAACACCCTATACTAAGCCCTTAGGAGAAGAAGTCCTTAACAAAATCTATGTGAGCTAAATTAGAGACTGTACGTATCCAAAATTGAAGGTTACTGTACCACTGGAATGATGTTACACATGCCCCAATGATGATACAAGTCACCTAGTAAGGTTTTCAAATCTAGAGAATCTCACGAAGTATATGTTAGCATCCTAAATGCTTTATCCAAGTTCCTCGTGCCTTGTTTTATCCCTCGCCCCCCTTTTTAACAGTGTTTTGACCTTTAGTGACAAAGAGGCCACCCTGGCAGGGTGGGGGTCCTGTAACCACTACCTTGCTTAGGGTGACAGTCCTTCACACATTTTCCAGCACGTTCTTTTAATCACGACTTGTGTAATTTTTCAAATATCACCAACTTTTCTCAACTGCCTTGGCTTGTATTAATGTTTTATGTCAACTGGAATAGTGTTTCTTCATTGTTTAATGGTAAAAGAGTTCTAATAGGAATCACCTTTGGGTGAATGTGAAATCTATAAGTATCTAGCTTGTTTTCAAGCAAATGGCCCCTCAACTTCTCATTTCCATTGTTTAGTCTTTCAAATTCTTGCTTAGAATTCATGTTGTTCTCATATTTGATTCCATGCTAGTTTTTCTTTTGTTGTTAGAAGCCATTTGATCTTCTTGCTTTAGTCTTGTTCATTGTTGTCCATACAAATTAGTTTAGAGCAGAGTAGTTTCATTTGTAGATTGCATCCATTAGAGTTACATGTTGTGTTCTTCAATGAATGTAGATTCTAGAATCTCTCGGTACACTTGTATTGTATTCCCGCAATAAAACCCAGTAGGAATTACATACGCCAAGCTCTTTCACTTGTTCTATCCCTCTCCTACTCGCATTATATTTGGTTTATATCTAAATCTTCCACTGTTAAAAATACCTTCTTCTGTTTATGCTAGCATATACACGCTCTTCTGGATTCATGTTGACACAAAGGAACGAGAAGATCATTTTGAGGGGAAAAAATCATACACTACTGGATTTTCCACTATTATGTAAATTCCAGGTTTTATCTGTCAAAGTTCTAGTTAAAACATATCAAATAGAGTAGTGAAATATTTAATTTCAGCTAAGTTTCATTTTCGATATTGCCAGGGAAGCTGTGGGGATTGATAGTTTCTGAAAAACTATGATTCATTCCTCACTTCTGAGGTAGGATCGAGAGTCTTTCAATTAAGTTAATCAGCTATCTATTTATTTAGGATAAACTCATAACTACACAGGCAAGTAGCTACACCAGGGTACCTCACTTGTTTTAATTTTGTTATTAGTTTAGTTGTCATTTTTTGAATATATTAGATTAGTTGCTCTTTCGATTTTGTTAAAATTCTATCAAAAATACAAAAATAGAGGTATATATATAGGTTGTAGATATATGTTGCATGATTAAATTTATTTTGTTTCAGTTAGGTTTATATTGATCCTGCATGACAATCACGGGACCTAGGGATCCCAGGGAATACGTTTTTGAGCCAATCATGCCTTAACCAAATATTTTTGTAGGAATAACTTACATAGACCAAAATATTATAATTCAGGTCTTCTGAACAATCATAGACCTACAAGAAATCAGCACACAGTTAAGATGATTAAACATAGAAGATGACAAAGCACACACGTTTTGGTCAAATCAGCCAAATTATAGACTACCTTGATAGATATCCATTTGAGTGTAGAAGGACCTAAAAGAGAGAAATCATTCGGTTGTGATCCAATAGTCCCACAACTAGATGTAGGAGACCTCCTCGTTGATATAGACACTAGCTTACGTATCCAAGTTGCCATAACACCTGTTAGATACTCCGATAAAATCGTGTAACTCCTAGTTATAAACAAAGAAGTTGAAAAGGCATACAATTACTGGATACTCAGAATTAGGAATTGATTCTTCAGATTACCATAGGAGGTCCACAGCAACCACAAACTTACAGTTGTGATCCATAGGTCCCACAACCCAATGGGCCCACAAATCAATCCAACATTGACACTAGTTTTCAGACATTATTATTTAGGTCCTCTTCACTTCCACCAAACATTATCACACAATTATCATTATTAAATGTATCAGCTAATCAAGCTAAAGATTTCTAGGCTAGACTAGAGAATTGTCCATAAGGCACCAAAAGATCCACTACATATTTAGCCATTCCATTTTCATGACCTTGTCATGAGACATATACGAAGCACCCACAGGTTATCTTCCACGTATTCCACAACCCATAGCTCTGATCACAGAAGAGCTTGATATTGATTAGAGCCTTCGAGTAGCTATCCTCACTGAATGATCTATCACACCAGTTCAGGTTAGGAGGGCCTTCTTTTCCTTAGATTCGTAGATCCCGCTATTGTGTGTTGAAGACATAAGATTACCTAACTAGCTTATCTGCATCCTGCGTGTATTCCATCCCCATCGGCTATCTTAGCATGACCTCGGGAGGTCAGGTGTGAGGAAGAGTTACTTGTAGATTCTCATGCTCGCATGTCACTTTTCCTTCGTACAAAATTGGTGAACCCTACATGAAACAAACAAATGCTTCATCTTCTCTACCTCTTTAGCCTCCACATCAGCTTCACCAACAAAATTGGTAAACCTGACGTGACTCAAACTAGTTTTCCTCTTTCTTTCATCCACCTTGGCTTCTTCCCATTATTCTGTGGGCATTTATATACACCCCAAATATGTCAGGATACGATGCATATGGCAGACCTCTCCTATTTCTTGAATCATACTACGATCAACTAAATAGACAACCATCACCCTCGCTCTCAGCATGGGGTAACAACTATTCAACTAACCAGTTTTCAACACAAATTATGCATCAAAGGACTAGATATAGTTCTTCCTTCCAAATAGAGGGTGTTGGATCAGCTCACTCAAATGTAACAACCAGAGCCTTCAGGCTCAAACAATATGACACTCACTGGAGAATCTGGTTCATCTCTTCAGGTGTTGCTTAGACCACAAATTAGTAGACAGTCAAATCCATATCTATTGTTAGATGACGAATACGTAGCACGTTATGCTAGGAGTGAACAACGCTCTCAAAATATGTACCCATCTATAGGAGGTTTGTAAACACAATCCAAGGTCTCGTTCCAAGAAAACATCCCCATCCCTCCACCTATAGGAACTGCCCTCGGTGAAACTTGGCAATGCACTGGTCAATTCATAGCAGGGTACCATATGCCTATACAACCTCAAGGTATACAACAAACACCACTAAGTAAAAATACCATGTCTTCACCAAACGAGGTCATCTCAACCTTAGTTGAGAAGGTTAGAGGGTTGGAACTTGCTCAAGCAAGTCAAAATTCATAGTTCATGCAAGTAAGAACTTCCAATCTTCCACATCATCCCAGCCAAGTAGACATCCTCATAGGAATAGTTACGTTAGGTATTCCCCCTCAGTACTTACATCAAACACCAACTAGAACCATGTTTTCTAATGCCACTCCAGTTGAAAATATAATACCCCCCGGTTTAGTACAAAACAATCCATTCCTGAGAAATGCTCCTCCATACTTAAACATGTATTCCAAATCACCACAGGGAGATATGTTCTCTTCTTCTGGCATGTTCACTCAACCATAGGGATTCCCTTATGCCCCTGTAAATACATATGCTATGCCATATCAACAACCCATTCCACCTCCACCCCCTCAGCAAACACCATCAATGGTCGAAACCTATGCAATAGGAACTTATTCAAAATATTTGAAAGAACCTTTGGACTTCACTATATGAAGCATCATGCTTCCAAGACCTCTCCTTGATGTACCCAAGTACAAAGGAGAGGGAGACCAAAATGCACATATTAAGGCCTATGCCACATCCATTCAAGAACTACTCCCTTGGGATGGAGTTGTTGCTAAAATATTCCCCAAAAATTTAGAGGGTATCACCCTCGATTGGTATTATAGAATACCTGAAGCCTCAATACATTCATTTAAATAGCTCATTTTAGAGTTCATCAAGGTGTTTGACATGAACAATTTGTTGAGAACAGGGATCAAGGAATTCTTGCATATTAAGTAAGAACACAATGAATCTATTGCTCATTTCATCCAAAGATGGTGTAAAGTCCTCTATTCTTCAGCAAGTGCTCTGAACATGGATCAAATGGAACTATGTGATTTATTCCTTCATTCTCTCAGTAGAGAGATAAAGGAAGAATTCCAGAAGTTCCCAATAAGAACTTATGATGAAGTGCTTGAGAGTGATCTCTGAATAGATAATGCTGCATTAGATAGTGGTCGCAAGACATATGGAACAAATGGGAGGTTAATCATCCCCAACCAAAACACTATGACTTATCCTACTACCACAAATGCCAATCAATGACCTAAAACCCTTAACAAAAAATATGGAGTGACAACAAATGGAGTGAATGATTAGACTAAAAAAAACGTTGTAAATTTTCCACCACCAGTTAACAACCAACGAAACAACAATTTTACCCCAACAATCAATGCAGTGGATTTTAATCATCCCAACAACAACAACAATAACAACAATGGCAGATATAGACATAGGGTCCAAGTGAAAACTCAACTGGATATTAAAACCAAAACTAAAGACAACAAACACAAAACTTTAATCCTAATAGTCAACAGTTTAATTAGAATTTCAGACCACAACATGTGTCAGACCATCAACCTAGGAATTATAATCCCAACTTGTATTGTGGTTTCCACAAAATTTTAGGCCATGATACTAGGAATTGTCACGATTACAATAAGTTCATGCAACATTTTCCAGAAGAAAAAAGACAACTCTTCACAGATATGTTCTTAATAGATTCTGTGAGACCTATGCCGAATACTTTCACAGGGGAAGTTTCCCCTCAAAACGCACCTCTCAAGATATTTAATGATCCAATCCTAAATCACAATAATAAAATAAATTTGAATGGGAAAAACAAAGGTGTAATGAAAGGAAATAATGATCATGAAGCCTCAACTTCACTAAATCCACCTATCGCACCGTAATTAGGGAATCAACCATGAACCAAGATAGTTGGTCTAGTGGAGTTAGATACTGAGCTGCACGTAGAAGCCATAACAAGAGCATGAGAATATTCTTCCCAACCAAATCCAATCTATCCACTAGAACCAGATAACATTCAAAAAATATTGGTAAAACCTGTAGGTGCTTATGATTTAATTAATGACTTAACGAAGACCTTCTCTCACATCTCCTTTTTGGACTTGTTGAAAAAACTCTCTTGCCCATAGGGCTACTCTTTTAGAAGCACTGGGTCTAGGTCATTTAATTAACATCACCCCACCTCCTAAAACACAATTAAACCACATAGACTTCAATATCCACCCTCCAGGGCAGCCAGATAGGGATACTGAGTTTATATTTGACATAAAAAAAATGCCAACAGATGCTGAAATTACACACAGAGGTGATCCGACCTTGCATTAATAGGTGTGGGTTTAAAATAATTATGTTAAATGTGCAATGGTTGACAATGGGGCATCAGTTAACATTGTCCCC
This sequence comes from Taxus chinensis, assembly GCA_019776745.2. NCBI lineage: Eukaryota > Viridiplantae > Streptophyta > Pinopsida > Cupressales > Taxaceae > Taxus > Taxus chinensis. The sequence goes on along the minus strand of CM034154.1, from coordinate 286,973,470 downwards.
TTCTCTTTCCTTCAAAATATAGGATATGGAGAGACAAACTATTCCACAACAATAAATACGCTAAGAGGTTATGATAACCTTAAAGCTACTTTAATTGGGACTATAATACTACCAGTCACCTTAGGACCCAAGACAATCCTCACCAAGTTTTATATCATAGATCAGGAAAAAAACTATAATATGATCCTTGATCGACCATGGATACATCACATGAAAGCAATCCCTTCTATGTTATTCCAGGAAATAAGATTTTTACACCTAAGAAAGATATTCGTAGCAAAAGGTGACCGAAAACCATTTGACATACACCTAGCAGACCTGAAGAAAAGACTAGGCGTTCACTCTAAGTTTAACTCCAAGCAAACCAACTTAATAAACCAATCAACTCAAAATTGGAAGAAAAATTAATACCTACAACAGAGCTAGAAATTACAAACCTATTCAAGGACATCCCAACCCTCAAGAATGAAGCTAACATTGTAGAAACAGTGTCATTAGGAACTACTACAAAAAAATTCGAGTTACTGAAACAAGATCTACCAATTTTCCTACCATTTGATTCCGTAGGTATGGGATGTACCCTAGGAGTTGGTTCTCTTCCAACAGAGGAACTTTGTATGGTAGAAGTAACCAAAACAGAAGAAATAGATGTAAAGAATGTCCCAACATCCATTTTTCCAAGTAATTATTGGACTCTCCACTTCAATGGAGCTAGATGTCGCTATGGAGTTGGGGTAGGTGTGATCTTTACTTCTATTGAGGGAAAGATCCTAGATTTTTATTGTAAGTTGAATTTTGAATGTACAAACAACGGCGCTGAGTATGAAGCTCTCCTCCTTAGCCTCATCATATCCAAAAGGATTGGTATTAATGATGTCAGAGTGTTAGGAGACTCACAATTAGTTGTAAACCAAGTCTTTGAAGTATATGAGACTAGAGCTGAGCACTTATAACTCTATAAAACAGCAGTATTAGATCTAAGCAAAGGATTTGAATTCATATCCATTGAGGTAATCCCATAAGAACAAAACCTTCTCACAAATTCAATAGCAACCTCAGCTTTGTTTTTTACCCCAAGTAATGAGTTGGAAGATAAAAGTTTCAAGGTATCACTTCATACTGAACCATTGGTGAATAAAATATCAATGAACCCTCTTCTAACACATACAGCTGAGAATGAATCTCCTATCTTACATCATGTTGATAGTAATAAAGTCACTATCGAATATCTAAATGCCTATGTAGAGCTACACCTTGCTCACCCTATAGTTGATATTTCCCTAATACCACACTCCTCTTCCTACTTTGGAAATCCCATAGTAGAGTCTCCTCCATAGAAGGATCTCGATGTCTATGAGATAGAAAAATGAAGAAATCTTGGAACTAACTCCAACCCCACCTGAATTTGAAGAAGGTAATGCTTCTTTGACAGAAGAAACTGTTGATGCAAAATCACAGCACCCCTGGATGCTGATCAGATTTCTAGGTTGATCATACTAGCATCCAGTGTGATTGCATAACATTGAGTCCTTTCCCCAAGTGTGGGACTTGCCAAATGAGAAAGGAATCTCAAGAGAAGGTTGGTTCCTATTCCTCTGTTCAGACGCACACGAAAAATGTAGAGGTTTTACTCAAAACCTAATCTAATCTTACCGAGGAGACAGGGTAAGAAGATACATAAAAATAAACCTAAGCTAATAGAGGTGATGCACTGATTAATGAAGAACACCTATCTTGCCAATAAACACAGACCATTCAAATGTATGCAAGATCATGCACAGATAACAAAATCCGTAGTGAAAGATCAGGAGGATGCAAATGAACATAGAGAGGGTTGAGAATCATCCACAGACATGCATTCCTTGCTCTAAAGATTGATACAATACACTAAAAAATTCCAAGAGGTAGAATCACATTACAGTTTCAAATGGGAGGTTCGAACTCCACAAATTCACCTGATAGAGAGAATAAGGGAGGAGCAGAACAGGAAATGTTCGACCTTTTGAAAGAAGCCCCTCCTTACAATATATAGGAAGAATAAGAGCGGGAAGAGAGAGGAAAGTCAGATCTACCCCAACGACTTCTAGGTTGCATTTAACTCATCTCATTATGGCAGAAGCGGTGAATCCTAGCAAACCAGCGGACTGTCTAGCAGAAACGGTGAATTGTCTGTTGTATTAAAGCTGGTTGTCGAAATGTCGCTTCTGTCTGTTATTATGTGCCAGAGACGTTTCCTGATTTTATCTCTTTGAACTCCATCAAAATGCGATATTGACCCTCGAATTGTGTAGAGAATTTTTCCAGCTTTCCATTGATATAAAGAACGTGCAAATTTGAGCTCTGGATCGAAAGTTATGGCGATCTTAAGATTTAGGGAAAAACTAGGCCAAAACGGATATTTGAATTTTTTCCCGCACTCTGCCACTTGGATGACACGTGTCAGACTCTGATTCATCCATGGGTTCATTCTTTGAAAATTCCTTTCAGGCCCTTAAACTCAGACACGTGGCATTATTTTATTGGCTCAGGCCTGAGGGGCGCACTTGGCAACTTTTCAACCTTCTGACACGTGGCACGTTCTGATTCGTTGGCGGCTCTTTCGGCTTTTCATGCCCTCCATGTCCTTTTGTCCCGGATGTCCCAAACTATCTGGGACAAATATTTCTGAACCACTCGATTCGGGCTTCCTTGTCCCTCTTTGTAGTGAAGACACGTGGCAAGATTTGATTGGCTCTCGGTTCCTTCGGCTTTTCGCATCCCTCGCGTACCTTTGGCCCGGATGTCCCAAACAAAAGTTCCCTGTTTCTTCCAAAATGGCCAGTTCGCGTCCTCCACGTAATTTTTTCCCAACTATCCCAAACTTCCTGGGATAAATTTCTCTGAACCGGCCGATTCGAACTGACCTTCGCCAAACTGGTCGATCCGCATCCTTCACGTAATTTTGGCCCGGATGTCCCTGACTGAGCGAAACAAGACTTAGACAATTTTCTTCATTTTTTCGGTCGGTTCAGCTTTTCATGCCCCACACGTCCCGATGTCCCAATTGTCCCGGATCCTACGCAGACCACCTGGCATCCTTTCGGCCGATTCACGCTCCAACATCCCTTCTGTCCCAAGTGCTTCCTGGTTTAGGACTTAGCCGATTTTCATGATTTTTTCTTCCCCAAGCTTGGTTTTTGCAACTTTTTCACCCTTTCTTAGAACTTACTCTTTTCTTCTTGGACAGGAGAGTTAGAAAAAAGCCGAGGGGACCCCAGAAACATGATTTCAGGCCTTGAATCATTCTACTTGCTCAAGACTGACAATCTGATACATGTTATCAAAATTACCCGGGGGGAATTTTGGACAATAGTTTGGCGACTCATTGGGGTCACCTGCCTACTAGGTAGAAGATCAGTGGCCTCTTAACAATCCATTGGGCATGGAGTAATAACCTGAAGCCAACTTGATCTCTGATCCCGATCCTGATACTGCAACTCATTCCTCAAGAGCACTCTGAACTATAGAGATTCAACCTGAGAGCGACAAAACCTGTGCCAAAGCACTTAGGGAAAAATAAACCTAACTACAACAAGACAATGTGCATACGCACTTAGAGGAACTGAAATCTAGGCTAATATTTACAAGGGTAAACATTTTCCTTTTCAGTAGCAATGTTTAAGTTAGATTCCGTTAACTGGAATTGGGAGTTCTTCTCCATCCAATGCAGACAATTGGAAGGAATTACCACTTTTACATCTCGTGACCATGTAGGGGCCACTCCAAATGGCATCAAACTTGGAATTCCTTCCAGGTTTCACCCGATCTACATACCATTTCAGAACTAGGTCCCCCTCTCGGAAGGTCCTTGCTCCTGCCTTCTTATCAAACCATCTTTTTACTAAGGTCTGATCCTTTTCAATCATCAGAACTACATGTTTTCTTATTTCTTCCAATTCCATCAACTCTACGTACCTAGCCTCCATTGGTTTGAACTCAGACAACTCCAACTACTTCATGAGCTCCAATGCTAGAAATTCTAATGATATAGGCAATACTGCCTCTTTCCCATAGACCAATTTGTAGGGAGAACAACCTGTAGACCTCTTTGGTGTTATCTTGTCAGCCCATAATGCTGATTTTAGCTTGGTATGCCATGTCCTTTGGTTTCCATCCAGAGTTCTTCTGATGATCCTTAGTAAATTTTTGTTCGTGGACTCTGCCTGTCCATTACCCTGTGGGTAATAATTTGAGGAGGTGCTCAAATAGATTCCATTCTTAACAACCCATTTTGTAATCTTGGAACCTATGAATGCTAATGCATTATCTGATATGATAGTGGCCGGCACACCGAACCTAGTCACTATTTCTTCATAAAAGTCCAATATGTTAGACTCACTTACCTCTTTGAGTGCTATTGCTTCAGTCCACTTGGTGAAATAGTCCGTCGCCGTGAGAATCCACTTGTGGCCTTGGCTTGAGTTTGGGTTGATGACCCCAATGAAGTCCAATCCCCATTGCATAAATGGTTGGTCAACCGAAATTGGGTGCAATGGAAGCACTGCTAGTATTTCTTTTCCCGTGAAGAGTGTGCATTTCTTGCACTTTCTTATCCATGTATAACAGTCACTGAACACTGTGGGCCAATAATACCCTGCTTTCATTATCTTGAGAGTTGTTACTCATGGGGCGAAATGTCCTCCGGAATCTCCATCGTGAAAATCTCGTAACACCCTCTCAATTTGACCTATCCCAATGCACCTCAGTAGAACTCCATTGATGTCTTTCTTAAACAAAACACCATCAACAAACACATATGGGATGGCTTGTAATCTGAAGTATCTCCTCTTTTCTTTGCTCATTTCTGGAGGGCATAGGCCTGTCTGTAGGAAGTGTATCATATTCTGAGTCCAATAGGGAGTGGACACATCATCATTTTCCTGTTCTTGACCATCCTGTAGTACCAAGACAGCCTCTTTTCCATTACCTGCTTCAACTTGCTAACTCAAGGCTAGTTGTTCGCATAGTCCCTTCCCACGTACTAGTTTGGTGACCTTAATCTCGATGTCATATTCCATGACACGGGTTATCCATCCTGCATGTTTCTCATTCAGATCCTTGTTTAGAAGGAAGTCTTTGACTCCTGCATGAGAGACCAATAATTGGATCTTGTTGTTTGAGACTAGGTGCTTGAATTTATTTAAAATCCTGATCATTGCAAGTACATGCTTTTCAATGAAAGAGTATCTAGTTTCATATTCCTCCAAGCCTTGACTGAAGAAGGCAACCGGTTGTTCTAATCCTTCTTTGTTTTGTTGTGCTAGGATTGCAGAAATTGTGTCTCCACCACCAAAGGCGTACAACATGAAACCCTTGGAGAAGTCTGGATTGATGAGAGTGGGAGCTTGAGATATAGCCTATTTTATTGCCTCAAAACTTGCCTTGCCTTCAGATGTGCACTTAAATTCCATGCTCTTTTTTAACATCATCGTTATTGGCTTTACGAGAGCTGCAAAGTTTGGAACAAACCTGTGGACAAAATTGATCCTTCCTAAGAAGCTTTGAAGAGCCTTCTTGTGACTTGGCAATGGCAACGATCAAATTGCTTCAACTCTTTCTGGGTCAATCATCAATCCCTCTTTTGAAACAATATGGCCTAGAAGTCTTCCCTCATGAGCCAGGAATATGCATTTTTTGGGATTCAATGATACCCCAAATCTTCTACACCTCTGAAATACCTACCTCAGATGAAAGAGGTGATCCATTGCATTTTTGGAGAATACAGTGATGTCATCAAGATATATCAAAACTATTTTATTGATCAACCCGTGAATGCCATATCCATTGCCCTTTGGAAAGTGGCTCCAGCATTTGATAGGCCAAATGGCATCTTCTTGTAGGCATATGTGCCCCATTTGGTGGTGAAGGTTGTCCTGAATTGATCTTCTTCCTTCACCATTATCTGATTATAGCCTGAATATCCATCTAGCAATGAAAATCTTTCTGATCTAGCCACAACTTGCAAGATTTGCTCCATGGAAGGGAGTGGGTAATGGTCCTTGAGAGAGGCTCTATTCAAGTCTCTGAAGTCAACACACAATCTGATCTCTCCATTCTTCTTTCTGAATGGAACTAAGTTGGTAACCCAAATAGAATGCTTGATTGGGAATATGATTCTTGACTCAATCATCTTGTCCAATTCCTTTCTCATGAGAGGCTCCATGTGTGGGTTGACTAGTCTTTGTTTCTGCCTGACAGGCTTAGTATTCAGATTCAATTCAATGGTATGCTGAGCTAAGTTGGGATTCAAACCTTTCAAGTATTCATAGCTCTAATAAAACACATCAGGGAACTCTTGGCACAGCTGTATGAACTTATACCTTTCTTGTTCAGTTGTCATCCTTCCAATTTACAATGGTTTGTTCTCTTCTACCAAGATAGATACTGAATCCTTTCTCTTGACCTGAATGTTTTCTTTCTCCTTTCTAAACAGATCATTGGGGTTAAAAATGGACTCCAAAGTGATAAGTCCCTTGGGAATCTTGTTAGTTCTTAGCTGCACCACTTGGTCACCATACTGCTGTTCTAATTTTTCTTGATTCTTGGCTGAGAACTCAGCTTCTTCTTGCAAGAAATGGATGATTTACTGGTCATTTTCAAACACTTGCCAACTGACATTGTTATCCGGCACTGAAGGCCTCACAATCACATGGATGTTTGGCTGTACCTTGTCTTGTTGAATGCTTTCCACAATGTCAAAGGCTGCCCCTATTGCTACAAGCTTGTCAGCAGCTTGATGCTCTTTCCTAGGAATGGATTTGATGCCAAAACCCTCAAAATCTTCCATGAGGTCCCACACCCTGTTCTTGTAGCAGTTGAGTAGATCATTCTTGGCAGCATGATGTCCCTTGACCTGATTTACAATCAATTCACTGTCCCCAAAGACTTGCAATTTCTTCATTTTCTTCTTGATTGCCCAATGCATCCCTTGCACCAAGGCTTCATATTTGGCAGTGTTATTGGAGCATGCAAACTGAAATCTAAAATCTGAATAGTACTTTACTCCTTGAGGTGAAACAAGCACGGCTCCACCTCCTGAACCTTGTCTACTCCTTGATCTATCAAAAAACAGCTGCCATACCTCATTGTCATCTTTGTGGTTTGGCTTGGTGATGCTAGGAATAGGCTGATTTTCTTCGTGTATGCAATAGACCCCTAGCTTAGATTCTTCCACTTCTGGATAAGGATGAAATACATGTATCTTGTTTTCCCATTCATCAAGAGTTAGATCCAGGATGCTTCTAACCTTGGTGTTAGCCTCATCAGTGCTTGGGTGGTCTTCTTGATCAAATGCTGAGCAATTGGCATTAATCTGACTTGGAGTGTAAGGCTCAATATGGATGTTTGTAATAGGTTCTGACCTGATTGTGGCTTTGGTTCCATACCTCATTCTGAATAGCATGTGTGACCAATCAGCAGACAAATATCCTCCAATCCTGGCTGTGAAATCTCTTGACAAACATAGGGCAAAGAGTGGTGGAAAGTCTATAACCAATACATCTTGTAAAACAACAACATTTGGACATACATGCAAGGTAAGGCTCAAGTTTTTAATCACTCCAACTGTTGCTACTGCTGTCCCATCTAGCTGCACTACCCCTTTGGATATTGTTTCATACTAGAGCCCTAGCTAATCAGCTATTTGTTTAGGCATTACTGAGCTACTTGCCCCGGAGTCTATCATGCAATTGTGCACTAGCTGATTTCCAATGATTAATGAAACATAGAAAGGAGGGGGTTTCAACATTTTACCTTGCTGTCCTCCATGATTTTCCTCAGGCTGGGCAATATTTGTAAGCACTTTGTCTTGCATCTGAACTTTCTCATTCGAAGTTGGCCAGTCCTTCATGGCAGCTTGCAGCAAATCTCTTTGGCCTGGGATAGATAGGGATTCCCACATTGATATATTAACGTTTGTCTTCTTCATCTGATCAATGATACTGAATGGTGATGAAAGATCTCTTTGCTATCCCTTGGCTTTTACATTCACTCCTTGCACATGGGCAGTAACAACTGGTATCTAAGTTGGCTAGGAGCTGTCCTTGGCTGCCCTTGTGCATTTGAAATTGGACTTTGCTTGCCAACCATTTGTGGAACCATGGAAGGTTGTGGATTAGTTGGGGTTAATGGCTTCTCTTCACCCAAATTGCTCATTTTTGACCTTGTGTTGGCTGCAACACCTTGAGAAACTTCCTGGTTCATGCCACAAAAATCCTCTGCTTGTCAATTTACCAATGTGGTGTCATTTGGGGCTGATTGTTGTTGGAATGTTTCTTGTTGTTGGCTGTTTCCTTGACTACCCTCACCCTCCACACCAGTAGTTGTCACCATTAATGCTTGATTCAAAGCACCATTGAAGCACATGGATTGGTTATGAGGCTCATTGCATGGAAAACACCAATCATACTCCTAGGTAATGTTTTTTGTGTTGGCACCAATGCCTTAGAGGTAGATATGGCATTTGGATTATAGGGCTGAAATGGTCTATTGGCAGGAGGCCTTGTTTGATTCATATTTGCAGCTTGATTAGGTGGTCTTTGTGGTTGGTATAGCTGCCTATTAGGCTAAGTTTGGGGTTGATAAGAAGGTCTAAAACCTTGGGCTTGTTGCCTCTTGAGAGTAACCAACTCATTTCCTAGGTTTTGCAATTGCTTCATGACTTCTTGAAGCTCATTTGGGGCACTTGGAGATGAAGTGGAAGCTTCATTTGAACTTTGATTTCTAGCAGTGGGAGAAGGAGCCAAATTAGGTGCTTGATTGGTGTTTGGACTCTCTAAACTCTGAAACAATGGTATGGGAGGTCTAGGGGCAAGTTTTCCAACTTGGATTAAACAATTTTCATCCCTAATGGAAATGCTATAAGCCATAGGGCTAGTTATGCCTCCCATGGACTGACTCAACATAGAAATATCAGAATTTAGAGCTTTGAGATAGTAGAGAAAATCACCTTCTGCTATTGGCCTGACTGCACTGGAATTCTCTCCCAAGTATTTTGAAATATGAAGTTGAAATCGGTCAGTTGCTCATTGGGAGCTCTCTTGATGGTTATCAGCTGCTCCAAAAGAGACAAGTTGTCTCCCTTTTCTCCAAATTGCTCATGAAGTGTTATACACAGTTGGTTCCAATTTGTGATAGAACCATCTCCAAGGCTTCTAAACCATTGCAATGCTTTACCCTTGAATGAAGATGCCAGTAACTTGACACCCACTTGCATCTCATTGATTTCATGGATTGCACAAAGGTTAGAAATATCTTTAACATGATCACCTGGAGTAGTCTGATTTTCTCCAGTGAAGTAGGGAATGTTCTTCAAGGTTGCAATAGGAATTGGATGTTGTGCATTGAGGGCAAGTGGGCTGCTGCCTGTGAAGTTGACGTAGGGGTTGTTTTGTGCCATTCTAATTGGTCTTAAAACCCTTGTTGACTGAATGAAAGGCCTAGCAGGTGGATGAGTTGAGAGAGTTCTGTTTGGTGGAGATGGAGACATTTGAATCCTTCTTCCTCTTTACCTTCTTCTTGGAGATAGTTGCAGGTATTCAAACAGCACCTCTTCTTCTCCAACTCTTGACCTTGTGGTGACTCTTCTCATGAGTTTTTAGGCTTGCACTGCTGAAACCAGTTGATTCTTCCCCTTGGATTCACTAGATATGCAAATAATAGCTCTTTTCAAGCAAGAAAATTACAGCAGATGCACATCAACTTTTTTGCAATAGAAAATGAGACCTCTTGTGTCCCACCGGGCATGGCAAAACTGTTGATGCAAAATCATAGCACCCCTGGATGCTGATCATATTTCTAGGTTGATCATACTAGCATCCAGTGTGATTGCATAACATTGAGTCCTTTCCCTAAGTGTTGGACTTGCCAAATGAGAAAGGAATCTCCAGAGAAGGCTGGTTCCTATTCCTCTGTTCAGACGCACACAAAAAATGTAGAGGTTTTACTCAAAACCTAATATATTCTTTCCGAGGAGACAGGGTAAGAAGATACATAAAAATAAACCTAAGCTAACAGAGGTGATGCACTGAGGAATGAAGAACACCTATCTTGCCAATAAACATAGACCATTCAAATGTGATGCAAGATCATGCACAGATAACAAAATCCGCAATGAAAGATCAGGAGGATGCAAATGAACACAGAGGGGTTGAGAATCATCCAAAAACATGCATTCCTTGCTCCAAAGATTGATACAATACATTACAAAATGCCAAGAGGCAGATTCACATTACAGTTTCAAATGGGAGGTTCGAACTCCACAAATTCGCTTGATAGAGAGAAGAAGGGAGGAGCAGAACAAGAAATGTTCACTTTTGAAAGAAGCCCCTCCTTACAATATATAAGAAGAATGAGAGAGGGAAGAGAGAGGAAATTCAGATCTACCCCAACCACTTATAGGTTGCATTTAACTCATCTCATTATGGTAGAAGTGGTGAATCCTGGCAAAACGGCGGACTGTCTAGCAGAAATGGTGAACTGTCTGTTGTATTAAAGCTAGTTGTTGAAACGTCGCTTCTGTCTATTATTACGTGCCAGAGACATTTCCTATTTTTCTCTCTCCAAAATCCATCAAAATGTGAGATTGACCTTGGAATTGTGTAGATAATTTCTCTAGCTTTCCATTGATATAAAGAACGTGTAAATCCGAGCTCTGGATCGAAAGTTATGGCGATCTAAAGATTTAGGGTAAAAACAGGCCAAAACGGATATTTGAATTTTTTCCCGTGCTCTACCACTTGGATGACACGTGTCAGACTCTGATTCATCCACGGGTTCATTCTCTAAAAATTCCTTTTGAGCCCTTAAACTCAGACACGTGGCATTATTTTATTGGCTCAGGCTTGAGGGGCACACTTGGCAACTTTTCAACATTCTGACACGTGACACGTTCTGATTCGTTGGTGGCTCTTTCGACTTTTTGTGACCTCCACGTCCTTTTGTCCTGGATGTCCCAAATTTTCTGGGACAAATATTTCCGAACCACCCAATTTAGGCTTCCTTGTCCCTCATTGCAGCGAAGACACATGGTAAGATTTGATTGGCTCTCGGTTCCTTCGGCTTTTCGCGTCCCTCACGTACCTTTGGCCCGGATGTCCCAAACGAAAGTTCCCTGTTTCGTCCGAAATGGCCAGTTCGCATCCTCTGCGTACTTTTGTCCCAACTATCCCAAATTTCTTAGGACAAATTTCTCCAAACCGCCTGATTTGGACTGACCTGCGCCAAACCCGTCGATCCGTGTCCTTCGCGTAATTTTGGCTCGGATGTCCCTGACTGAGGGAAACAAGAATTAGACAATTTTCTTCATTTTTTCAGTCGGTTCGGATTTTCGCGCCCCACACGTCCTGATGTCCCAACTGTCCCAGATGCTACACAAACTGCCTAGTGGCCTTTCGGTCGATTCGTGCCCCGACATCCCTTCTATCCCAAGTGCTGCCTGGTTTAGGACTTAGCCAATTTTCATGATTTTTTCTGCCCCAAGCTTGGTTTTTGTAACTTTTTCACCCTTTCTTAGAACTTACTCTTTTCTTCTTGGACAGGAGAGTTAGAAAAAATCTGAGGGGACCCCAGAAACATGATTTTAGGCCTTGAATCATTCTACTTGCTCGAGACTAACAATCTGATGCATGTTATCAAAATTACCCGAGGGGGGAATTTTGGACAACAGAAACCATTGACATAAACATTGGAACGGAGGAAGAACCAAGAATTTTGAAGTTGGTATCCTCGCTAACTCTGGAAGAAATAGAAATACACACCCAAATCCTCAAAGAACATCAAAAGGCTTTTAAATTTAATTATAAAGAAATGACAGGTATCACACCACAAGTTATGGTACATAATCTTGTCACTAAACCAAATGTAAAGCCAATTAAATAGAAGTCAAGACCAATGAAGCCAAAAGTGGCTCTCATGGTAAAAGAGGAAGTATTGAAACTTCTCCAGGTAGGATTCATCAAGCCTGTTGACTATACACCATGGGTGTCTAATATCATTCCCGTCCTCAAAAAGAATGGGAAGATACGCATTTGTATAGATTTTTGGGATATTAACAAAGCTTGTCCCAAGGATGATTTCCCATTACCATCCATTGACATTATTTTTGATGCAACAACTAGATTTGAATTGTTGTCCCTCATGGGTGGGTTCTCAAGGTACAATCAGATTAAAATATCTAAACAAGATCAAGCCAAAACCACATTTATAACTCCCTAGGGAACTTATAGTTATGTTGGCATGCCATTTGGTCTTAAGAACACCGGTGCTACATATTAGTGGGCAATGACATATATATTCCATGATCTTATCCATTAAATTATGGAATCATATGTGGATGACTTGTTGGCTAAGGCCAAGAAGTGTCATGAGCATCTGGAGGTGCTATGTATCATCCTCTCATGACTAATTGAGTATGGTGTCACATTAAACCCAGAGAAGTGCGTTTTCAGTGTAACAGGAGGTAAACTTCTAAGATACATTATATCTTCACGAGGGATTGATTTTGATCTGGCCAAAATACAGGTTGTTCTCAAAATGATCCCACCTTTGGACGAGTCTAGAATCAGGTCATTTCTTGAGAAACTCAGCACAATCTGAAGGTTCATCCCAGATTTAAGCTTTGTCATTCATCCAATCAATAATCTACTCAAGAAATATTATAGTATCAATTGCACTGAAGGATGCAATGAGGCTTTCAAAGTAGATAAGTGTTTCTTATTGTCACAACCCATGCTAATGCCTCCTAAGCTAGACCACCCTTTAATTCTATACTCTCGAGCTACTCATGTCTTGTTGGCTTACATGTTGGCTCAAGAAGATGATGATAAATGAGAACACGTGATCTATTTCATTAGTTGAACGTTGCTCAATTATTGAACACGTTATACATAGGCAGAGAGAGAATGCCTTGCCATAATATTTGTAACAAAACATTTGAGACATTACATGTTAAACCAGGAAACAAGGTTCATTGTAAGGAAAAACCATTTACGAACATTTCTCATGCAAGGATCTTTATCTAAAAAAGTTGGCCGTTTCATAACCCTAATGGGAGAATTTGAGTTAACATTCATAAACCAAAAATTGGTTAAAGGACAAATCATTGCATACTGGTTAGCTGACAATCCACTAGATGGAGGTGAGCTGGTAAATCTAGACTTTCCCGATGAATGTATATACTTTGTTGAAACAGACCCTCCATTTCTACATGTCCTTGGTATACTAATATCATCAATTTTGTCATGGACCACACATACCTAGAAAGTGCCACATCACAACAAAGAAGACAATTACACATTATTACTACTAAATATGTTGTTTTAGACCAAGTACTCTATCGTAGAGCTTTCGACGACATGCTTATAAGATGTGTCGACATAGAATAATCCAAGAGGATTCTTCATGAATCCCACAGCGGGATATGTGGGGGCCACTTTGGTGGTCACACCACCACTCGTAAAATACATCGGATGGGCTATTTTTGGCCCACTATCGAACATGACGTAGTGGAATTTTTAAGTAAGTGCCACAAATGTCAAGAATTCTCTCATGAGATTCACATGCCAGCACAATCCCTATAACCAATAGTGACTTCGTGGCCCTTCTCCACTTGGTGTCTAGACTTAATAGGGAAATTATCTCTCTCATTAACTAATGGCCATAATTTTATAATCACAGCCATGGAATATTTTACCAAATGGGTGGAGGTCATGCCTCTCACCACTGTACCAGGTTCGGTGACTGCCAAATTCATTTTGAACCAAATTATCTACAGGTATGGTGTCCCACAAGTAATTATCTCAAATAATGGCACGTCCTTTAATAACGACGAGATTCGTCAGTTATGTAGCAAGTTCAAGATAAACCATCACACGGCCTCTCTTTACTACCCTCAAGCCAATGGGTAAGCTGAAGTGACAAACAAAACATTGAAATCGATTCTCCTCAAAATGGGAAAATAAAAGAAACGAGATAGGCATTTAAAATTATATCTGGCCTTGTGGGCCCACCAAACCTCAATAAGAACACTAACAGGAGCAACTACTTTCTCACTGGTATTTGGAGCAGAAGCAGTTCTCCCACTTGAGGTTGAGATACCCAATCTCCGCATCTCATTACAAGGGATTTTGGATGAAGAAGCTTATAGGGAGGCACACCTCTCCTATCTAGAAAGCCTAGATGAGGCCAGATTAAATGTCAAACAATGGCACAGAGCCTATGCTGACCGGATGTGCTGGAAGTATAACAAATAAGTCGATGAGTGAGAAATATATGAAGGAGATCTAGTTCTAAGACTAGATAGCCAGATCAATAAGAAAACCGGTAAAGGAAGAAAGTTCCGGCCCAAAAGGTTTGGCCCATATTGAGTCATGAAGGACTACGGAAATGGTACATATCTCTTGTGCACACTAGAAGGTGTGGAATTTGGTGAAACTATCAATTCCTTACACCTTAATCTGTTTTACACATAAAAATTCAAAGTCATTGCTAGTACGTTATAGCTACCTACATTTGCATTAGTCTTTTAGCTTCTTCATTCTGTCCATCTCGTAAAAATGATAGTTCAGGAACTTACTCTTACGAAAAATGTTACAAATTTTTGAGGATATTGGAAAAATATTCATATCACATCTCTTCAAACATCATCAAACTTTTTCAAATCTTCTCATCAATTTCAACAGACAAACATTGACGGAAACCATACCAAGACCTTCATACTTGGCTTTGCTCTTTCTTTCTACTAGGTAAAGTTGTCCTTGCCTACGGTCTGTTCTGGAAGCTTATTGGTGTCACATCTATCTCTCTTAAAATCTTTTGGAACAAAAGGATATCCCAAATTCATGGATCATAAATGTGTTATCCCGTAAAATTGACAAGGGCAATTTTACCGATAACCGTACCAAAAATTTTGTTTCGATCCCTCGTTAGGGATCCTTCGCGTTCGAAACATCGCAAAATCCCTCCCCGGGAAAACTAGTTCTTTGAACTTAGTCTTTTTGAGCCTTTTTGGCTGGGCGCATGTATTTTCATTGTAACACATACTTTTGGTGCGCCCCCTTAAAAGCCTTTGGCGCATGGTTTTCCATGTTAGCACGATTTCTCGGTGTTGAGTGAGTTTTTGGTGCGCCAAAGGCGCATATAGTCTCCGTGTTACACCAAGTTTTGTTGCGCCAAAGGGCGCACATAACTTTATGTCGACAACGAATTTGGTGCGCCAAAGACGCGCTCATTCTTAAGTTGCCATTTCTTTCCATGCGCCAAAGGGCGCACGCCTTCCCTTGTCGACAACGATTTCCATGCGCCATTTCAAAAGGTTGGTGGCACATTAATGACAGGTTTTTCTATATATACCCGTGCCCGCCATGTCATTTTCATTCCATTTTGACAAGCACGTGATCGCTCTGGATTTGTCAGCTCTGCCCTGTCGCTGTCATTGCTCTGTGGACCCACTCGCCACAAATTTTGGATATATATTCGAGGTAGGTGGTTCTCCTGGTTTGTTTTTGAAAGCTTTCACGTTCTTGGTCTGTGTTTTCTCTCCTTCGAGCTTATTTCTTTGACGGGTCTGATTGTTGCTTGCGTGGTCTGCCTCTTTAGTGACTAGTCGGTCTTAAATGAAATTTGTTGGGTTTGTTTTCTCCCCTGTCTTGTCAGTTTGAATTTTCTTCCTCCTCTCCCTCCCTCTTTCCGGATTTGTTGGAAAAAGGGGGGTGGTTTTGCATCAGCGCCATCTGAGATCCTCTTTATAAAAGCCTTGTTATACCAAGCCTCCTTTCGAGTTGAGGACAGAGTTGAAAAATGATTAAATGATTAAGTGTTTTCCATGGCGCACTGTTGCGTCATGTTGCAATCAAGACAGTCGCGCCCCTCGGCGCATCTATCAGCCCTGTAACATGTTCAAAACCCGCGCCTCCTTTAAACCTTTGGCGCGCCTTTTCTCCATGCTACATCATGTTTCCATGCGCCAAAGGGCGCACCCAGCTATCATGCAACGCAAAGCTTTATTTGCGCAAGTATAAAGCTAGATCCAAGGCGCGGGCGCACCCTCCATTGCAAGTAACATGATGTTGTGTAGACCCTTCCATGCGCCGCGCCATATTCCTTTGGCGCACCATTTTTTCCATGTTGCACAATCTTCCCATAGCGCCAAAGGGCGCACCGAACCTCAATGTAACATGCATTTCCTGTGCGCCCTTCTATAAAATGCAGTCTGCTTCATCCATGCGCCATGCGCATTTTGGCGCCAACTTAACCTCTGCAACATGCATTTCCTGTGCGCCTTATCTATTTGACCTGCCAGTTGCTGCGCCCTGCGGCCTTTAAATCTCTAATTCTTTCTTCTGCTAGTGTTCCAATGGAAAATCAAATGACTAATTCAACTTTCCTGGATTGGGTTTCGCTCCTTCTACATGCAGATCATCAGATAAGCCTTGAAGAACACATGTCTACGTCAAGCAAAAAGCCCACCAAACCAAGAGGAAAGGCAAAGCTAATAGAAGAAGAAATGAAATACAAATATCAGAGGGTCAGAATGCCCGAATCACAGGCAGAGTGCAATATGGATGTCAGGGACTCTGAATTGGGTCACATTGACATGGAGGAATTCTGGGTAAGAACTCAGAAAGTGACAAGAAGTCCATGGATGGACAAACTAATAGGCAGTGCCCTGCACTTTGCCGGAGGAATCCCTGTCAGCGCTGTGAATAACGAGTTCATGATGGTTGTTGCACAATCCTTCAACAAGGACACAAGATGTGTCGAGAACAGCAAGGGCGAGGTAGTCATAAACCTCACTGCCCGTCATTTTGAGTTGATGCTTGGCATCCCTCACCACCGGAACTATGTGGCTGTTAGCCAACAGGAATGCATCAAGGCCTGGGAAGACAACGAAGGCCAGTGCATGCAGTTAATGAATGAGGTCTACCTAAAGAATAAAAAGGTAGTGACCCGGTGGCCTCAAACTATCCACCGGAGTGATTTCTCAGAGGAACTCAGTGATACTATCACTTTCCTAAGCAGAGTCTTCGGTCTTTCAGATGCTCACTACTTCCATAAGTGGATGCTGCGGTACCTGGAAACAATGAATAAGAATCTACCCGATCAGCGTTTCTGCTGGGGGGAGATAATAAGCAGCACAATATCCGAGCAACTGCAACAGTTCGCTACAACAGGAGTGTTCCACATGAACTCCTACGTCGTCTATGCTGCCGCAGCTGAAAGAGATTATCTAGGGCTGCACCGAAGTGGAACTTGGCCTCAGGC
This sequence comes from Taxus chinensis, assembly GCA_019776745.2. Classification (NCBI taxonomy): domain Eukaryota; kingdom Viridiplantae; phylum Streptophyta; class Pinopsida; order Cupressales; family Taxaceae; genus Taxus; species Taxus chinensis. The sequence continues at coordinate 286,956,172 of CM034154.1, read as the reverse complement.
CAAAATATATGAATACTATCAAGAGCTGAAGCTGGAGAACAGCATCCAACACTTCGCTAAGATCAATGATGTTTTCTTCTATCACATCATGTGCATGTTGCGGCCAAATTTGACTCATAGCCGGACAACCAAAAACATAGTGGCAGTCACAGAGAAGTGGGGGGCCTTGTTCACCCAGTTTCCCACGTTCACCTATCTGAGGGCGGTCAACTTTTTGGGCGAACCAACCAGGTTGCCAAGGTATGCTGGACCAAAGCTGATTTTATTGGAACTATCAAGACAGCTCGTCACATACCATGAAAAGTGCCTCAAGAGAAAGAAGGGCGGAACTCCTTTCCCCCTCACAGTAGGCCGTTACACATGCTCCAGCTATCACAAGGCGAAGGAGATGTTTGCTGAGCTAGAATTGCTCAACCTAAAGCATGATTTCCCAGCAAGGCCTACATTCGACCCTAGGGGCTGTCTACCAAGGGCTAAGCTTGATCCGATTCATGTCCCTCAGATTGAGGATATCTACATTGACGTTCTCCATGAGGTAGAACTCAGAAGAAAGGATCACTCTCGCTTGGCATTAACGGAAATCATCCATTACGGAGTGGCCATTGTCCCAAAAGGCTTCCAAACCACGGAAGACGAAGTAGACAAAGTGTATAATGACACAGAAGGGGATGATTGGCCCTTCCCGGACATTGACAGAAGCAAGGCTCCTCAGACAATCGAGGAGAGGGTCAAGGAGACTATGCGGAGAACAGAGCATTGGTGCCGCATGAATGGGTTAATCTACCTCGGTGTAGATTTTACAACTTCTCCTTTGGGTAATGCACCTCCAAGGTCAAAGAAGCAGCTAAAAGGCAAAGCTGCGGAAGGTGAGCCTAGCACCATTCAGGAGGAAGCCCCTGAAAGTCCTCTTCCTTCAGAGCCTGAACAAGTAATAACCCTGGATTCGCCAGAGAAGGAATTGACAGAGGATAGTCCTATACGCCCATCCACCCAGGATGTCGGCATCGCTACAACTTCAGAGGTCCCTTCTATTCCTTCTTCTTCTCTTCCTCCCCTTCCTCAGATATCGGCAACCACTCCTTTGGTTGTGTCCTCTCCCCCTTCTTCTACTCTCTCCCCTGCCTCTTCGTCCATCTTCTCCTCTCTCGCTGATTTGTCTTCCTCTATTTCTTCCCTCATCTCCGAGCTCCCTTCCCTTCCTATCTCTTCTGCTGCTGCGGTTTCCCTTCCCCCCGTGGACATCTCCGCGGCTGTTCTTTCAATGCCGCCGCCGCGTGTCTCCACGTTCTTCCCCTCTTCTACCGTTGCTGTCTCCCCCTCTGTCTCTGGTCCTTCTTCAATAGGACCAGCTTGGATCTCTCAGCAGCTGAGCCAACCAAAGAGGAAAGTCCCCATCGCTCCGATGGACTTTTCAGTCATTCCAGCTAAGGGAGCAAAGAAGCACAAGCCGGTTACACGCTTCTCCAAGAGCGCTGCAGGTGAGAGGGTTATGGAAATAGCCTACCCCGATCCCACCAAAGAGAAAGAAGATCTGTCTCCGGCAGATTTCACAGTGACCCAGGTCACAATGGGGACATCTTCAGAAAGTCTCCAGGGGGAAGCTCTTTCCGCAGTTGATGCACTCTGCGAAAAGCTTCGAGAAACAAAGGAAGAAAAGAGGCTACTGAAGGAGCAGAATAAATACCTGGTTCAAGCCTTACAGAAGATGGGAAGTGCACCTCCCACAACTGCCGCCGAGACTCCTGAGCTGCTCAGCCAGGAGAAGATTAATGAGTATTCAAAAATCGGCGAGCAAGGTATGGCTGTTTCTGCTTGGAGGAGCCAGATCCTCAAAGATAGTGAAAAGGTAATCGCCGAATATATCAGTTTATACCTGAACATCGAGAAGGCGAATAAGGAACTCCAAGCGTTAGCAGGCCCGATATCAGAAGAGTTAGAACATGCTAGACTCCAGCACGAGGCCTTCCAACAAATGTTCGACTGTTCAGTCGAAGATTTGGTCAAGTTCGGAGTATTCGGTCATCCAAGGACCCTCAACAAGACCATGTCCACTCTGGACTATCGGATAGATCAGCTCGAATTCGTGTTAGAGAAGATAGACAAGGTGAAGGAAGAGGCCCTGGATGCGATGCATCAAATGGAGAAGATTGTTCTATCTATGACTCCAGGGTTGCTCACTCCTTCCCTCACCTTGAGATCAGCTGATGATACTATCCGATTTTCAAGGAGATAGCTACTCAAGGGACAGGGCCAGAAGTCACGTTCGACATCGAATCCATCAACAACCTACTGGCCTGTAGAGACTTCATCGGGTCCCTAATCGAGGCGGGTAAAGATTATTCCAAACTCCCGAAAAGCTCATAGACGAGCGGGAAAACTTGCGAAGCAATTAGTGAAAGACACAAGGATCCATCACAGTGATCAATTTGCGCCAATGATCAAACAAGTTCTTGGAATACCGCGCTCAGTTCCACATCTCATCTCCTGATCAGCATCAGAAACAGGCGACCCCTTTTAGGCCACAGGATGATGATGATGAATAGCTTCTTCTTCTTCTTCTTCTTCTTCTCCTCTCTATTCTCCGACTTTCTCTTCCGAAATATCTAAAGTGTGTTAGCACAAACGATGACATCATCCATGTTGCGTCATGGGATGATGTCATCCATCCAAGTTGTCAAAAGTCAACATGACTTTTGGATATTTTGTAAATATCTTTGTGAATAAGTGGTTGGCTCCATTTTGCCTTCTCTCTCCCTCATCTTTCTATAAATACTAGAATACTTGTTGTATTCAAAAAGGTGAACATTTTTCAGATAGAAATAGAAGTGAGGAGAGAAAGACTTTGAGCTTTCTTGTAACAGATAAAGAACAGTTAATACAATTATTCAGACTTTGTGCTCAGTAGCTGTGTTATACATTAGATCTTTCTTACGTTAGATCTGTATGTGTCTTGATCTGTTGAGATTCATATCTACTTTTCCGTCATTTGTTTATCAGTATTGCTTTGTTTATTTATGCAAGTAGGTTTGGCTCTGTTTACTACCAAACTAAAAGCATAGATCTTCTGACCCTTCTGCTTTGGAATTCATTTCTTTTCTTCCTTTGGATCTGATCTTTCTCTTTTTCCCTCTTCCATTCCTTTCTTTTCTTAGCCTAGAAACACTCTACTGGGATGAGATCCCAACCCCCGAAGGCAGAATCTGTGAGTCTTGCATAGGTTCCTGCTAGTAGAAGTAGCAATAAACCAGTTTCGCTTTGCTGTCTCAAAGAGGGGCTAAGCCCTGCACACTGTTGGCTCGTCTATCCATAGATCTGTCCACGCGACAGATTTTCGGACCAACAAAATGTCAAAATCAAATGAAATCAAAAGCACTAAGCAAACAAAATATTTTCTTTTACACACTTCTTTGCCCCATCAACCTTCGATGATAAGCCCACATCTCTTACTAGTGATGTGAGGTTGGGAAAGGAAGGAAGTTCCCTTACTCACCTATATCTTGCCTTTGGTGACAAACCCATGCTTCTTACTAGTAGTGTGAGGCAGGGTGTGGGGGGTCCAATCACACAAACTAACAAATCTTGGTATGCTAAGAAACAAAAGTAAAATTCTGTTAAGAAAAAGAAAATATCTAAATTCCAAGGAGATCAAATCCTCAAAACCATATTTTTTCAACTAGGTTGCCATTTATGAATCTAAGTCTAGATAAACTGAAAAGTAAGTGGCCTTCTAAGCTTGGTAGTATTTTTGAGTAGGGTAGGTGTGTAGGTCCAAATTTGGTTCTTGTTCTTGGTTTTTCTATCTCTCATCATTCCATTCAATCAAACTCATACAACTTGTGCCCTTCCTAATTCTCGGTGTTGATCCCTCACATCTTACTAGTTGCGTGGATTTGGGGATTGGGGCAAGTTCATCTCTTTATCCCTATGCATTCATCACGTTCTTCCAATATAAGAAGGAATCACAAACATTGCCTAAATATTTCAAAAGTTCAGTACTACCATATGTTAGTATCATCTCATATCAACACCGTAAAAAACATATAAAGTAAAACATTCTATTTACTATCATTTTTTGTCCATTTGTAACACCCTGAACTGTTGTTACTTCCACCTGAGCATACAAGTGTTGATATGTGATTTCTTTGTAAAAAGGATGTGTTCCTTTGATTGAGAAGTCATGCTTGATATGTACTGTATCTTCTTTGTAGATTGCAGATCTTTGACTAAGTCGGAATATGATTGGACTCTTTTATTTCTTTCATTTTACGCCTAAGTTTAATCTGATCTCATAATGAATTATGGAGTTATCCATCTATAAGACCTAGCCTTGGATCAGTGGAATCGATCCAAGTGGTGCTTTAAGTTATTCATGATGAATTAAAAATTATAAACCTTTCACAGGTTGTAAGGTCTGAATTCGTTGAATAAAGCCAATCACGAGTCTAACTCAGGCTGAGCATGTTAAATGAATTGGTTCCCGATATCGTAGTATTAGGAAGGTCTTAATCATGGACCAGGTAATAAATTCTAATACATTTAATTCCATAGCCATTTGGCAGTGCAGGAGTGAACCCTGTTCGTGAATGTATGATTAGGTTCTTTTCTAAGCATATGAAATGTTAGACCTAACTGGAATTATCAATGTTAGTAACCTAAAACTAAACTTAACCTAGGCGTTAGATTAGTGTTAATCTAACCTAGACCTAGGCTAAGAGCTAATGCTCTAAGTTAGTATCTATGTTCTATGAGGTTAGCCTAGGTGTTATCCTAAATCCTAACCTAAGTTACTAACCTAACTATTGAGCAAGGATTAAAGGGGACCTATGGAGGGGTGCAAACCATGGGCGGCAGTTTCTATGTTATTAAATGCGTGGATAAGCTTGATAGACAGGTAATTTGGTGGAGGTTTTAAAATGGCTAACTTGAGCCGACGTGGCAGGTCACCAAAGTTGGAAATGGTCTTTGAATTTAATTTGTCTATTGCCAACTATGGCGGTCGGTGGCAGTGGAGTTTGAGCAGGAAACTGGGAATTAATGCAATCAATGAACTCGGTAGTCGAGCTTGGATTTCACGGAAAGGCAGGAAAAATGGAAAGTTAATGGTTTGTTTAGTTTTGCATGCACTCCGGTTTTCCTTCTGTCTATTCACTGGTTCTTCGCACCAGTCTTCTTGGTGTTGCATGGCAAGTATGAGTGTAACGAGATCTTTCCTCTGGAAAGGAAAATATATAAGTCATGGAAATAGAAAAATTTTGTTGGTGGCTCTAACTTGGAAAAGGAAGAGAAGGATCGAGCTCTTTTAGTGGACTGCTTCGGAATTTTGAGCAAATATCCAGGCATGTTAGGCCCTAACCTTTAAAAATCTTTTTGTCTTTCAAGTGATTTCATTAGAACAACTATGTTTAGATGATTTGTGGAATTGGTTGGTTTCTATGGTAGTCTTGTGTGATTTTTGGCACTGTATCTTCATGCTGGTTAAGTTTTTCAATTTAACCCTTGATGGGTTTTTATTGTATTTCAAATTGTTGCTATATTTCCTTGTGTTTTACACACCGGCTTTAATTTTGTGAAATATATGAAATGAATGTATGCTAGGCCTGCTCTGTGAGAACCCATGAATTGTTCTCGTGATGGGTACAGGCTACTGTGATGCTTGTTGATTTACACTTGTCGTCGACGCTTGTTGTTTATACTCGTCGGAACGGATACTGCTGGACATTTGTTTGATTGTTTAATTTATTGAACTTTTTGTAAGCTCTGTCGTGGTTATTATTGGTGGTGGTTATTGATTCTTGTGGGTTTCATTTTGTCATTTAAAGTTATTTGTGAATAAATAACTTGTTGTGTAACTGTATCTCATTGCGATCTTGTTGAAGTTGTTTTTCCTTTGCGTTGTGGTTATGGGATTCAACCCGTTGACAGTATGCAATTTGGATATATGTATTTATTGTATTTGAAACGACTCTGTAGAGTCCATTGAATGATTCGTGTACTATGGACCACTGTGGAAGCTATATATATTTGAATATTGGTAATTTGATTTGACAGAGTCTGGAAGGAGTAACAGGTAATGCGAATTCTGTTATTTTCTAATGAATACCTTCGTTTTACAAGGAATTGTGGTTCATACTCAGTTGGGTACTTATTATGTTTCCACTATGTAAGCTTGAGCGAATATTGTTATACGGGCTCAGTTGGATTCCTTGTTACAAAATTGTAATTTAGCTTTTGTATAAGCCTGATTTTGAATGCTTGCCATTGTTGGCACGGATGGAATCATTAACTATTATTTATCTTGTATACTATTGTTTAGACTCAGTTGAATTCTTGATAAATAAATAGTGTAATTGCCTCAAATTATGCCTGTTTGGTTTACTTTTGTTTTCGACACTGTTGGGTTCCTTGAGTAGAGAAAGATATCTTGTATATCGGCTTCTGTAAAAGCTTAATCATGAATACTATTATACGGATTTAGTTTTAAATCCTTAATAGGTAATCGGTGTCATTGCTTCTGTATAAGCCTGATTATGAACATGTAATGTTTTTGGCTTTGTTGGATTTCGTTAAATATCTTGACATCATATATTTCAGATTTTTGTTTAATAGTTCGTGAATACCATACTTTCAACTCTGGATGCATTCAGAAGTGACTACGATATGTTATTTTTTCTTTCTGATTAAATTCCAGTTAGATGTGGCTGTGCATGTTGCGTGGATTTCGTTTAAAAATCTCTCTGCATAGACATAGGGTAATGTCATTGCTTTAATGATTTTGAGTCTCTTGTTGACTACGATAACAGAGAAGATCTTTTGATTTTGACTTTGGATCTAAGGCCTTACAGTGTTTAGTAAGGACTAGAATGGGTTGTAGGTTGATGTAAGGGATTTTTGGTGTGTTATGTCTTCTATGGCAGGTATATCTACTCTTGAGTATGATTTAACTTATGATTTGTTGAATGCACCTCAACAGGTACTAGCAGTGAACATCTTCTTTTCTGTCACTTCTTGTGGGAGGTCATACAGAGTCTGTTTGGTAGTTAGTCTCCACTATTTGGCATGAGAGCTACTGTACTTTAGTTTGTTATATTGTAAACTTAAACGGAACAGTGGTGCTTTTGGTGGTCTGGTCTGTTTTATTCACATGTGTTTAAGGTGAATGCCTTGCTCTTGGAAAGGCGGTACAGTCATGAGCTAGTTCTGAGGGAAATATGTATAATTCGTGTATTCCTCTTCTGTTGAAAATTGTAAGTTGATATAAATGTTTATCTAACTTCTGAAATTGTTTTTATATAATGATGGAATCATGTTTTGATATGATTTTCCTCTTCTTATGTTGAATTACTAAAGTATAGTCTGAATTATGTTTACTTGTTTGGTGAATTGATCTCATTTAAACAGGGTGTTTAATGAAAACAATTGATGGGTTGCAATTGTTTTAAGAGTTAGTGCTTATCATGCTCAGTTCATCGAACTGACCCATGTTGACTTTTTTTGCAGATGGTTGTCGTAAGTGGTAAAAGCATGCAGATCTGATAGGATGATCAGATTGTTTAGATTTGATTTTATCAAGTATGTTGAATGCATAAAATGTAATTGATTAATTCTGAAAGGAATAGAAATAAGTATTTGCTACTTATGTGTTGTATTCTTATTTTGATAGTTGACCTTCTTCAGTTTATATACCGGAGGGGCATGGTTATTATTGTATAATTTGGAGACTTTTGTGATTGTCAATGAAAGCTTACAAGAATATGTGATTGAATTCTTATGAGTGTTAGCAGTTCTTGTATGTTCTATCGAAGGATAAATTGAACTTAGATCACTGTCTTTTTGGAAGATAGGATTAAAATATACCGAAGAAGAACCCTAAACAAGCTTAATTAAATTATTAATCCCTAGTCCTGATTATGACAGGACAACATTTAATTGGATTCTTAATCATTTATATCTTGATACTAATAAGTATGATATAAATTCAGTTATGGGAACTGATATAAACCTAATGAGGTTCAGATGGCAATCTCATGTGAAGTTTATGAGATATTGTCCAATTCCGTCGTTTTAGAATTATGTATATTCTATGAACTCCTTGATGATACCTTGGCCTTAATAAATCCTCTGTGTAGTGGGTTTTATTGAGAAAGGTCATCCTAAGATGAGGAATCCAGGGATCGGGAAAGGCTAACCTTAGGGGAACGTCTTTAATGTAATTTAAACTTAGTGTGCGTAACACTTATTAATAAGTAGATCTTTTTGAGGCGGATTTAAAGGTTGACGGCACAAGTCAACTACGGGGTTGTACCTCTGAGAAGATTAGGATCTTCTCGAAGTTACAACAATGCAGGTGACTTATGACGACACCCTTTGCATTGATCGCTAAGATTTACATCTTGATCTTGAACGAGTTACTCAGGGACCGATTAGGAATGTGGTCACGTTATAAGGCTACCTAGGAGATTCGGGGTATCTTGACACGCTGGTTTAACTAGGGTTGATCTAGAATGTCATCGTATCCCTAGTCCTCGTGGGCATCCATATAACGTTATCACCTTACTAATCCGTTTCTGAGTGAATAAGTTGGGAAAAGAGGGACTGAATGAAGTCGGTGTAAGACATTCTACATAACATAAGAATGGGGTGAGGGACATATTCCAGATTGATGAGTATGTCGTTAAGGAATACGAGACATAAGCAGTATGTTTCAAATCTTTGGCCAAAGTATCGCAAGCTGCTGATTGCGTTGTCCTGAATCACCTAGTCTAAGGAATGAGATGCCGATGAATAATAGTAACAATTATTCAGATAGGTTCCTTGGACAGAGCATTCTAATTCCCAGAATAGGGAAGAGATCCACAAGAGTGGGGTGTTAAATAAAAACACCAACTCATATCACTCATGAATAGATTGGTAGATTACCGAGTCATGGAATGAATAGATCGGAGGTACTCCGAGTCATTACAGCTGCATATGGTTATCTGCTATATGAATGGTTATTTGAATTCTGAGTTCTAAATTATGTATTTAGAACCAGGAAGCATTTATCAAAAAAAAAAATTTGACTTGTTCTATTGTCTAAAATGAGGATGTTACATCTTGGTATCAGAGCTGAAGGTTGTAGCTCTTGGACCTATTGTGTCCATAATCTAATAAAAACCTGAATTTTCTTGTAACCGAAAATGGTTAGAATAAGGGGGAACGTTGCGAATAATGCTCCACTTGAGGGAGGGTCGGCAACAACCCAAAAACTTGATGAGATCCTTGCTGCCCTGTTGGACACAAGAGATCGTTTAGCTGTACTTGAGCAGCAGGTGATGGGAAATGAGGAGGATGAAGAAGCTGGTAATAACAATCAGCCACCTCCAGAGGAAAACCTCGATATTGGTGTTGATGTTAATGCTGGGAATGCACCTGTCCAACCAGAAAACAAAAAGGCCAGATTGGCAGCAGAACTCACTAATGATATAAAAAGGATAAGTCCACCTAAGTATGATGGCACCACATTAGGAGATGGAGCTGAGAACTGGCTCAGTGAAATGGAGAAGTACTTTGCTATAAGGAACTTCTCAGAGGAAACCAAAGCTATTTGGGGAGCCTATCAGCTTTCCCATGAAGCATCTTCGTGGTGGGATAGCTGTAAAGCTGAACTAAACATTGATGAGACCAATATTACTTGGGATCAATTTAAAGGCTATTTTAGGCAACGTTGGCTACCACAACTTTTCTATGATCAAAAAATGACAGAATTTTAGAACTTAGCTCAAGGGAAGCTAACGGTAACTGAATTCTGGGAGCGGTTTACAAAACTCCTCAAGTATGTATCGTAGTATCAAACTGACGAGAAGTTCATAATACGGAAATTCATCATGGGATTGAATCCCGTGATAGGGGGAGAGGTCGATGTTCACAGTCCAACCACTATGGAAGGAGTTGTTGAAAATGCCATAAGGCAAGAACAGAAATTAAAGGCTATTTCTACTCATAAAGAGGAAGTGTGGAAGAAGACTGCAAACCCTTCTTCAACCTCTCTTGCACCCAGAAAAGGACCACGGAAAAAGTTTGGAAACAAGAGTAAGTTTCTAGGAGATAACAGTAAGAAAGCAATAGTAAATAAGCCTGCTGGAAACGTAAGGGATAATTTTGCTAAAAATTATAACAATGGGCAGAAGCCCTATGGAGGACAACGTGACAATTACAAAACTTGAGGCAATTTTGAGCCTAGAAAGGGACCTGTAGGAGGCTTCTACAATTGTGGCAAAGATCACTATGCAAATCAGTGCCCTTTGAAGAAGGATGATCGTAATCAGTAGCATAAGATACATGTTGCAGTAGCAGACAAGCAAGCTAAAAAGCAAGTGACACCTATAGAAGTTTCGGGTAAGTTATTTGGCATACCTGTCACTATTCTTTTTGATACAGGAGCTACTGAATGTTTTATTTCTAATAAACTTACTTCTAAACTTAAAAGAAAAGCTGGAAAAATGGATAAATCTTGGACTGTACAGTATGGTAATAACTCTGTTCATATAGTGAGTATGTGTCTTTTTGGGGTAGTCCTTGACTTACCTAATTTCTCCACGGAAGTTGACCTCTATGTTACACCCTTAGGATCATATGACATTGTCATAGGTGTCAATTGGTTAGCTGACCATAAAGCAAAAGTAGACTGCTATGAAAAGAACATAAAATGTTTAGATGATCAGCTGGAATCAGCAGAGATTCAAGGTGTGAAATGGGAAATTTCAGTTAGAAAACTGTCAGCTATGCAGCTTAAAAAGGCTAAGAATAAAGGATGTACCCTTTATGCAGTAAAGATATCTGAATTTTCAGAAGAAGATGGTGATAACATGAAGCAATTTCCTCTGTTAAAAAGTTTCAGGGATATTTTTCCTGAAGAATTACCAGGGTGACCACCCAAGAGAGAATTTGACTTCACCATCGAAATCAAGCCAGGAACAGAACCTATTTCCAAGGCACCTTATCGGATGACTACCATGGAGTTAGTTGAGCTTAAGGCACAGTTGCAAGAGCTTTTGTCTAAAGGTTTGATCAGACCAAGTGTTTCACCTTGGGGTGCGCCTGTAATATTTGTGAAAAAGAAGGATGGAACACTTAAGCTGTGTATTGATTATCGGATGTTGAACAAAGCAACAATCAAGAACCGATATCCACTTCCAAGGATCGATGATCTATTTGATCAGATGCATGGAGCAGCGGTTTATTCTAAGATAGATCTTTGATCTGGCTATCATCAGTTAAGGATTAGAGAAGAAGATATTCATAAAACAGCTTTCTGAACAAGGTACGGACATTATGAATTCACGGTTCTACCCTTTGGATTAACTAATGCACCTACAGCCTTTATGAACTTAACGAACAATATTTTTCAAGAATATCTGGACAAGTTTGTACTTGTATTCTTGGATAATATTCTCATTTATTCTAAAAGTGTTGAGGAGCACAATGAGCATTTGAAGATAGTTTTGGGAATCCTGAGAAAAAGAAAGGTGTATGGTAAGTTATCCAAATGTTCTTTCTTTGATTTAGAAGTTCACTATTTGGGTCATGTTATAAGTAAAGAAGGAATTGTTGTAGATCCTTCAAAAATAGTGGCAATAACTGAGTGGCCTGCACCAAAGAATGTGCATGAAGTAAGAAGCTTGATGTGTCTTGCTGGTTACTATAGAAAATTTGTAAAGGATTTTTCTAAAGTAGCTGCACTAATAACTTCATTGCAAAAGAAGGATAAAAAATTCATATGGAATGATAAGTGTGAAGCGGATTTCAAAAGTATGAAAGACCAGTTGACTTCTACACCTATATTAGCTATACCAGACCCTAATGGGAGTTTTACAGTTGTAACGGATGCTTCTGGGGAAGGCCTTGGAGGTTTTTTGCTACAAAATGATCAAGTCATTGCATATGAAAGTAGAAAACTCAAGTTACATGAGCTGAATTATGCCCCTCATGATTTGGAACTTGCTGCCATTGTTCATGCACTTCAAGTCTAGAGACACTACTTACTTGGGAAACCTTTTGAGTTGAAAACTGATCACTTAGGACTGAAATATATTTTCACTCAGCCTAATCTTAATGCCAGACAGAGAAGGTGGTTAGAATTTTTATCACAATATGATTTTGATATTAGCTATATCAAAGGGAAGGAGAATAGAGTAGTTGATGCTCTAAGTCGTAGGAGGCACATTTATGCTCTTATAACATTAAGAAATCAGTTCAAGGAGGAGGTAAAGAGTGCCTCAGAATCTGATAATTACTTTTAGCAAGTAAAAGCAGCGCTTGCTGCAGAACCTAATGATGAAAGGTATAAAGGTTTTCATTTTGATAATGAAGGAATCTTGCGTTATGAAAACAGGGTATATGTACCTATGTTGAACGACTTGAGAAAGAAGTTGTTAGTTGAATTTCATAATTCACCTTTCTCTGGACACCCGGGAATCACAAAAATGCTTGCTGATTTGAAACAACAATACTTTTGGAAAGGTATGAAAAAGGATGTAATTAATTTTGTGACTCATTGTTTGGAATGTCAGCGGGTTAAGGCAGAACATATGCACCCTGCTGGACTGTTATATCCTCATAGCATACCGTAGTACAAATGGCAAGTAATAACCATGGATTTTGTACAAGGATTACCCATGTCCAGGAATAAACATGATGTTATCCTGGTAGTTGTAGATAAACTGACTAAGGTAGCTCATTTCATCGCTGGAAATCTAAAGGATGATTCACCAGTGCTGGCCAAAAGATTCGTACACAAAATTTTTAGATTGCATGGTGTACCAGAATTGATTATATCTGACAGGGATCCAAGAATGACATCAAGGTTTTGGCAAACGCTTAATACAGCTCTTGGTACGAAACTAAACTTCAGTTCTGCATATCATCCGGAAACGGATGGACAAAATGAAAGGGTAAATCAAGTGTTGGAGGACATGTTGCGAATGTATTGCATGGATCAATAGTATAAATGGGAAGAGTATCTTCCATTAGTTGAGTTCGCATACAACAACACTTATCATTCATCTCTCAAAATGGCACTATTTGAAGCACTTTATGGAAGAAAGTGCAAAACTCCTGTTAGCTGGGATAGTGTTGAGGAGAGAGGGGTAATTGGACCAGAGATTCTCACAGAAATGGAACAGCAAGTTAAGTTGATTCGTGAAAGATTAAAGGAAGCAGCGGATAGGCAGAAGAGCTATGCTGACCTTAAGCGGGTTGATAGAAGGTTTGAGCTTGGTGAGAAGGTTTTTCTTCGTGTTAAACCCAGAAAGAGTTCTATAACTTTTGGCAAGGCTGCCAAGTTGTCACCTTGATTCGTGGGACCTTTCGAAATTTTCAAAATAATCAATCCTGTAGCTTATCGTTTAGCATTACCACCTGCTTTATCTCACATGCATGATGTTTTCCTTATTTCTTTGCTTAAGAAATACGTTTCAGATCTGTCACATGTTTTAAATTGGAATTCCTTGCAAGTCCAAGACCCAGGAATAATCGTGGTTAAACCCACATGAGTGCTGCAAACTCGCCAATTGCATTTAAGAAATCGTGAAAAACAACAATGTAAGGTCCAGTGGGACCAGTTTAGCGAAGAAAGTGCAACTTGGGAAAATATGGAGGAAATGAAAATTGTTTTTCCTTCTCTTTTTCAACAGAATGAAATCTGTTGAAAAAACATTTCTTTTATGAACTTTTTTTTTTTAGTTTATATGAAAGCCGGATGGAGGCAAACATTATTCAGGTTGAATAAAATGTGTTGTGACATTGACTTCTGGAACTATTCAAGTTGGAAAATAGTCGCATTGACTTGTGAACTAATAAATTGGTTGACCTAAAGGTTAATTGAATATGTGATCATCGGGACGATGAATCTTTAGGAGGGAAGCATGTAACACCCTGAACTATTGTTACTTCCTCCTGAGCATACAAGTGTTGATATGTGATTTCTTTGTAAAAAGGATGTGTTCCTTTGATTGAGAAGTCGTGCTTGATATGTACTGTATCTTCTTTGTAGATTGCAAATCTTTGACTGAGTCAGAATATGATTGGACTCTTTTATTTCTTTCATTTTACGCCTGAGTTTAATCTGATCTCGGAATGAATTATGGAGTTATCCATCTATAAGACCTAGCCTTGGATAAGTGGAATCGATCCAAGTGGTGCTTTAAGTTATTCGTGATGAATTAAAAATTATAAACCTTTCACAGGTTGCAAGGTCTGAATTCATTGAATAAAGCCAATCCCGAGTCTAACTCAGGTTGAGCGTGTTAAATGAATTGGTTCCCGATATCGTAGTATCAGGAAGGTCTTAATCATGGACCAGGTAATAAATTCTGATACATTTAATTCCATAGCCATTTGGCAGTGCAGGAGTGAACCATGTTCGTGAATGTATGATTAGGTTCTTTTCTGAGCATATGAAATGTTAGACCTAACTGGAATTATTAATGTTAGTAACCTAAAAATAAACTTAGCCTAGGGGTTAGATTAGTGTTAATCTAACCTAGACCTAGGCTAAGAGCTAATGCTCTAAGTTAGCATCTATGTTCTATGAGGTTAGCGTAGGTGTTATCCTAAATCCTAACCTAAGTTACTAACCTAACTATTGAGCAAGGATTAAAGAGGACCTATGGAGGGGTGCGAACCATGGGTGGCAGTTTCTATGTTATTAAATGCGTGGATAAGCTTGATAGACAGGTAATTTGGTGGAGGTTTTAAAATGGCTAACTTGAGCCGACGTGTCAGGTCACCAAAGTTGGAAATGGTCTTTGAATTTCATTTCTCTATCACCAACTATGGCGGTCGGTGGCAGTGGAGTTTGAGTGGGAAACTTGGAATTAATGCAATCAATGAACTCGGTAGTCGAGCTTGGATTTCACGGAAAGGCAGGAAAAATGGAAAGTTAATGGTTTGTTTAGTTTTGCATGCGCTCCGGTTTTCCTTCTGTCTATTCACTGGTTCTTCGCACCAGTCTTCTTGGTGTTGCATGGCAAGTATGAGCGTAACTAGCTCTTTCCTCTGGCAAGGAAAATATATAAGTCATGGAAATAGAAAAATTTTGTTGGTGGCTCTAACTTGGAAAAGGAAGAGAAGGATCGAGCTCTTTCAGTGGTGTGCTTCAGAATTTTGAGAAAATATCCAGGCATGTTAGGCCCTAAACTTTAAAAATCTTGTTGTCTTTCAAATGATTTCATTAGAACAACTCTGTTCAGATGATTTGTGGAATTGGTTGGTTTCTATGGTAGCCTTGTGTGATTTTTGGCACTGTATCTTCATGCTGGTTCAGTTTTTCAATTTAACCCTTGTTGGGTGTT
This sequence comes from Taxus chinensis, assembly GCA_019776745.2. Classification (NCBI taxonomy): domain Eukaryota; kingdom Viridiplantae; phylum Streptophyta; class Pinopsida; order Cupressales; family Taxaceae; genus Taxus; species Taxus chinensis. Next base: position 286,940,843 of record CM034154.1, on the reverse strand, counting down.
TATTGTATTTCGAACTGTTGCTATATTTCCTTGTGTTTTGCACACCGGCTTTAAGTTTGTGAAATATATGAAATGAATTTATGTTAGGCCTGCTCTGTGAGAACCCATGAATTGTTCTCGTGATGGGTACAGGCTACTGTGATGCTTGTTGATTTACACTTGTCGTCGATGCTTGTTGTTTATACTCATCGGAAGGGATACTGCTGGACATTTGTTTGATTGTTCAGTTTATTGAACTTTTTGTAAGCTCTGTCGTGGTTATTATTGGTGGTGGTTATTGATTCTTGTGGGTTTCGTTTTGTCATTTAAAGTTATTTGTGAATAAATAACTTGTTGTGTAACTGTATCTCATTGCGATCTTGTTGAATTTGTTTTTCCTTTGCGTTGTGGTTATGGGATTCAACCGGTTGATAGTATGCAATTTGGATATATGTATTTATTGTATTTGAAACGACTCTGTAGAGTCCATTGAATGATTCGTGTACTATGGACCACTGTGGAAGCTATATATACTTGAATATTGGTAATTTGATTTGACAGAGTCTGGAAGGAGTAACAGGTAATGCGAATTCTGTTATTTTCTAATGAATACCTTCGTTTTACAAGGAATTGTGGTTCATACTCAGTTGGGTACTTATTATGTTTCCACTATGTAAGCTTGAGCGAATATTGTTATACGGGCTCAGTTGGATTCCTTGTTACAAAATTGTAATTTATCTTTTGTATAAGCCTGATTTTGAATGCTTGCCATTGTTGGCACGGATGGAATCATTAACTATTATTTATCTTGTATACTATTGTTTAGACTCAGTTGAATTCTTGATAAATAAATAGTGTAATTGCCTCAAATTATGCCTGTTTGGTTTACTTTTGTTTTCGACACTGTTGGGTTCCTTGAGTAGAGAAAGATATCTTGTATATCGGCTTCTGTAAAAGCTTAATCATGAATACTGTTATACGGATTTAGTTTTAAATCCTTAATAGGTAATCAGTGTCACTGCTTCTGTATAAGCCTGATTATGAACATGTAATGTTTTTGGCTTTGTTGGATTTCGTTAAATATCTTGACATCATGTATTTCAGCTTTTTGTTTAGTAGGTCGTGAATACCATACTTTCAACTCTGGATGCATTCAGAAGTGACTACGATATGTTATTTTTTCTTTCTGATTAAATTCCAGTTAGATGTGGTTGTGCATGTTGCGTGGATTTTGTTTAAAAATCTCTCTGCATATACATAGGGTAATGTCATTGCTTTAATGATTTTGAGTCTCTTGTTGACTGCGATAACAGAGAAGATCTTTTGATTTCGACTTTGGATCTAAGGCCTTACAGTGTTTAGTAAGGACTAGAAGGGGCTGTAGGTTGATGTAAGGGATTGTTGGCGTGTTACGTCTTCTATGGTAGGTATATCTACTCTTGAGTATGGTTGAACTTATTATTTGTTGACTCCACATCAACAGGTACTAGCAGTGAACATCTTCTTGTCTGTCACTTCTTTTGGGAGGTCATACAGAGTCTGTTTGGTAGTTAGTCTCCACTGTTTGGCATGAGAGCTACTGTACTTTAGTTTGTTATATTGTAAACTTAAACGGAACAGTGGTGCTTTTGGTGGTCTGGTCTGTTTTATTCACATGTGTTTAAGGTGAATGCCTTGCTCTTGGAAAGGCGGTACAGTCATGAGCTAGTTCTGAGGGAAATATGTATAATTCATGTATTCCTCTTCTCTTGAAAATTGTAAGTTGATATAAATGTTTATCTAACTTCTGAAATTGTTTTTATATAATGATGGAATCATGTTTTGATATGATTTTCCTCTTCTTATGTTGAATTACTAAAGTATAGTCTGAATTATGTTTACTTGTTTGGTGAATTGATCTCATTTAAACAGGGTGTTTAATGAAAACAATTGATGGATTGCAATTGTTTTAAGAGTTAGTGCTTATCATGCTCAGTTCATCGAAATGACCCATGTTGACTATTTTTACAGATGGTTGCCGTAAGTGGTAAAAGCATGCAGATCTGATAGGATGATCAGATTGTTTAGATTTGATTTTAAGTAGAATTATAGTTTGATTCTCTAAATGTACTATATGGGGAAAGATGTTCTTTTTCCGTTGAGCATTGTATCAAGTATGTTGAATGCATAAAATGTAATTGATTAATTCTGAAAGGAATAAAAATAAGTATTTGCTACTTATGTGTTGTATTCTTATTTGTATAGTTGACCTTCTTCGGTTTATATACCAGAGGGGCATGGTCATTATTGTATAATTTGGAGACTTTTGTGATTTTCAATGAAAGATTACAAGAATATGTGATTGAATTCTTATGAGTGTTAGCAGTTCTTGTATGTTCTATCGAAGGCTAAATTGAACTTAGATCACTGTCTTTTTGGAAGATAGGGTTAAAATATACCTAAATAGAACGCTAAACAAGCTGAATTAAATTATTAATCCCTAGTCCTGATTATGACAGGACAACATTTAATTGGATTCTTAATCATTTATATCTTGATACTAATAAGTATGATATAAATTCAGTTATGGGAACTGATATAAACCTAATGAGGTTCAGATGGCAATCTCATGTGAAGTTTATGAGATATTGTCCAATTCCGTCGTTTTAGAATTATGTATATTCTATGAACTCCTTGATGATACCTTGGCCTTAATAACTCCTCTGTGTAGTGGGTTTTATTGAGAAAGGTCATCCTAAGATGAGGAATCCAAGGATCGGGAAAGGCTAACCTTAGGGGAACGTCTTTAATGTAATTTAAACTTAGTGTGCGTAACACTTATTAATAAGTAGATCTTTTTGAGGCGGATTTAAAGGTTGACGGCACAAGTCAACTACGGGGTTATACCTCCGAGAAGATTAGGATCTTCTCGAAGTTACAACAATGCAGGTGACTTATGACGACACCCTTTGCATTGATCGCTAAGATTTACATCTTGATCTCGAACGAGTTACTCAGGGACCGATTAGGAATGTGGTCACGTTATAAGGCTTCCTAGGAGATTTGGGGTATCTTGACACACTGTTTTAACTAGGGTTGAACCAGAATGTCATCATATCCCTAGTCCTCGTGGGCATCCATATAATGTTATCACCTTACTAATCCGTTTTTGAGTGAATAAGTTGGGATAGGAGGGACTGACTGAAGTCGGTATAAGACATTCTACATAACATAAGAATGGGGTGAGGGACGTATTCCAGATTGATGAGTATGCTGTTAAGGAATACGAGACATAAGCAATATATTTCAAATATTTGGCCAAAGTATCGCAAGCTGCTGATTGTGTTGTCCTGAATCACCTAGTCTAAGGAATGAGATGCCGATGAATAATAGTAACAATTATTCAGATAGGTTCCTTGGACAGAGCATTCTGATTCTCAAAATAGGGTAGAGATCCACAAGAGTGGGGTGTTAAATAAAAATGCCAACTCATATCACTCATGAATAGATAGGTAGATTACCGAGTCATGGAATTAATAGATCGGAGGTACTCCGAGTCATTACAGCTGCATATGGTTATCTATTATATGAATGGTTATTTGAATTGTGAGTTCTAAATTATATATTTAGAACCAGGAAGCATTTATCAAAAATAAATAAAATTGACTTGTTCTATTCTTTAAAATGAGGATGTTACACCATTGCATACATTCTGGAAACATGAAAAGAAAATATTCTAAAAAATGTTTGAACAACACATTTAGAAAATGAGTCACAAAATTTAGAATACCAAGAGTTTGAATCCAAAGATATATATATATATATATATATATATATATATAATTAGGTTTCATGTACAATGCCATCATGCACTAGGCATGGTCAAAACGCTCAATGAGCCCGGAAAGTACAAAAATAATCATATAAACAACCTAGCAAAGGTCACTACAAAAAGATCCAAGTGGCCTCTCAATCCCTATGGGATCCCTTAGAAGGCACACGATCACATCTAGGACCTATATTATCACTCTGAGTGCACTGAGGGCTCACAATCCCGAACAGTAGCTGTAGCCTCACTATGAGAGAGGCTCCTCCTCATCAGGTGCTCTGTAGTCCTATACCCAGCTAACTCGGTACAGAGGGAGGTCACCATCTTGGCCACATGCTAGATAGGGGCAAAAGCATCAGTATTCCTACCAACTACTGAAGGATCGCCTGTATCCGCAGATAGCTCGGCATGAGTCTTCTCCATGGGGAGCATCAGGGTGTTAGTACATACCTGGTGAATCAAGTCCTGCCACTCATTAGCAGTCTCTGTAAGAAAAGGAGAAAAATAAATTAGAAAATGATAAAAAGGTGAAACCAAGGATGAACGAAAAGAAAGATAGCAACTAAGGCAATCCTAGCTAAAAACAAATATAAAAAAAGAGTGATAACTCACTTAGATCTCCGAGCCTCCAAGAAGGATCTCTAGGATCTGCACCTACCATAGACGCCATCGCTAACTGATGTCCACCTCCTACATCTAGGACAACATGGTGTCCTACCACAAACTCATCCTCTCCACCTAGGTCCTGAGAAAGTAACTCCTCTACGACTAGAGTCACCCTCTCCACACTCTTCTCCACCCCCTCAGCCTGTAAGATCTCCTCAGTATCATGTCACTTGGGATTGCTATCCTCTTCCCCACCCAACTCACTGATTTGCATGTCCTTGGTCTCCTCCTCCATCTCTCCCCCTGTGAACTCCTTAGACTTGGAGTCTATATCAATGGGGTTGTCACTGCTATGGGCAAGGTCAGTGGTAATCTGAAGTAAAGGTGCCTGAGGAGCACCGGCTCTCCCTCAAGCGTGTACCACCCTCCTAGTTGCAATAGGGATGTCAGGAGTAACAATAGTCCAACCCTGGCCTCTAGGACCTCCCCGAGCCTCATGATCTAGATCTTTACATTGGCACCGAGTAGAGGAAATCATGTCTATATATGGGAGGGAAAACTGTTGTGGTACTCTGATCAAAGGGGTGTGATCTCCAACTTCACCTACCCTGTCTACCAGCTGACTGGTAGTACTAGACAAGCAAATCAATAGTGACAGGTCTCCTCTCCCCGTAACCCTATCATGGCCTAATAATGAGTGGACTCCATGTATGCTTAGTGGTCAAAGAAGCCACTGGCTGGTGAGACACTCTAAGAATGGTCATCCCTATGTCCACCTCAGCTGCCCTGATGGCCCTGAGATCCTACCGCCTCTACACCTCTCCCATACATGGAGTGATATGCTCATACACCCAACTCATAACTAAGAGTGGGGTGGCTTAGTGATTGTCCTTGTAGTCGAACCACCCTATATAAATCATGTGATAGGTGGTCTCGAGTGATGTCTTCTCCCTAAGCATAAACACGTCCATGTGCTCTCAATCTGTGTAATAATGGGGGCCCAGCAATATAAGCAGGGTGTCCCCTCCCTTGTCCCCAATAAATCTCAAAGAAAGGATGCCCATGGTGGCCTTGATGGAGCACAAGAATTTCTAAGCTCAACAATGGAGTGGATCTTCATCCCCTTCTTGACCCCAGTCGAAACAACTGCATCTCCTCATATAGTTGGCCCACTGAGTCTACCTGAGATCTCGGTACAACTGTTGTATCAAGATGATAGCCACCGCTCAAGGATAATCGGAACTCCTCAGTATACGTGGTAAACATCCTCTAGGGTGATGGTCCACTCACCCCTAACTCTTGGAAATCAGGAAGGTGTTTCTGATCCACATCCCAGTATGAAAATAAGTGACATAGTATGTGACTAGCAGGTGTAACGTGAGGGACCCGTATGCAATCCTCCAATATGCCTAGCCCTCTGAAGAGTATGCTCACTCTGCCTGAGTGATTGCATCTAACACTGTTGGGAGCCAACCACACTCTTCGTCTCTCGGCTCCATCTAATGTATTCCTCCTTCTTCTGCATAACACACCAAAAAAATGCACAAAATAAGGAAGTTAGTATCAAAATCTGCATCGGAAAAATCTATCAAAAACATGTAGGAAGTGCTGAAAATGCAAAAATGAAGTAAAGAAAAGCATTGTTTTTAGCTTTTTTTTCAGAGAACCACCGCCCTGTGCAGAGTGGCAGATCCATAACTACCACCTTCTAAGGCGGTGGGTCCTCGTAACCGCTTCCCTGCTACAGAGTGGCGGTCCTGTCCCGTGATTACCACAAATGGCTTGGACATGCCCTAAAAATGCCTAAAAACAAGCTAAAAGATTGACCATTTTAACCAAAATTAAAGATCTACCAATATGGGATCCCACCCCTAGAAGACTCATTTAAAACTGAGTATTTTCAAAAATATCCCCTGTAAGACAAAGATTTTATCATTTCTACATTTTAGGTTCAAAAACAATAAATTGAGAAGAATTAACCTGAGACTTTGCGGGTCGATGTTCCACTCTCGGAGGCATGATCACTATCTCACCACGAATGTTTTGACTATACTCTCATCGAAAACTGTCACCGTGGGTCCCAGAGCTCAAAAAGTATCAAATCAATCCATGCAAATGAACATTGAAATGAGTTCATTTTATATATATAGCTTTTAAAATTGTTTTTGAATATCTTTCGCATGGTCAGAGCATCAACGGAGGTAATTTCTAAACCCCACATAGATGGTAAGTCCTCATTTCATATCGATTTTGTTTTATTTCTCAATTTATTTTATCTATCTATACTTGAGTCCCTTTTTTTTCATTTTACAGATAGTGAGATTTTGAATGGAGACTTTCCGACACATGAGTGTGTCATGTATAACTCCTAACTCTCCATTTCGAGACCGCCATACTCAGATCCACCGTTTTACACCTCTTCATGGCTAAGACACTTCTACGAGGGGAGGAAATATGTACATACCCAAAATTTTAGGGTACTGCACTACCGTAAAGATGTTACACATACCCCAATGATGATATAGGTCTCCTCACAAGGTTTTCAGGATCCAGAAAAGCTCACCAAGTATATGTTTGTATCACGTATGCCTCGCTCAGCCTTTGCATGCTTTATTTTTCCCTCTGCCCCCCGTTTTCCTTGCATTTTGGTCTTGAGTGATGAGACTGCTACCCTACCTAGGTGGCGGTCCAGTGACCACCACCCAGGATAGGGCAGCGGTCTTGTAACTGCCACCCTACACAGGGTGGTGGTCCTGTTTGTGTTTTCCAAAAAAAATTTACGATCACATTACATGTAAATATTCAATTTCTACCTACATTCTTCAGCTAATTTACTTTGCATTTATGTTTTGGCTGCCCTATGAATATTGTTTTCCCTTTGTTTATAGTAAAAGAGTTCAATTGGGAGTTACCCTCTGGTAAATGCATTTGCTATAAATAGCCATCTTGTCTTCAAACACATGGCCCCTCTCCTTTCCATTAATTATATTATTCAGTATTTTGAATTTCTCAATTATAATTCGTATAGTTTCATGTTTAGAGGTCATTTGATCTTCTTGTTTTAGTCTTGCTTCATTACTGTTCCTTGCAAGTGAGTTTAGAGTAAAGTAATTTCGTTTGTAGATTGGAATCCATTAGAGTTACAGGATCTGTTCATCAAAAATGATAGTTTCAAGAACTCTTGGAATATTTTGTGTTGTATTCCCGCAATAAATCTCGCTAGGAATTGCATAGTCAAGCTCTGTTCACTTGCGTTATCCCTCTCCTACTTGCATTATATTCAGTCTATATCCAAAGCTGCCATTGTTTGAATACCTTCTTCTGTTGATGCTATCATATACACACTTTTTTGGATTCACGAGAACATGAAGGAATGAGGAGATCACACTGAGGGGACAAAGTTACACACAACTAGATTTGCCACTGTTCTATAAATGCCAGGTTTGAGCTATCAAAGTTCTAGTTACAACGTATCAAATAGAGTAGTGAATTATTTTATTTCAGTCAAAATTTCACTCTTGATATCGCCAGGGAAGCTGTGGGGATTGATAGTTTCTAAGAAACCATGATTCATTCCTCACTTCTAAGGTAGGATCGAGAGTCTTTCAATTTAAAATAATTAGTTGCTTAGATATTTAGGATAAATTCAAAACTGCACAGGCAAATAGCCACACCAGGCTATTTTATTTGATTTAATTCTATTACTAGATTAGTTGTTCATTTTCTAAATATATTAGAATAAGTTGCTCTTTAATTTCATTAAAATACGTCATCAAAAGTACAAAAATAGAAGAATTCATGCATAGTATAAATACATATTTCGTAATTAGTTTATTAATTTTAGTTAAAAATTGAATCATTTTGCATGACAATCACGGGACCTAGAGAGCCTAGATAATATATATTTGAACCAATAGTGCCTCAACCGAATCTACCCACAACATTAGCTGATATAGATCAAGACCTTAGGATACAAGTCTTTCGAGCAACGAAAAAACTAAAAGTAATTAGTGAACAACTGAGAGGGTTAAATATCAAAGATGACAAGACGTACACATTTTGGTCAAATCATCCTAACTATAGACTGCCTTGATAAAATATCTGAATGATTGTACAAGGATTCAAAAGAGAACAAGTATTTGGTTGTGACCCTTTAGTTCCACAACCTGACGTAGGAGACCTCCTTGTTGACATAGATACTAGCTTACGCATTTAAGTTGTCAGAACACCTGTAAGGTATTCTAAGAAAATTATACAACTTATAGTTCTAAACATAGAGGCTGAAAAGGCATATGATTACTGGATAGTCAGAAGAAGGGATTGATTCTTCACATGACCATAATAGGTTCATAATAACCATGAACTCATGGTTGTGTTCCCCAAGTCCCACAACCCAACAGGCTTGGAAATCAGTTAAGTATTGATACTAGTTTACGAACGTTGGTATTTAGATCCTCAACACTCCCACTCGATATCATAACGCAGTTCTCCGTATTAAATATAAAAGCCAATCAATCTAACATTTTATGGACTAGACCAGAAAACCACCCATAGTTCACTACAAATCCACTAAACCTCCTATCACATTTTCATGACCTTTTCTGGAGATATATACAAAGCTCCCATAGTTCACTTCCCACGTATCCAACAACTAATAAACAGGATCTTGGATGAACTGGAAGATTGCTCCAAGTTTACCCAAAAATACTTGATGTCAAACTCATCTGATGGTGGGGTCATTTCAAGAATCACCCAAATCTTTAAAATATCTACATCAATACCTAAATAAGAAATGATGTATCCTAATAACTTACCTCTAATGATTCCAAACACACATTTCTTTATATTTAATGTTACATTGTATTTGATACAGCGTGAAAGAATGATCTGAAGAACTTTAAAGTGGTACCTTGTCTTCATAGATTTTTCTAAGAGATCATAAATGTATGTTTCCACAATATGTGAATAATATCATGGGAAATTTGAGTCAGATCACGTTGATAAGTAGCACCAGGTTTCCTTATACCAAATGGTAGAATGACATAGCAAAGGGTTCCCTAAGGATTAATAAACGCAATATTTGTTTGATATTCCTTAGAGATCCTTATTTGGTTATATCTTGAGAGCCCGTCCATGAGGGATAAAAAATCATAACCAGTTGTTGCATCTATAATGATGTCAATGGTTGGTAATGGGAATTCTTCCTTACGAAATCCTTTGTTTATGTCCCTAAATTTAATGCATATTTCTATTTTTCTATATTTTAAGAAATAGGACGATGCGATAAAGCCACATAGAGTAGTTTACTAGATTTATGAACCCTACATGAAGAAATTTAATTACTTCCTCTTTAACCATTAAAGACACTTTGGATTTCATAGGTCTCAATTTCTATTTAATGGGATTAGCATCATGTTTGGTAACAAGATTATACACCACCACATCAGGAGCCACTCCTGTCATGTCCTTATAACTAAAAAATGACCTATGGATCTGTTTTCTAAGGCAATGTTTTGTGTGAATGCACAACATTGAGCTTTCCAAAGTGTGGGACCTTTGCAAATGGGGAAAGCTCTCCAGAGAAGGTATGGTTCCTCTTCCTACCTGCCACAAGCTATTCCAGTATCAGGAAAGCTAATCTAATCCTAATCTAACTATTCCAAGGAGACAGAATGAGGAGGAGAAAAGAGGGAAAAACAAAGCCTACACTAAAATGGTGATACACCAGAGAAGGAAAATGTTGAACATCTATCAAAACTGCCATGGAAACAAAGAGAGGTGAGCAATGGAAAGGATGGAGGAAAGTGCATCACAAAACCAAGGACTGGATTTCACACAAAAAATGTTCCAAAACTCCATGAACATGAGCCCCAAAACCTGCAATTTTAGACATTTGCGGACATGCAGGTTCAAATACCTGAAATGAAGAGAGTATTTTTCTTTCAAGAAAACAAGCAAAAAATGAAAAGGGAGTGGACAAATGCATCACAAAACACATTTTTTATTGCTCCAAAAGTTTGCACAAAACATCATTTCACTGTAAGAGGAAAAAAATTACCATTACAGAGTACAAGGGAGGAGGTTTGAACTCTCATTTTCATAAACTGGGGAAGAAAATAAGGGAGAGGCAGAGAAGAATGATGAACAACTAGGACAAATGAGCCAAAATTGGCTTTTAACCATCTTGAGCACAATGGAAGAAAGGAGAAAACATAAGAAAATTGATTTGGGACTTCAACAGATGACAAGATTCATCTAATGGGCCTGAAAAATGATGGGTTTCCATAAAAAATCCCATACTTCGAAGTACATTGCTTTACAGAGCAAAACAGAGGCCCATACTTCATTAATTTTGGTGGTTGGAGTCATTTTCTGTGTTTTTTGCATGCCATAAACATTTTTCCATTTTTCTCATCTACAAATCATCCATAAAAAATCAAAATTTAAGATTCCATTTTATGTAGAAATATTTCAACATATTTCCAATGATATAAAGAACGTGAAAATCTGAGCTTGGGATCAAAAGTTATGCCCCTTTGAAGATTTAGGGAAAAAAATGGCAATTTTAGGGAAAAATTCGAGTTGGTGGGCCGAAACTTGAAAATTTTCCATTTTTTGAATTTGGGAAAATTTCCCAAAAATTCCCCACACCCCGCTGCTCCACTACCACATGTCACTTTCCCATTAGCTAATGGAAACATGGGCTCAAACCTTGCCTTTTTCACTTTGATTTTTCATTGGGAAAATTTCCCAAAATTTCTCCCGAGCTCCAGGGCTCCATTCTTGCCATGTGTCACTTCCTTAGTTCACCCACATTGGGTTTGGATTCAACATTTTAATTTGTGCAATTTGATAATTTTGGAAAAAAACTTGAAATTTCCTCCACATTGCCGATTCCCACCTGACAGGACATGTGGCGTCCTCCGGTTGGTCCGCGGGCCTTCTAAACTTTTCTCCATTCCTCCGCGGAACCTGCAGGCCAGTTTTTTCCTTTGCACCCTTTGCCCACTTTGGAACCTTTTAACTTCACTCCTTGGCCCGACCTCCAATGCCATGTGGCATAGTTCTCATTGGATGCAAAAAAGGGAAAATTTCCCACAAAAAACTTCATACGAGCCATAACTTTCAAAATATTTGGAGTTAGGAGGAAAATTTTACCTTTACTGGAAAGGGGAAAAAAAATCCTATCTAATGAAGCCATTTCTAAACAAATCCTTTGAGTGCTTGAAATGTGTAAAAATTTTCCTCAAATGGATTGAATGCACAAGGAAATGGAAATAGATGAAGGCAAGTTAGCCAAAATAAGCAGGGGGCTCATTTTGGATAACAATTTGGTCCACTCTCAGGGGTCATCTGCCTGCTAGATGAATGATCAGTGGCCTTTGAAGCATCCATTGGGCATGGAGTCAAGCCTGATAACCAATTCTGATATGAACTATGAAAATTTGACCTCTGAGCCACTTGGAAACCCACTGTGACTGAAACTGATCCTCACCAAAACCCACTAAAATGGATCTGTGCAAGAGCAACCGTTGAACAACACCAAACAACTATGTACTTAAATTGAAAAAAGTCTACATGCTCCAAATGGAACATGTATCCAGTGTGCACAAGCACTTCTTTTACCATCTGAAAGAAACCTACCTACTCTACTCTAACTGGAAGCAAAGGTGGGCTAAACAAACCCTGCAACTGGTTGTGCAAAATAGCTTCCTTTCTTCAAAATTGGCAGCCATGCAAATGATTTGGAGCTGAGTATACTGCTTGGATGAGTGGAAAATCAACAAGAAGTGTGGCATTCTACCCAAATTAGCAAGGTGTCAGCTAAAAGAAAATTGAATACCTCTTTTAGTTTCTCTGCATTTGGATTGAAGAGGTATGACAGCTGATCCTTGGTACTTTGTAGCTCATCCTCATGCTTAGAAGCAAACATGACTAGTTGTGACTTCTCATTTGGCTCCAATGAAGCCAAATACCTTATTGGGCAAGGTATGATCCATTTGATATGCCCATAGCTCTGATTTTCAACTCCAAAAATGGAGTCTTCTTGTAGACCTTCTTGAATGGATGGTGTGGAAGAAATGATGGAACTCTTCTGTTGTTTTCCTTCCTCTAATGAAGAACATGGAAGATTTAAATCTTCCAATCTTGATTCCAAAGAGCTGCTATAAGATGCAGGCTGTTGTGGTAATGAAATATTCTCCTCCATGACAACAGGCTCAAGTGTTTGGAATGTGGATGATGAAGGAGAAAATGGTGTGATTTCAACCGGTTCCTCTTCATCAAAACAGTCCTCCAAATCTGACAGATAAAAATGCCTCATTGTTGTCCTGCTGCAAATGTTCAACCTCTCCCATGGTGTTCTCTTGATCTAGCACTTGATCACCATGGTTTCTTTCATCCTCCAACATTGAGTTTGAGAGATCAAACTCTTCTTCAAAACTAGAACTCGAGAGAGATGAAGTAGAAAGAAGAACTGAAGGTTCTTCTATAATCTACACTTATGCTCAAAGCTTTTGATCTATCACTTTTCTCCCCCACAGCTTGAATGTGCTCCTCTTCTTTTGGATTTGGAGCAGCTTCTCCTTCCTCTGCTGCTTGAAGGAAATCTTGCTCTTGATTGAACTCTTCCTCTAGCATGAATTTTGTCAAGTCAAACTCTTCAATCTGCTGCTCTAGAGGACAAGTTGGGGCTGCAAGATCTCTTTTAGAGCTTTCCTCTTCCATGGCTGATTGTGCAACTTGAATTAGATCAACATCTTCTTCAAGTAGAGTGCCAACATGGACACTACATTCTGAGCAAATTGATTGTTGATCCTGCCTCTTCTTTTTTCTCTTCTTTGCTGTAACAAAATCTAGTCCTAACCACCACTTGTTCTTGAACCTTTATCTCCTCTGTAGGCTTCACCAGTTAAAGGAATTTTCTCAATCCCATATCTAAGAGCCAAACTTACTAAGCTCTTAATCATTCCTTCCTTTCTTGGTTCTTCCTCTTGCTCATCCTTCATGACTGATTTTTGACAATTTCTTCTTCCCAACATGGATTTGGGAATGCAAGAGGAGGGGTGGGTTGTGACTCAACCATTTTTTCATTTGTTTGTGGTGGTGGAAGAGATGAAACTTCTTGTTTCCTTGGAGTGGAAGGTATTTCTTTTTTCTCTTGTGGAGGGGATTTGGATTTGGAAGGGAAAAGGACAGAAGAATTGAGATGAGGTGGAAGACTAGGAGATGGAGAAATGGGATCAACATTTGGGGCAGCATATGGGAAACTTGAAGCTTGACACTGCTGAAATGATACAGATTGAGAAAGAGGAAAAGAAAGAGTATGAGATGGTGTGCTTACCCATTGACAAGGTTGCTAAATACTCCTCTCATACACCTCTATTCCCTCAGTCCACTTTGCAAGTAATGGCAGCATTGCAATCATGAAGTCAAGCTTCTCTTGAGGGCTTGTAATGCCTTGGAAAAGGTCCCACCCATGGACAAGGTGCTCCACAACCGATTCCAAATGCTTTCATTTGTGCTTGAGCCCTGGATTGCACCATGCCAATCTCCATTTTTTGGATTTTCTCCAACAAATCAGCATCTTGCATTTGATTGTCTTCATTGTATGCATACCCCTGCTCTTGGAAAGAACCATAGCCAAACTGATTTTGGCACTGCTGCTCATATGGGTATGCATGTTGATCTTGAATCTACTCAAAATGCTGATTTGAAGGAGTTGTAAAGCATGTTGGAGGTGGATTTGGATGGCACTGCTGTTGTAAATGTGAATTCCATGATGGAAATGAAGTCATGATTGCACAACTTCATGGGATGAAAGAAGATGGAAGAGATATAAGGAAGAATGGATGAAAAATGAATGAAAATGAATGAAAAGGAAGGTCTACAACTTCAAAGATGGGTTGTTTACCAGATGGAGTCGCCAGATGTGTTTGTAATTGCCTCCAAAGGCTGAAATCTTCACAGGAACACACCAACCTGCAAAAGATGAAGTGGAAGACCTCTAAGGTCCCACCGGGCATGCCAAAACTGTTAGTGCAAATTCAAAGCACCCCCAAAATGACCTATGGATCTACTTTTCTAAGGCAATGTCATTTGGTGTGAATGCACAACATTGAGCTTTCCCAAAGTGTGGGACCTTTGCAAATGGGGAAAGATCTCCAGAGAAGGTTGGTTCCTCTTCCTAAACTACCTGCCACAAGCTATTCTAGTGCAGGAAAGCTAATCTAATCCTAATCTAACTATGCCAAGGAGACAAAGAGAGAGAAAAGAGGGAAAAATAGATCCTACACTAAAACGGTGATACACCAGAGAAGGAAAATGTTGAACATCTATCAAAACTGCCATGGAAACAAAGAAGAGGTGAGCAATGGAAAGGATGGACAAGTGCATCACAAAACCAAGGATGGATTTCACACAAAAAATGTTCCAAAACTCCATGAACACAGCCCCAAAACCTGCAATAGACATTCAAACATGCACAAATACCTGCAATGAAGAGAGGCAAGAAGAAAACAAGCAAAAATGAGCAAGGATGGACAAATGCATCACAAAACATGTTTTTTATTGCTCCAAAAGTTTGCACAAAACATCATTTCACTGGTAAGAGGCAAAAAAATGCCATTACAGAGCAAGGGAGGAGGTTCAAACTCCATTTTCAACCCTGGGAAAGAAAATAAGGGAGAGGCAGAGAAGAATGATGAACAAAACATTACAAATGAGCCAAAATTGGCTTTTAACCATCGAGCAGAATGGAAGAAAGGAGAAAACACATGGGAAAATTGATTTGGGACTTCAACCACCAGACAAGATTCATCTAATGGGCCTGAAAAATGATGGTTTTCCATAAAAAATCCCATACTTCGAAGTACATTGCTTTACAGAGCAAAACAAAGGCCCATACTTCATTAATTTTGGTGGTTGGAGTCATTTTCTGTGTTTTTTGCATGCCAGATATGTTTTTCCATTTTTCTCCCTAAAATATCCATCAAAAATAAAAATTTAATATTCCATCATGTAGAGGATTTCAACATCTTTCCAATGATATAAAGAACGTGAAAATCTGAGCTCGGGATCGAAAGTTATGCCCCTCTGAAGATTTAGGGCAAAAATGGCAATTTTAGGGCAAAATTCGGGTTGGCGGGCCGAAACTTGAAAATTTTCCATTTTTTGAATTTGGGAAAATTTCCCAAAAATTCCCTGCACCCCACCACTCCACTGCCACATGTCACTTTCCCATTAGCTGATGGAAACGTGGGCTCAAACCTCACCTTTTTCACTTTGATTTTTCATTGGGAAAATTTCCCAAAATTTCCCCGTGCTCCGCCGCTCCGCTGCCACGTGTCGCTTCCTGGTTCACCCACAGGTTTGTACTTCAACATTTTCCTTTGCACCTTTTGCAATTTTGGCAAAAAACCAAAATTTCCTCTACACCCTTGATTCTCACCGCTGACAGGACATGTGGCGTCCTCTGGTTGGTTCGTGGGCCTTCTAAACTTTTCTCCATCCTCCTCCGTGGGCCGGTTTTTTCCTTTACACCCTTTGCCCACTTTGGAAATTTTTTTAATTTTTCTCCACCGGCCCGACCTCTGCCACCACGTGGCATCTTCTCATTGGATGCGGGCCTGTCAAGGGAAAATTTCCCCAAAAAACTCCGCCGAGCCATAACTTTCAAAATATTTGGAGTTAGGAGGAAAATTTTACCTTTCTGGAAAGGGGAAGAAAAATCCTATCTGATGAAGCCATTTCTAGAATCCTTTGAGTGCTTGAAATATGTAAAAATTGAAGTTGAATCACAAGGAAGGAAAGAATGAAGATAAGTTAGCCAAAATAAGTAGGGGGCTCATTTTGGATAACAGGCACACAATCTTTATGACCTTCGTTATGGGTGGATAATTTGTATTCCACATTACAAGGCTATGCATGTGCATGGTACATTCACTTGGAGATGCACTATCAGATAGGGAATTGGTAGGAGTTATCGGCTGATATCATTCAAGATTTCGAGTATCAGAGTATAAATCCATCAGTCGGTAAGATGTTATAAGTGATATGTGCCTTAAAATGGGAGATAGTGCTATGGAAGAAGATAGGATACTTGAGCTATTAGGTGAACTTGGGTTTGAGACACATTTTGATGAGGAAGAAGAAAAAGAGATATAGCTTGAGTGTGCATGCATAGAAAAGGAAAAATGAAAAATGGTCTATGTGATAGATGGTGAAGAAATGGAGAGTTTGGATGTTAACCATTCTGAAGGTATGCGTGAAGTTAGGGCTAGTGCTAATGAGTGAGCATGCACCTACCATGAACCCTTATAAACAAATAAGGTTAACATTGGTTCTGAGGAAGAACCTAAGGAAGTTATCATTTGGTATTATTAGTCGGAGAAAGAAGTTTCTAAGATCATTGATCTTTTTTGCAAGTTTCAGGATTTTTTACCACATGGGTACCATGAGCTCAAAGGCATTCACCACTCCTTGGGGGAAATGAGGATAAATTTAAAGGAAGGTGCATGCTTGATTTGTAAGAGACCTTGTCGAATGAATTTTAATTTACATGTACGGTTCAAGGAGGAGATAGACAAGATGATTTCATCCGGCATTATTGAGGTCGTTGAGGAATCAAAATGGGTGAGTATAATGATAATAGGCATTAATAAGGATAGGAGGATAAGGATTTGTGTCGATTACAGGGACTTGAATGTAGTTTGTGTCATTGACCCTTTTCCAACCCCCTTCATTGAAGAAATTATGGATGGATTAGTCAAGTGCCAGGTCTATTCTTTCATAGATGGGTACTCAAGGTACCACAAAGTTAGAAATCAAAAGGAAGACCAGGAGAAGAAATCTTTCGCAACTGAATGGGGAATTTTTTCCTACATGGTCATGCATTTTGGGATTAAAAATTCTCTTGTTGTGTTCTCATTCATCGTGGTACAAACCTTCAAGGAATTCTTCCATAAATTTCTTTAGGTCTACCTGGATGACAGGACTATGTATGGGCTACTAAAAGACCATTGTGACAATTTGAGGCTGATGTTTGAGAGATGTCAGCAATTGAGGATATCCCTCAAAATTAATAAATGTGTCTTTACTACTCTATTTGGAACCCTATTGGAACATATTATATGTAGGGAAGGATTGTCGGTGGATCCTGCCAAAGTTACAGTTATTATGGGATTGGGGGAGCCTACCAATCAAATCACAGTACATAGATTCCTTGGGCATACAGTGTACTACAAGAAATTTATTAAGGGATATGCCAAGATCATCATGCCATTGGAGGAATTTCATAAACACAAGAGTGCCTTTCACTACGGAGGGACACAGTAAAGGGAATTTGACACTTTGAAGGATAGGTTTTTCACTGTTCCCATATCACACTTCCCTTTTTGGGATGAGCCTTTCCATGTACATATTGATTCATTAGGAACAACCATTAGAGCAGTACTGACACAACCTAGTGAGGGGATTTTTTATCACCCCTTTTGTTTTTTCACTAGGAAGTTGACACCAACATAACGTAATTACACAACTAATGAGCGCGAGGAACTGTCAATGATCTACATGTTGCAAAAATTCAGGTAGTATCTACTAGAGACACCATTCATATTATACATGGACCACATGACACTGAAGTACTTAGTAAAAAGGCCTATTCTACAAGTGCGCATATATTCTAGTGGGTCCTATTATGCTACACCCTTAACCTATTGCTTGTATTAGGATATGAGTAGCCGACTTGTGGCTTGCCATATCATTTTATTATATCATTTATACTTTCTCATGCTTAATAGGTTGGCCTTGGTGATGGCCATAGCATATGAATAGTATATATAGGGGATTATAGGTAGTATTTCACTATCATTTGAGCATTTGAGTCTTATTATATGGTTTGGAGGTTGCCCCATCGAAGTGGAAAAGCTATTATAATTGCATATTGAGATCATTATTTTGAAATATTGTGTTATTTTGTGTTCTATTTTTTCTCTTAATCTGAATTATACAAGTAATTTCATTACAAGTGGTATCAAAGCTGTGATCTGGGCCGAAATGAGGGTAAAAACCCTAATTTTTTGTTTCTGCCACATATTTCGAACCAGAGTGAATTGGTGGGAGATATTTTTATCAGAGTTGCGAAGAATTTCAGTTAAGGTTCCCTAAAAATTTCAGAATTTTTTCATTTATTTTGCAAAAGTTA
Organism: Taxus chinensis; assembly: GCA_019776745.2. Taxonomy (NCBI): domain Eukaryota; kingdom Viridiplantae; phylum Streptophyta; class Pinopsida; order Cupressales; family Taxaceae; genus Taxus; species Taxus chinensis. The sequence continues at coordinate 286,922,247 of CM034154.1, read as the reverse complement.
TTACAAATTTAGGGTTTTTCATAAAATCACTCCCTAGGGTGCAAATTGTGGAAATTTTTTAATTATTTAGATTTTTGGAAATCTCTCAAAAAAATAGTATTAGTATATTCTTTGTTTTTTTTCCTGTTTGGCCAAAATTTTATCAAAACCCTAAACCCTAAGAATTGACATCATGGCGGGGCCTTCCACAAGAGAAAAAAAGAATCTGGTTACTCTGGGTAAAACCCTAGATAAAGATGGGGTAGTAATTGAAGAGATGGAGTCAGAAGAGGTAAATATAGATTCCTCAGCACTATGGTTTACCTCAGTTGATCATAAGGTGAGCCAACTTGAGTATGAGTTGCAAAATGTATAATCTGAGATGGCCTCCAAAGGAGACAGCCCAAATCAATCATCAGTTGGATGATATCATGCAACATGTAAAGGGTAACTAGTATGGCCCAAATCTGGCCCATATCAACCAAGGAGGACCTTCAGTTAAAAATCATGGACAAACTAACCATATTGGATCAATTTTCTAGTCCCATCAGAATAAAACATATTCGCAACCACGGAACATGATGCCGAAAGTGGATATGCACAGATTTGATGGTAAGGATCCCCTAAATTGGATAAATCAAATGGATAACTTCTTTGAGTTACATCAAACACCATCAAGACAAAAGGTGACATTGGCATCCCTATATCTTGAACCCGACCAATTTGTTTGGTATTGTTGGTTATGTGCTCAGAGGTAGAAGAATGGTTTAGGTGTCACTTGGATAATTTTTACTAAGGAGTTGCAATTGCACTATAGTTCCAGTGTTTTAGAGAACTACTTTAGTCAATTAGCAAAGTTACGGCAAACAGGATCAGTCAAAGATTATGTTCATCAATTCTAAAACCTATCCTTAAGGGTGGAGAATATTCCCGAAGATAATCTGAGTGACTTGTTTCTTGGGGGTCTTAAGGACCACATTGAGCATGAGGTACGGATGTTTAATCCAATCAAGATTTCTGATTCTATTATCATGGCACATTATGCAAAGGAAAAAATTCTTTGTGGTAGGATGCCACCTTTCATTAACACCAGAGACCGTAGTATCTCTTCCCTTCATTTGCTAGGCCAATTAGACTAACTCCTCAACAAATGGAAGAAAAGAGAGCAAAAGGATTATGTTTTAACTGTGATAGAAAATATGGACCGGGACATAAATGTGCTGAGAAGAAGTTGTTCTATATTGATGGAGGTAATGAGGATGATGAGGAAGCTGAAATTATAGGAGAGGCTGAGGAACCGGTAGAATATGAAGTAGAGGATCACCAACCTATAATTTCTTGCCATGCATTTTGAGGTATTAGTACTCCTAAAACACTCAAGGTTATTGGCTATCTCAAAAAATAGAAGGTGACGGTGTTGATTGACTCAGGGAGTACTCATAAATTCATAAATAGTAAGTTAGTCGCCTGCCTCAATTGTTTTATTTACCTAGCTCTAGAAATGCAAGTTATGATTGTGGATGGTGGGATAGTAAAGTGCACAGGAAGTGCCATGGTATTAAGCTTTCCATGGGAGACTACATGTTAGACTCACCTATGTTTTCTATTTCTATGGGAGGGGCAGATATTGTTTTGGGGGTCCAATGGCTCACAACCTTAGGTACTATTGAGATGAATTTCCAAGAATTTTTCATGTGATTTCATTCAAATGGAAGGACAATACAATTGAATGGGATGGTAACTAATTCTCCACAAATTACTAGCTCTCATTAGATGCAGAAGGTTCTCAGAAAAGGAGTGGATGGCTTTATAGCAAAGCTATTTTCCATAGAAGTACAAAATACAGAGTCTTCAATGCCACCCGATCTTCAGAAGATTGTGGATGCTCACTCATCTATTTTTGATACAATTCCAAAGGGACTACCACCAATTAGGGATCATGATCATGCCATTCAGTTGATTCCAGGGAGCCAAACACCTAACATTAGACCATACAGATACCCATATTCCCAAAAAAGTGAGATCGAGAAAATGGTGGAGGAAATGTTGAAGGTAGGTATCATCAGGCACAGCCAAAGTGCATATTCTTCACCAGTGGTCATGGTACGTAAGAAGGATGAAACATGGAGGATGTGTCTAGATTACCAAGAACTCAACAAGTACACCATCAAAGATAAGTTTCCTATTCCAGTAATTGATGATTTACTTGATGAATTACATGGTGTTGTTTATTTCACAAAATTAGATCTTCGTTCGGGGTACCATCAAATTAGGATAAAAGAGGAAGATGTTCATAAAACAGCTTTCAGGACTCATGAGGGCCATTATGAGTTTTTGGTAATGCCTTTTGGTCTTACAAATGCACCCTCAACCTTTCAAAGCTTGATGAACACTATTTTTAGGCCTTTTTTAAGGAAATTTGTATTAGTTTTCTTTGATGACATATTTATTTACAGTAAGACATGGGAAGAACACTTACAACATGTAAATAATGTGTTGGAAGTTTTGGAGAAACATACTATGTATGCAAAGCCATCCAAATGTTCTTTTGGTGTACAAGAGGCAGAGTACTTGGGTCATATTGTATCCCATGAAGGCGTCAAAGTTGATCCTCAAAAGATCAAAGCTATGGTGGAATGGCCAAGGCCCAAAAATCTCAAAAATCTTCATGGGTTCCTACGACTAATAGGGTACTATAGAAGATTTGTGCGGGGATATGGTAGGATAGAAACCCAACTCACTACATTTGTAAAGAAGGATGCCTTCCATTGGATAGACGTAGCCACTAAATCCTTTGAGCAGCTGAAGGAAGCCATGTGCAACACCCTATTTTTGGCTACTCCTGACTTCTCAAAAACCTTCATTGTTGAATGTGACGCTTCAGGATCAGGATTGGGAGTAGTTCTAATGCAGGAAGGAAGACAAATTACATTTGAGAGTCACCAATTCAAATGAAAAGATATACTCAAACTTGTCTATGAGAAATAAATGATGGCTATTCTTCATGCAGTCAAGCAATGGAGGCCCTATCTCATGGGTAGACACTTCAAGGTAAAAACTGATCACGATAGTCTCAAATACTTTTTGGAGAAAAGGTTATCATCTGAGGAACAACAAAAGTGGGTAAAAAAAAATTTGAGTTATGAATTTCAAATCATATACAAAAAGGGTAAAGAAAATGTAATATTTGATGTATTATCTAGAAGGGATACATCCGCAGATGCCTTACTATGTGGAATGTCCATGTTGATGACTGATTGGGTGGATGAAGTAAGATTGGAATGGAATCAAGATAAGGATACACAATCTCTAATACAAAATATCAAGCAAGGATCTATGACATCTAACAAATTTTAGTGGAAAGGTAATTCCCTATGGTACAAGGATAGGTTATACTTGAGTAAAGATTTTGAGTTGAAGCATAAGATTCTTACAGAGCTACATGCCTCACCTGTTGGAGGACACTCTGGGTTTTTGAAGACATATCATAGAATAAAAAGAGAATTCTTTTGGGAAGGACTCAAGGGGGATGTAAAAATTTTTGTATCAGAGTGTTTAGTGTGCCAACAAAACAAAGGGGAAATAATTAAGACACCATGTCTGTTACAACCCTTACCAATTCCTAGCCAGAGATGGGAGAAGGTCTCCATGGATTTCATCACTAGATTGCCTTGTTCAGAGGGTAAGAATGTTATTTTCGTGATTGTGGATAGGATCAAAAAATATGCCCATTTTTGTGCCCTATCACATCGATTTGCAGCCAGTACAGTCGCAACTATTTTTTTGGAGACAGTTCAAAGGCTACATGGAACCCCAAAGATAATTGTAAGTGATCATGATCCTATTTTCACAAGTAATTTTTAAATGAAATTATTTTCATGTTTGGGTACTTAGATAGCTCACAGTTCATCTTATCATCCTCAAACTGATGGGCAAACAGAAGTGGTCAACAAATGCTTAGAGGCGTATTTACGTTGTTTTGTATCAGATAAGCAAGAAAGGTGGATTAAATGGCTACCACTAGCAGAATGGTGGTATAACAAATCTTTTCATACCTCTTCTCAAATGACCCCATTTTTAGCATTATATGGTTACCATCCACCTTCTATCACTTCCTCCTTGAGGGTGAAAAATAAGGTCAGAGATGTTGAGGAACACATTCAACATCAATAACAGGTTTTGGCTAGTTTGAAGGAGAATTTAGCATTAGCACAAAACAGGATGAAACAACAAGCAGATCAACACCGTAGTGAAATACATTTTGAAATTGGTGACTGGGTTTTTGTACATCTCCAACCTTACAAACAGATGTCCCTAAAGCAACAAAAAAAGGAAAACAAACTTGCTCCTAAATATTATGGCCCTTATCAGGTTCTACAGAAAATTGGTAGTGTTGCTTATAAACTAGAGTTTCCTCCATCTTCACACATACGCCCAGTATTCCATGTTTCATGCCTAAAGAAGGTTATTGGATAGAAATTTGAATCCCAAACAAAGTTACCAGAACTTTACAAGGAAGGAAGAATCATTTTGGAGGCAGAGACGATTCTGCAAACCCATACTAAGAGGCTGAGAACTAGAGACATTAAGGAATATCTAATCAAGTGGAAGAATTTGAGCATAGAATATGCCACCTGGGAGGATGAAGGTTTTCTACATCAACATCTAGGATTATTCAACATTGAGGACAACATTGGTTTGAAGGGGAAGGGCATGTTACACCCTTAACCTATTACTTGTATTAGGATATGAGTAGCTGACTTGTGGCTTACCATATCATTTATAATTTCTCATGCTTAATAGGTCGGCCTTGGTGATGGCCATAGCATATGAATAGTATATATAGGGGATTACAGGTAGTATTTCATTATCATTTGAGCATTTGAGTCTTATTATATGGTTTGGAGGTTGCCCCCTCGAAGTGGTGAAGCTATTCTAATTGCATATTGAGATCATTATTCTGAAATATTGTGTTATTTGGTGTTCTATTGTTACTCTTAATCTGAATTATACAAGTAATTTCATTACATATTATTTCAAGAATTAAATTTTTTAGTTGTGGTAAAACCAGGAAAGAGTAATTATGGACCTAATCATTTATCAAGAATTGACTTAGGGGAAGATGCACAGAGAATTGAGGATACCATGCCAAAAGCGCAACTATTTAGGTTGTGGTGCATGCCCTCTCACTTAGAGGATATTGCAGTGTTTCTTATAATGGGTGTGGCACCAGAAGGAATGAAGGATTTGGAGAGAAAGTAGTTAGCTATGCGTGCCACACCTTACATGTTGATTATTGGAGATTTGTACAAGTTAGAATATGATGAGGTTCTACACTAATGCATATTAGAACATGATTGTGTTGCAATCATGGAGGAAATTCATGGTGGGATTTTAGGAGGACACTTTGTAGGAAATGCAACTGTGTGGAAGATTCTCCTTGTAGGGATTTGGTGGGAGAGAATCTACTAGGATTGTATTGATTTTTTCAAGACCTATAACCATTGTCAGCACCTTAGAAAACATGGAAGGAGGGATGAAATTCCCTTGCAACCAATAGCCAACATTGAACCATTTGAAAAGTAGGAAATTGACTTTTTAGGACCAATTTCACCTTCCTCGTTAAGGACTAACTCATGTTACATCATCACTTACACTGATTCCTTAAAACGATGGGCAAAGGAAATTCCTACAAAGGATTACACAACAGGGACACCAACGAGATTCTTATGGGAAAACATAATCAGCAGGTATGGATTTCCGTTAAATTTAACAAGTGATAGGGGTACACATTTTTTGAATGAAATGCTTAGGATTTTGTTGGCAGAGTTTATGGTGGCCCATCACAAGACCACCCCTTATCACCCGCAAGTGAAAGGGATTGTTGAAGCATTTAACAAAATACTAAGTCACACATTAAATAAGATTTGTGATGTTCACAAACAAGATTGGGATAAAAGGTATCAGTCATTCTTTAGGCATACAAGATAACCTATAAGATTTTGAACAAGTCCACACTATTTCAATCGATGTTTGGCACGGAGGCCATTTTTCTAGTTGAATTTATACTACCATCACTGTGTATAGCACACATAGGAGGATTGGCTGATGACCAAGTGCTCAATGAAAGAATTGATAAGTTAATACAACTAGATGAAAGGTGATCACTTGCTAGATGGATTCAAAAGATAGATAACACAATATAAAAATCATGGCATGATCATCATATTAAAAAAAACAATTTGAGGTTGGGCAGATGGTTTTGTTATATGAATCTAAATTTTTGCGCCATCCTAATAAGTTGAAATTCCACTGGCTAGCACCATACATCATCTCATACATCCTTGATTCAGGTGCTTTCCAGTTACAAGCACTGGATGGGATGAGACTACCAGGTCTTCAATGGGAGTAAGCTGAAGTTGTACTATAAATAAGTCTTCCTTGTGTTTGTAAATAAGGTAGTATTGTCAGGTAGCCTAGGATTTCCGTTAATGTATTTATTTTCATTGATTTTTCCTTTCTTTTTGCGTGTTCCTTTCTTTTGTTTTGATTTTTTACACCTTTTGTGTTGGTAACGACATTACTTTCAAGGATTACATATGTGTAGAGGGTCATGCATCTATTTTAGTGTGGGGTAGCATAGAGCGAAGTGAAATAGAGGCTGAAAGTGAAATTTTTATTTTAATGGCCCAGTTAAAAAGATAAAAAAGTGTGTAAGTAGGTAAGCACGCGTGGACAAATGTGGAAAAGAAATTTTGGTACCATGAAGGCTTTACAAAGACCATGTACAAAGGATGAGAAGTGTAGGAACAACATGAGGTAGGAAAGGGAAAAAATCAGGTCAAGGACAGAAGTGCTTTCGGCACTACAGATGCGCGCATAAGAATTTTTAGATAGTACAGATTTTCACATGCCAGAATGTTGTAGATATTATTCATGCAAGTTTGAGTGCGTAGAAAGCAGTTCTTAAGATCAGATTTAGTGGAAAAATCCACATTTAATGTTGAGTACATTGGTAGGTGGCATAGAATTTATCGTGGGAGATAGGAATAATTCTATAAGTAAAGGGTCAGGTACATCATTATTTACTTTGTTATTATGAGATTGAAGAGATCTTGCAAAATAGGGCATCCGCGAAGAAATATTTTTTAAAGGAAAAAGAGTGAAGATAAGAAGTATATGACTAAGGTGACTTGCGAACTAGAGTGGAAGGATTACATAGGCATAGGGAGGTTTTAGTAGAGTACATCATCTTGTGGAAGGTGTTTCTAGGTTAGGGTTTTGTAGCTAGGGCACAGGAGCAGAAGGATTCTTTCAAAAATTTGAGCTACATATTTGAATAGAGTGAGGAGGAGCAAGTAAGATTTTTTTAACCTGAAAAGAAGATGGCACCAAATAAGGAAACCATTTCACCTAAGAAGGTCAAGGGTAAAGGAAAGAAAACTTCCACCACTAGTTTCAATGAATAATGGTATACGGAGATGCAGTACCCAGATGGGGTGTTACTTAGTAAAGAAAGGGTATCCCATATGAGGAAGATGGCCGTGAGTGACAATAATCATCACACAAGTACCACAAAATGGAAATGGTGCTATAACTTGTTCTTCCAATAGAGAAGAGGACACCAGATGGGATGTTACTCTATAGTAATGAGGTGAAGGTAAAATTGGAGAAGTTTGATCTTCAACAACTTTTTGAGTTTTCCTATTTTGGAAATCCCGAGCAGTTATACCAATGGTTGATGTCACGAGTAAAAAAGGACCACTTCTACTTTGAGGTCCAAAAAATGTGCATAACTCCCCATCTCATCTACAATTTTACCAGCCTTATGTGCAAAGGAGATTCATTATATTATGACTTAGAGGATAAAAAGGCTATTAAGAGGACCAGGGAGGAGTATGATTATAAAAAGGGTTTGTGTTACTTCGATATCTCAAATATCCCTGACCATTTAATGAGATTGACCCATGTGCTTAGTATCCAATCTGAATGGGAAAGAAAAGTGGACACAAATAAACAAGGTGTGGTTGAATGTATGATGGAAAATTTTAGAAGGGACCATCTGAAACTTGTCTTCCTATATTGCAGAAGAGATCATTAGCATCACATAAGGAGAGAAGATAATGTTCGGCAATGTTCTTCTCACCATTGTCTTCTCAGAAATTGGAGTGTGTAATGGGCTAGAGAATTTCATATGGGAGTATCAAAATGAGTATCCCTCCCCCGCGAAGTGGTTTGAGAAATACATATGTGATACCATAATGGCCACCCACAAGGCATTCTTGGAGAAATGATACAAATGAATGCGTGATGCATTTGGGGTTTAGTGGAGGATACCAGAACAATTTCTAACACTAGTAGATGGAGAAGCATAGTTTGTTGTCTATCAAAACTTTTACATTAGAAGGTTCACTCTGTTGGATGGGACCAAGATTCCATGGTGTAAACTGCATTTCTCTTTCACCGCGCATTATTTCCAAGTAGGGGTCAACTGCTTTAAGGAAGCTAGAAGACTAAGGTTCGACCTTAGCGAGGTGGACCAGGTCCATCATGATTTTTGAAGGAAGCTTGTATACCCCAAAAAGTGCACTTATGTGGAGAATTATGTCTCTCATGAAGTGTGAATGACAAAACCCTTGACACTACCAATTATTGGAAGGACCACAACAAGAGTATACTTGTGTATTAGGCCCAAGTATGAAAAGGAAACTTACTTGGAGAATGATGTCTCCATCCTAGAGGATCCCACTAGTATGAAGAATGCTGCACCAAAGAAGAGGGAAAGGGAAGAGACCCTGGAGAAAGAGTCACTGGAGAAGAAAGCACCAAGTGTGCAGACAACACAATTTGTGGGTGTGCCACAGTCAGGCTCCAACCCAAGTACATACATGTGTAGGATGAATTCTCCCATCAAGGAAAAAGAAAAGACACCTGAGGAAGAGATTCCAGAACAAGAAGATTCACCTAGAAGGGAATCATTTGCTAAGGAAGAGGAAGAATCCCCAGTTAAGAAGAAGAATAAGGTAGTGGGGAAGGAATTATCATAAGAGATAGAGAGCTTGGAGGCCTACACAGGAGAGAGAGACAATGGTGAGGATGAAGAAGTTTGTAATCATCATGTGTATGATATACATGACTTAGAGGAAGAAATGAGTGAATAAAAGGGTGAAGAAGAGGAAGGCGCTCAAGGAAAAGGGGAGAGTGAATAAGTAAATACTAAGGATCAGAGGACCCCTAGCATCATCAAGGAGTAGATAGAAGAGGTCGCAGAAAGAGAAGTATCCAATATAATAGATAAGTTAGTGGAGAAAGAAGTGGAGTGGAGCACTGATGAGATACTCAAGGAGATAGAAGAAGAGAGCATAGGAAAGGAGTATGGAAGTATTGGTGGAGATCCTAGCTTAGCAGTAAGCTTTCTAAAGGTAGTGTGCATAGGAGGAAAGAGTGTGGAAGTAGCACATGGATAGGGAATGGGTTATATCCATGATCAGAATAAGGTACTACGCCCATGGTTCCAAAACACCATGCCTATAAGACAACTCATAGAATTTTCTTCATTCAAAGAAGAAGGCACGTACACACAAACCAAAAAAATGTTATCTTGGGAATTTGAGTCCCATGTTGACAAGGATAAGTTTGAAGTTAACCAAGGGGTGCTGATGAAGGTGTCAGAAATTAAAGGTATAAACCCGCTAGTGAATGCTTAGTAGTTATCCAATGAGAAAATTTGTAATGTGCTCAATAAGGTTTCAGTCAAGGTTGAGGCAAGAATCATTGGAAGGACTAACAGGATGAGATTCATAGAGGGGAAATTGGAAAAGAAAAAGGAATAGCTCATTGAAAAGAGAAAGGATCTGAAGCAAGAGGAACTAATCTATGCATAGTTAAGACACGAGTTGAAGAAGGAAAAGGAAAGGGTGCATGAGGGATATAAGAAATTTGAGATGATTACAGATTACATTGTCAGAAAGAATCCAGACCTAGAACTTCTTGAGAAAAAATATGAATTGACCTTCCAATTCTTGGAATATTTAACTTACATCCTTACAATGAAAAGGTGGCCACTCGCATTAGAATTGGCTGATGAAACACTAGCACACTAGGAGAAAGAGGAAAATTAGAATGTTGTGGAGATATTCATTTGGTACACCAAGCTCCTTGACTTTTAAAGGCCCTTGTGTATACTATTGAAGCCTCTTATGATAATTGTGCTAATAGGGATAGAGTAGCAAGCATTCTAGTTTCTATGCATGAGGCAGACCTCAAGGAGTTTTAGGAGAAGAATACAGGAAACAAGGAAGAGTGGGATAACATCTTGGCCAAGGTAGAGAAGGAGTTAGAAGCCATCAAGCCCCTAAGAGGCTAGATAAAAAACTAGATAGAGGAATTTTATCCTAAAACCACCTGCAAGATGGGTGCGTTGGATGACCTCAGTAAGTAGTTGGTAAAAATTGTTGATATGTTGAATGATAAGGGTGATGAACTAGGCTTTGAAAAGTTGAGCACCTTAGTAGGTGACCTCTATTAATAGGCACAAGGAGAGGTTGATTCCTTGGAGAAGATTGAGGTAGATATAAGGAAGGACTTCCCACTCATTCTTTAGCAATAAACAAATTATTCTTCATTCCTCCATTATTTATTTCTTCCATTTCTCATTCTTCATTATTTTATTCTTTATTCCTTCCATTCTTTATTTTTTATAGAGTATGTTTCCAAATACGGATAAAAATATTAGTGTGGGTGATGTTGGGCCTCAGAATATTTACTAAGTCCCAAATGGCACGTGCATGCATGGGGCCAGTGAAGAGGATGGGCACATGGGGTAAAGCACGCATGACATGCAGTTTTAGAAAGGTTTAATAGAAACCATGGCGCGTGCATAAGGAAAAGAAAATTATTTAAGGACTTATTCATATTTGACTTTCCAAGAGGCACTTAAGGAAAAACATGACTCGACTAGGCATCCTGAGTGGATAAGGTGCCAACCTGGCGACTTGGTGGTTAAGGAAAGAATATTCAATGCATGGAACATTCCTGAAAGACATCATTACAAAAAGTGGAGAGATCCTATTGGAAGAAGCATGATCCATTGGAGGACCACCTTGACACTTGGAAAATGATCTGCTCCTAAAGGAAGGCATGGTGGTGGGTACTAAACCTATTTATAGAGATTCTCGGGTAGAAGAAAAGGGAATCAGAGAGGACCATTTTAGAGAGAGCATCACCATATGGGTCGATGAGGGGAAGCTTCAGGATCATCATAGAAAGGATGAAAGTTGAAGCTTTGCAGAGATACTAGGATGTTCTAGGGATTAGGGGTTTCATTAGAGGGCTATAGGAATGTTAACATATCTAGGGGGATGGTTCTGCTAAATTTTTGTAATAAGGGATAATAGTTAGAACTATTGATACCTAAGTTAGATCTCTAGATTTGTCTGTTATGGCTCTAGTGAATGTAATTTGGTTACCGAACTATGATCCACATTAATATATGGTTATTTTCTAAATATATTGTTCATGGGTGTAAACCCTAATGCCTTTTTATTTACATTATGGATTAGTTCTACTCTCTTTATGATGTTTCTTTTGTTATTTGAATGGGTATGTAGGTGTAATGACTCATCTTATGCTTCTAGAATGTATGCATGATCATTTACTTTTTTGCACTTAATCTTTCATTAATGAAAACATATTCTCGCAATGCTCGCATAAAGGAGGGTTTCGGCTCCCATGCGTGCCTTGGGTGAGTTTTCAGCACCCACTAGGTGATAGAATGATGCGCAGGGGATTAGAAGGTTAATCTAAGGGCATAAAAATGATGACATGTTCCAATCAAGAACATATCTTTCTAGAGCATGAGGGTGTCATCAACATGTAACACTCTCATAATTCTCTATTTTTTACTGATCAGAGTTTCATGTCTATGCTTTAATCCTTCTTTTATTCCTCATTCTCTATAAAACTCCATTGAATTCATTGTAAAATATATATTTTCACTTTTTATTCATTATCCTAGAGTAATTTAACATTTTGAGTAGAATAATAGGGGTCATGAGTGATCTTTTGTATTGGTTCCACCTCTTGTATCAATAAAGGAGCTATTTATACCTTCTTAAAGTTTGTTTATTATGTACCATTATATTTTAAAGTTGATTTTTATCTCAAGATATTATTTTATCCCTAATTTTTAATTTAAATTCCATTCCTTTAAGAATTTATATGTTAATTTTATAGGTCATATATTTTGTTTAATAAGTTTCTTTAGCATCTTGATGTAGAGGTTACTAGATTAGCCTCCTGAAGCCATTTGTTTTCCTTCTTTATTAAGTCACGAATTTAAACCTTTCTCTAAAGCAATTTTGTATCGACATATCCATTTATAATTTGTGTATGGTAACCATGGTACTTTTGGTCCTTATGTGTTTATTCAAACAATTTTGATATCCTCAAAATTTCTAGTGTATCACCCCCTTTTCATTGTTTTTAGGCTATTCTTCTCCTTTTTCCCATATCATACAATAGAGTAGAAGTTATTTTTAGGTGTTACAGTAGGGGAGCTAGCCCTCCTTAGAGACTGAATCAAACTTTAGTTCACCCACATCCTAGCAGCATTTTAATTTTGTCAATTGGAATGGGGGTCATCACACAACTCCCCAAAGGGTGCATTCCTTAGTTACAACAATTTATGGCATGCTTGGTAGGACACAATAAAAGAGTTTGTTAAATATTTGATGTTTTTCTTTTCAAGTATCAATTTTTTACAAAAATTCATCCAAAATCTTGTGGTTCCATAAGTTCAAAGCACATCACAGTACTATATCAATGTAATTTTTATGCCAAAAGTTATAACTAGTTCATCTACAAAAGGTATTGCATTTTATTTCGTTGGGTTACCTTTGAATTCAAAAAAAAAAAAAAAGTTTCTAAGTTCTACTACATACACTAAAAATCCCACTATCTCAAGAAATCAAAGCTTACCACTAAATTTCCCTTCATGAAGTTTGAATCTCAATATATCCATCCCAATAAATATAGTTTTTGTTCCATTTAATGATGGCATCCTAGTATTTATTTCACAACATGATGATATCCCAATTTCCGCTCTTAATAGTATTTCATCTTTCATTAGAGAAAATCAAATTACACCAATAGAGAACAATAAATATGTGGTAAATATATGCTCTATGTATCATATTACTTAAGATAATATTGCATTCAGGATAGTAGCAAACTCTTTTAATGGTTAAACATTGTAGTGTTACAGGGGATTGGCAATAAATTCCATCAGTACGTGGGATTAGTTGGGATAATTTTTTTGTAGGAAATTTGAAGACAAATCAGATCATATTTCACTAGTGGAACAATTAAATACCATCAAAAGAGCACCATAAGAATTCATCTTTTACTTTAACTACATATTTCAAAGAACGTGGGATAAAATCTCTCAATTCGTAAGGCCTACTCTGAAATATAATTTTATGTATTACCTAAGAGAATTTAATAGTTATATTTAAGTGATAATTCAATCTATGGGTCAAAGAATATTACCTGATGTATATGAAGTGTCTATTATGGCTGAAAATAATCACATAAAAGATGGAAATATTACACCAAGGCCTCCCATGCCAATCTTTCCATAGATTCATCCTTCTATTTCCATTCTAATACCTATAATAGCTCTAAGACCAATGCCTATTACTTAACCTTTAATTCAAACTAATTCATCTCCTAAAAAATCAATTGACTTACATGGTGGAGATATAACATTGACTTGAATCTTTTCTTGGTTCTTGGTGTCATTATATTTATCTTAAAATCCTATTTTACCTTGACATTGTAGTGGAATTTTCCAATGGGTGCATATAATAGCTTGTATGTTTCTAGAATCCTTACCTCTTGGTCCTTTAGGGTATGATATAATTCATCAAAAGTTTGTAAACATGATATATTCTTATAAAGGAGAAAGCCAATGCTATGTGCATAGATCTTGAAGTTTGTAATCTACAAGGGAATTATTCATTTTATCAAGAATCATCTTAAATTTTAGCACATAGGCACTAGTAGTCTCATTAGAATCTTTTTAAATTTTTAACATTTTAGTATCGGAGAGTTTATCACTAGTGTTGATGGAGGAGTGTGCTAAGAATTTATCAATAAATATATTAAATGATTTGAAATATTTGATATTAACCTCATAAAATCACTACAAGACATAAGTTTTTATACGTCACATAAATAGATTAACAAGGAGCTTATAATTATAGGTATAATCGAGACATGTTACATGAAAGGAGAATAGATGTTGTCTTGGTTATCCTTTACCTTCATAAATTGGAATCTTATGAGTGAAAAAACCATAGTTAAATGATATAAGACACCTTGATTGCTAATGGATTATAAATTAAATCATGTGAATCCATGACATAAGAATTCCTAGATACACCTTTTCTAATTACAACACCTTAGCCTAAAAATCATGAATGGTTTGTATGAGGGAATGTGTGGTAGATGTGATATGTAATAGTCCATGTGCGTACACCATAGGTGGTGTAAAGGTAGTAAAAATATATGGAGGATATGTAGGAATTTCTTAACTATAGGTAAACCCATACCAAGGGTATATATAGTCATAGTAGATGTAAAATCGGGATCTTAGAAAAGAACTTGGACATAATACATAGGGTAAATGGATGTATATGTCTTATTTACCTCATCATAAAAATAGTAAAATAAATATTCACCTTGATTTAGGTTGTGATTAAGAAATTATGAAAAATCAGTTTCATCATCTTCATAAAATACATGGGAGTTATGAGCATGATTAATATTATATTGATTAAAGTATACCTGAAAGTGCTCAATGGTGATGGCCATGATGGATATGGTAAGATAGTGCCTAGAAAAATAAGTATCAATCATTTGATATCTATATCTATTAAGGATAATAGAGTATTCATGATAATTTTGTATTGGGACTTGATAAAATTTATAGGGTTCATCGTCAGTTTTGATAGTGTATGCATGTCCTTCGTGGATAAATTTTATGTATATATGTGACATAATGGGTATATATATCGTATATTGAATCAATGGTCTACCAAATAAATGATTACATCATAAAGGAGAATTTAAGATGTGAAATATAGTAGGCATTGTTGCAGGTATAAAGAATATCACAAACGTGATGGTTCCCATAGCGCAATGAGCAGCATTGTAAAAGTTGTGGATATATTAGGTTTGATTTTTGAAAACACCTTATAGGGATGCTCCTTTTTAAGTAAGGTGTGATAACATGTAATCAATTTATAGTTGTCATCAACTAAGAACCTCTTATTTAAAATATTTTAAATGTGAAATGTAATAAGAAAATGTTGATATGTTCCTTTGTTATCATTAGAAGGTAAATCAATATGGTTAAAGATTATAGAAACATTATTTCATGCCTTATAAAAATATATGATAAAGTATAATGTGTAACCCATGTGATAAAAGAAGGTTTGAATGGAACCTAGGGTTTTGGATATGAATCCCATTAAAAATTTAGAAAGTATGAAGAGTGTGTAATGTTGGGGACACCAGAGGTAGAAATTAAAGAATACTTTATTGCAATGAAAACAATGAATAAATACAAGAGTAAATGGTTCAAGAGGGTGAAACCGTCTCATGGGAGGATGCCACAAAGGCATACCAAAACCAAAAAGGTAATTATTTATGCAATGTATTAGTTTTTCCAACATTCCCCCCCTTAATACATTTTTTTAAACATCATATTTCCAGATAGTGGACCCCCCTTATTTCAAACATTGTAATAAGTTTTTACAATCTCTATGTAGCCTACTCACCTTTGAGGTGGCATTCCATCTTTCTAGCTTAATGGAATTGGTGACACATTGGATTTTTATTGCAGGATTACCACAAACCTGGAAGTGACATGAGTACATCTCTCTGGGAAAACATTAGATGGTTTCTTGTTTCCCTAGATTATCACGAACCCCTATGGTTTTCTGACTACATGTTGACCACGAACCTGGAGGTGACCAAAGGTATCAATTGTACACTTTGGTGGTTTCTTAGATTTCCACAAAACCTTTACATAATAACCAAGTGCTACTTTAGTGATTTTTCTCCTCACAATGGCCTTTATTTAGGAGGTACCTGTTGAGCATAGAAAAATGACTAAGCACCCAGGAAGAGGTTAGCGCATGTAGAGGAATTGGAGAAGAAACACACAAGAGGATGCAAGCACAAGGAGGATAGAGTGTGCACACTAAAGTTGCATAGGAATGTGCATAGGAGGAAGGATGGATAGACCAAACACTTGGAGGGTTTTGGGAAAGGAAGCTAAAGATAGATTTGGAGTGGTGGTCAAGTAAAATATAAAGATAAGATTGGAACAAGAAGACTTGTAGTTCAAGAAAAGTCTATTTTAAGAAAATATTTCATGTGAAGGAATATAAAGCGACATGCATAGTTTTGAGGCTAATAATAGGATGAGAACTAGAGTTATCTATAGAAGGACTATTATTAGGAAAGCTTGCATGCTTTTGTATTTATATTGTAAGTGGTGCATGGCTATTCTTAACATGCAACCTAATTTGAGGGTGCATAGGCGGTGAAGGGAAATTCCCCACTCCTATATATATATGTATTTATTTGCATACTTAAGGAATCACGATCCATAATTTTTTAGAGTTATGGTGTTGGTTTTTAAGCACGTGTGACTCATGATGGTACAATTATATATGTATTTAGCTTATTTTTTCTATAGTACTTAATATAATGGATCTTTGTGGTTGGATATTGCTTGTAGAAACATCTATGGCTGGTTCTTGCATGGTAAAGTTAATCTTGGATATGGTTAAGATCTAGATTTAGTTCATGTTATGTGTTATTCTTGAATGGATATTTTGGATCTATAATATTTGTATGATCATGTTAACTCCTATAACAAGCTTCCATAAAAGAGGGACTTGGTACCCTTGCACGCTTTGGGTGAGTGCTCAGTTCTAGCTGAGTGATGTGTCAGAGCACCTTGGGCTGTTGATGAAATAATAAGACTACATTTTTATTCCATTGTCAGGACCTATTTTCAGTTGTTTTCCATGATGTTACATGATGAATATGTACCAGTTGACTTTGGCCAGCATTGAGGATAAGTTAGACAATTTAGAGGAAGAGTAAGCTCACAGATTTAACATCAGACTTGATTTTTATGTATGAGCGTGGTTTGAAAAAAATTGCATCATGAGATCTATGAGACATTTTTCACCTATTTTCCCATAGAGTTGTATGAGTGGTTGGTAGCATAAGCATCAAAGAGAAATTGGAGGTTCCGAATAATTGTTTAGACACAAAATGAGTTCCAGGATCTGCATGATAATGATCTAACTTGGACACATGATGTAGATCATTGGTGGAGTGGTATTTTAAATAGCTACATTTTGGAGTATGTAATTTCTACTTATTACTATCCATAGGTTGTTGATTTTGAGTGCCTACGTGAACCTAGAGGATCTTATCTATGCACTATCCCTTTAGCAAATAAGATCTTGATTATAACTATGGATTTGGAAGAATTTCCTATGGTTAGCTAAACCCCACCATGTGCGAGGAAGGAGCAGGTGTGGTAAAAGATGGAAGACCTGGAGATAGAAAGGAAGAGATAAAAAAGGAGGATTAATTTTAATGAGGCACATGAGAGGGATTTAGAGAAGAAGTGGTAAGTTGTGGAACGAATGGCGTTGTGGAGAGAAATGTTTCATGAAGGATTTGGAGCTCACGTAGAGGAAGTAGATCCGAAGCATCTGAAACTCCCCCATTTTGGTAATAATGGTAGAGAACCCTCTTTGACCTCAGATGAGAGAGCATCAGTGGAAACTACGAGTACCAAAAGTGTGCATTTGATCCCTCCTAGAAACCTAGCTCTTGCACTTGGTTTTCTAGTTTCTACGACATTCATTAGTAAGCAAGCTAGTGTGGGTAGTAGAGTAGCATCAGATAAATTTAATTTAGCAACAAGTAAATGAGATAATAAGATAACAAGTTCATCAATGGTGGTGTAATATTCATATGCATTATTTGGAATTCTAGTTAGAGGTATGTTTTCTGACACGTCATCAGTACAAAACATGGGTGCGTAAAATGAGGGTATGGCATCAGGAAGTAGTAAAAATTTGCAGACAGTGGGAGTTCAGTTTAGCAAAATGGTTGGAACATAAGGTAGCAAATCCTTTGGTCCAATTCCTATTATAGGAGGAGGATTAGGAGGATCAAGTGGCTCAGGATTTGGTGGTTTTGGAGGTGGAGGAAACACATGAGTCAATAGAGGTTATAGATCTAGTGGGCAAGGTCTACACTAACCCCAACAATTATATTTTGAGATGTCTCTTCATCTCCCAAAATAAAGAGGAATTGAAGATGTGGCTAATCATGTGCATATGTGTGAGATACTATGGCACGCTAAGGGGATTACATCTCCAGTGCGTAAGGTAAGCTATTTTGCAACTACTTTGTAAGCACACACATGTATAGTTGGTATTGGAAATATGACCCAAACCATAGTTTGTTTGGACTATATTGTACTGTGAATTGATTTCTTAGTAGAGTTTCACATACGTGAGTTTGAGCATAAGAGCATCAATATGTTGAAGGACATCAAACAAGGAATGGTTAAAAGTATTAGGGAGTATGATGCATGATTCAAAAATTTATCATCAAATTTATCTTATGGCATTCACACGAGTCATCATGTTCAATGGTTCTTTGGAGTTTTGATCACACATTTAGAAGGGCACTCTCACACAATACTTATATAGTCCCACACAAGGCACTTGAGGTAGCTCTGTACATAGAGGAATTTGGGAGCATAGACACTAGAGTTAGCCCATTTTTGGAGGCTCAGATTGCAGTTATGGAAAAACAATTGGAGAAGTTGTTAGTTAATTCAACTTATGAGATACGCAATGGTATTTGATGCATGGACTATGAAGTACAAGGACATACTATGGATAGTTTCCATTATAAATCGATGTGTGTCATATTACTAGATTGTGATATCTATCACTTGGATCATGAATCAAGTAGGTGCCCATTGTTGCAACATGCGATAAGGAATAATGTATCCTGTTATTGCAAGATTTTTAAATATACCACTCATGATATAGAGAATTGTATGTTGATTGATTAGATTCATGATGTCATTAATACTAGTGTATGTCAGACTAGTGTTGCAAATAATTCCAAAGAGCAAGATGAGCATCATCATAATTACAATGAACAGTTCTCTGATCGAGGTGGTAGAGGTAGAGGTTGAGGATACCATGGAGGATTCATAG
Source organism: Taxus chinensis (assembly GCA_019776745.2). NCBI lineage: Eukaryota > Viridiplantae > Streptophyta > Pinopsida > Cupressales > Taxaceae > Taxus > Taxus chinensis. The sequence goes on along the minus strand of CM034154.1, from coordinate 286,902,934 downwards.
AAAAAGGTCACGGTGGTGGAAGAAGTGAGTTCCCTCGTTGAACATGTTACACATGTGGATCCCTTGATCACTATAAGTACGAATGCCATCAAATTGTTATTTTCTCCTTTTATGGAAATAACCACAATTATGAAGGATGTCAAGATTTTTATGATCAGTTGAGTAAAAATCACAAGGAAGATAAGGGCATGGGGATGGTTAGATTATAGCATGATATGGGAGATCAATGGTTACCTAAGGTAGCACCTAATCCTAAGATGTTGCATGTGTTAGTTACTACACATTTTGAGGTTGTAGGGAAGTTCCAAAACAAAAGCCTGTTATTACAAAAGAAAAGGTATTGATTACAAATTATCTAGAACATACTCATCAGAAGTAATATTATCAAGAAACCATGGAGGTTATTAGAAACTTACAGGGTGAGATACAATGCTTGAAGGAACAGTCGTGGAAGCTGGAGAAGTCCAAAGTAGTTGAGCTTCCTGAGAAGGATGTTGATGAATTAAAGGAGGTTTGTAAGATGCTGCGATAAGAAAACGTCATTCCTTTATTGGGAGAATGGCTAAGGGGAAAGATGTCATGCACAGGACTTGAGTGTGAGAGACAAATTTTATTCACTAACTTACCCTCTCATGCTTTTGATTATGATAAAGATGTCACTCAGAATGTTATTGTTGATGGAGGCTTTTGAGTAACATTTTGATTACTACAGGTGAAAAAAGTAAATGTACTTACCTTGGATGCATGGAATCATATGGGGAGGCCACCGTTGCATCCATGTTGATTGTGTTTTTTATAGAAAACATTACTAAATCCATGCCCATTGGATTCTTGAAGGATGATACTATTACTATACAAGGGACCAAGTTTACTGGGGACTTTGAGGTCTTGGCACTTGCAGAGGAAGACATATTTCTAGCATTTCTTGGGCACCCTTGGTGTTATGCAAATAATGTTGATTTACACTTTAATAAATGATATATCAATTTTTAGAACAAGTAAGATCCTGCCATCATTCCTTTGACAAACGTAAAAGTTACACCTTATGTAGAATATTTGAACAGAATCTATGTGTGCACCATTAGAGATCATGAAGTGCTTAAGCCATCAAAGGAAGGAGTTATTCAATGGGATGATGCATAGTATTTGAGTGATACAACCATGGTTGCTTGTGATAACTGGGCACATAGGACTTATGAAATGGTTGACCACGATATGACAAGTTCAGTTATGTGAGTGAGTTGATCATGTTGTGTTGGGTGTTTGGGCAATAACCAGGTACTAATGTACACTAGTGAAGGAAATCCTAATGTATTTATGCATGCCATGGAATCCCAGTGGACAACCCAAGTGGAAATAAGGAATATTTTAGTGTATACCTTGTGTGGGACAGTCGCATGCTGGTGGGTGGTACATAGAGATGGTATCTTAGAGTGGAAAGAAGTGAGAATTGCCTTTTCTACTATATTTCTTCAGAGAAATGTGCTTACCAAGACATGTGAATTCCATGAGAAGGATTCTGCTTTGCATCACATTCAACATTGTGAGAGACTATGGATAGATGGGAAGGAGGAATTACCACCTTCACTATGGGTACAAAATCTCTACTTCACCTTGCAAGGCTACATGCATGCATGATATGTTTATGCATAGTTTAATAGAGAAACAAGGAATTGACAAGAACTAATTGCAGGTATGATTTAAACCTTTCACTATTTTCCCATTAAACCTCTAGTGAATGAGGAATTAGATGTTATGAAGCACTTGACTATGGGAGATAGTGCAAAGGCTAAGGAACTTATTTAGAAACTACTAGGTGAGTCATATATGGAGGCACAGTTTAAAGAATAAGACACATGTGAAGAATAGTTTGGGTGCATTTTCCTAGACAAATAAAAAGGAAAGATGTTCTACATTATTGATGATGAAGAAGTTGAGAATATGGATGTTGAACACACTTTGGGCACCCATGAGGTCTTAGATAGTGCAGATGAGAAGGCATGCACATACCATGAGCCCATAAAAATGAATACAGTCAACATTGGGACATATGTAGAACCAAAATAGACCATCATTGGTGATTATTGGTTTGACTCAGAGGTTGAAAAAATAATTAAGCTATTACACAACTTCAAAGATTTATTTCCACGAGGATATCATGAGTTAAAAGGAGTGCATCACTCTTTGGGAAAGATGAGGATAAAGCTAAAGGAAGGTACATGCCCAGTTAGGAAGAGGCCTTACAGGATGAGACCTAATCTATGTGTCAAGGTAAAGGAAGAAATTGATAAGATTTTGAAATATGGGATCATTGAGCCCATTGAGGAGTCAGATTGGATTAGACCTATGTTGATAATAATTAAGAAATATGGAAGGATAATAATTTGTGTGGATTATTGGGAGTTGAATGTTTTATGCGTAATAGATCCCTTTCCCACACCTTTTAGAGATGAAATTTTGGAAGGAATTGTAGGGCATGAGATCTACTCCTTCATTGATGGTTTTTTTGGGTATCCTCAGGTGATGATCGCTAAAGAGGATCAAAAGAAGATAACTTTCACCAATGAATGGGGAAGTTTTGCATACACAGTTATGCCTTTTGAATTGAAAAATGCACCTGCATTATTTTCGAGCATTATTGTAAAAGAATTCTAGGAATTCATTTATAAGTTCTTGTAGGTTTACTTGGATGATTAGGAAGTTTTTGGGCTAGTGAAAGATCACTGTGATAGTTTAAGGCTTATGTTTGAGAGGTGGCAACAGTTGAGAATCTTCTTAAACATCAAGAAGTGTGATTTTTATACACCCTTTGGAACTTTGTTAGGACATATTATCTATAAGGAAGGTTTATTGGTAGATCCTAATAAGGTTTTTGTTATTTTGGTATTATAGGATCCTACTAACAAGAGTGAAGTGCACAAATTATTAGGGCACACAAGGTATTACAAGAATTTTATTAAAGGTTATGCTACCTTGGAGGAATTGATGAAGAATAAGGGAAATTTCCAATGGGGTGAATCGCAACAACGCATGTTTGAAACATTGAAGGAAAGTATTACTACAATGCCTATTTTGCACGTTCTTTCTTGGGATAAGCAATTCCATGTGCATGTTGATGCCTCTGGAATTGTGATTAGAACAATTTTATCCTATCTTGGAGAAGTTATTGATGATCATCCTATTTGTTTTGCAAGCATGAAGTTGACCCCAACTGAACATAATTATACAACTACAGAGTGTGAATCCTTGTCTATTATTTATGTGTTGCATAACTTTCAACAATACTTGCTGGAAAAAACCTTTCTACTCTATACATATCACATAGCACTATATTACTTGGTGAACAAGCCCATTATGCAAGGGTGCATATGTATTTGGATTCTGTTGTTTCAAGAATTTGAGTTTACAGTTGTGGTTAAACCAAGCAAGAGAAATTATGGACCAGATCATTTATCAAGGATTAATTTAGGTGAGGATGTGTAGAGCATTGATGAAACAATGCCAGATGTAAAATTATTCAAATTGAACTGCATGCTCTTTAAATTATAGGATATTTCTATCTTTTTGCGTATTGGTGTAGCACCTAAAGGGATGAAGAGTTCGGAGAAGAAAAAACTTGTCATATATGATGTTCCTTATATGTTGATTAGTGGATATTTATACAAACTAGGTCAAGATGAAGATTTTTGTTGGTGTGTGCTTGACCATGAGTGCAAAGCTATTATGGAGGAAGCTCATGGTGGGATTATAGGTGGAAATTATGTAGGAGATGCTACCATGAACAATATTTTATTGGCTTGCCTATGGTGGGAAACATTGTATAAGGATTGTAAACAATAATGTAAGGCTTGTGATCATTTTTAGTGCCTTGGAAAGCGTGATCATAGAGATGAAATTCCTTTAAGTCCTATTGTGAGTGTAGAACCTTTTTAAAAATGGTAAATTGACTTTGTGGGACCTATTTCCTCACCCGTGTGTAGGACTGGATTACGCTAAATTATAACTTATACATATTATCTTATGAGGTGGGAAGAAGCGGTGCCTACAAAGGATTAGAAGAAAACTATGACAACAAGTTTTATGTGGGAAAATATGATCAGTAGGTATGGACTCCCATTGAGTTTGACAAGTGATAGAGGCACTAATTTTCTTCATGAGACCATCAAGATACTATTGGTAGAACTTATGGTGGAACACCATAAAACCACACCCTATCAACCACAAACTAATAGAATTGTTGAGGCTTTCAACAAGATATTGGGACATACATTGACTAAGATTTATGATGTTGGAAGGAAATACTAGGATTATAAAGTCGTTGTTTTACTTTGGGAATACAGGAAAAATTAAAAAATATTGAACAAAGACACACCCTTTTGGTTGGTGTTTGATGTGGAGGTTGTTTTTCCCATGGAATTAATGTTACCTTCTTTACATATTACATGCATATGAGGTTTTGTTGATGAACAAGCACTTGAAGAGTGCATTGATAAATAGATGTAGTTGGATGAAAGGCATGCAATTTTTAGATGGATTAAAATGAAAGAAAAGGCTAGGAAGAAGGCAGGACATGATAGGCATATTAAGTATAAGAAGCTTGAAGTTAGATAGTTGGTTCTTATTTATGACTCGAATTTTTTGTGCCACCCTACAAATATAAAAGTGCATTGGTTGGGACCGTATGTTATAACTTACGTACTTGATTTAGGTTTTTGCTACTTACATGTGTTGGATGGGACATGGTTGCCCAGTTACTTCAATGGAAGTAGGTTGAAGCCCTGCTATAAATAAGTCTTCTTGGTGTTTGTAATAAGGTAGTATTTCCATTAGATTACATTTCTTTAATGCATTACCTTTATATGTGTTTCCTTTAATTGTTGTTATGCTTTTTCAATTTAGTTCAGTGTTTTGTGTAAGAAGTGTGCTTACGTGCCAAAAGTTGATTACTATTAATTTAGTTCATGCACAGAGGACCACACATACCCTTAGTGTGGGATGGAAATACAGAGTTAGATTATTTTGGAGGACAACGTAGAAGGGTAGATATCAAGAGAGTTCTTATGTTTAGTGATATTTTTTATGGAAAATGGTGGTCATAAGAATGTGGGAGAATATATTAATATCATAGGAAAAGGCACACATGAGTAGTGCAGAGTACAACATGAGGTAAGAAGTAGTAAGGATAACTATAATTATTGAGGTGCATAAGGTGATATGCTTTGACGTTCGGAATGCACAAAAGGATTTTTGTGGCTATGGTAGTTTGCACGCCAGAAAGTTGTAGGTTTAAGCACATAGTGAGAGTGCGTGTTGAGCGAATGGAAGTGGAAGAAGTGGGAAAATCCATTTATTGTGGTATTATGGTGGTAGGTGGAAATGTAATTAATGTGGGTAAAAATTGAAAACCTGTAAATGAAGGGTCATCGTAATTTTCTTTTACTTTGCGATAACTTGTGAACTAGAGCATCCTTGCGAGAAAATATGAAGAATCGTGTGAAAATTTAAAGATTTATGAACCAGATTGGAATGAAGGACACGTCTGAGCATATAAAAAGTTGGTAAATGAGGTTATTTCATTTGAGAGGTGGAGTGTGAAGTTCACAATAAGAAAAGTGTTCTCTGGTTAGGGTTTTGTGAAACTAGGGCACAAAATATAGGGCTCGTGCAAGAAGAGTGTGATAGAGCACTCAGAGGGGTAAAAATACTAAGGTACAAGGTAAAATATTGAATCCACACAAGTGAAATGCCACCAAGAAGGGTAGAAACCACACCAAACAAGAAAAAGGGAAAGGGTAGAGAAACGCAAAGCGCAATGGAAAATTTCAGTGAGGAATGGTATTCAGAGATGCCATACATGGATTGGGTACTACTAGGAAAGGATTAGAAATCCCATGTAAGGAGAATGGTTATAAGTGATTATAACCATAGAAATGATCAAGATGAAAAGTATGTAACTTTGGAACTGGTTTTGCCTACATAGGAGAGAATGGTCGATGACAAGACAATGTTTGATGATTCAGTAAAGAAGGCACTAGAGAAGGTTAGGTACAAGTTATTTTATTCTTTATTATGTAATTATTGCTCAAGGGAGTTGATGTTTCTAAGGATAGACAACATAATTTGTGTGGGGTAATTTTCAACTTGGAAAAATGACTAAGTACCCAGGAAGAGGTTAGTGTATGGAGGCATTGGAGAAGAAATGTGTATGAGGAAAATAATGCGAGGAGGATAGGGTGTGCACGCTAAAGTTGAAAAGGATTGTGCACATGAGGAAGGATGGATAGATGGAACACTTGGTAGGTTTTGGGAAAGGAAGCTAAAGATATACTTGGAGTGGTGATCCAGCAAAGTATAAAGTTAAGATTGGAACAAGAAGACTTGTAGTTCAAGAAAAGTATATTTTGTGAAAATGTCTTATGCAAAGGAATATAAAGTGACATGCATAGTTTTTAGGCTAATAATAGGATGTGATCTTGAGTTATCTATAAAATGTCTATTATTAGGAAAGCTTGCATGTTTTTGTAGTTATCTTGTAAGTGACACATGGTTATTCTTAGCATACAACCTAATTTGAGGGTGTATAGGTGGTGAAGGGAAAGTCCCCACCCCTATATATGTATTTATTTGCATGGTTTAGGCATCATGGTCCATGTTTTGTTAGAGTTATGATGTTAGTTTATAAGCACGCATGACTCATGATGGTATACTTATATATGTATTCAGCTTCTATGTTCTATAGTACTTAATATAATGGATGATTGTGGTTGGATATTGTTTGTAGACACATCAATGAATGGTTATTGCATGATAAAGTTAATATTGATTCTTGTATGAGTTAACCTTGTATATGGTTAAGATCTAGATATAGTTCATGTTACGCTTTATTCTTGAATGGATATTAAGGATCTGGAATATTTATATGATCATTATAACTCCTTGAAAAATATTCCATAAAAGAGGGACCTAGTACCCTTGCACACTTCTAATGAGTGCTCATTTCTGGCTAAGTAATGTGCCAGTGTTCCTTGGGCTTCTGGTGAAATAATAAGACTACAATACCAAACTGGAAAATGATCCATATTTTATTGAAAAACAACAATGTAGAAAAAAACAACACCATGCAAAACAAAAAAAAACACTAACAAAAATTTCATCAAAGAAATGATGCAAGCCCATTGTAGGTGACTGAAGAGAGGACACCAATTTTCCTCTAACCTCCGTGTATCCTCTAGCCTCCAATAAGTTTCTACGTAGTTATTAGATATAAATTTAAGGATGATTTGAAAAATGGTTCGAAACACTTCTACATCTCCTAATATTTTGTATATTCATTGGCATATATATTTACGAAGTAAGTTGCACTTTATCCATGGCCAATTCCTTCTTTGTACATATACACAAAGACTCAAAACCACCACTGTGGTAAGTGTTGGTATTAAAAATTACACTCAGGTCTTGGATCCTGAAGGATCGAGGTGTTTGAGATTACAATGGAACCATCCCCAAGTTGTGGGACCTTGTGCTTGGGATGGATCTTCAGAGAAGCTCGGTTCCTCTATCTATTTCTACTGCTACTGCTACTCCTAGTGCTGAAATAAAATCCTAAACTAAACATTCCAAGGGACCAAGGTTAGAAGGATGTGCAGAAAGGATAAATCATAAGCTAAGGAAGGAGAAAGTGCCAAGGAAAGGGTCAATCTCTCTCAACGAGTGGTGATGGAAATAGAGTGGGTGTGGGAGAAGATGGCAGACGACGCGTGCTGCAGATCAAAAAGTGAGCTTGGCCTTCCAGTGCATGCAACACATGAACATAGGGACTGAAAGAACATGAGTATGCACAAAACACCAGAAAATGTGAACAGAGAGGTGAGATGGAATGAAAATGAGAAAGGGAAGACAAGAGTTCCACAAAACATGATTTTATTTTATTTTTTTATTGGTAAATAGTTTTGAAGGGACTATACTCTCTTACAATAAGGGATGAAGAACCAAATAGAGATATAGAGGGACAACAAAAGAGGATCAAAATACAGATAAAGCATTATTCCCAATAGTAACCAAAAGATAGTTACTAGTAGAAAGAGAAACAAAACTGAAGTTACAACAAGACAACAAAACAGTAGCAGAAAAACAACGAAAAGACTGAAATATAGCAACATTTAGAACAAATCCCTCCATCCCGAGGGATATTATTTCTTGGAAGCTCTGTCAATCCTAGATTTGATTGTTTGTAGCAAAGTGAACAACGCCAAAGTGGTGATGTGCATGGGGTCACTTTCATTCAACTTCAATATGCTTTGACTTTTCTCCTTGTCAGTCCCCCAGATAGTTTCAAGGACCCCGCTAAGCATGGAAATGTTACAAAGATGTTGTTCCAAAAAGTCACTAATGGAATTGAAGATAGCCATGTTATGGTCGTGCCTATCTTTGGCTCTCCCCAATCTGTTGTCCAAAGAGTTCAATTTCTTTTAGATGTCTGCAAAGAGTTCAAAACATGATTTTATTGCTTAAGGGATGCATAGTCATTTACATTCATGGAAGGAGGCAAGAATACATTGCAGCGACCATGCCAAGGCCTGAGACCCGTGGGAATTTGGCCACCATTTTGGCATGGTTTCATTACAATAGAGAGGGATCTTGTTTACAAGGAAAGACTCTATTATTTATAGAAGAAGAAGGATAGGAGAGAATGATAAAGGAGGGGAAACTCATATTCAAATATTCAACCATGAACAACTTGTAATAAATTACTACAAATCCACCTGCAAGGATGTCATCTGCACTTCCCCATGTCTTTTTGATGTGTGGTAGAAGGAAGAAGGTGATATCTGATGAAATATGGTGGTTGAGGTCGATTAGATGTGTGGATTGATGATCAGAAAGACATTTCCATAGTTTACACCTACCAAATCCCACCTATATTTGAATTTGAATATTCTAATGTGTAGTTTGTGTCAGAAGCTCTCTTAAAATTCTAGGCATGTACTGATCGGAGCTCTGTAGAAAAATATATGGTTGTCAAAAGATGTCAGAGCCATTGGCGCACACAAAACACATGGCATGTGTGGATTGACCGAAGGAGTCAGCCAACTATTCATTTATGTTTTCTTTTCTACCACGTTTCATGCACCAGTTGGTTATCCATATTTGGAACCCTATTAGCACACTTTGATAGGTTGTTTGCATCACACTCAAGTCTGATAGATGATGTGGCACAATAACTGGTGTATAAGGTGCGAGGCACAAAAGTAAGACAGGAGGGTATGCGTAGGAGCTGAGTGTATGCAAGCATGCAAGATGAATTCCAGGGACTTAGATGGTTTTGAAGGCAATTCTACAAAGGTGGGCACAAGGAGTGCACAACAGGATAGGAAAGAAATCAGGTGTGCAGGAGGCAGGAACAAAGGGGAAATGGAAGGAGATAGCGTAATACAGAGGGAGAAACAAGAAGGCATGCATGGATGTGCCAAGGAATAGAATCAAAGAATCAAGGCATGTGGGGTGTGTGGAAGAACTAAAGCTAAGAAAAGTGTGCCAAGGGGAGAATCTTGAGTGTGCACAACCTGAAAATGTGAAACATCAGAGTCAGAATGAAAATATAAGTTATCCAAATAACTAGAATAATTATTTGGATAATAGTAAATATAACTGAATCCATAATTATCTTTCTAATTTTTCATCCTTTTCTAAATGTCAATAGGAACCTTTATAATCATGTCAGGATACTTTTCCGTAAGTTCTCCAATGTTGGTACCACCCTTTTTGTAAGATATTATCAAGGGTTATGGAAAAGTACATTTCATTAGCAAGAGACAAATTTTAGCATAAGTACACCTTGTTAACAGGTTTCTCTTTTGGTCTAGTTTTTTTTGTAACAAGAGTTTTTCCAAGAATCTTCCCTACAATATCCTGTGCTTTCTTGTTTTTTAGTTGTTTTCCTTCCATGCGTTCAGGTTCAAACCATGCCAAAACTGCAATGCTCGTTGACACCAAATGTTTTACCTGCTGTAAAATAGTTCACTGGTTTTACTTTCCACGTGGGAAAAGTAGGCCTCAGTCTTCAATTGACTATGAATCATTCATGCGGGTTTATGCAGGTCGATGTTGGTCTCTTCTACTAAGCCAATGGTTATTCTTCACGCCAAACATTGACTCCAGATTTCCACCCATGCCAAGGGAAGAGAGAGAGGCTCTGATACCACTATTGGGGACACTAGAGGAAGAAATGTTAGAATACTTTATTGCAATGAAAATAGTGGATAAATACAAGAAGAAATGGTTTAAAAAGGTGAAACCATCTCACGGGAGGATGCCACAAAGGCATACCAAAACCGACTAGCTAATTAGTTAATCAATGTATTAGTTTTTCCAAAATGTAAGTCCTAGAAGAAATATACTAAAGGATGAAACCCTAGGGAAGGTTACAAGGTCAGATTGAAGGGATAGAAATCAGAATGAAAATATGAAAACCAAACCTTGGGAGAAAATTAAATCTAGATCCATATACGTTAGGGAAGGTTGGGTAAGATAGATAAGGTAGTTCATCAATTGATTACACCGTAATTAAAATAGCTTATTTTAATTAGGATTGAAATCTAGAATGTGTGATTATATGTGTAATCAAACCAATACATAAATTTTCTAACATTCATATCTATCAATATAAGTAAAATAATATTAAGAAGTGGGATTAAATTAAAGTGCATGTAGAATTTAGTAAAATATATTAGGATGAGTGCACTTAGCTTTCTTGATGCTTCGTAGTGTTTTTAGGTCTAGAATTGGGTCAAATAGGTTGTGACATGAATAAATATGCTTTATCTCTAGAATGGAGTTATGGAACCATCTTAAATACTATGATCACCTTTGTACATTAGTATATGAAACTCTTTTATAATTTCACACTATTGTCTATCATTGTTCCATACCTCTTTTCTATTATGAGTGTTTTATTCTCTATTTTTAGCTACCTCCTATACTTTTTCTCAACTAAAAATGTTTATAAATGAACATATAAATATCAAAACCCTAATTTCGTGTACTAACACTCAAGTTTCCATTAGATAAAAATATGTGTAGTTTATTTGTATTAGCCTTGGTGGTCGACTTCCTTGTTGATTATAACCAAGACTTGCACTAAATTCCTAAATGAGGGGCTCAAAATCCATGTAGTTCTTGTAGTGATTTAGAAATGATGAATGCAATTTTATATTTCTCATTTTTTATGGCTTCCCTATTTCCTCAACACTAGTAGTTTGATAACTAGGTATAATTTTAATGTACCCTTTGTGAGTGTTGAATAAAGTGCCAAAGTATAATTCTTATACATCGGTAATCACTAAAGAAAAAAAAACCCTTGAAGTTATTTTTAGAATGTAGGTGTTTGTTAGTATTTGATTTGACTTTGAGATGTTATTGAATGAATTCTTTTGTCTACACTTAATTTGGTTTATAGTGTTTTGGACTTGTGTATAGGATACTTCTAATGTATTCTTTTCATTTAGAAGACTGTAGGGAATATTTTCTCAAGACTTACTATAGGAGCTCTTGATAATATCACATGAGTAAATGATTTTTTAGAAATTATTTTTGTACCACTCTATGGGATGTGATTTCAAATTGACGATAACTAAGAGGTGAAAATTATATAAACATAATAAAAAATATCCATTTCCCATTGAAGGATAGAATCATCAAAAAGGGTCATAAACACCTAATGGTTCTATGCAGATCTAAACAACAGTGTCCATGGAAGAAATATGTAGTAAGTGAATATTTGGATAATTCTAGAAGGAAAATTAGGATGTTAATGAGGATCAATATCAGTCATGTAGGTCTCCGATTAGTAGAGTAATAAAATATAAAGAATTTACAATCCTTAGTAGGAAATAATATAGTTTGTTCAAGTACCTAATTACCAAATTAAGGTTTTTATACCAATCTAATAGTATGACCAATGCTTCACCTTCCTCTTTTGTATAGTAAGTAACCTTTTATTTTTCTAATTATTAGTTTATTAACTAGAGAATAAATAGTATGTAGACATCCTAAATCTAACCTCTTATATTTTGTAAAAAACTTGTGTAATATAACTTTGCATTATAGTTTTATATTTCACATTAATTTTCTTCATTATTTCCATTATATTTCTCAATCACTTTGATAAGTGTTTAGAATCTATCATTCATAATATGTTTTTACATATAACTCATCTAGATCCTCATTTAGATTCATGTATGTCAACTTAGTATCCTCATCATCATCAAATCATATGAATGGCCAAAATTTCATCCATTATTGAACATACTGAGTAATTGGTAAATACAAGCACCTAAATTGGGGGAAATTGAACTCCAAATCATTTTATGTGGTTGTAATTAGGCTAGTAGGGATTTATTGGCTTAAATTTCATATCTTATTGAGAAAATAAAGTAATTTTTTCAATCAAGGGTTGGGATCGGGGAAATTGAGCCCTATATCACTTTATGTTATAAATTAGGTTTGTGTGATTCAATTTCAACAAAATTATGTCCCCTGTTGAATCAAATGAGTAATTAGATCAATCATAGATTAAATTGGGTAAATTTAACTCCAAATCACAATAGTTCTTTATAATTAGTATTTAGGGCTTAACTTACCCTAATTAACCTTTTTTACACATTTTATTAACCTTAATTAGTAGTAGTTTCTCACAATTATACTTTAAAAGTATAAGATTGGTTGGTGTGGGGATAGTAACACCTTTCATTGACCTTTAATGGTCATAATTGGTCACAATTAACTTATTCTAATACAATATTCGTTTATTTTGGGATAATAACATATAATTTTCTATAACTCTCTTCAATTATATAAGCTAAACAATCAATAAAAGCAACCGTAAAACATACAAAATGACCATTGATTTGTCAAAAATAGACACCTAGTGTAAAACTTGTACCCTTAATAACCATTGTTTTAATCATAAAAATAAGTATTAAATAGAGTGGATTTTGAAAAACAATCTCCTAAACGGTAACTTCTATCGCTCTTAAACCAATTCCAAAAGATGTAGAGTGGGCCTAAGTTTTTATATTTAGTAAAATAAATTTAAAGTATAATAATATAAAATGTAAACTAAAAGAAATGGCATATGCCCTTTTCATTGTCTTAATTTAAAATCTAAATGTTTCCCTCCAAACTATATTATAAAGGGTTCACACCTTTTACAATACAAATGGTATACACCCTTTGTTTGCTTCAAAAAAGTTTCTTTTCTTCCCTCCAAAACAACCTTGGGTTTTGACTTGGGGATCTGATCCTGAGCCTTAAACCTTCATTGTACAAGAAAACATAGATTTTAAATAATTTAGAAGATTTATCCACCTTCTTGGACACAAATAATTCATTAAATTTTTGTGGTGGGAGGGGGAGGGTTATAGAGGAGAGAATATAGTTTATGAAAATATTTTTTTAACATCACATTTTTATAAATATTTCTTATTTGCTACATAAAATAAATAATTATGATTCACACATATAACATTATTAATAGCTTAATAGTTTTTCAAAAATTAATCAACATTTAAAAAAACTTATAACTCAAGAATCTACACATCAGTGAATACTCACAAAATAATCAAATGAAATCTATGAAGCTAAGGTCAAATATTCATTTCCATGTACACTGTGTTCTTATTTTTCCAATTTTTTTTGAATTGTAACATTATTTTAGAAAACATATTAAATACAATAATCTTCAACATTTTTCCCATCCTTGTATGTGATTTCATGAAAAACTTCATTCATTTTGTTTTAAAAAGTATGCCAATACACAAGCATTTTTGTTATGTTTTTTGTATAAACTTATGATGTCATAGTTAGAAATGCATAAATTTTGCATACTTATCTCATATGAGTATTGAAAAAATGTTCATATTTAAAAACTAGATTGAAAAATCCACAATATATCTACTTATGTTATCAAAAAATTCTTTATCTAAGTGTCTCTAAAAGTCTCTACAAGTTTAGATATTTATGTTTTCATAAGTATAACAAAAGTGGCCACTAATTCCACAACTTGTTTCCCATTATCCTACTTCTACCCCATGCATTATCCTCCTCCCATCCTTTACTTACATCTTGTATTTGAAAGAGGTGATGAAATTTTTTACTCTTTTATGTGACTATCATAAGCATCATGATCTAGTTTTGGATTGGTTAGAAGTATGAGACGACATGTAATGTTTTGGAAAAGGCAATGGTTTTTACTATTTAAGTCCTTACCTTTCTAATCCAAAAATCTAAATCATATGGGTGCTTAGTTCTATCTTTGACTATGTTTTCATAATAAAATTACAAAACTATTTTCCTATTATATCTTACTAAGAATGCATATTTTCTTAAGTCAAATAATTATATACATTTATAAAAAAAAAAACCCTATTTTATATTGGGATAAACCCTAAATAATATTAGGGAATTATGTCATTAAGGATTGCCATTTTTTCTACATGTTGACAATCTTGAAAGTGTCTGAGAACTATAATTTATATTGCTTGAATTCATGAGCATAGAACTCTTATTCTATATTTCTTTAATAAAGGTTTTAGTGAGTGGGATAAAAGGTCTTGTGTTTACTCTATGAGAGTATAGAATTAAGGTTTCCTCTTGATTGGTGACGATCTCATGAGAATGAGTACATAGAAATTACCTTGCATGAGGTTTTTCTTATTTTATATGATTATACCTAAGGTTTTTGTGACTAAACCATGTTATTGTACCATTTTAATGCTTGTAGTTGAAAATGACAACCCTAAGATATTTGCAATCTAGACCTTGACATGAATTACTCTAGATTGATAAATAGTGTGAAACCTAATCAATGTTTGTAAATGATATAACCTTTTAATGTATACTTATCAAGGTCATGAAAATTGGTAGAGTGGTAACTCTTAGATATGGCATATGAGATAAATATGAGTGGGGATAAATATTGAGTATCTAAACATGGACACTATCATTATGTTTTCAAGGGGCATTTAAATCTTATCCATGATGGTCATATAACCTTATTATTATATTGAAACATCATGGGAATCTTGGTATATTCCTCATGCATTTTGCTACTCATACCATTCTCCTAACCTTTATTTTATATAATCATTTTGATACATGTTGAATTGTGTTTGGTGAGATATTGTTTTTTATTTGTTAATAGTCATATGACAATTTGTCAGTAGAATTTTCATGTTTTTGTTAAGATCACTTAACTATAATGAACATAAGTTGATAAGAACCTTTAATGGAACTAAATTTCTCATGTTGTCTTAAGAATCCAACCACCTATACTTATCTATATTATAAATTCATATTCTATAATTCAGAATTTATTATATCTTTTCGGATCTAAAATACTACTTCTTGACTCTAACCCCTAGATATAGGTCTAGCCATTATGATTTTTCTCTCATGCCCTCTTGTTTCTCTCAACTAGACAATTTTTATGTGACTTTTGTTAGGTATTTTTTGGTTTCTTCTCTCACGATTTGATTGAGAAAGTGAATTAAATTCTTTTTTTAATGTGATTTTGAGTCTAAGGACACTAAGATGAGGTCAATGGATACTTTGCATCCATTAAAATAACACTCTTGTCCCTAGTCTATGCTTTTTTTTATTTATAATGGATTCTATATCGAGATTTTTTTATGGATTGTTGGGCCTAGTTTCTAATGTTATCCAAATCATAAACTTTAACCCCAATATTTGGTTTTAAAATACTTTAGTCAAAATATTGATATAGTTACATTCATTATTTGTCCATAGTACTTCTTAGAGTTGTATGCTTGTCAAAATACTCAGTAGATAGTATGGTTGCCTAATTCTACTTAGCTAACCTAAATTTTGGTATTGGATGTAACATAGTACACATTGTTATCTTGTTCGTTTTATAAAGAATTAAATTTATTTATCTAGCTCCTTCATTAATGGTAGGATTAGCTAGACTTAATTCACCATTTGGGTGAATAATAAACAATATTTTTTTAATTAGTTTGGTTTCTTTGTCTCTTATTTGTCTTGTGATAATAATATATCCCTATAGTTTTGGGGGCTATTATATTGTTGGAATATTGTTTCCAGATGTATGACTATAGAGGCATATAGGGGCAATATGTTATTTCTGCATATATGCCACTATCCATGAGATATCTCATCCACCTTATGTGGATCTGATAAGGAAGTACAATTGTTATAGGAATTTTTGTTGTATCTTGTGTGTTGAATCATTGTTTTTGTGTATTAATAAAATACATAGGGTTTCTCATGTTTCCGTAATAATATTTGGTATCAGAGCAACATTCTAATCCTGTGAGGGTTATAGGAAGATTTAGTGGAGTCTTGTAGAATCCTAGGTAAGAATGAGCCAGAGAAGTCACTTCTTCTTTATGGTCCCTATCTCCATGCACACCCTGGAAGAAGTTGTAGTAGAATTAGCAATAGAACAAGCAGAAGTAGATGTGCATTCGTGGAAATTACTGAAGTGGCAGAAGCAAGAAGTTTTCAATTTCTAGAGTGCAATCACATGCTTGAGCCTAGATGCAACTCTTTTGAAGTAAATTGGGATGATTTTGTGTAGTTCTACAAAAATAAATCAATAGATGTTTTCTCATTAAAATTAGTGAATATTTTAATAATCGCCAAATGTAGCAAATTGCTAAATTTAGTGGGTCTCTATTTAATTTTTTTTGGAAAAATCACAAATTTTGGAGGATTTTTTTTTTATTGCACTATTGCAAGTACCCCAAGCTTTCCTTGATTTAGAATTAAATCTAGACTCATCAAATCAATAGAACTTGTCTTCACTAAACCCACATTACATTGGCATTCTCTTTCATTAATTTCATCAATCTCTACCAGACATTCTTGAGCATGGTGTAAATATTTTGACAAATACATTCTAGAATTCGCGATAATTTTTTGATCGGAGATCTCCAATATTGAGCTCGAACTTGGTTGGTAAAGAATATCGTCCATAGTAAACCTTTTTTTAGCGGCCATATCCACAAAACCTTCTCCAATTTACTCAACAGTGTCTACATTCTACACGGCCTGCAAAATATGGGAACGCTCTAAAAGATCAAACCAACAGCCAAAACGTGTTTTTAAAACATAAATGGCTTTGGCATATAGGGGCGTTTTTTTTTGCATGCAACTATCAAGACGTGATAAAGAATGGTGGTGGATTAAAGATATATGGCATTTTCTACCTTTGGTGGTATATTTACCAAACCGTATACATGCAATTTCATTTGGAGGAAAAGATAAACCCTAAAAGGATTTGTTTTTATTTTTACAAAATCTCTATGCATTTTAGTAAAGATAAAAGAAATTTTTCACATGTATATGCTTGGTTGAAGAGGTAGGCCGATTGGCCCCCTATCCTTCTGTTATAGTTTTTACTACAAGAGCTGCTCTCTTACATTTAGGAAACTACTAAATGTTTAGCAATGCTACCAATTAGACATGCAGTTATAACTAACTAAAACTAGAGGTGAAAGTCTTATTTGGACTAAAAATAATTTTGTAAATTTTTAAATAGGTTTTCATCTACACACAAATTGTAAACCAAAAGATACAAATTTGTGGTTTATTTTATAGAAAAGTATTATTTCCACTTTGTAAGAGAAAATAGGCCAAAATACTCAAATTAAAAAAAAAATTACACAAATTTGAATTTTTTCTATAACAAAAGGGAATTATTTTTCCATAATATTGAAATATTGTAACTTGGGCAGGTATAGCCAATTTGTATGAAAATAGGTGAAAGGGACCAAATTTTTTTAAATGGCCAATAGTGCCAAAATATTGAAAATGATTGAAAAGGAGCCCAAAAATGATTGAATATGTGGTTGAACCTCATTAAATGCACAAAATAAGATGATCAATTTAAATTTTTATTTGTTGTGCAATGTCATTTTTCAATCGTGTGAGTGAACCATGTACAACTGACCATATGAGTGTTTAAATTTTTCAGTTTCCTCTCATTTACAAGTTTTTTAATGGCCATAAATTTGACATCTAAATTTTTCTTTCTAGATTCACAACTTCTTCAATAATTATGTTTCTTGGAAAATTAAAATTTAAGCATGGCTATAATTCGAAGATATATGGTCAGTTGTACATGGTTCACTCACACGATTGAAAAATGACATTGCACAACAAATAAAAATTTAAATTGATCATCTTATTTTGTGCATTTAATGAGGTTCAACCACATATTCTTGAGGCCAAAAAAAAAAAAGAATCTTGGGATGAATTGAAAATTGTGTATGAGTCAAAATAAAAACACTTTACTTCATCTCCAAAGTTAATTTTTGAATCTACAAATAAAACCAACTAAAAAAGTAGATTCTTTTTGAAAATGTGTTACAACTTTTCAAATAAAATTAAGAACTATGCCTCCATCGTATCGTAGTTTTGTGACCATATTGAATATAACTAGTCAAACAAATTATTTTGAACAATTGGTGAATATGATACAACAAGAAGAAGTTATTCACACAAGTACAGAAGTTGAAGAGAAAGAACTTGCTTCTAATAAAAAAAGGGAAAAAAAATAGGACAACTCTCTTAAACATCCTTTAAAGCAAGGACATAATCAATAAGGCTCCAATGCCCAAAATATGTCCAATTTGTGGTTACAAGGAATATGAGTTACGATATTTTTGGTATAATACATCCAAAATGGATTGTCAAGTGGCAAGAAAAATGATAACCAATCATCTAAACATATCCAACAACAAAATAAATAGGGAAAGTGGACAAAGAAGCCATCTCAACAAAGAAACATTTTTGAAGAGGAAGATTAATATAAAGATGATGACGTCATGTACACTAGACAACCCAATGAAGAATCCATCCCACAAACTGTAATATTCTATGTTGTTTTGAGCACAACCCACAACATGTCAGAACATAAAGATTGGTTCTTCATATTGAGATACAAACCTACACAAAATCATGTCTATTTGGGTGATGATACATCTTACAATGTTCAGGGGATTCATTCCATTTCACTATCACTTGGGATACATATGTTCTATATGTTTGTGGTTTGACAAAGAATATATTATCCATCAGTCAATTATTAGAGTATAATCTTAATATTGATTTCAGATGTAAAGGTAGTAAAAATATATGCCTTATAAGAGATAAGTTATGAAGCTTGATTTTTTTTGCAAGAGCTTCCATTGTGGGCAGTATGTTTCAATTGGATTTTGTTTAGAGAGATAATCAAGACCTTGTGGATAAGGAAAACCTCAAGACAGTTTTGGCATAGAAGACTTGGTCATGTCATTTTGAATATCTTGAAACACTCCATCAATATGATATGGTGAAGGGTTTTCCACTTCTTAAAAAGGTACAAATAAGTATCAACATTGTTTGCAGGAAAACAACATCGAGCACCTTGTAAACATAGTACATTTTGGGATCTAGGAAAAATTTATCTGGTGCATATCGATTTTTGCAGACTAATGAGACCTAGTCATTCAAGGTTTAAATACTTCATGTTATTTTTTAATTATATTTATAGAAAATGTGGATATACTATCTTTGCACCAAAAACCAATCGTTTGAGACTTTACAAAAATTTAAATCTCTTGTTGAAACTATATCTATTCATAATATTATGACACTCCATTCAATTTGAGAGGGAGAATACACTAACAACAAGTTCAACACTTTTTTAGAAATACATGGCATTCATCGTCAAATGAAACCTCCTCATTGATATGAATTTTTACAGTGAAGTGAATCTTTCATTCCTTTTAAGTTTTAGAATGTTTTCTAGTTAACATACATAAAAAGGATGATTATTGTTACATGCAAATATTATGATTAAATTAACTTGTAACATTTATTGAAAAAATCATAATAACACTTGCCAAAGTTAATATTGATTTATAAACTATCAAAACATAAGGGAAATATTACACTTATCTGATTTTGTATGGATATAAGAGAGTCTAGTTGGTATGAGTGTTGGAACTAGAAGATCTAGGACTAAAGATGTTTTGTTGAAAAAACTAGAACATGAAACTGAGCAAGGTCAAAACCATACAACTCAATCTGTAGCTCCTATACAGTCTTGAACTTTTTTTACAATCTTGTACCTACTTATAATCTGGGGTTGCAACTTCCTAATTTCTTCATATGATTGAAAGTGTGTGTCGTTTTGTGTCAGTATTCTTCACTCATCTTTAGAATGGCCTTGTAAACTTTACTCAAACCCTATAAATCTTGTAGTGGAAGGAGTTCCTACAAAAAAATTTTGGTGGGTTGTGCGAACCCCTGTGCACTTCTAATGTTTCCACTACTCCAAAGAGGGATCAAAATGCATGTTATTATCCTAGCATGTGATATCTACCATAGTGCAATCAAAGTTGACAATCGTGCTTTTACAATGATTCACTTAAGTTTAAAACTTGCTCAAATACATGGGAAGGCTTTTTTTTTGTTGTAGGATGAAGATGGAGACTCTTAAACCTGGAAGGTGACTTCAGACCTATAGAGGTTGCTTCCTTAATGGATTTTCATGAGTTATTTCACAATTTATGGAGCTTGGAGTGATTTTTGTGCTTATTTTTACATGAGTAGTTCTTAAAATGTTATGTTTTTAAATGAGGTATGATTTACTTGTTTATATAATCCTATGAAGGTTATTATTTCATGAAAGGTTGGCCAAGGGGATATATTTTAT
Source organism: Taxus chinensis (assembly GCA_019776745.2). Classification (NCBI taxonomy): domain Eukaryota; kingdom Viridiplantae; phylum Streptophyta; class Pinopsida; order Cupressales; family Taxaceae; genus Taxus; species Taxus chinensis. The sequence goes on along the minus strand of CM034154.1, from coordinate 286,882,194 downwards.
CATAATAATATTATATAATTAAAATAATTATCCCAACACATGTTGGTCCAAAACCATACAATAGGGTCGGGATTGACATTTTCCAATTCCAACTAAAACCTATGGTTTTGAAAAGGAGGGAAAAAGGATATTTTGTCTTTTTGGCCATAAACATGGATTTTTATAAATGTGTTTTATGTAGTTAAACTTCAAATACTGAAAACATAGAGATGTAAAAAGATGAGAATGTGTATGAAGTGTTATAAGGGCATGCTAAGTGAGTGTGGGGAGAGTGCATTTATCCATGTAATTATGTAATGTAAAGATCAACAGTGTCAAAGAATAGATTTCCAAATTTGAATGTCTACATTTTCCCCCCTTTAAGTATGAAATAAAAATTACATGCTTAAAGGAAAATATGCCTGAGTGTGTAGAAACACTTTATCTTTACTCACAATAACTTTGTTTTGCATTATCTTGTTGTGTTCGTGTTGGTATGCTGAAACCTACAACATAGAGTGTATTCAATTCCCAATATAGGAAATTGATTTATAACTCAAAATGTAATGAGATTAATATAATGAAATGTGAAACAAAAAATACATTAGAGATGCAAAGACGTGGAAGGAATACATGTTTTTTTCTATTGAGGGAATGTGATCTCATTCTTGTGCTATGAAGATTATATATTTATTGAAATTTGGTGAAGAATTTGGGGGTGATCAATCCCCAATTATGCTGAGGAGAGGTCAATGCATTAGGTGTACCAACCCAAAACATAAATTCCAAAGATGAGAACTAAAAAGAGGATCCAAATCACCCCACCAAGGAAGAATATGGTGTATCAATGTCATTCAACAACTCTGATATCTTTTCCTTAAGTGTAAAAGGATAGGAAATTTTACCTACAAAAAATTTAGCTACTTGTATACCTTCCATAACCCCAAGGACCATACAGCTATAGAAAATTATAAGCCAAAATTTGTAAATTAGAACACACAATAGAAAAGATAAATAAGTTCCTCTATACTCTTCCCATATTCCATACAACTGAGTAGAAATAATGCATGCTTAAATATGAGTAGATAAAGGAGACATATGTTCCCATTATGACTAAAACTAGAAATGAAACTGAGTAACATGGAGAAAGAGAGAATGAAATACTTCATGCCCCAAGAATATTTTCCAAACTGAGACAATCTGAGTATGGAACCATATGAAAATGATGTACTAGTGATGAAAAACCATAAAATAGGGTCAAAAGCATTTATACAATTCTAACCAGGTTATATGCATTTTACCACTAGTTTTTGTTGATTTTATGTGTCTGAGTCCAATTCTGAGGAATTTGTCTACCCCTACATATTTTTGTTCCTAGAAAAGTGCATGTGTCTCATGGAAATATAGAATAAATCCTTGGATATTTTCTGCCTCTTTTAAGGTATGTACGGTGAAGAATGTAAGTGCGCAGCTCAAAATAAAATATGTGTACCCATGTCTGAGAAGCTAAGAAACTGTGTATGTCTTCTAAAAATTTGATGTGGTGGCCACCAAGAATAAATTTTACCTGCAATGTGGATTAGTATGGTAGGAACCATGACAAAAAATAATAGAAATGCGAACAAAAAACATGATAAAAATAACACAAAATAATTATAAAAATAATAAAAACCCATGTTTCAGTAGGAAAAAAGTGCATAAAATGTAGAAACAAGTGAAAACATGTCAAACAATGTAACAAAAAGGTTGAAATTCCTACAAACATGGGACACCTATGGTGTCGCAAGGAAATCAAGGCCCTTGATCCTAAAAATAAGAGACACATAACCACACACAAGGAGTTACGTTGTAAACATGGGACACCCATGGTGTCACAAGCTATTGAAGTCCCTTATTCCAAAATACGAGTAGAAAACAAGAACACACACACACAAATAAATAACAAACATCTATGAATTTTTTTTTGAGCCAAAGGGAAAGAAACATAACATATGATATAAAAGAGCTAGTGAAAGAAGAATTGTAAGCTTTACACAAAATACATGTGTTAGTCCTATTAGTCCAAAATATACAAAATACACAATAGATATATGTAACCAAGTGTAATGAGGAAAGAAAGGGACTATAATGGAAATATAACACCTAAATATAGTAAGTGAAATTATATGCCCCCAGAGGTTAGAGTCTGGGTAAAGGGAAGGTCATCACCTATCATCATGTATCACTCTATTTATGTCATGCATCATGATCAACATACCATGTGAATGCATGTGTGTAAAGAAGAAACACTATCTATCAAACTAAAGGAATAAATAACAATATAATGTGAAGTGAAAAAAATATATGCAATATAAACATGTCTTAATTTTTTATTTTTTCAAATCTTTGAATGTGTTTGTATTAAAAAAAAATTCCAGTGCTGATATAGAGTATGCAACTAAAGATCGGAAACAAGTTTTACCCCCAGTATGTGTGTGCAAAGTGAGGTTTAGGAGTAGAACCACTCCCTCAATAATAAAATTGAACCTATAAATGGAGTGTGTCATTGGGAAACAAGGAAGGAATATAATGAGAGCTATTAATTTTTCATAAATAGAAGTGTCCCAAGAAGTTATGGATGTCTAGGCTAAAAAATCATATCACGAAAAATTGTCAATGGAGGTAACATATGTAACCATGAAGAAGTATCCTAAATTCCAATGAAATGGATAGATATAATAGGATGATGATGGGGGTCATACCCAAAATATATCAAAGGTACATTATTGTCATGAGTATGATGCAAAATAGGTCCTCTACCGGTTACTCCCTGAGCGTGGGATTTATTTGGAGTCAAATGCAATGGGAAGAAATTGTTCATGTTTCTTATATTATTTCAAATGGCCACACAAAATCTACAACATTTTACTTCTAAGGGATATTACAACTATTGGTGCCTCTTAGGGCTAACTAGACTTTGTTTGGCTCTGTTGTTTATTCCTACCTCTATACTTGATCCCTCTAGCAGACTATCTCTCTTAAGGCCCTCTGGTCGACTAACTCGGCCCTTTTATGGCCTTAACCACCACTCATTTTCCCTTTCATGCCCCTTATCAACCTCTCATCCACCTCTTAGAAACCTCAACAACCTCAACTTGGGTGGCTCCTCTTCTATTTATAACTACATGCCCAACTAATTCCTTCTTCTCTCTCCTCTGCATCGGCTCCTCCACTTTTCCCACTCATACTTCAAATTTGAATTTTCCTTCTTTATTGCCCTTATCCACATAATCTACTTTCAACTAATCCCCTTCCACCATGTATCTTGGTGGTTGGTTCCTCCTTATTGGTCATCCTATTATCTAGTCACCGTCAACCACGTGACCCATAGATCCATTTTTTCTGTCCTTTCCTTTGTCAGTTGTCATATCTCCTCAATCCTCCTTCTTCGCACTTATGTTGTGCCTTCATCTTATACTATGGCCTCCTTTGTGATCCTTATGTTCTCCCTTTACTTTTCTTGACACCTTTAGTTCCTCCTTGTACACTTCTACCCCTTTAGCTTCTGGGCATCCACTCTCTCGGTACATCCTTGAACCTCCTCATACATAGATGCTACCTTCGGAAACTATTATTTACACATCCTTCCTTTACAATATGCATCCAATTTCTACACAGTCTTCTTCATATGCATCTTTATCTTATCATGACTAAGTCTTTTGGATTTATTTTCATTATACATATCCAATCCTACACGTTATATTTGATCTATGCACCATTATTCCATGCATATTTTCATGGCTTTAGACAATTTTAGATCTTTATCCTTGGTTGTTTATCACCACAACTATCCTTTACCCTTTTAGCAGCCCTTCATAGTCCATGCATCTCTTCATTGGAGACTTCCTCTTCACCTTCACCTTTTATATCTACTTGGATCTTATTCTCCTATAATTCTTTCATTGCACTCTGCTCCTTGTGTAATTATTCTATAGATTTCTCTTTATGATTCTTCATTTGAATTTCCTTTAGGGTATATCCTTCCTTGTGTGATTCTCTATTGCACTTCTCCTTCTTTACACACTCTTTTACATGTTCTATTCCCATGATACATATATCCAACATCTTCTTTATTTTGGTGTACCTTGTTTCACGTGTACTCTAAAAACCTTTCCTTTGATTTCTCTACAATTTTTCCTTTAAGACAACACCTTCACCTCATTCCAATAGTTCTCCAATTATTGTGCACATCTCCATGTGATTTCCTTCCTTTTCTCCCATGTGTCTCTCAATTATTACGTGTATATTCCTTTCCATTGTAGGTCTTTCCTAAGTCATAGGATTCCCTTGCATCAAACATCCAAGGTGATTTAAAAACATAAGGTCCTCCTCAACTGGTTTTGGTGAGTGATATCATCACTCTTTGGACTATATCCACAAATAGTCCTAGCTCCTTCAACCATTGATCATTTATTCTCTTGCGCCTCTTCTAATCCTTGGCCATTTCTTGGTGGCCTCTCCATACTGCCTCACATTATCTCATGAGTGTCTTTTGTACCTTAACGTATCTCTTTCAAGCCATCTACTTTTCAAGTTCTTCCTCGCTCCTATCTTATGTGGTTTTCCCTACTGATAGAATTTTCCTGTTTGCTACGTATCTTTGTGTGCACTTCATTAATTATCTTATCCTCTTTTTATTTTTCTCCCTTCCACCACAACTCTTTCTTTCCGTGAATTTTTTCTCTACGTTCTTCTTCTCATTTATTCCCTTTTTCTCCTAGGATTCTTCAGCTTGTCTCGATCCCACTTCTCTTCCCTATTTCTTGGTCACCAGTTTTTCATGACCTTTTACGTAAATACCCTTCTACTTTTTTCTCCTCATAAAAATATTCGATGACTTCACATCCTCCTTTCCCAAGGAATTCTTGAGGGTTTATTATCTCCCTCACCTCTCAAGCTCTATTAGACCACACTATTGTTGATGTATTTTTCTCTCTCCTCCCTCTTGTTGTGGCAATTTTCCATACCACATCCTTATTTTGTCTCCTCTCCTCTTCCTTTACCTTGGGATTTGCGTAAGACTTATGAAGCCTCTCCACAAGATAACTCCTTGAGGTTTCTATTGATCTCTTCTTCTCCTCATGTTCTTCTTTCTATGAACATTTTAACAACTTCTCTTAGTTTCTCTATATTTATTGCCTTTGGGGAAAAATCTTTGGTTTAGACTATTTCCAGTCTCTCTCAATCCCAACTTCCTCTTTCACATTCTCCTACAATTTCTCCAAACTTCCGTCACACTCCCTTTATCTTGTGCACTCACATTATCTTGTGTGTATTTTTGCATACCTCCCTTTGATATCACCTCAGATATCATTAATGAGTATGCCCTTTTTCATCCACACTCTTGCAATCTCCAAGGATTTATCATCTTCTCCTGTAATGGTACTCCCATTGTTCTATGTGTTCTCCTCTTCAATCCCCTCTACTCCTCTTGGAGTATTCTTATATGCACATCATCTTAAAATTCTCCTTTCTATTGAGGTATCTTCCTCGATGCTCTTTGTGGCATGTACCACCTATGGTTCCTTTAAGATGTTGTACCATATATCTCATGTGTGTTTTGTGATCATATCTTTCTTATTTTCACCTTCTTTATTTCCTTCCTCTTCCATCACCACAGCCTCATCTTGTGGCTATGCGCATAATTTTATGTGCCCATTGTCTTCATTGATAATCTCTCTTTCTTATTTAACAACCTCCTTTACTGGTGTGATACTCTCATACGATGTCATCATATGTGCCTTCACTTGCACATATTTCTTTAGTACTCCCACAGTAAAACCCTCTTTCCTTAGAGGTGCTCCTACACTGGGTTCTTTTCTCCATTATGCTCCTCACACATAACCTTACTTTATGCCTCCATGCAAGAATTATTTTGGTCCTCTCCTAAAATCCTTTGTGTTTTCTTTCCATTTCACCCTTGACTCTCTATCAATTCCTTCACTTTATTCACCTCCCCATCACCCTTGATCACAAGACCTTTCTTCTTAGGGATGTCTTATTCTACACATTCCAGTTAGATCTACACCTCTCATGTTCCCTAAAGATCCTTCATTATTTCCTTGAACTTCTTCATGATTGTCATGTCATAAATATCTCATTTCCTTAACACCATCCGACCAACAATACTCACGGTTATCACTTTCATTCTCTACCCACTTATCATAGTGGAGAACACAATCTTCTACTCCAGCTACCTCACATTTAGTGATCTACTAGCCCTTCATCTTTATTTTTCATTTTTAGTGCACTCTCAGAGCTAACCATACTCTCTTCGGCTCTGTGGTTGATCTTGACCTCTCTACTTGGTCTCTTTGCATGACTTATTATTCTAGGGCCCTCTAGTTGACTAACATCACCCTTTTATAGCCTTAACTATCACTCTTCTACCCTTTCACACCCCTCAACCACCTCTCAGCAACCTCAACAACCTTAACTTGGGTGGCTCCTCTTCTATTTATAACTGGATTCTTGAATCTTTCTCACTTTTCTCTCCTCTGACTAGTTCCTCCATTTTTCCTACTTGGATTTTAAATTTAAATTTGGATTATTTATTTCCCTTATCTATGTAATCTTCTTTTGAATAATACCATTTCACCAAATTTCCTATTGGTTAGTTCCTCATCAGTCATTCCATCATTTTTTCACCATCAACCACGTGACCCACTAATCTATTTTTTCCATCCTTTCCTTTTTCAACTATCTTATCTTCTCAGGCCTCATTATTCACACTTCTGTTACACCTTCGCATTATGTTATGGCATCCTCTGAGATCCTTACATGTTCCCTTTACTTTTCTTGACACCTTCAGTACCCATTTTTACACTCCCTACATGTCCTTTCACCTCCTCATACTTAGTTGCTATCTTGGGAAACTATTCTGCACATGTCCTTCCTTTTCTATCTGCATCTATTTTGTACGTACTCTTCTTCCTTTACATCTCCATCTTATCCTAACCAATTATTTTTTCCTTCTTTCCGTTCTACATGACCAATCCTACATGCCATCTTTGATCTGTGTGACATTATTATACACATATTTTCATGGCTTAAGACAACTTTCTCTCTTTTTCTTTGGTTACTTATATCCATGACTATCCTTTACCCTTTTGTTAGCCCTACATTTGTTGCACATCTCTTCCTTTGTGACTTCCACTTCACCTTCACATTTGAAATATAATTGGATCTCATTATCATCCACATATTTATTTGTGCTCTACTCCTTACATAATTCTTATGCAACTTTCTATTCATGATGCTTCTCCTAAACAACCTTCCGGGAAACTCCTTCATTGCATGATTGTCTATTATGCTCCTTCTCCTTTTGATGATGTTATACATCCTTTGTTCTCATGATACCTTTCTCAAGAATCTTCTTTCTTTTGTTGTACCTTATTCCATGTGCAATCTAATAACCTTTCCTTTGATTTCTCTGCAATGTTACCTTTGAGACAACACCTTCACCTCATTACGATGGTGTTCCCATATCTATGCACATATCCTTGTACTTTCCTTCATTTTATTCCATGTGCCCCTAAATTATTACACGCATCTTCCTTTCCAGTGCAAGTATTTCCTAAGTCTCATGATTCCCCTACATAAAAGTAGTATCAAAAGAATTGTTGTAAGATGTGTCAATAGTAGTGCATGGCATATAAGCTTATGTAATGAGTGTAGTCATGGAATATGGTGCATATTGGCACCCATTTTGACACTCTACATTCTTGATAACATCCTTAGAAAACCTTATTCATTACGTGATATGGTTCTTCATTACCCTAAATTGTTCTTCATTTGTTGATGCTCATTTCATACCTTGGTTGTTACTAAAATAGTTTTTAATGAGCTAAATATGTTAAGTGAGGGAGTTGCAAGGTATCTTCATAATGATTCTTATTGTCCAAATGCTCCATGGTGATCTATCTAGGAGATGTAACCTAAATCTTGATGTGTTTTGGATTTTATTTCTAAAATATCAAAGGAAATAAGACTATTGCATGTTTCATGGTGGTCTCTAGAGGTCTGTAACCTTTTATCTGATTGTTATTGCAAATACCCATTTCAAAATACTTAATTATCATTTCAGGGAAGGTTGATGTATAGTTTCATAGTTGTAGATATGCAAGGTGTGGGATTATACCTACCACCCAATGGTGTGGAGTATTTATTTCATTATTCATACATTCGGGCCCTTTTTACAACTTTACAATTTGTGCAAAGTTGCAATGTGCACATGAATGCCCGATTCCTGACGAGGTATTAAATGATATTATTACAATGAGATGGTAGATGCTCATTGTATTTATGAACTTTACAAGTATACATGTTGTGAAAATGTTAAAAATGATCCCCAAATTCCAGGGCATGATGGAAAATACATGATGTAATGTTTGGTAGTTAACTTTAATTTACATTCAAAGAAGGGCCAATTTAATTAAAGTATTGAATGTAGAATGGGGCTAGTCAGCAAAGGCACATGATGCATTATTGGGGCTTGGGAGAAAAAATGCATCTATGTATACCCATAGTTTCTAGCTATAAACTATAAATTTTGTTCATAAACCTGATTCCCCCACCCAATTGTTGAGCACCATGTGTCATCCCCTTGGGGGGCTAGGCACATAATGAAGTTGGAAGAAAATGCATTAAGTTTCATGGTGGGAAATGAACTGGGTTTTACATTATTACATTTAACTTTTGGGCATGTGTTCTAAATATTTTGATTCCAATGGCATTAGAAATGCCTTTCCAAGGGATTTTCATGGAATTTGACTTCATGGTGAATAATGCATTGATTTGGGGTTTATTATAAATATAATATGTGTAGGAAAAGAAATTTTATAGAAGAGAGAAAATAATTCACATACATAAGAAACAAAATGGGGATGTTATAAGGTCCCCAACCCTTGATAATATACATAAAAAGGGAGTATACATATGATACTTTCCTAATTTCCAATGTTTATGAACTCACCTACAAAAATTGGGAGATGATTAAGGAGACTTTACTTACAAAATTAAAATTATTTGTGCTCCACTACACCAAACACATATTAAATGTCACCAAAATATTACGTTAACATCTCCTTTTCCATTAGTTGCTTTACGCCTTCCCTTGGCCCATTAAGTATTTGGATTAGCTTCTCATTCTTCTCTAAAGAGGTAACCCATTCTAGGAGATTAGATCCTCCTTTGAGATAAGTATTTGATCTATGCTACACTGCCAATTTTGGTGCTTAAACTTGCTAGAGATCTTTAGCTAGTTTGTCCTAGGAAATCTGTTGTTTCTTCTAAGATGGAGGTTTTTTAGTTTATTTCTAGGCATGAGACCTCACCACAGTTTATTCAAGAGTGGAAATTATGTCTTCTACTTTATGCAGTCACTAGGATGTTTAAAGTCTATTCCCTTAAGTCCCACCCTCAATTTTATACTGTAAAATCTTATCCTCAAGAAAATTTTGGGAGCCTTTAACACCATCATAGTTCCACCTTGGATCACAGGGTGATGTTGAAGCCACAATTGCTTCAATTCCTCAGTATGGGAGTGATATTGTGGGTGGAGAAGGTCAAAGAGTAGGGTATAAAAAATAGGGAATGATGGTGAATTTTTTTCAAACATGTGTGTTGTCCTATGTTTTTTCATGGGTAAAATTCACTCACAAAAACATGACAAATATACCCTAGTGTCAAAATTTTCATGTTATAACTTTTCATGAACCACCAGATCAACCTAACCATCACTTTCAAGTATAATCTTGTCCTTGAATGGTTCATTTTTTAATTTCATCAATCCACCTAGGTGATGTAGGAAAATGAGAATCATTCAAGTGCCTTCGAAATAGTGATTTTCAAGGCAAGTTTTCAAGCATACTTAGAGAGGGCTTTCATCAACCTTTCTAATCCAAGTGCACCAACATCAAAGTAGTGCTAAAGAATCATACTCATCATGGAAGTTTAAAAATGAGCTAAAAAATCATGGAACTGATTTATGAATATTATGGGAAGGTTCAGAGGTTTAGGAGCCAATGCACCAAAAGCAAGTTTTTGAGGCCGAAGGAGCTTGCACCGTTAAAAGTACTTAATCTTCACGGAGTGATTCTGGGAGCTCCAAAATGAGTTATTATACAAAAAATAGATCCTTTGAAATTAATTTCATTCCCCTACATGGTGGAGAAAACATATCATATTCAAGCACCATGTATTTTTAAGCCAACTCTTTATTTTCGTGCACAAAGGGAAATCCCGAGAAAAAGGATATTTTTAGGGTGTTTCAGTAAGAATAAATCCATGGGACCCCCACCACTATTTTAAAAAAAAAATCTACATGTAAAATCATATATGTAAGCACCCAAAAACTCATCCAAGAGCTCAAGATATGACCTTCCCCATCTGGCTCTCAAGGTGCGCTCTTTGATAGTTAGTCAATTTTCTAAAGGGACATGTGGCATCACCAGGATGAGGCACAATTTCATGTCCCTATTGCACCTTACCAGATTTGTATGAGGTACGAAAAAAATTTCCCTACCCCCATTTAACCTTTTGGTCACCCATATGACTCGACGACTCTCCTTTAGCACCTTTGACTGCTTTGACCTGCTCATATTGTAGACACTAAAATTAGGTCACACCCCCCTTTTGGTCCCTCGTAAAATAAGCAACTTGAAAATATTCACCTAGTCATGGCCCCATTCACCCCACACTAATATTAATTTAATTAAACTAATCCATTATCTCACAATAGTTATTATTTTAATATCCTAATTGAGATAATGCTTACCTAGACACCTCATCTAGCCACCTCACTGTAAGACCTATTATTAGTAAGTTTTCATAACTAACTAAGACCTACCCAAACCATAAAAATAAATACCTACATTCCCTCTAACCAAATTCCCTCATGTTAGAAGAAATCTTCTAGTCTGATCTGCAGAGTAAATGAATCAAGATCCTAGAAAATCAAGGGGATCTACCTAGTTTAGTAAACCTAGGAAATCCTACCCTAACCAATGCCGATTACCCTTAACCACCGCTAGTTAAGCTGGAACCACCGTCGGCTACCTTTTAAATCCCAAAAAAACCTTATTTCTATGGGGGAAGATTTCTGAGAGATACTTCTTATGCGAACAAGTGATGAAACTAGAGCTGCATGCAAGCATAACCAAAATCCATAACAACATCAGAACACCCATAGTTAGTACTTGAAGTAATCACACAGCCACATGCCTTCACAGGAGCATCTGAGGAAGTGCCAGCACAACACCAAGTTCATTTGATCACCCACTATTACCAACTAGGCATTAGGCTCGTACAAACAATAAGTTTTGTAAACTGCATTGGTTCCTTATCATTTTAGCAAATCCTTTTATATTTACTATTAGTTTCTGCTTTCATTTCCATTCCCCAATCCTTTTACTTCCATGCCAACTTGACTATCCTTTTGTCCACACCCTTACAATACCCCTACCTGGTCCTCTATCATTCCTGTGCATATCCAGGATCCATACGAATCTTGTCATTTCCCTCCCACCTTCATCTAATCCCGAATCTATCACCCATCCAAGTTTTATTGAGTTTCCTGTACCCTGAACATACCGACCCCAATCACCCATAACCGTCACCGGTTACCCTAAACTAACATCGGTCTTTGTGTATTTTACCAAAAAATTAGATCAGAGCCTAAAACCACCACCAAATACCCTAAACTAACCAATATCTAACCTTGACCAATAACAGTATCCTGATAGTTACCTTGACCTTTAGATTTAATCATAACTTAGCCTGTTGTGAATGAATTTGCTTATTGTAGATGAATGAGATACCTAAATAATTTTTACTATAGTAGGATTTACTTTATTACCAGCATTAAGTTGTTTTAAACAGTGGGATGACAGCCGTCTAGGAAGTATCACACTTCCCGCATCTAGCACACGTTAGGCAATCCACTGCATATATTGTTTAACTTTTATTTAGTGGTCTTGTGTTCCATTTTAGGTAGTTCCTCCAAGAAAAAAGGAAGTTGTCATGATCAGCTGTGGATTCAGAAGTCATACGCGTGCAATAACCTATCAACCAACATCTCAACAGGTATTCCTCCTACACCCATTACCCTCATTTGTTTCTTTATTTTATTAGAAACGATCTAGAATCAGGTGAAACATTTTGGCACGCGCAGTGGGACCCATTCGGGGTTCCTTGCATTCATTCATTTCTAGGTGAAAATTTACATGTTTTTTTCCTTTCTAAAAGGTTCTCACATTAAAATTTCTCCCTTGGAATCTTCTCTTCTTTCTATTGTCTCAAAGCAATCGTGGTTTGGTGCTTAAAAATAACTCTTATTATATTTCATTTGCATTGCATTAGTGAAAGATCATACTCTCACATATTCCTCTTATTATGTCATCGAATTCCATATTTCAATTTGGGTCTAAAATTAACTTCATTTCATTTTACTTTTCTGCATTAGCTCACATTAAATGAGAGCATCCTAAATGCTGGAAGTGATGACCAGTTGATGGTTGACAAAAAAATCGTAGAAAAGAAATTTCTCTTTCTCTTTCTCTGAGTTTTACCAAACCTCACAAAAATTGAAAATATACACATTCGTAAACAACATCTTTCCTAGAAAAAGCTATAGGTGATCACATGATCACGACACAGTGGGCACCCAAGTCACTGCTCTGTCAAGTCATATTTAGAGAAAGGCCTGCCCCCACCATAACTTACATGAAACCTCTCCTTGTAGATATCCTTCTTCGTAGGAAGCCATCCTCACCAAAAAACTCTATTCTACAATTCATGAGTCAATCCTTAAATAACATAAGCTAAACAAACATAATAGAAAAATCACTCTTACGATCATATTTTTCTTAGTGTTTCTACTTGGTTTGTGTTTTGAGGTGAGAGTTCATGCTCTTTATTTTTCCTATTTCTCCTTACACACTCCTCATCACAGTTAGTGTATTCCAGCTTTATCTGAGTGTGCCTGGATTATATCATCATCATTACCATAATTCTGGGTTTGATTCCACATCAAATTTTAACTCACAATCAATTTTTTTCAATCATTGTTTCAATTTCACAGTGACCGGTGTTGGTCCAACGACCATCATCAGTTATACCCAACTGGCATCGGTTCACTATTCTTTTGGTTGACCTACCCAAAAGGACACATAGTCACCTTCTTCGACTATTTAGAGTCCATGTACCTCTTATCATATCCATTAACCTAGTAAATCTCATCAATATTTCACATACCTAGAAAATTTGGCCTTATACCTTGTTGTTGGACCAAATTTCCACTTTCCATAGTGATCGGAAATGATTATCTGTGACTGGCATCGGTTAGCTTGTGTCATTTTCCAGTAGACATTTTAACCCCATTTCACCTACCACCACCTATTTATCCTACCTGTGTTGTATTTCTGTGTCACTTACAAAATGTAGTCTTACCACATTAGTACTTGTTCACATGGTGTTTGACCCCTAGAATATTGGCCAGGTATGAAGGCACATAGGTGCGTAAGGTCCTAGTTATGGAAAGGCATGCAAGGAAAAAGTGCACAAGAGAAAGGTTTAAGGAAGCACATAACATGCACGATGCATGAAAGGAGGTTCGAGACTTAGTCAATTTGAGTGCCTAGGGCAGAACATGTGAAAAAGTGTGACCGGTTACGTGTGGATAAGGTGCCAGCCTGGCGACAAGTTGGCCCTGATAGGGGCATGCCTTTAGATGGAATCTTCTAGAAGAACATCATGAGATAAAGTGGAAAGCTCAGGCTCCTGGAGAAGCATGCTCGCATGAAGGACCACATTCGACACTTGGCACCAGATATGAGGGTGTTGGAGGGTGAGTTGGTAGTGTAGGAAAGTGATAAATACAAGTGCCTGCTGAGTAAAAGATATACGAGTTTGAGATATAGTGGGTTAGAGAGAGTGTGAGTTTTAGAGACAACATGGGTGGAGCTCTACAAAATTACTGTGAGGACTCTGTTAGTGGATAGTTGCATTTGGGAGAGAATGTACTAGGCATGGAGTTGTAAATTTTATTTTGGTAGCTTAGTTACATAAGTCTAGTGAAATGCATGACTGCGGTCTGCTTCTCTGTGACACTCTGTAATGGTTCAATGAATGTAATGAGGTTACCTGATATAATATATACATGAATATCAATGGTTCTAATGCATATTTCTCTCTTATGAGTTCTCTTTCCTTTCATGCTAAGTATGAATGCTTGTATATTTCTTTCTATCATAGATACATGTTTTGGATTCTATTAAAGCACTCGGTCTGAAGTGACTGCAAGGATCTAGAGGCCGTTCTGAGCCCTATGGTTCTTGTATGTCTTAACTTCCCTCCTAGAAACTCTTACACTAATCATAGATGATGTTTCCCACTAAACTCACATAAAAGAGAGACTCGGTACTCGTGTGTGCCTTGGGTGAGCGCTCAACTTTCACTGGGTGATAGGCCATCATGTATGGGGTTCCTTCCTTTTATGATGGGAGTAAAAATGACTACATCTTGGTTCTATTTCCAGGACCTCTTTTTGAAGTTGTAGTGGGATATAACATACATCATGATCTTTGTAATGAGTAATGATAGAGCGGTTAACATTGGAAAATGTTGAATCATGGTTGAAGAGCACAGAGGATGAATTTTCCCAGATATTGAGCACTGGACCCGAGTTTAATGCACATAGATGGGAAGAAGAGAACCTATACCATGATCTGTATGAGACCTTATTCTTCTGCTTCCTAGTAGAACTATATGAATGGCTTTCAGCCTATGCGTCTAGATCAAGTCGGCGTTATGGATCGCATGTGTGGACCCAAGAAGACTACCAAATGCTGTAGGATGCAGATCTGACGTGGACCCATGTTGTAGATCATTAGTGGAGAGGAGTACTGGCTAGATACACTCTGGAGTATCCATTTCTACGTATTCTTGTCTGGAGGTTGCTGAGTTTGAATTTCTACAAGAACCTAGAGGAACGTTTCTATGTGCTATTCCTCTAGCTATGAAGATATTGATGGTTACCATGAGTTTAGAGGGCATTCCTAATGGCTGGCTAAACCATTATGAGCACTAGGTAAGGGAGCTTGGGTGGAGGAATATGGTGGATATCACAACAAAGAAGGAGAGGGAAGAGAGATAGCTCAAGTATAGTGAAGCACGTGAAAGGGAGATTTCTAGATGACGTGAGGCTACTAGTGTGATGGATCTTTGGAGATAGACATTGAGGGAAGGAGTTGAAGTTCACATGGAGGATGTGGAACCTGAGAAGTCTGTGCTACCCCATCTTGGCAAGCACATGAGGGATACCCCTTCGGCTCTTGGTGAGAGTTCGTCACATGGAGAAAGGAGATTCATTTGGTGCATATCTAAACCCACCCAGTGACTGAGCCCTGGCACTTGGTTTTCATGAACCAGGAAGAAGTGTTATTGACCTAGTTGATATCAGTGGAAGAGACAGATTCACACCTAGGAAATTTTTCAATTCCTTCTTCTATGGCAACACATATTCAAGTATTCGGAGGAGTCTTTAGAAAAGGAGCAAGTGTACAAGGTTTCAGTCTCGCATCAGGGAGTGGTGCGGGACACAGTAGTGGTAGCGGGGCAATATAAAAGACCATTGATGCACAGTTCAGTGGGACTGTGGGGGTGCTTGGCATAGCTCCTACATGCCCTATTGGACCTAGTGGTTTTGGTGGATCTAGTGGCTCTGGAGGCACATGACCTGGTGGACCTAGTGGATCAGGCGGTGGAGGAAACACCAGAGGGAACCAAGGCTCTAGCTTAAGAGGAAAGGGACCCCAGCCACCACCTTAGGTATTATTTGAAATGTCTATACATTTTCTAGATTACAGGGGCATTGAGGATGCTGTGGAACATGTTCACAAGTGTAAACTACTATGGCGCGCGGAGGGTATCACAACCCTGCAGAACGGAAGGCTAGTTAGTTTGTAACCACATTGCAAGGGTGCGCACATAGCTGGTATATGAAGTATGACCCTCATCAAATGGTGGTGGAATACACTACTTTAAAGATAACATTCTTGGTAGAGTTCCACATTCCCAAGTTTGAGCAGAAGAGCATTAGCACTTTGAAGGAGATTCAACAAGGAATGGTAGAGAGTGTGCAGGAGTATGATGCACATTTTAAAACTCTCTTGTCTAAATTATCATATGATATTCACCATTCATAGCATGCTTAGTGGTTTTTTGGAGGGATTATCACCCTTTTCGAAGGGCCTTATCTCATAAAACTTTTACAGACCCGCGCAAGCATTGGAGGTTGCCCTATGCACCGAGAGGCTGTTAGTAGTGTTAATATTGGCATTAGCCCGTTATTGGAGGCTAAAATTATTGCTATGGACAAACAGTTGGAAAAATTATCTATGAACTCAGCCCAGGAGACTCGCAGTGGTTTGTGGTGCATAGATTGTGAAGTAGAGGGGCACGTTAAGGATAATTTCCCCCAGAGGATGATGCGGGCTATGACAATAGATTGTGAAATTTGTCATGGGGACCATGATGCAAGTAGATGTCCCTTGTTGCAGTGTGCAATCAAGAAGAATGTATCTTGTTATTACAAAATTTATACCTCTACAACCCATGATACTAAGGACTATAGGCTCATTGATCAGATCCATGAGGCCATTGATCATGGGGTGCACCAAACCAGCATTGCTAGTAGTTCTAAAGGTGATGATCATCATTATGAGGAGCACGTAGATGGAGGCATGCATGGAAGGGGTTTTTGAGGAGGATTCCATGGTCAAGGTAACCATGAAGGAGGAAGGAGTGAGTTCCTGTGCGGAACATGTTTCAATTGTGGATCTATAGAACATTACAAATGTGAGTGCCCAGACCTGTTGCAGTGCTCATGGTGTGGGAAGAAGCATAAGTATGAGGAGTGCTTGGAATTATTTGAGCATATGAATCAGTAGCACTGGAAGGACAAGGGCACTATAATGGTTAGCATCAAGAAGGAAGACATATAATGGATCCCTCAGGTAATACGGGATGTAGGTTTTGAGCCTTTCTTGGTAACAACAAGGGAAGAAGATGCACACGCAAGAGAGGTACCAAGATAGAAAACCCTAATTTCGAGGGAGGAGGTCATTCATGGAAAGTATCCAGATCCCACACATCAAAAGGAGATATATCAGGACACCATGGATATTATTCAGAGCTTACAAGGGGATATCTAGTGTCTAAAGGAGTAATCCAGGAGGGAGGAACAAGGAAGAAGACTCAAGGTGCAAAAGGATGACGTGGACGAGGTCAAGGAGGTGTGTAAAATGCTAAGGCAGGAAAATATCATTCCCTTGCTAGGATCTTGGTTGAGAGAGAAGGTACCACGTGTTGGAGAAGAGTGCGAGAGACAAGTCTTGCATGTGAATCTTCCCCCTCACAGCCTCAACTATGACAAGGATATTATGTTGAATACAATTGTGGATGGATGGCTCTTCAACAATATCCTCATTAACATAGGCACAGAGGTTAATGTTCTGAGTTTGGATGTATGGCATCAGATGGGAATACCTGCTTTACAACCATCTTTGAATGTTCTGTATATGGAAAAAAAATACTAAGGAAATGCCCATCAGTGTCTTGAAGGATGTAACTATTACTATCCAGGGAGCTAAGTTTACTGGGGACTTTGAAGTCTTGGCACTCGCGAAGGAAAACAATTTCCCAGCACTACTTGGGTGCCCTTGGTGTTATAAGAACAATGCGGACCTTCAGTTCAAAAAAGGGTACATCAGCTTCAAGAACAAGGAGGAACGGGTCATTATACCCCTGGCTGATGGGAATTCAACACCCTATATTGAACTATTGGGGGAGGAAGTTCTGGATAGGATTTATGTGTGCTTAATCAAAGACCTTGAGATGATACACCCTATTAATGGGGTTATCTAGTTTGAAGATGCTTAGTCAGTGAGTGATACCACCAGTATGGCATGTGAGAATTAGGTGCATGGGACCTATGAATTGATGGGATGGCAGTTGAGAGGATTGGTGCCAAAGGTAACACAGGAACACATGGTTAGGTGTCTTAGAGGAAAATAATTGCCCAAGTATTTAGGAGGAGCCTTCCCTGAGATTTTTCTACATGAGGTGGAAGCTCAGTGGAAGGATGAAAAGGAACGGAGAGGGATGTTAAGTTATGTCTCTCTTGGCACAGAAGCTTGGTAGTGGGCCACACATTAGGAGAGCCTTTTGGAGTTGTACGAGGTAAGAATGCTCTTTGTTAGATTTTCTAGGAGCAATGTACCCACCATCATCAAAGACTACCATGGGAAGGAGTCCACCTCTTTCCATATCCAGGAGCATGAACAGGTTTGGATAGAAGGTGCGGAAGCTTTGTCACCATCCCTCTGGGTGCACAATTTGTATTCTACACTACAGAGTTACGCGCGCGCATGATACATTCATTCAGAGAAACACTGCTAGAAAAGGAATTGGTAAGAGCTAGTGGTTGACCTTATTTAAAAGTTTGAGTATCAAAGTACCAAACCATCAGTTGATAAGGCCTTGTAGGATATCAAGCACCTTACTATGGGGGATAGTGCCAAGATGGAAGATAGGATGTTGGAACTACTAGGAGAACCGATATTGGAGGCACACTTTGAAGAATTAGAGGAAACATAATAGTTATAGCTTGAGCACACATGTTTGGAAAAGGAGAAGGGAAATTTGGTATATGTGATTGATGGAGAGGAATCAAAAAGCTTAGATGTTATCCATTCTATAGGGACACGCAAGGTAGTGGACAACGCAAATACTTGCGTGCGCGCCTACCATGAGGCTTTAAAAATGAAGAATGTTAACATCGGTTCAAGAGAAGAACCCAAGGAAGATGTTATTGGAGATTACTGGATGGAGAGGGAAGTATCCAAGATCATTGACCTACTACATGAATTTGAGGATTTATTCCCACGTGGGTACCATGAGCTCAAAGGCATTCACCATTCCTTGGGGGAGATGAAGATAAAACTGAAGGAAGGTGTGCACCCAGTTAGGAAGAGGCCCTACTAGATGAATCCCAATTTACATGTGAAGGTCAAGGAGGAGATAGAAAAAATGATAGCTTCTAGGATCATTGAGGCAGTAGAAGAATCGGAGTGGGCAAGTTTGATGGTAATCAACATCAAGAAGTATGGGTGGATTAGGATTTGTGTGGATTATAGGGAATTAAACGTAATTTGTGTCATTGATCGATTTCCGACCCCCTTCACTAAAGAAATTTTGGAAGCAGTTGCTAGGCATGAGATCTATTCCTTTACGGATGGATTTTCAGGGTACCACCAAGTTTGGATTGCAAAGGAGGACCAGGAGAAGACAACTTTTTCCACCGAGTGGGGAAGTTTTTCATATACGGTCATGATTTTTTTATTAAACAATGCACTAGATGTATTTTTGCACATAGTGGTGCAAGCATTCCAGGACTTCATCCATAAGTTTTGTTCAAGTCTATTTGGATGATTGGACAGTATATGGTTTGGTTAGGGACCATTGTGACAATTTTAGGTTAATGTTTGATAGGTGTAGGAAGTTGAGGATATCCCTCAACATTAATAAATGTGTGTTTGCTACACCCTTTGGGAATTTATTAGGAAATATCATATGTAAGAAGGTATTTCTGGTAGATCCCTCTAAGGTTGTAGTTATTGTGGGGTTAAGGGAGCCTACTAGCCAGAGTGCAGTGCACTGATTCCTTGGGCATACGGGCTATTAAATAAAATTCATAAAGGGATATGCCAAGATTTCTGCACCGTTAGAGGAGCTTCTTAGACATAAAAGTGCCTTCTATTGGGGAGAGGCACAACAAAGGGCATTTAATACATTAAAATATAGGCTTATCACCGCGCCTATTTTACATTTTTCCTCTTGGGAAAAGCCCTTCCATATCCATGTAGATGCCTCAGGGACCACCATTGGAGTAGTGCTTGCACAACCAGGTGAAGGGGTTATTGATCATCCTCTATGTTTTTCAAGTAGGAAGCTAACACTAGTAGAGAAAAACTATACCAAAAACAAGCACAAGGCATTGTCAATGATCTACGCAAATTTAGACAATATCTGCTGGCAATACCCTTTGTGTTTTACACCGACCACATGGCATTAAAGTATTTAGTGAAAAATTCTATTCTACAAGGATGCATATGTTGATGGGTGTTTTTGTTTCAAGATTTTGAATTCACCATTGTAGTAAAACCTAGAAAAAGCAACTGTGGGCTTGATCATCTGTCAAGAATTGATTCAAGGGAGAATGTGCAGAGTATTGAGGAAACAATGCCAGAAACACAACTGTTTAGGTTGCGATGCATGCCCTCGGATGTAGAAGAGATTGTAATATTTTTAAAGGAAGGTGTGGCACCAGATGGAATGAAGACATTGGAAAAGAATTAGTTGGCCATATGCTTCGCACCCTACATGTTAATCAGTGGAGAATTATACAATTTGGGACGTGATGATGTTTTACACAGGTGTGTCTTAGAGCATGAGTGTCTGGCCATCATGGAGGAAGCACATGGAGGAAGTGTGGGTGTGAATTATGTAGGTGATGCCACCACGCACAAGATATTAATGGTATCTTTGTGGTGGGAAACCTTGAACAAATATTGTAGAGATTATTGTAAAGTGTGTGACCATTGGCAGTGCATTTGAAAAGTGGGTGATAGACTTTGTGGGATTTATTTCACCAGTAGCGCATAGGAATGGGTCATGTTATGTCATCCCTTGCACAGATTATCTCACAAGGTGGGCAGAGGCAGCCCCAACTAAAGACTGCACAGTAGCAATAATGGCAAGGTTCTTGTGGGAGAACATTATCACAAGATATGTATGCCCATTGATTTTGACCAACGATAGGGGTACACATTTCTTGAATGAGACCTTGAGGATCCTATTATCAGAGTTCATGGTGGCTCATCACAATACTATGCCCTATCACCCACAAGAAAATGGAACCGCAAAAGCATTCAACAAGATACTGAGTCATACCTTGACCAAAATTTTTGATGTCGGAAGACAAGATTGGATTGAGAAAGTATCAGCAATATTATGGGCTTACAGGACAACATATAAAAGGTTAAACAATCCACACCATTTAAATTGGTGTTTTGCGTGAAAGCTATTTTTCTAGTTGAATTTATGTTACCTTCTCTACAAATAGTGCGTGCAGGAGGATTAGACGATGAACAAGCACTGGAAGAAAGGATTGATGAGTTAATGAAGCTGGATGAGAGATGGTCACTCACCAAGTGGAGCCAAACAACAAAAAAAGATAAGAAAAAGGTTTGGCATGATTGCCACATTAGGAACAAGAACTTTGAGGTTGGGTAGATGGTGTTACTATATGATTCTATGTTTCTGTGCCATCCTGGGAAGTTTAAAGTCCATTGGTTGGGTCCTTACACAATCTCGTACATCCTTGATTCAGGCACGTGCTAGTTACAAGAGTTAGATGGGATGAAGTTTCCTAGACACTTCAATGGGATTAGGCTGAAGCCCTACTATAAATAAGTCTTCTTGGTGTTTGTAAATAAGGCAGTTTTGCTACTTAGTTTAGAAATTTCCTTTATGCTTTCCTTTCTTGTGTTTCCCTATCGTGTTGTTGTTTTGTTTTGTGACTTGAGTGCCGATAACCTTATTGCTATTTTTTAGAATTTGTGAGTGCGCAGAGGACCATGCATTGTTTTAAGTGTGGGGTGAAGAAATGTGAAGGAGCGCATGATTAAGGTACCAAGGAAGTTGTGTTGAAAATCCTTATTGAATGACCTAGTTAAAAGAGGTATACGAAGAAAGATGGAAGACAAATGGTTAGTGCAAGGGTAAAGCTACTTGTAGATCCCACATGCTAAGAAGGAGAAAGAACATTTAAGCAACATGAGGTAGGCGAAAGAAAGAATTAGGACAAAAGAAGCACCTTTGGTGTGGGTTACGCACGTGCAACAGTCTCCTGTCATGTTAGATTGGTTGTGTGTCAGAAGGTTGGAGGAGTTTACGTGTAAGGTTAGGCGCATGAGAAAGCGATGAAGATGGGCTTTGTTTGAAAAAATGACATCAAATGAACAAATTATGGTGGTAGGTGAAGTAACATTTAATGTTCAAAAAGAGAAAAACTATAAGTAAAGGATCGAGGATCTTTCATTTTCCCTTTGTGAAATAGAGAAAGAAGCAAGTTTTATAAACTAGGGTTTCCAGATTCGATGATACGAAGAAAGACTTGCAATATCAAAGCGTATGTAGCCAATTTGAGTTTAAAAACTAGAAGGAAGGGGTTACACGGGCATGAAAATGGTTATAAGGAGGCGTCATCTTCTGGAGTTAATTTGATCCCAATTAGGGTTCGGCAAACTAGGGCACTGGTTTAAGAGAGTTATATCACCGATTTGAGATCGAAGGCTAGAAGAATTGGAAGAACAGAGTAATAAAAATACCTTGACAATGGCACCCAAGAAAGGAAAGGGCAAGGGCAAGGTGAAATAATAATAACTTGACGTAAACACAAACGAAGAATGGTATGTAGAGATGCAATACCTAGATGGGGTGATGATGGGGAAGGAGTGGGAATCCCACATGATAAATGTACCTGTAAGTGATTATAATCACCAAAAAAACACAATAGAGAAGTAAATGACACTGGAATTAGTGTACCCCACTAATAAATGAGCACCAGAGGGCTTTCCAATATAGAATGATGACATTAAGGTCAAAATAGAGAAAGTAGGGCTATTACAACTCTATGAGTTACCCTATTTTGGAAAACCAGAGTGCTTGTACCAATGGTTAATGTCATGGGTACACGTAGATTACTTCCACTTTGTAAGGCACAAGATGTGCAGTACTCCCTAGCTTATCTCACAATTTACATGCCTCATATGTGAGGGAGATAGCTTGGAATATGACCTAGGTGACAAGGAGGCTATTTAGGAAACTATAAATGAATATGCCTGCAAGAAGGGGTCACGATATTATGACATTTTAGACATCAAGGACCCCATAATGAAGATGGCCATGCATTTGGTGACTAAGTTGAATGGCTAGGAGAGGTGGACCTAGATCAATAAGCCTTGGTTGTATGTTTGCAGGAAAATTATAGAAGGTACTATATACAACTTGTCTACTTACATTGTAGAGGAAATTTTTAGTTACGTGAAGGATGGGGACAAAATGCTCTTTAGAAATGTCCTCTTGACGATTGTATTTTTAGAGATTGGAGTTCTTGACGCACCAGAAAATTTCATATGGGAGTACCTCACCGAGGATCCTTCACCTGCGAAGAGATTTGAGAAGTATGCCTATGACACAATGACGGCACCCCACAAGGCGTGGCTGGAGAAATGGTATACATGCCTGAGGAACGCATTTGGGGTAGAGTGGAGAATCCCTGAACAACTCCCAGTAGCCATTGAGGGGGAATCCAAATTTGTAGTTTATCAACATTTCTGCTTGGGTATATTCAAGGTAATAGATGAATCATGGAGCCCTTGGTGCAAGCTTCCCTTCACATTCACTGCTCAACAAATTTAAGGAATCAAAGAAGTTAAGGCTGGAACTAGGTAGTATAGACTAGGAGCATAGGGAGATGAGAAAGAATCTGAATTACCCCAGTGGAAAGTGCATGTATGTGGAAAGGTATCTGTCACACGAAGTCCAGATGATAATGCTGATAACACTACCAATCACTAGAGGATCCGCAGTGCGTGTGTACCTCTGTATAAGGCTGAAGTTTGAAAAGGGTGCATACCTAGAGAACAAAGTCTCCATACCCGAGGATCCCATGGATAGAAAGAATCCTACACCCAAGAAGAGAGGAAGAGGAGAAGAAGCACCAAGTGTGCAGACTAATCAAACAATGAACATGCCAACAACAAGCGCCAAGCCAAGCACTTACATATGGAGAAAAAATTCCCCAGTGAAGGAAAAGACACTAGAAGTTGAGGCACCTAGGAAACCCCTCACCAAGGAAGAGTCACCTGATGGAGAAGATAAGGCCAAATCCCCTATTCAAGATCCAACTCTTAGGAAAAATTAGATGGTAGATGAGAAAGTTGACTCGGAGGTGACCGACAGCATGGAGAATTACATGGGCAGAAGAGGGGATGAGAGTGAAGAAGATGACGATGAGGAAGATGAGATTGAAAAAGACTAGGAGCCACAGGTCTTCAGAGTCTATGACATAGAAGAGGATAGTGGAGATGACAAGCAGGAGTTCGTATTTGTGCAGTGCAAAGGCACACAGGATAAGGAAGACACCAGAGACATGGAAAAAAATGAAGAGGTTGGAGGGGAAAATTAGGGAGCAATAAGTGTTACGAAGGAGCAGATCACTGAGGTGGCAAAAAGAGAAGCCAATAAAATGTTTAAAGCTCTGGTAGACCAAGAGTTGGAGCGTAGCATGGACATAGTGTTGAAGGAAGGGAAGGAGGAGAATATTGAAAAAGAACATGATAGCTTGGGGGGAGGTCCCGCTCTAACAGTAAGTTTCCCCAAAGGCACATGCTCAAGAAGGAAGACTCTTGATACGGAGAAGATCCAAGTAATGGGCTATGTTCATGACATGAAGAAGGTGCTACATGCATGATTCCAAAGCACTATACCCACTAAAAGGTTTTTAGCCATGGGGTGTTTTGAAAAAGAGGGTGCATACCCCAGAACAAAGAATATGCTCTCTTGGGCATTTGAGTCCCACATTGATGAGCCAGACTTCAAAGTCTATCAAGGAGAGCTCATAACATTTCTAGACTCTAAGGGGGCCAATCCCTTAGTGAATGCTCAAGAGCTCTCGGACGAGAAATTATAAAACATACTCAGCAAGGTCATGGTCAAGACCGAGGCTAGACTCTTCACGTGTAATGATAGGATAAGAGTACTGGAGGAAAAACTAGGGAAGAAGGAAGAGGATCTAGCGGAGAAGACCCAGAGC
This sequence comes from Taxus chinensis, assembly GCA_019776745.2. NCBI lineage: Eukaryota > Viridiplantae > Streptophyta > Pinopsida > Cupressales > Taxaceae > Taxus > Taxus chinensis. Next base: position 286,857,236 of record CM034154.1, on the reverse strand, counting down.
TTAAAGCAGGAAGATCTGATCAGCACACAACTAAGGTGCGAGTTAAAGGAAGAGAAGATAAAGGTGCAGGAAATATACAAGAAAATGGAGTCTATCAAGGGTGCCATCCTTTTAAAGCACCCAGACTTAGCACTACCCGCACAAAATTACTCGTCCCTTCTGGAATGTATAAAAGATCTAACGCACATCCTCACTATGGAGAGATGACCTTTGGCCTTGGATTTTGCAGAAGAAGTGGTTGCATGCTTGAAGGAGGAGGATAGATTGAAGGTGGTAGCGCTTGTTGTCAAGTATAGCCAAGTGCTCACAGAGGTTAAGGTCACTGCCCAATTTGTGGAGGCCACGTATGATACATGCGTAGATAGAGATAAGGTGGCAAGCTCCTTGGTCACCACACTTGAAGCAGAGCTAAAAAAATTCCAAGAAAATAACAAGGGGAACAGGGCGGAAAGGGACAAAGTTCTAGCTAAAGTAAAGAGAAAATTAGAGGTAATTGAATCCTTAAGGAGTTCGATCAAGGCCCAGCTAAAGGAACTCTATGCTCAAATTACCAGCAGGATGGACAAGCTTGAAAACCTGGGAAAAGAGATGGAGAAGATCATTTACACTTTAGGAACCTAGGGAATTGGCCCCATTTTTGATGAAGTGAACACTCTGGTGAGAAACCACTGTCAGAAGGCATAGGGTGAGGTCCAAGTGTGGAATAAGCTAGAGGAAAACTTACGAAAGGATTTTCCTAGCTTGTTGAATTAATGCTCCCCCCATTCTTCATTCTTTCCCCAATTCTTTCATTCCCTTATTCTTTTGTAAAGTGTAAGATTATACATTGGTTCCCTAAGGCAGCATGCATCTTGGTTGAGTAAAGTGTTTCTGAGGATGAAGAATAGGTGTAGTGTGGGGTGATGTTGGACCCCTGGAATATTGGCCAAGTATGAAGTCACATAGGCACGCAAGGTCCTAGTTATGGAAAGGAGCGAAAGGCAAAAGCACACAAGAGAAAGGTTTAAGGAAGCACATAACATGCGCGATGTGTGAAAGGAGGTATGGGACTTAGTCAATTTGAGCACCCATGGCAGAACACGTGAAAATCATGGCTAGTTACACTTGGATAAGGTGTCATCCTGGTGACAGGTTGGCCCAGATAGGGACATGCCTTGGATGGAATGTTCTAGAAGAACATCATGAGATAAAGTGGAAAGCTTAGGCTAGGAGAAGCATGATCACATGAAGGACCATATTCGACACTTGGCATCGGATCTGAGGGTGCTAGAGGGTGAGTTGGTAGTATAGGAAAGTTATAAATAAAAGTTCATTCTGGAGTAGAAGATATACGAGTTTGAGATATAGTGGGTTAGAGAGAGAGAAAGTTTGAGAGATAGCATGGGTGGAGCTCTGCATAATTACTACAAGAACTCTATTAGTGGATAGTTACATCAAGGAGAGAATTTACTAGGCATGGAGTTGTAAATTTTCTCTTGCTAGCTTAGTTACATAAGTCCAATGAAATTCCTGACTGTGGTATGCTTCTCTTTCACACTTTGTAATGGTTCAATGAATGTCATGAGGTTACCTGATCTAATATATACATGAATATCAATTTTTCTAATGTATATTTCTCTCTTATGAGTTCTCTTTCCTTTCATGCTAAGTATGAATGCTTGTATATTTCTTTCTATCATAATACATGTTCTGGATTCTATTAAAGCACTCGGTATGAAGTGACTGCAAGGATCTAGAGGTTGTTCTGAGCCCTATGGTTCTTGTATGTTTTAACGTCTCTCTTGGAAACTCTTACACTAATCATAGATGATGTTTCCCACTAAAATCACATATAAGAGAGACTCGGTACCCTCGCGTGCCTCAGATGAGTGCTCAACTTTCGATGGGTGATAGGCCACCGCGCATGGGGTTCCTTCCTTTTGTGATGGGAGTAAAAATGACTACATATGGTACTGACATATCGATAAGCAAGTGCCCTCATATTCCATGCTAGTTGTCAACCACTCCCACCTAGCCCTTCACCACCTTCCATTTTATCACCCGTCATGGAATCTGTCCAACCAATTTCTATCGCTATCAGAGACGACGAGTTCACACGAATCCTTGACAAAAATCATATTGCCTTGCAGATTTACCTTTCCCACTCGTCCACTCGAGATGCCTTGGGTCAATTGATATACGAAATGCCTGTATCTACCCCGTCGACACTTGCTCTTACTTCTACTCCAGCCCCTGTTAACCCCGCATTACCTGCATCTACCTTACCCCCAGTCGTTTCGTAGCTAGGACCTATACCTGTTATGACTTCCTTGTCTACTACATCTATTGTACCCACCACATCCAATATAGCTTCGCCAACCACCCAAAATACAATCTTAGCTGTGCCTATTTCCTCTCATATACCCATAGCTACACAACCATGTCTGGTGTTAGTGACCCCTACCCTTTTCCAAAATGTCATCCTTTCTATTCCACAATTTTTATCCCCCATTACCAATAGGGTAACCATGACCCTTCCACCTTCATATATGTACTATCAACAACCTCTTGTTTCATCTATTATTCACTCTGGGTATGTACCCCCTATTTCACTACCTTCTTCTCAATCCACCTATGCGGAAACACCATATACTAGAATGCCACCCTTGTTACAGGCCCAAGACCAACCCTCTTATGCTACAAGATGCACCCATCTATCACAACCTACCAATGACCTAATCAAGTTAATGATGGACAAGATGCATACATTGGAAGCATCAGTTTTTGGGTCATGCAAAACTCTCACCTACGATGATATTTGTAACGAGCCTATCCACCCATCCATTCCTATTCATCCATACCCCATGCATTGGGGAATTCCTAAATTCAACCATTTCAATAGCAAGGAAGACCCACAACAACATTTGTGGTCTTTCAAACACGGGTGCTACCTAATCACCCACGATGATGCTTTGCTCTTGAGGACCTTTCCCATGTCTCTGACTAGACCTGTGTTAGATTAGTATAGTGGGTTACCTAGAAACTCTATATTTTAATTTAATTAGGTAGCCAAAGCCTTCTTGGATCACTTCTCCATCAATATCATTAAGGTTACCATGACTAACCTATACTCCATGTGTCAGTATGATGACGAATCTATCACATATTTTTTTGCTCACTAGCGTAGCCTGATCAATCAACTCACATTCCAACTAGCACGAACCGGAATCATCGAGCTCTTCACATGGTCTTGTGCTAGACATATCTTTCCAACCCTGTAGGTCCAAACTATCTAAACCTTCAATGAAGCATTCACCATGGTATGAAAGCTAGATATTTGGGCCATCGAAGAGAAGAAAATCCAATTACACAATAAGAACTTAACATTCAAGTCAAATGATACCTCTTATTCTTATAAAACATAAAACAATTATTCAAAGGCTAAGGGGACCGTTAACACAGTGGTACTTAAAGTTGGCCTAGATCATTCGTCAAATCAAGCTAGCCTCTCATCTAATCTCTCACCCGTTCAGACTTTTCAATTCAGACGAGAACAATGGAAATATACCCCAATTGGGGAACCTTATTCTTCTGTCTTAGAAAAGATCATCAAAGTTTGGGCCATTACCCTTCCTCCTATAAAACTACACACTAGTTTTGACCCTAGCCACCCCACACCTGCATGGTATAAATAGCATGACTTCTGTAACTATCATCGAGTAAAGGGTCATAGTTACAGAAATTGCACCACTTTCAAAAATATTGTCCAAGAAATGCTCGAGAAAGGCAAGTTAACCGTGGATAATCCTAACACACCTGCCAATCATAACCTACACATATTTAAGAAACCTTTTCCTAATCATGCCCCTTCATCTGATCAAAGTGGTGAAACCTCAACTCATGATAGCCATACCCGCGAGGTCCATGCTATTTTCAGCAATGCACCTGTTGCTTCCCAATTACCTCATATTCCTTCCATAGAGGAAATTCTAGGCCAAAGTCCTCCTTTTTCATTAGAACCCACCTAACCTATTCCTCTACCCACAAAGGAAAACCTTTCACCTCCTTCCTTACCTGTGGAGGAGCCTTCCGCTAATATCGAGGCTGTTTCACCTTTGGCTTCTCCACCTACGGAACCATCACCCACAGTACTTTTTCAGTCCATGGAGGATACTTGCTTATCTCCTCCACCCATAGAGGAGAACCTATTTTCTCCTCCACCTATCAAGGATCCAATAGAGATACCTTTACCTCTAGGTGATCATTCTCCATCAGCTACCAAAGATCTTGTAGACCTACTTTTGGCTCTCTTACCCACGAAAGCCGAAGCTAGCAAATTCCCCATCTCTAAGACACATTTTATAGGAATTGGCATTAGGCCCTCATCAACCTCACCTACAAACGTGTCGTTCTCATGTTTAGCTGATAACTTAGATTATGTGGATAGAGCCTTACTGTGGGGGCATCTTTTACTTCCTGTCTCAACACAAATGCATATGTCACTTGCTCACACTTCCACTAGCTATCCAAAAATATTTTGACCAATTGAACCAAGTACAACCACCTCTATAACAACTTCTTCCATGACACCCATCACAAGTTAACATACACCCTCACCCATAACCTAACACACATCTAAATCCAAACTACCACCTACATCATATTCCTCGACTAAACCTATTACTACCTTAGGGGTCACCCCAACCAACAGCCTTACTCATCCATCTATCAAACTAGAATTAGCTACATCCTCCATAGTCAACACCTAACCTACTCTGGTACCCAAATAGAAGAACCAAACCCATAGATCTCACACCCTAACTATGCCAATCATACATTCATCACTTTCACTCATTCCATCTATCTTAGGACATTAACCTTCTAGCGTGGTTAAGAAACATCCACCCATCAATAAACCAAAAATACAACATCCCATTCCTTCCTTGCAAACCTCTAACATACCCATGCACCCGACACAACTTACACCCACTCCTACAACATCTTTACAACCCATACCTGCAATACCCTCAGCAACTTCTTCACTACCCCCTACACTTTAGTGTTTTTCATAACACCCTCTGCACTACCCACGTCATCTACCTTTACAACACCTCTTTTATCCCCTAGGTAACTCACCCTCTTCCCCCATCGGATTTTCCCTCTAGATCTCGTACGCCCATATCACCTTTACCCAAGAAGGTGCAATCCAAATACAAAAATCGCTACCCTCCAATAAGGTAGTCAAAACAACCATACACCTTCCTTCCCATTCATCTACCATACCCCTACCCAAGAAAACACGACCAACACCCAAGAATACTCCAGCACCCAAAACCATAGCTCGACCCAATCCCCCTCCTACAAAGATTGTTCCTCAACAATCAGTCAAACCTACGCCCAAACCCACTTTCACTTCCCATTGCGACCCATTAGCAAGGTCCTATGCCAAAATATTAACCAACCTCCTTGAGACTTTTGTCATCACATTACCACCACTTAGACCTTATGACCCCCCCAAACCCAAGCCAAAAGGGTTTGATGACACTAAAATTTGTGCCTACCATCATGTGCTAGGGCACGATGTGGAGAACTGTAAGGCTTTGAAAATCATCCTTATCTAGTTATGTCCTCCTAAAGTAAACTTTGACGATGATGACCTTCTTGATGAGGACCTAATTTCACCAACACCTATTCCCATAATCCTTCTGTCAGTGCCTACTCAAAAACAATGACTTCCACCCCATCAACTCTTAGATTCACCCCCAAGCTTAGAAATTAACATGGTTCGCATCAGAAAACTTACCACACCATCACCTAAATGTCATTGTGCCCAACTCACTTCACAAGGATTTTCTACCCCAGTAGGTTTTTTCCCATCATGTCATCCACTCATCCTACACCTTCTCCATTTATCAACTCCCTTCAAATCAACATGATCCACGTTGTTACCAGTTCTTCGAAGGACAAAGGAAAGGAAATGGCAATTGACTTGCTAACCAATCCTATACCAAACATGCCATCTACACCCACACCTAAAATCACTATCTATGGCCCCACATATCCTATTTATAATGGGGTCACACATCGCGCAATGCTTAAACAACTGCACAAATCCCCCCTCAAAATGTCCTTATATGACCTCATCAAAACATTAGAATCCCATCGTCAAGCTCTCATGGAGGTCCTACAATCTATTGAGGTTTTACCCAATGACCCTACACCCGTAGCCTCCATTATCACACCCCATCATGTAGCCTCTCTCACCAAATTACCACCTTTATCCACACCTCACCCTACTCACCAAGTATCCTCCCTTAGCTTCTCAGAGGAAGAGATCGCACCACACCAAGCTAATGACCTAGACCCAACTCTCTTCATCTCTGTACACATCGATGATATACGTGTATGACATGTAATGATAGATGGGGGCACTAGCATTAACATAATTTCATCCCATGCATTAGCTCAAATGTGCATACCTGATAATTACATGCATAAACATACTTTCATGTTGTGTTCATTCAATGACGCTATCACCTCTACACTAGGCACTATCATCCTCCATGTTTGTGTGGGCCCCTGCATTATTCTAGAATTATTTTACGTCTTGGAGGGGGAATTTCAATATAATTTGTTTCTTGGCAGACCCTACATTTGTGTCATGGGTTATGTTCCTTCCACTTTGCATCGTTGTATAAAGTTTGAGCATGAAGGACACACCTATACTATTCCAACTGATCCTTCACCTTTTAAAACATGCAACATGTTTTACCAACCCAATGACGTGCTTATACCCATTAAGGCATCTACCTCCATAACCACTACCACTTCACCTACACCTCGACTTACTAGTACAGTCACTGCCTCAACCGCACATGCCTCCTCCATTCCTACCACTGCCACAACCTCCACAACCAACCCATCAGCCTCCCAATCCATTAGCTCCACCTCCACGTCAACCACCAACACATCGTCTATTCCGGCTACATACATACCAACCATCGATCCTTGGAAGGCATTTTTCAATGCCTCACTCTAGGGGAGTATCACCTATATAGTGTCAACATGTTCCTTACTCCACAAGAGTATGGAAGTCTTCACCAACATCCTTGCTATGATCACTGCATAGGATAATGCCTCCTTTATGGTCCTCCTCACCTTTGTAATAGTCTCACCTATGGGGGAATTGATACTACCACTTACACACCCAAACCACCATCACAAACCCACCCATTTTTTGTTGACTTCTAGTCACTCACTAATTGTTGTTTCACCCACACCTTCCTGCACCAATGTGTGTAGAAGGGTTTTGGTTTTGGATTTTATGAGCAAGGCTGCCATACTATTATTCCATGTACTACCCACAAACATAACGACCGTAGTGGTATCGGCTTTGTTGAACCACCTACCAAGCAGGCCCAAATTGAGCTCATCGAGGACATCAACCCTCCACCCTCTTTACTTGCTCCGCCTTCCCCACCGCCTTTGCCGACGGAGTCGATGGATCCAAAATCTATCCCTCCTAACTTTTTTTTTTTCATAAACACCATTTCAATGGGGCCTCTAACTTATCAACGCAAGGGAAAGACTCCTTCCTCTCTTCCCTTCTTGTATCCTAAAATGATCGATGACAATACACCTTTGATTAATGTCATTCAATGTCAAGATGATGAATCTATACTCACCTACCTTGGTGTAGAAGACTCATATATTCATTGGTCATTACCCTCTAAGATGCAAACCATATTTAATGAATTTACTATCGAGATCAACATTCATACTCAGGATGACCTGCACATCCTAAAGATTGGTAAATCTTTAGATGATGTTGAGCAGGAATACATCACTTCTTTTCTCAAAGATCATAACCATGCGTTTTCTTGGTCTTACATGGACATGCTTCGGTATCTACCCCACCATAGTGGTCCACAATATCATAACCGTTACCGATTCCAAACCTGTCAAACAAAACTGAGGAAAATACACCCTCACATTTCCATTCTCGTCAAAGAAGAACTTCAATGCCTTCTTTTTATTTCCTTCATCTTGCCCATTGATTATCCTCATTGCATTTCTAACATTGTCCTTGTCACCAAGATGATAGGGGGACTCTATATTTACAAAAATTTCGGTGACCTCAACCTAGCCTACCCAAAATATGACTTCCCTCTACCTAGTATTGACCAACTGGTTGACCTTACCATTGGTCACGAGATGATATCACTCATGGATGGCTTCTCAGGTTATAACCAAATCTTGCTTTCCCCAGAGGATCAACACAAAACCACGTTCATCACCCCTTAGGGAACCTTCTGTTACCGAGTCATGCCATTTGGCCTTGAAAACACTGGTGCCACATATCACCGGGCTATGACTTATATCTTCCATGACATCATCTATCATATATTAGAAGATTACATGGATGATCTCCTGGCCAAATCTAAATGCCACTCCGAGCATCTTATCATCCTCAAAACTATTTTTGACCGCCTCATTAAATATTGTGTTTACCTTCAGCCAAAGAATTGTGTCTTCGTAGTTCTCTCAAGAAAGCTCCTGGGATTTATCGTTTCCCTACATGGTATAGAAGTTGACCTTGCTAAAGTCAAGGCCATTCTATAAATTCCTCCACCTACTAACCTTAGACAACTCCATAGCCTGCAAGGTAAGTTGCGGTCTATCTACCACTTCATTTCACAATTGTCTGATCGGTGTCAACCATTTCATCATCTGCTTAACAAGGATGTCTCATTTAAATGGGATGATGACTTCCAAAAATATTTTGAGGCCTTAAAATAATACATTCTCCAACCACCCATACTCATTTCACCTAAAGATGATCAACCCTTTTACCTATACATCTATGCTACCGATCAATCCTTCGGGGCCATGCTCGCTCATCATGATGAACAATACAGGGAGTAGGTGGTTTATTAAATAAGCCATACTCTTTTGGATTACAAAACTTGATATACCCATCCCGAATTTTTTTTCTTAGCTTTAGTTTTCATTGCCACAAAACTTTTCCATTACCTACTCAACCACAAAACCTATATTGTGACCAACACCGACCCCTTACACTTCATGCATGCTAAACCTTACCAAAATCAACGTGCTGCATGTTGGATTATGCTTTTAGCTGACCTTGACCTCATATCAATTCATCAAAAATCCATCAAGGGCTAAGATATCACTGACCAATTGGCCGACACACCTTTTTCCAGGGATCAACCCTCTAATTTTGACTTTCCAGATGAGTCAATTGCTACCCTTTCCCTGGACGAACCCGCTTACCAAATGACACTCTTGTTCGATGGTTCCAAGTGTCAGCATGGGGGTGGGGCTGGTATTATCCTCATTTTTCTTGATGGTGAACCCATGTCTTTGTCTTTCAAACTTGATTTTGATTGTACAAACAATATTGTTGAATACAAAGAACTCGTATTAGGTCTCTAAGCCGCCTATGGCCTAGATGTCAAATCAATCAACATCTTTGGTGATTCTCAATTGGTTATAAACCAAGTCAATGGTATATACCAATGTCATAATGAGATACTTCAAAAGTATAAAAATCATGTAGACATACTTTTGACCACTTTTGACCGTCACGCGCTTCAAGCCATCCCCCGTTCAACCAACAAATTTGCAGATACCATGGCCTGCTTGGCTTCTCAAATACCCACTTCACCTGCTGATTCTAAAATCTTTGTCACCATACAATGACTTCAATCACCCTCTTATTTACCTCATTATATTTACTCTATCAGAACCATCACCCTAGACTTGAGTGACCTTTGGTATAAACTATACTCTATCTTTCTTTCTCCATTTTACCTCCTGATCTCACCCGTAATGGACTCCGCACCTTCCTTAAAAGGGTCTCTCGTTACGTCATCATGGGAGGCCTCCTCTATAAGCATAGATTTGATGGTATTCTCTTATGATGCCTCACGAGTTTTGAAATTCCTTATCATTAAGGAAGTTCATGATGGCATATTTGGAGGTCACTTTAGTGGCATTGTTGTTGCTAAGTGTATTCTTTGCTTAGGCTATTATTGGCCAACCCTTAACCATGATTGTTGTGACTACATCAAATGTTGTGGAAAATGAAAACAACATGCCAACATTGATCATACACCCAGTCACGCCTTAGATGTTTCTCATGACCTTTGGCCCTTCTCTCAATGGGGGTTGGATATTTTCAAAGAGATAAACCCCCATTCTTCCCAACACCATCAATGGATTATTACCACTACCAAATACTACACAAAATGGGTCAAAGCCATACCACTCATCCCCATGAAATTTGAGAAAATATGTGATTTCATCAATCATCACATCATTTGTCACTTTGGTGTTCCTCATCGCCACATCACTGATAATGGAAAACAATTGAAAAAAACATTATGAAAACTTTGTGACACCTTCAACATTCAGCTGATTTTCTCATCACCTTATTACCCACAAACCAATGGCCAAGCCAAATCCACTAACAAAACCTTAAACAAAATTCTCATGAAAGTGGTTAGAGATACTGGGAAGGACTAGCATACGCACATTCCTTTTTCCCTATGGGCATACCACACTAGTATCTGTACTTTCACTCCTGCCACACCATTTTCTCTGGTCTACGGTACAGAGGTTGTTCTACCTCTCAAAGTCTAGATTCCCTTACTCTGCATTTCTCTCCATGACATACTCAATAATGATGAATTTCGTCAGGACCGTTTAGCACAACTTGAGTTATTAGACGAACATCGTCTTAATGCTCTTGACCACCTTCAAGTTTACCAAAAATGTATCAAACGTGTCCATGAATGAACCTTCCAAGTTAGTGACCTTGTTCTAAAATAAAACCAACATGTAACCAAAGTAGAAAAAATTAAATGGGGAAAATTTTCTCGTAATTGTCTTGGACCATACATCGTGACCCATACTTATGGATCATGTGGTTATCGTTTATCTTCACTCGATGATAAACCCGAACCTGAGCCTCTTAATGCCTTAAATCTTCTACCATTCTATTGTTGAATTTTAGTCCTACCTCACCTTTTTCCTTTTTTCATGCTTGTCCCTTGAGCGCTATCTACTTCTTACACCTCACCAAAGATTAAAAAATAATAATATGCGTATCCATAACTTTTCTTATTTTCTCTTAAATATGTGTACCACGACACTACGCATAGCATGATTCTCATGGATACTTTTCATCTCCTTTAGATGAGATCCCATGGTTGTTTCACCCTGCTTTCTAAACAAGAATCTTTTTCTTCACCTTTGTCTTGTCCATGACTTCAAAATACCTCACATGGGATCCAAATCCTTGAGTCAAACTTTTAATAAAAATATGAATCCCTCAAAAGGACATCTTCCTCTTAGCAATAGACCGTTCCCTCGAAGGAAAGCTATGTAAAGCTCTTTTAAAAAAATTTGAGAGAATCTAGAGCTTCCCACATCAATTAGCTTCATGAAGACCTCAAGGAGTTAATTTCCTCATCCCATATAGTCTTCTTGCATCGATCAGTCTATCTCAAATATCATTCAACAAAAAAATCCTTTTAGTCATAGACTTGCCCATTGTGACCTTGGATCTCTTTCCCAAAGAGCATGCTACCTCATACCATATCGAAACTAATCACCTTTCACCCCTCTCACCATCTGCACTCCCATTTCCTACCACCTCAAGGGACCTCTTAGAAACTGTGTCATTTGGTGATCATGTGACTACTTTTCACCCTTAGATCAATCAATCATGTAATGTCTTTACGGTCTCGTGTTCATCACCTCCTCCAAGGTATGACCTACTCGGTATGATCCTAACCAATCAGGCAACTTTCTTGCCCCTCTTATCTTTCAACCTTCTTTATTACGTATTCATTACCTTATACAGGACTTGGTCCTTAACGCTTACCTTTGGGGTAATCTTCTTCTTCTAAAACACTAAAATCAACTATACAAAGTTTCCCACAACTCACCCACACCTAATAGACCTAAACCCAAATCATGCCTGAAACCTACCAACTCATTTTCATACCTCCTCATATTCTTCCCTAGCTTATTGGAGAACTACATCGGCCTGAGGTCCCTTTTCGTCAGGACTATGTAGGAAACACACCAAGGGCATGTGGGCCTTGGAGGTTAGCTTGGCCACTCTCTACCCAAACAAATTCATCTTTCATCTTCCAAAATTACATTCTATCCCACTTAGTTTCCTTTTTATGTCAAAAATTGGACATTAAACCAAACAAACAACAAATTGCTTAACATTTTTATCATCATCACAACATACATTTTTTATGACTACCATTTCTCTACCATCATCATGCATGTATTATAAAGCATCTTAAACATGACCTATCTCATCATTCATTACACAAATTAATGAATCACAACTTCAACCAATTTAAACTCAACCATACCTATTACCTAATTCAACCATGCCTAGACCACAAACATATCTCAACCATGCCTAGACCACAGACTTGACTCGATCCATGCCTAAACCAACCTGACCCAAGCCATGCCTAACACCTGACTCAATCCATATCTAAACCAACCTGACTCGATCCGTGCCTAAACCAACCTGAATCGATCCATGCTTAAACCAACTTGACTCCATCATGCCTTACTCACCTAAGTTTCCATCCATATCACGAAAAAAAATAAAATTATCATAAAAACACCAAAAAATCATCAGAATCTCATCCATCTCATCATATAAACAAATATGTGTGTCTCTATACGATATAAACAGATATTCATTCTTATACATCTCTCAAAATCATCGGCACGTAGGTTGATACTCAATACAAAATGTCATCGGCACATAGGTTGGTATCATATATAACAGAACAATACAAAATCTCTTAAGCACTCAGGATGGTATATGCTCAATAATACAGAACTCTCATACATCCTCACTCTCGTTGGCATGCAGGCTAGTATGTGATCAAACATATAACAACTATTGGCACATAGGCAAGTATATATCAAAAATCAAAACTATGTCAAAATCGGGAGCCATATATCAGGCATCCACTCGGCGGACATCCTCCATATTTGTATCACCTATCCCCTTTTCCATCACCAATCGCTAACCATGCCTCCAACCAATTAAATCACACAATCTGATCCCGTGGACCCACCTCTCAAATACCAATCACCCATCATTCAGCTCACCGAATCAACTCTCCGTTCCATCCAAACACTTTCCCCCTTTCTTTCTCTCTTGTGTCATTTTCCCAATTCATAAGAAGACAAATGATTTGTAAAAATGTGTTTTTTTCATTATTATAACATCCCTTACCTAACCGACATTGGTTTTACCTTCCCTAGCATTGGTCCCATGCCCTACTTTACCATGGTCAGTTTCCCTATACCGGCATTGGTTACCCTTGATCGGCATCAGTCACCCTCTCTTCCACATTGCCCCCAATTTCTTCCTATTACCCTTCCCGTCACTCTTTTTTCCCTCACCCAATGTTCACCTCGACCATTTACCTCACCCTCCTAACCTCATGATTTACTACCTACCCTCATCCTCATTTGGGAACTCGTTATTTTACCCACGCCTCATCCTTACCCATTCCATGACCTAGATTCTTGGACCTAGAACATCGCTAGTGACCTTTGACCTCATGTGTTTGTTATACCTTGTGGCACTGTTACCTGTTTGATTGACCTAACGACCTTACCTTACCTCTTGATGTGATGTTTTATCTTGACCAAACCTTTAGTGTACCAAAACATACCTTAAAGTTCCTCCACCTTACCTGTGTTGTGCTTCTTGACCATGCGCTATACCTTGGATACTAGACTCACCTCAACCTTGTTTGGATAAACCTAATGACCTTAGATAATGTAGAGTTTTCCTACTCTTCATCTTGGTATCATGCTGCAGTTTATACATGTGCGTGTGTTTGACTATTACTACCTTTGACCTTGACCTATTACCTAGATTTCCTGAGTGGACATTTCTCTATTTTTTTACCCCCATTGTCCACCTTCCTCTTTGTCACATTCACCTTTCATCAAATAACTCACTGATTCTTCCTTCTTCCTCGTCAGTTCCTTGTTTGAGGGGGATCACCTTCACATTCACATGGGGCAACCACATCTTATTTTTGTCAGCGTCACTTACCAATACAATCTTCGCAACAAAAAGGGGTAAAATGTAGACACTAAAATTAGGTCACAACCCCCTTTTGGTCCCTCATCAAATAAGCACCTTGAACATATTCACCTAGTCATGCCCCCCTTCACCCCACACTAATATTAATTTAATTAATTTAATTAAATTAATCCATTATCTCACAATAGTTATTATTTTAATATCCTAATTGAGATAATGCTTACCTAGACACCTCATCTAGCCACCTCACCCTAAGACCTATTCTTAGTAAGTTTCCATAACTAACTAAGACCTACCCAAACCCTAAAAATCATTGCCTACATTCCCTCTAACTAGATTTCTATATGTTAGAAGAAAGCTTCTAGCATGATCCATGGAGTAAATGAAAGAAGATCCCAGAAAATCAAGGGGATCTACCTAGTTTAGTAAACCTAGGAAATCCTGCCATAACCGATGCCGGTTACCCTTAACCACCGCCGGTTAAGCCAGAACCACCATTGGTTACCTTTTAACTCCCAAAACAACCTTATTTCAAGGGGGGCACATTTATGAGAGAGAGAGAGAGATATTATGAGAACAAGTGACAAAACTAGAGCTATATGCAAGTAGAACCAACATCTGTAATAGCATTAGAACACCCATAGTTAGTACCCAAAGCAATCACATAGCCACCTACCTTCACGGGAGCATCCGTGGAAGCACCAAAACTACGCCAAGTTCATTTGATCACCCACCATTACCAACTAGGCATCATGCTCATACAAATAGTAAGTTTGTTAATCTGCATTGGTTCCTTATTGTTTTAGCAGATCCTTTTATATTTGTTATTAGTTTCTAGTTTCATTTCCATTCCCCATACTTTTACTGTCATGCAAACTTGACCATCCATTTGTCCACACCCTTACACTTCCCCTCCCTAAACCTCTATCATTATTATGCATATCCAGAATCCATACGAATCTCGCCATTACCATCCCACCTTCATCTAATCTAGAATCTATCACCCAACAAATTTTTATTGAGTTTCATGTACCCTGATCATACCGACACTGGTCATCCATAACTATCACTAGTTAACCTAAACCGACGTCGGTCTCTGTGTCTTTTACCAAAAACACATATCAAAGCCTAAAACCACCACCAAATACCCTAAACTAACCAGAATCTGACCCTAACCAATAACAGTATCCTGACAGTTACCTTGACCTTCAGATTCAATCATAGATTAGCTTGTCGTGAATGAATTCACTTATTGTAGATGAATGAGATACCTAAATAATTTTTAGTACAGTAGGATTTACTTTATTACCAGCATTAAGTGGTTTTAAACAGTGGGTTAATAGCCGTCTAGGAACTATCAAACTTCTCAGATCTAGCACATGCTAGGCAGTCCACTACATATATTGTTTAAAATTTATTTAGTGGTCTTGTGTTCCATTTCAGGTAGTTCCTCCAAGCAAAAAGGAAGCTATCACGATCAAATGTGGATTCATAATTCATACGTGCATAATAACCTATCAACCAACATCTCAATAGGTATTCCTCCTACACCCATTACCCTCATTTGTTTCTTCATTTTATTTAAAATGCTCCAGAATCAGGTGAAACACATATACCTACCCATGGATGTGTGCCACTTGTCAAGATAGGAGCAAGGATAATTCTATTACACCTATTACATCCAAATAAAAGGGTCAATTGGGACATAAAAATGCACCACACCGTTTTTCGTTCTTTCTGGATCCTCATGTGACCATCTCCCGGCCCCCAGGTGCTTTATTATAGCCCCCTCCTCTAACTTGCTCAACAAACCAACACCCACCATTTTTCATGATAGGGACATGACACATTTTTATGTCCCTATTGCACTTTTCCAAATGGACATGAGGTGAAAAAATTGTTCCCCACCCTCTCCCTTCACATTCCAATGGCTATAAATAAGAACACTTAACCATTTTTACATCCAAACCCCTCACCACCTTCGTATGTTCTCGGAATGCTGCCATAATTTTTCTAGATCTTCCTCCAAATATTTTTACATCCTTCAACAATATTTTCATGATCCATGATCTGAAATAATAAAAAAATAATAAAAAATCAGATTTACGAAGGACAATAAAAAAATCTCACTCCAAAAACCTCAAAGTCTACAAAGAGGATTTGTTCATCTCTCACAAACTGTCAAACGGATCCAAGTTTCATTTTTTATAGTCATATAGTTTCTCACGTGTCTTGAATCTCCCAAAAAAACATCTCACATGCACAACATGGATTTTTTATAGTGAAGAAACCCTAGGTTTTCTGCGGAAAAAATAAATAAATTTAAAATCTCTCAATCTCAGACTTGGTTTGACTTGAAATTATTGAAGTGCACTCTAGAAAAAAAAAACCGAATCAAAAAAATCCATTTCATTGCAAATTGAGGCCTAAAACTCCACTTTCCAAAAATAGTAAGCCTTCCTACATGGGCATTGGCTATTTTTGGTAAGTCATCAACAAAGGCAGTCATGGAAAAGACAATATGCACCAAGGATAACCAAAAGGGTGGATTGATTTATCAATACTAGAAATGATAAAAAAATCCACTTACTAAAAATAGTACGTTTCCTACACAGACACTTTCCGTTATAAGTCACACATAAGAGAAACCAGGTGGGAGAAGTGTACACATGGATGATCTAGAAAGATAATCTCGCTGGTGGAGCTGAAAATGGTGGAAATATGACACTTACTAAAAACAGTAAGTTTCCTTTTTTAGTGTAGTAAAGTGTCCCAAGAGGCATGAAGTTCAAGTTTACAGGGGTCAAAGTAGTGTAGAACCACTCATCAAAGTATGTCAAGGTGGGTAAAGTGTTGTCACTTACATGGATCTTGAGGATCTTAAGTCACACATTATAACTTACCCAAGAGGGTAAATTGAAGACAATATTTACAAGTCGATTGTTCATATCAGGTGGACACCCAATTTCTGTAAATAACATTGAGGTGGTCTTAGCATGATCACACCATTATGAACCAGAGAAAAGTACCATATGGGTAGATGATGTAACATACATGGTGGTGATTTCCCCTAAGGCTATTTATCTTTATATGAAAATTCCCACATGGAGTAACATGGTAGTCATATCAAAAGAAAAAGTAGTGAATGATTGGAACAACACATATTCATATCTACAAGGTATAACATTTGGCGCATGGATGAAGATGGGGAGAAAAATTCCTGAATTTAAAACAATCTCTCAAGATGTGAGTTTCACGAAGGTTTTTCTGATGCAATCACCCTTCTTAATAGGGTGATGGGAGAAGAAAGCACATGGGATTTCCAAGAATGGATGGCATTCTTCATCTTGACGATGACCAAAGGGGATCAAAAGATATAATAGGGCTCGATTATAATCTATAACCTACATCGTCAATTACTTAAGTTCCTATGACAAATAAGTTCTTCATAAATTATTACTTGGTGTATCTCCTTTCCATCTCAAGGCCATTCAAGGGGTTGAACCTTGCTCAAAACATCTTTGTAAAATTCCCTACATTAGTGTTGAAATAAATTCATCGACACTTCACTCAAGTGAATGATGTCTTCACAATTTTCATTAGCAACACTCTAGATGGTGAACCAAAGTCAAGGATGTCGCCACAAGAGGCCTCTTTGATAAAGAGATATGAATTATTCTTGATCCAGTTCACTAATTTTTCCTATATCAGAGTCTCTGGATTTGATCAAGTCCCATTGAGGTTACCCTAGTACCTTAGTGATAAGATAATACTGTTTAATCTCTGCTTGTAGCTTATACATGTGAACACTAGAATCAGGAATGAAAACAAGAAACTTGTCTCTTTTCCCATCTCACTGTGAGTCTTCATGTTTAATAATGTCAATGATGCATCACATTTGGAGGTGTCCTTCATGCTTAGAAGTTTTCATTCCTTTTCCCCCATGGCCAATTTTTACATTCGTGTTGATCCATACACATTCCATATTCCAGAGTTTACATCATGTCCCACAAATAGATGACTATTGGGCCAACTGTGTATATGACTTCAATGTGTGAGAAAGAGACTATATGAGAATGATGATTGTAGAAATGAAGAAATATAGCTTCCTGTGATATGAAGAAGGTGTCTTAGATGATGGGACTGAGCTATATGACCCAAAGTATAAGGTAGTAAATGATTCCACTTTTCCGCAGGTAAATTTGAGTGTTCACGAGACAAGAAACATCATGGAGTGAACAAAGAAGGTGAAAAAGAGAACAAAAGAGTGGTTTAAAAATAATAAGGCTACCACCCTTAAGTAAGGAAGTTTCCCTGCACCTCAGAGACATATCTCATAACATTCATCATACAATTTTTTGTAGGTCACTTCTAGTTTGAGACTTTCAGAAGGAATCTCAAAGTGAAAGATCAAAGAGTTAGGAATCCCCTACTATGAGAGAGTACACAAAAGGACTCGGGTAGCAGAAGAACCTATAATAGAGGAACATATTGAAGAAGTTGAGCCAATCTAGATTCTGTTTCCTGAACCAACACAGAAGGCTCTACCTCTTGATGTCACTCATGATGCCCCTTCATAAGAAATAACCCTTCCACCAAATCCTGGAATAGAGATGAGAATTATGACAGTTGCAAAGCCAAAATAAGGTGATATTTTCCTTGGGATGAGGAAGATGAATTCAAAGGAAATCCATACCATACATCAAGTTACAATACCTAATCTATCAGTAATATCGTCATTGGCCAAAGGAAGGAAAAAGAATTTTTCTCATGTAGCCTCATTCTTTTTTAGTGGAAAGATAGGAGAACAATACATTGAAGTGGTCTAATTCAAAGTGATCAAGCTAGTGGAAGAAATGACACCGGATGATTACAAAATGAGTACCATTCCATTCGGCCCATCCAGTTATGAAGGATAAGATCATATATTTTAGCAATCTTCCACTTGCCTCATGGCATGAAATCAAGAGTACAAGAATAAGTTTGAATATTTAGAACAACAAGTATAGAATCTCTCCTCCTACATACAACCTCTAGTAGATCCTAATATTTCATCAATTCAAATTGAGGAAGTAACCCCAATAGGTAACATTGATCCATAATCCATTAGAAAGACTCAAGATTTCACCATAAAGGGACGATTAAATAGTAATTGGATGGGTATGATCTTGTAGAAAGTAAAAACATTGATCTCACTAGTAATCTCACGTTTCAAATACATGTGTGCAATTGCGGAGAAAGCTCATATGCTTAGGGAGGAATTGGAAAAGGAAAAGGAGCATTTTGACTCAATTATCCCATTGGTGGAGGAGATGGGGAACACTTATTCCAGAGAATTGATATGTAAGAATATCTTCAATTCCCCATCATAGGACTTGTCAGGTGTGTGGGAAAGGACTCTCATCGCTAGATATGAAATGATTAGTCAAGCCATTAATGAGTTACACATGAATGAGGAACAGGACTACAAGCTACAAGATATTGTTAACAAAATAATTCAAAAACTTGGATTTCCCATGATGGAGGAACCTACTATTTCATATGAGTTGTTGAGTCCATTTGATAAATATGTTAAGAAAGAAGATGGGGATCCACTATCTTTCAATAAAGACACATTGGAGTCACTGTTTGGAATTCAAGCCACCATTGCATTCATCACAGAAAAACATCAGTCATGGTTTGAGAAATGTAAATATATAAATGATGCTACTGATAGTTGGAAAATATCTTTGAGTTTCATGTGCATTCCTCCTGCTAACAAGGTAGCAGCTACCGTAGTAAAATTCAGCAAAGAGTTCAAAGGAATTGATAGTTCCTAATAGGAGATAATCAGAGAACAGTCAAGTAGCGAGGCAAGATTGACAAGGGTGACTTCTTCATCAGCCTAGTCTTCTCTTTGTTCTTTCCTCCTTTCCTCTTCTCACCCTCCATTTTCTCTCTCTTCATGTTCTAATTCTTTGTTGGGGTTGCACTTTTTCGTAATGCCTTATTTTTGTAATTAAAAAGTAAATCTAGGATTATAATGTAATAATTCACCTTTTTTTTATAAAAAAGGACTTAATATTTCCTAAGAATGTGAAAAGTCTTAAGTTATGCGAAGGCATATGAAAATTCATTGGGAGGTAGGTGAAGAGTCATTTTTTATTTCTATAAATTGTAAATGCACCCATTTTCCAAAGGGTTGTCATTGTTGTGAGCTCATGAGAGAGTACATCTTGTGAAGAAAACAAAGAGAACAATTTCTTCCACTTTTCATTTTTTGCATTCTTCCACTGTTGTCATGTATAGTTTTTCTCAAGCATCAATATAAGGAGTTTCTAGCCTTTTTTTACTAGGAGGTTTATTGATACATTCTGCTCATTAAATATTAACTGGTTTTGCTGTCGTTTGTAGGATTGTTTTATTCTAATTCATATGTGATGGAAATTTCTAATTAATAGGTGTAGGAATTTGATAATCTACCTACAACATTAACCCCTCTCCTATTTTCTCACCCCATTTCCCACTCTCTAAGCAAGGTCCTCTCTAGAAAGAAATTGCTGGCTTTTTCCATAGGGTTAATGGAATGCCCATGTTGGATCCTCGACCGAACAGCCACCACAGAAACAACTTTTCACGCACATGTAAACATGGAGTTTCACCATTCAAGTAGAGGGACTTATAATCCTAGAGCGTTGGCAAGAAGTCCATATATTTTTTCACCCAAAATCATTTCTCACTAACAGCTTTTTATGCCCACTATGGGGCATACTTGGAAGCATTTGTGCCTAAAATATGACCTCAAAAAATACAAAAAAAAAAAAAAGAAATTCACAAAATAAAAAATTTATAATTTGAAAAGTCATGTGAGCCTATGTCTAAGAACCATTTCTATTCTAGGTAATCTTCCTATTGAAATACCTAAGTTTATCTTCCACATTCAATAGGATATCACTTCAGATTTGAGAGAGGCTATTTGGCATAATAAGAAAAAATTTACACAGTACTTCATTGCTACCAAAGTATTGGACCTTAAAGAAGAATGTACTACTAAATTAGAATGAGAAAGGAAAATTCATACACCTCTAAGAAGAGATTAGTTTTCCAAGCTAGCAGATAGAATGTACATATGCTCAAAAAGGAAAAGCATACATATAGACACAATGAATAACTTTAGTAAATACAAGAGATAATCATAAATTCAAGGTCTCCCCTTCGTCTAGGAAATTCTCTCACCAGCAGCCCAGGTATTGTCAATCCATTGGATGTCAATTTTCCATACATAAAATAAAATATTTAAGACTTCATCAACGTAGAGACTAAATAAGAATCTCAAGCTACATAAAAAGTAGAAGAAAGAGCTGAAGCTAAGATAAGATCTGAAATTAAAAAATAGAAAGAGATCAAGCAAGAGTAGATGTGAGAGCCACAAACCTAACCATATCTAGAGAAACATTCGAAGAAGAAGCTGAAGAATAAATGGAAGATCAAGATTCATCTACACTAATTATACTATGGGGAAGGAATAATGGCCCACTTTCACTCCCACAACCACTTCATGAGCTATCGCAGGGATCAAGAAAGAGCTTCCCTAAGTTTAGAGGAGACAGTTCCCAACTCCCTAAAGATCATGTTGCAACTTTCATCACCACATGTAGAGTGTTAAGTGTTGAACATGAAGACATTTCTATCATATTGTTCATGGATTCATTGCAAGAAAATGTGACTGAATGGTTTTATCTTCTGCCAACAAGGTTAATCACTTGTTGGGATGATATAAGAAAATGATTGAATATAGATTCAAATCTATAGAATATTTTCAAGATCTCTTGGTCCAGCTGGTACAAATAAAGGAGTCAAGTGAATATATGAGAGACTTAATATCCAAATATAGGTTGATCAAGAGAATACCTCAAGATGTCTTACCTTTGGATAATAACTTGAAGATATTCTTTATTAGTTCCCTATAGCCAGAATTTTAGTTATTCCTTAGAAGATCTCAACCCAAGGATTTGAAAGAAGCACAAGACTATGTAATAGAGATGGAAGACGACCTAATATTTTCTAGAAAAGAAAAAAATACTAATGTAAAATAGAAAGATCAAAATTAAATCTCAATTACCACTGATCCAATGATTCAGAAAATAGAAAATGACATGATTTATTTGAAGAAGGAACTTTCTCATATCACCGTGAGGAACATACAAAGGAATCCTAATCCTCCAAATAGGCCAAGAATTACTCCACCTCCTCACTGGATCGCCCTTAAAGCACCACAAGTCAATGCTACACATGATGCTGAAGAAGCATAGGTAGAACCAAAGTAAGAAGAAGAGGGAAATAGTGGAGACTATATTGAAGTTGTAGAGGTCTATGGTGATACTCATAATGAACTCATTAAATATGACTAAGGGGATTAAGATGATGACAATGCAGAATCACCAAGCTTCTCATGTAGAGTGTTTACTCATGTTCAATCTAATAAAGGAGATTCATCTTCAGATGTGGAAACACAAAAGAAAAAGGATTCTCCTATTGAAATTCCACACAAAAAATCATCAGTAGAGGATCTCCACTACCACCATTAATGGACTTGGCTAAGGAGAAACCATATCTGATAGCAAGCAATAATAGTTTTTCCACTATAATTAAGTCTTCTAGTGCTTCTTCTAGTGTAAAATCGGTTTCTAAAACCATCCCTTCACTTATTGTTAGCCAGGATAAATCTACAAAAACTCAGTCAAAACAAGTCGCCCCCTCTCCTTATAAATATGCTACCACACCCACAAAAGAGACCCAATCTCCCAAGGTAACATCATCCTCACCATTTAAAACCTCTACAACTCCTAGAACATCATCTTTACTCCCCATATCTCCATTTGAATATGTTGAACATGCAAATGGAAATAAATTTCAACTCACGGAGATGGAATATTTACTAACACAACCAACTCAGTTTGAGAGGTTTGTTGACACTATCCAAAGTGGTACCAAAAATCCTCCCATTACAAACCCCAATGCTAAAGGATTTCTCCCTACACCATCCACACCACCCTCCACAGAATATGTTGGCACTCAGTGCATATAAGACCAACAATAAATAACCTTTCTACTTGTCTCTTCTTTTCAAAGGCTACCATCTTAACAACTGTATCATTGGAGCCTCCGACAATGGTATGCCTGTTAAATTAGGAAATTCTTTAGGACTCACCTATACTCAAGAAAACAACTCTTGTTATTCCATGGAATCTAAATAAGTTCCATTGATGGGTAGAATAAAGGATGCTCAAGTTTCCTTGGCCGATTTTTCAAAAAATAAAGCATTTCTCACAATCCTAGTAGTTGACATTCTAGTTTATTTTGGCATGCTTCTAAGCAAAGTTTTAGCATATATTTGGGAGGTGATATTAATATGGATTGGTCCTCTGCAACCATACCTATGAAGGGAGAGATGAAGAAATTGTTTCCAATACGTAAGATAAAGTACATGATGTAGAAATCAGACGATCCAAGGGAAAATATATTATTCCAAAATATCAAGATGGGATACTATTTTCTCACATCAGAAAGGGATTAAAATATTCCTTTCCTTATCAAAGAATATAAATATCAGCTTTGGACCATGTATCTCAATGGAATCCACTCAAGTACATGGTTTGGAGCCGACATAGTGTTGAATTCACCCTCAAGTTAATCCTTTTAATTTTTGTATAAGCTGTAATTTGAAAATACTAATAATATTGTAGAATATGAAGATCTTCTCTTAGGGATGGATTTCGCATATTCAATAAGTGTGAAGAAACTGAGATGTCTTAGAGATGTATAAGTGATTGTCAAGAAGGTAAGGAAGTATTACCAAGTAAATAATCCAAGACACCGACACTATAAAAATAGAGT
Organism: Taxus chinensis; assembly: GCA_019776745.2. Lineage (NCBI taxonomy): Eukaryota > Viridiplantae > Streptophyta > Pinopsida > Cupressales > Taxaceae > Taxus > Taxus chinensis. Next base: position 286,833,250 of record CM034154.1, on the reverse strand, counting down.
ATGGGATTACATTGAATACTTTGATGCCTTCTCCATATAATCTATCCCTCAAGGATAAAATGAAAGAGTTGAATCTTTGGCCATATCATCTTCCTTAGTGATTCCACATCCATCCTTTAGCAAATATAAGGTGACCATGAAGATGTTTTTCAAACCTAGCATGCCTAATATTGTGAATCACTAGCAAGTCTGCAACGACGACAATCAAGTCTTAGCCTTCTTGCAGTAGAGAGATAATTTCAATAGAAAATTCTTGTAAGGGAGTGAGAATCCACATATGGAGTTGATGGAAAAAAATATAAAGAAGGAATCGAGTGGATTGCTGAAGGAGTACTCAATCTTAAAGGAAAGAAGATCCCTAAAGGCTTGGTGTCACTATAAGATCTTTTTGATAATCCTAATCACTTCATCAATGATAGAGAAAAAGAATCATCAAGATGTACTTTTGAGTTTAAAAAGGAAAATATTGGAACTCCAGAAAATCCCAGAATGGTAAACATCAGAAAATGTTTCTCAATCAAGGAGAATAGGAGATTCATCTCACTCCTTAAGAGGTATTCAGATGTCTTGGCTTATTCATATGAGAGCTCAAATCCTTCTAACCTAAAGAAATGCATCACTCCATACCCTTGAATCTAGAATCAAATCCTTTTAGGTAGAAACAAAGGTCCTACAATCCATAAATTGATGATACAATCAAGGAGGAGGTGTAAAAAATGTTAAATTCAAGAATCATTTTCCCTTTCCACCATTGTAAACGGGTAGTAAACATTTTTTCTGTATGAAATAAAAAGAGAGATAAGGATATGTGTAGAATTTCATAGCCTAAACCAAGCATATTGAATGAAAATTATCCTCTCCCGGTTATGGATCACATCTTACAAATTGTCACGGGGCCTGAGATGCTCTCATTTGTTGATGGATTTTCAGGGTATAATCAAATAAAAATTATAGAGGAGAATAGAGACAAAAAAAACTTCACCGTGCCTTGGGGAATTTTTTCCTATAGCAGAATGCCATTTGGCATAATCAATGTTGGAGTAAATTTCTAGTGAGAAATGGATTTATCATTCAAATATTTGAAGCACTGCATTGTAATATATCTAGATGACCTGAAAGTATTCTCAAATAAGAGAAGCGACCACATTCAACATTTGGAACAGGTAATCGTGACGTGTAGAAAGCATAGTAAACCTGAATCCAAAGAAATTCATTTTTGAGGTCACTAAATATAAGCTCATTGGACACATAGTGAACATGGAAGGGAAAAAATTGATCTGAAAGAATAAGGGATATTCAAGAGCTTCCATTTCCTATAATACAAAAGGGAGTGCATTCCTTCTTTGGCAAGGTCAATTTCTTGTGGTGCTTTGTTCCTAAATTTTATAAATTGACCAAACAAAACAATTATGATAAAGCCACAGGACAATTTTAAGTGCGAAAAATAAGGAAATATGGCATTTGATGCAATAAAGGAAGAAATAGCAAAGGTCCCCACTCTGGTGCAACTTGATTTTGAAAAAGATTTCATCCTATATTTCTATGCTTCAGAACATATAATATCATCCATCTTTGTGCAAAATAACAAGGAAGGTATTGAATCCCCTATCACATTCATGAATTCACCACTGAAGAATAACGAATTGAAGTACAATAAATTAGAGAAAAATTCTTATGTAGTGGTTAAGGTGGTAAATAATTTACAATTCTATATCCTCAATTCCCACACCGTAGTCATGGTACCTGGATTTACTATCAAATCCATCCTCACTCGGCAAGATCTAGGATAAAAAAGAGGCATCTGGGTAGCAAGAATCTAGGAATATAATTTGGATATCACGCCTTCTAATTTGGTGAGGGGAAATAGCTTGTGTAGGTTGATGGCTGAAGATGAGTCTCTCAAAGATCATCATGGTAAAAAGGAATGATATGTTTATAAATGCTTCAAAGATTTTCATTAGGTCCTCTTTGTGAGCACAACAGATGAATGGTTTGCTGAGATCGATTACTTCTTGACCTATGGTGAGTGCTCTCCCCATATAGATTACAAGAAATGAAGGAATCTCAAGTTAAAGGTAACCAAGTATGTCATTTGTTACCATGCTCTCTATAATAGGGGATTAGATGATTTTTTTCTCAAATGTGTGGACAAAGAACAACAATAGAAAATTTTGAAAGCATACCATGATCAAGCATACGAAGGAAACTTCTCAGAAATGGTGACATCCCACAATATCCTCTATAGAAGATATTACTAGCTGAATATGTTCGTGAATTCTTAAGAATATGTATCTAAATGTGAAGCATGTTAGCAATTTTTTGGGAGACCACAACTTATCTCACTTCCTCTGAAGATGGTGACAATTGAAGAACCATTTCAACAATGAGGTCTCAACTTCATTGGAGTCTTGAATCCTCACTCAAGTATGGGTCACTCCTTTGTGCTAATAATGACATATTATTTCATGAAATGAGTGGAGGACATTCTAGGAAAACAAGCTAACACAAATATAGTTTGCAATTTCATCAAGGAGAATATCATTTTCCATTTTGGTATGCCTTAAAAGGTCATGGTGGATAATTCCACATAATTCTCTTCGAGGGAGCTAACCGAGGTTTTCTATGAGTATGGAATCTCACTGTCACAAGCATCTAGCTATTACCCATAAGGGAATGGTCAAGAAGAGTCAGGTAACAAAAACATTATGGTCATTTTCCACAAGTTGGTAGAAGATAATCAAAGGGACTTGAATAAGAAGCTATACGATGCACTGTGGGTGGAAAAATATCACCAAAGAAGGCCATAGGCATGTATCGATTCCAACTATTGTACGAGATAGAGTCAAAGATTATAGTGATGATAGAGATGTCATCTTTGAAGTTACTTCAAGTAGTGGATGATGATCAGTACCACAATGCCATTGATAAAAGGATTCTATTCCTTGAAAAACTTGAAGAAGACAGATGCAAAGTAGTGAATAGAATCAAGGCTCATTAGTTGAAAGTGAACATGTTGTTTAATTAAAATGAAAAGGACTAGGAATTCAAAGTTAGAGATATTCTCCTACTCTGGGACGAGTAGAGGGAGCCAAAAGGTATCCATGGAAAGTTTAACTCATTGTAGCATGGGCCATTCTAGATATGTGAATCATGTGGAGAAATATATTTATATTTATCATATCTGGATGGAAAACCATTGGAATTGCCTCACAATGGGCAATATCTCAAATTATATAAGTAATGAAAGTGGGTTGTCCCTACATCTATACCATATGTTATTTTTTAGGTGTGTTTCACTTTCCTATTATGTGCATTCTTTCCTTTAAGTGTGTCACATGTTTTTCCTTTTGTGTGTGTGTGTTCTCCTTATAGCTATATGTTTGAGTACCTATGTGTAGCCTAGTGGATAAGGCATTGGTCAAGTATAAAATTAAGATTTTGGTATTTCTTATGTCATTTCCTCAATCTGATCAATCATTATTTTTTCCCAAGCTAGAGCCAGTTTTTTTCTTGTGTTTTTGTATGGGTAAAATTTACCTGAAAATAGGACAACTATACTTTGTTGTCAAAATTTTCATGTTATACATTTTTCAGAACCCTCAGATCAACCTAACCCTTAGTGTCAAGTTCATTCTTGTCCTCCAGTTTCTCATATATTAATTTCATCATTACCCCTAGGTGATGTAAGAAAAGTAGAATCATTCAAGTGCCTTGGGAGAAGTGATGTTTAAGGCAAGTTTTCAAGAATACTTAGAGAGGGCTTTCATCATCATTTATAAGCCTAGTGCACCAACATCGGAGTAGTGTCAAAGAATCATACTCATCATGGAAGTGTAAAAAGGATATAAAAAACATGGAGCTGATTTAGGAAGATGATGAGAAGTTTTGAAGGTTTAGGAGACAATGCACCAAAAGTAGTTTTTAGAGGCTGAAGGAGCTTGCACTATAAAAAGTACATGATCTTCAAGGAGTGATTCTGGGATTTTTGAAATGGTTTAATATACAAAACATATATCATTGAAAATTAAATTCAATCCCGTACATGGTGGAGAAAATATATCATCTTCAAGCCCCATGCATTTTTTGGGCTAACTCATTCTTTCTGTACACAATGGGAAATCCTAAGAAAAAGGATATTTTTGAGGGTGTTTAAGTCATAATAAATACATGGTACCCACAAAATTCTTCTAAAAATTAAATTTTTAGAAAAAACATATAATTAAGCACCTAAAAAATCATCTAGGAGATCAAGATATGACCTTCCCAATTTGGCTCTCATGGTGCGCTCTTCGATACTTATTCAATTTTCTAAAGGGACACATGGCATCATCAGGATGAGGTGTAATTTCATGTCCCTATTGCACCTTACTAAAGATACATGAGGTGAAAAAAAAAAATTCCCTCCCCACATTTAACCTTTTGGTCACCTATATGATCTGGTGACCCTCCTTTAGCACCTTTGACCATTTTGACTTGCTCATCTACCTGCCCTTACATGTGCACCACTTTTCAAGCCAAGAGAAAGGTGAATTTTATTTCACTTATTATACCCAAATAAAATGGAAAATTTGGACATAAAATTGCACCCCACCCTTTTCTTTCCTTTTGGATCCTCACGTGACCATCTCCCAGCCGCCAAGTGCTCCATTCTAGCCCCCTCCTCTAACTTGGTCAACAAACTAGCACCCATCATTTGTCATGCTAGGAGTAAGGAGAATTTTAATGTCCCCATTGCACCTTTCCAAAGGTATGTGAGGCATAAAAAAATGTGCCCTACCCACTCCCTTCACATTCCAAAGGCTATAAATAAGAAAACTTAGCCATTTTTGCATCCAAACCCCCCACCACCTCCGTATGTTGTCATAAATTTTCTATATCTTCCTCCAATAAGTTTTACATCATTCAATTTTTTTATTTTTTTTCCATGATATGAAAGAATAAAAATGAAACAAAAAACTATATTTACAAAAAAAAAATCTCACTAGAAAACCTCGACGTCTGTGAAGAGAATTTGTTCATATCTCTGAAACCGTCAAGCAGATGGAAGTGGTGTTTTTTACAATAATCTAGTTTCCTAGGTTCCTTGAATCTCCAAAATGAATATCTTGCATGCATGGAATGGATTTTTTGTATTGAAGAAACCCTAGCTTTCCCGCGGTAAAAAATTATAAATTTAAAATCTCTCAATCCAACAACCGGTTTGACTTGAAATTATGGAAGTGCACTATAGAACAAAAACCCATATCATAAAGTTTATTTCATCAAAAACCAAGGCCTAGAAATCCACTTTCCAAAAATAGTAAGCCTTCCTACATGGGCACTGGCTATGTTTTTTAGGTCATTAACAAAGAAAGTTGCGGAAAAGACAGTATGCACCAAGGATAACCAAAAGGTCGGATTTATTGATCAATGTCGTAAATGACAAAAATTTACCTTAATAAAAATAGTAAATTTCCTACATGGAAAATTTCCATTATTAGTAAGTCACATAGAACATTAGCCTAGTTGGGAGTAGTATACACAGGGATGATCTATAAATCTTATCTCACTGGTGGAGTTGAAAAGGGTGGAAATTCAACATTTACTAAGAATAGTAAGTTTCCTTTTTTGGTGTATTAAAGTGTCCCAGGAGGCATGAAGTTAAAGTTCACAGGGGTGAAACTAGGCCCTCTCATTAGAGTATTCCGAGGTGGGTGACAATGATGTCACTTACATAGATCTTGATGATCTTAAGTCACACATGCTAGATGACCCAAGGGGGGAAATTGAAGACAAATTGATCACAAGAAGATTATTCACAGTGAGTGGACACCCATTTTATGTACAAAGAATTGAGTTGTTATTAGTCTACATACACCATTATGAACCAGAGAAAAGGACCATTTGGGTAGATGATGGCACAACCATGGTGGTGATTTACTCTAAGGATATTTCTCTTTCTATTCGAATTCCCACCTGGAGTAACATAGTAGTCATATCAAAAGAAAAGGTAGTGAGTGAGTGGAGCAACATGAATTCATATCTATAAGGTATTGGAATTGGATCATGGATGAAGATAGGGAAGAAAAATTCTTGAATGCCTAAAATTCTCTCAAGATGTGAGTTTTGTGAAGGTTTTCTGATGCAATCACCCTTCTCAATAGGGTGATGGTAGAAGCAAGCACAAGGTATTTCTAAGAATGGATGGCACTCTTTATCCTGACGATGATCAAAGGGGATTAAAAGATAGACTGGGGCCAGATCGTAAGTGACAACCTACATCATCAATTACTCCAATTTCGTATGACAAAGAAGTTTTTCATGAATTTTTACTTGGTGTATCTCCTTTCCATCTCAAGGCCATTCAAGTGGTTGACCATTTCTCAGAACATCTATACAAAATTTTGTGCATTTGAGAAGTTCCTTTAATTAGTGTTGAAAAAAATTCATCGACACTTTTCTCAAGTGAACAATGTATTTAAAATGTCTGTTATCAAGACTCTGGATGATGAACCACAATCAAGGATGTCACCTCAAGAAACCTCTTTGATAAAGAGATATGGATCATTCTTCATTTAGTTCCCTAATTTTTCCTATATCCGAGTCTCTGGATTTGATCAAGTCCCATTGAGGTTACCCTGGTACCTTAGTTATCATATATTATTTTTTAAGCTCTGTAGATAGCTTGTACATATGAACATTAAACTTAGGAACTAAAAAGGAAAATTTTCTCTTTCCCAATCTCACTGTGAGTCTTCATGTGTAAGAAATTAAATGACGCATCACATTTGTAGATATCCTTCATGCGCCTAGGTGCATTCATATGCCCCCAGGGCCAATTTCAACATTCCTGTTGATCCAGAAACATTACATATCCAAGAGTTACATCATGTCCCACAAATAGAAGACTATTGGGTTAAATGTGTAGATGAATTCAATGTGCGAGAAAGAGACTATATGAGAATGAAGATTAGAGAAATGAAGAAATACAAGTTCCTATGGTACGAAGAAGGTGTCCTAGATGATGGGACTGAGCTACATGACCCAAAGTGCAAGGAAGTAATGGCTTCCCCTTTGCCATAGGTAAATTGGATTTTACACAAGACAATTGACATTGCAAAGTGAATAGAGAAGGTGATCAAGAGAACAAAATAGTGGTTTTAAAAGAAGAATGCCACCGCCCTTACATCAGGAAGTTTCCCCGCACCTCGTAGAAAAGAATCGTATCATTCATCATAGAAATTTGTGTAGGTAACTTCCAATTTGGGAATTTCAAAAGGAATATCAAAGAAAAATATCGAAGAGTTAGGATTCCCCTACTCCGATGGAGAACACAAGAGGACCTAAGTAACCAAATAACTTGTAGTAGAGGCACAAGTTGAAGAATTTGAACCAGTCTAGATTCTAGTTTCTTAACCAACACAGGAGGTTCCACCTCTTGATGCTACTTTTTCTCCTCCTTCATAGGAAATAACCCTTCCACCAAATCCTGATAAAGAGATGACAATTATGATAGTTACAGAGCTAGAAGAAGGTGAGATGTTCCCTTGGATGAGGGAGATTATTTTAAAGGAAACCCATACCATTTACAAAGCTACAATCTGACCCAAAGTGATCGATCCTATGGAAGAAATGACACTGGAAGATTATGAAATGAGTAATATTCCATTTTTCCTATCCAATCATGAAGGAGATGAGTATTTTTTTTAGAAATCTTCCACTCGCTTCATGTCGAGAAATCAAGAGTACAAGAAGAATATTGAAGATTTGGAAGAAAAAGTACATAATCTCTCCTCCTACATGCAACATCTAGTGGATCCTAATGATTCATCAATCCAAATTGAGGAAGTATCCCCAATAAGAAAAATTTATCTAGAATCCTTTAGAAAGAATCAAGATTTCACCATACAGGGATGAGAAAATAGTAAATGGGCAGCTACACTCTTAGAGAAAGGAAAAATATTGATCCCAAAAGTATCTCACTTTTCAAATACACGTGTGAAGCTGTTGCGAAATCTCATATGCTCATGGAGGAATTAGAAAAGGAAAAGGAGCATTGGTACCCAATTTTACCATTGGTAGAGGAGATAGGGAACACTTATTCCAAATAATTGATAAGTAAGAATATCTTCAATGCCCCATCATAGGACTTGTCATGTGTGTGAGAAAGGAATTCATCACCATATATGAAATGATTATTCAGGCCATCAGTGAGTTGGAATTGAATGAGAAACGGACCTACAACATACAAGATCACATCAACTAAATAATTCAGAAAGTTAGAGTTCCCATGATGGAGGAACGTACCACTGTAGATGATTTATTGAGTCCATTTAAGGAACATGTTAAGAAAGAATTTGGGGATCCTTTTTCTTGTAATGAAGACACATTACAATTCATTGTTTTGAATTTGAGCCACCATTGCATTCATCACAGAGAAACATCAGTCATGGTTTGAGAAATGTAAATATATCAACAATGTTACTAATGGTTGGACTAAATATTTGAGTTACATACGCATTTCTCACATAGACAAGGTAGCAGCTGAAGCAACATGATTCAATAAATATTTCAAAGGAATTAAGATTTCCCAATTGGATTTGGTCAAAGAATAGTCAGGTAGTGAGGTAAGATTAACATGGGAAGCTTCTTCATCAACCTAGTTTTCTCTCTCTTCTTTCCTCTTCTCACCCCCCCATTTTCTCTCTTCATGTTCTAATTCTTAGTTGGGGTTTCACTTTTTCATAATGTTTTACTTTTGTAATTAAAAAGTGACTCTAGGATTATAATGTAATAAGTCACCTTTGTTTTATAAATAGGGAATTATTATTTCCTAAGAATGTGAAAAGTCTTAAGTTGTGCAAAGGCATATGAAAATTATATAGCGGGTAGGTGAAGGGTCATATTCTCTTTCTATAAATTGAAAAGGAACCCATTTTCCAAAGGTTTATCATTTTTTTGATCTCATGAGAAATTAATTATTGTGAAGAAAAAAAAAAAGATAGCAATTTCTTCCACTTCTCATTTTCTGCATTCTTCCACTCTTTCCATGTACAATTTTTCTCAAGCATCAATACAAAAAGGAGGAATTTCTAGCCTTTTTTGACTAGGAGGTTTATTGATACTTTGTGCTCATTAAATCTTAACTAGTCTTGTTTTCCTTTATAGGATTATTTTCTTATAATTCATGTATGATGAAAATTTCCAATTAATGGGTGTATGAATATGATCTTATACCTACAATATTGATCCCTCTCCCCTTTTCTCACTCCCTTTCTCACTCTCTAATAAATGTCCTCTCTAGAAAACAATTGATATCTTTTTCCACAGGGTCACTCAAGTTCCCCTGTTGGATCCTTGACCAAAAGGCCACCATGGAAACCACTTTTCACATGCATGTAAACATGGAGCTGCATCATTCAAGTAGAGGGACTTAGATTCCCATAGGATTAGCAATAATTCAAAAAATTTGTCCACTCAACAAATTTTCTTGCCAATAATGTGCATGAGGGATAATTGGAGTACATTCTAGGAGGATCCTTCAGGTGGGTAAGCTCCAATATCTAGAACTTGGAGCACCATCCTTATGAAATATTCATTAGGACCAGATAAATGGAAACTTCTTCTTAAGTCTTCATATGAAAACTTCGAAAACTCACCCTTGTCTCTGATGGTGCCCTTATACAAAAATAAACTTTGCGGGAGGATTTCTAAAGGATTTATTTTTGTAATGGTATCTGATGGATTATAATCCATAGAATGGTGAAAGGAATTTAAAGAATTGTTTTCTCTAAAGTATCTTTTAGGAGCCATTATATCACATTTAATCTGTAAATCATGTCCAAATAACTTGGCATGAGTGAGCTATGATTAGGATAAATGGCTTGTGGGAGAAATTGAAGTTATAAATCAACAAATTTGGGGGATCAAATCAAATGATGGAGATAGGTAATGATTTTTCCCAAAGGATCGTGTACATAATGATTATTAGTATCAAAGGATAAGGAGAGTTTTTTAGAAGGAATATTCTCTTTATTCCTTAAGCAATTTGAAGGATGTTCTAGCCTGGTGGATCAAGTAGTCCCTTTAGAATATTGAGGTATATTCCCTTTGGGAATTGTTGTATGAGAATGAGGACATTTCCTCATTCTAGGGTTTGATGGTTGGTTGTTTATGTTAATAGTTTTACTCTAGCTCTAGATTTTGATCTATTAGGTGATGTTAATTTTTCTAAATTTTGATATTATGCTAAGGTGGTTGCACTATACATCCATTAACATATTTTGAGGGATTTTTTTTGTGTCCCCTTACTAAAACTCATATTGATGGAACAATATTATTTGATTTAATCATTTTTCCACTGTGTATATGAATATATGATCAAGGAAGCACACTTTTACTACAATCTTGTGTTTATTACATCTATGGAGTACACAAATTCAGCTTCTAGGTGCATTTATTTGCTTACTGTGTGAATACTATTTTTGTAGTGTATGCTTTGTAGTATTTTAGCCTAGTTACAAAACCCTTATGGAAACATTAATTTAGGGTCATTTTTTTCATCCCTTGAGGGTATCTTGGGTGTGTGAAGTAGTGGAAGTGTACATTTTATTTGGATTTCTCACCCAAATGTTTGTCTTATGAATCCTAAAGATTGTATGCAACATTTGTGAGAATTGGGTATCAATGAATGCAAATGCTCTCTTAAAGGTTATGTTAAATTGATTATTTTCTCTCTATATTTTGGGAAAATTCGAGGCCATCATGGAACTCATTGACATGTTATTTTTACATAATCAATCATCTTCCATTCCTCTTTCATAACTATGTTTCCTACTGTGTTACCCCTACAAGCACCTTGATAGATTTTTTGACCATACATATGCTTGGTCGAAATTTGAACTACCTTTATTTATTGTTAGGAATCATTAGTGTGAACATGTATTAGTGAGTTTATATTTGAGTGTGAGATATAATCTAGTATAATGAGTTGTTAGAAAAGTCATTATAGAATATTATGCAACTTATATTCTTACATAGGTTATTTCAACAACTTACTTGAATCAGTTGTGATATGAGATAAATGAGGAGGCCTATTATAGAGGTTACTCTTGATATATTTGTAAGCTCTATTATTGAAGAAATATAGGAGAGTTTCCTGTTGTCTATATTTTGTGCAAACCTGAATCTCTCTCTACATCTAGTATCAAAATGGGTTCGTGTAAGGTCACTGTTTTGTACTAGAAGGTTATATGGGGTGATTTCAGCTCATGATTTTTGCATTTATTTTGTATTCCTACACAGTTTACACAAATGTCTTTCACCATCCCATATGAATTATTGAGTGAAGAAGATAAATTTTTATTAGTAGGAGAATGCTTTCAAATTTCCATGGCTATGTTTGCATCTAACTTCTGTACACATCTCTAGGCACTGATTTACAATATCGTTGGTTTCTCAGATAATTATTCACATTGAGGAGATCATTGGGTCCATCTTCATTAAATATTATAATTCACAATGCAAATATCGGTGAATCAATTGCATATGTCAATTTTATAAGAGCACGAAGAGGAGTTGTCCCTATAGACCTACGTATTTGATAGAGGAACTTTTTATTCATGAGGATTACATTATTCTACATGCTCAATTGGTCCTACTACGCATCTGTCATATTTTTCAACAAAGTATGTGGGAAAAAAAATCCCAATTCATAATCCTAAACTTTGCATGAAATTTCATTTCTCAACATGTGAATCTCCATTTTTGGTGTCATAAGAACACATTCTATTAAGATAATTATACTAGGAGTTCATGTAAGTTTCCTCGCCATCAGTAGGTACATAAAAGTCGTTCCATTAAAATCCATTTTAAAGATTTTTTATTTATAATAAGTCAAAGTTGTATCAATTTTCTCAGTCTGCCTGGAACTGGATTCATACCCTTTTTCAACCTTTTTGGCCCACGTTCTTTACATGGAAAATGGTTCTTCTGGGGGACTCGACCTTTGTTCCTACAAAATTTCACAACACTTGGCATTCTTTTAGAGCTACTATTTTATATCACATTTGGAAAACTAGAAATTCAACTATTTTTAACAAGGAGATAGTGGATAGAATTTTTATTATTTCTAACAAACTTGTTGTTATCTCCAATGTCTTGCTTCAGATCCAAGTTCAAGTGGAGAAAGTTCGCATTGAGGTGGAACACCTGCAGACCCTGCTAGACCACTAGGGGAGTTCCCCCTACAGTGTCAGCCATATTCCGCCCAATTCTCCTCATCATCGCTTCCATTCACAAGGTCGTCGCTCTTGTTCCCGTGGGAGGCACAAATTTGATTGGGGTCTAGCTCATGGGTGGCAGAGCACCTCCCCTCATCAGCAGGGTCCTTCTCTACCTTCATCATGGGATCCTCCCACACCAGGGGTGTTTCGCTGGCTGGGCAGTGGTGGTTCTAGGTGGCAGGCACCTGATCACTCCAAGTTTCCTTAGCTCTCCTTAGCCATATCACCCAACCAATGGGGCAATGAGGAGGAGAAACCGCAGCTTGACGGCTGGGATCTAGTTACTGACACCCCCGCTAACCCTCCTAGTGGGTGGAGTGAACGCTTGAAGAGCCCCCCGTAATCACCTCCTGCTTCCATGTTTGCTGCCGCTACCTAGCTCCATGCCTAGTTTTTTTCTACTGGTTTCTATAAATTTTGCTCGAAATTGTTTTTTGATTGATAATATTATCTCGAAATGATTATGTAATATGTGCCTCTTGTAGCCTTTTAATGGCCACTTTTACTCTGCTTTTGGGGTGTGATCTTTTCCACCTGATTTTGTATGATTAGCATTGTACATTTCATCATTAATATATGGATATGCTTTTCAATAAAAAAAAATTCATATTAATTTAGTTTGTAGTTTACGGTCACCAAAAGTTGATAGCATTTAGTTTTAGTGTTAATTGAATTTCTAATTATAGCTTTATAGTTATATTATAAATGCAATTTGTTCATCCTGATTTAATGTGTCATATAATCTATCAAAACGTGAGTCAAGTCAATATTTATTTTTCTTGATTCAATATAAAAGTATATCACCAAAGTCAAGAGTATAACTTTAAAAAAAAGTTGTCTATCTTGTCAAAAGCCATTTTGTAATGTCAAAAGTGTGAAAAAATTTAAGTCTTTTTTTTGCTAAAATTCCTCATATTATGAGTAATGTTAATACTTGTGTCTATAGTCAGAGATAATTTCATTATCAAAAGTAAAGTCATATTGTCAATGCCAAAATCATTAATTACTATTGTGTTGTGTCATTGAATTAAAGCATTGTTATTGTGAAAGTAATGTTGTCAAATTGTAAAAATTCCATAAAACATAAATTAAAAGAAATTACCTTATGAATGCATTTTCGATAGAATCCAATGTCTAATTGAGGTTTGTAAAATTTAGCTCCATGATCACATCTAGATGAGGTGGCAGTGACATTCATTGGAGGTAAAAGGCAATGGAGGATGGAGGGAGATCAGTGCCTCTCATTAGTCACCAATGATGGGGTCACATACAACACCAATGACATATTTTTTATTTATTATTTCAGTTGTGTGGTGTGTGCATAGTAAAATGGTGTGTGGTTTCCATCCCTTTTTATGCTTTAAATGAGAAGGATGTGTATTTTTCCCGCTGAGAAAAATTGTATAAGAGGGAAAATGAACTGGAGTGATCCTTTGATTGTTAAGATTCTTTAACTATCTTAATTCTAACCTCGATCAACCCGTGTAAGAGCATTCACTGGAAGTGAAAGTGGGAGTTGTTGAGTTCACGTATGTAGGTGAATCAATGGAAGTTTGATCATCCGGTATGGGATTCAATTTGGTGAAGTGGATTGGTCATGTGAATAAAGATCTAGATAATAAGATCCATGCGAAAAATATGCAAACCTAAAAGTATGTGGAGGCATACAATTCTATTTTTCAGCTATCTTAGGTGTGCTTCTTCCCATGTAATCACTAAGGGGGAATGTTAGGAATCATTAGTGTGAACATGTATTAGAGAGTGTGAGATATAATCTAGTATAATGAGTTAGAGAAATCATTATAGAATTTTATGCAACTTGTATTTTTACGTAGTTTGTTTCAACAACTTACTTGAATCAGTTGTGATATGAGACAAATGAGGAGGCCTATTATAGAGGTTACTCTCGATATATTTGTAAGATCTATTATTGAAGAAACATAGGAGAGTTTCTTGTTATGTATATTTTTGTGAACTTGAATCTTGCTCTACATTCATCTCGAGTGAAATTTCTCTAATACATGAAGATTAGTGTTCCAAGAATCATCAATATCATTCACTTTCTCCTTACACATAGATTATGCCTTTGAATAATTTGTTATCTGTATTTAGTTACATGTGTTTGATGCATTAAGTATGTGTAATACCTCTGTGACAACTATTATGAGTGGGTATTATATCCATGGCTATACTTAGCTGAAATTGACCTACCCCCAATTTGAAGGAGACTAAATTTTTATATCTTTCCCACATTCAGGCCACCCTTGGGTTCTCTCCTCCTAGTTCAGGAAGAGCCAAAATCAACATGGTTTAGCCATCCCCTTAGTGAGGTATCTCATGATTATTTTATAGGACCTAGTCATTACTGAATGTTGGATGTATCCTCGGCTTCAAATACATTTCCCTCAACATCCATAATTATCCAAGCCATTTTTCCTCAAAAAAATTTTTTGGTCCCTGCAATGTAACATTGGGATCCAACACCTGAGTGGCATCATTACTGGGGAAAGAAATCAGGCCTTACCAAGAGTTATCAGTCAAATTCTCACAAAGATAGTTCTCATAGATAAGGTTTTAATAGGTTTTATTCATTAAACCCTAGCTATTGTTTAATGAATGGTTATCAGGACATAATCAGATCCTTTCCAATATTTAGAAAGGTAACCTATAATTTCTAGAGTGCTACTTTAGTGGTGACTCCAATGAAATTTGTTGGGATCAGAGTAATGCTTGTTATAAGTATTATCTTATTGATGTTCCATCTTGTCAAGCATTGCAAATTTTTAGATCATTAATGTTGATCAGATTTTAAAAGGAATGACTCTTTGAAATACCTACTCATGGTGGTTATACTCATTATTGCAATTATTTTTGTTAACAAGATTGCTCAGCTCCCCTCTAAGGCTCATTTTAGAATTAATGCTTTCAAACCTATAGACTTTAGGGGCATGCCTGGTGTTGGCGAGAAAAATTGTCAGGTGGAAAAACTTGTGGATTTATTGTCAATGCTCTGGGAATCTAAGTCCCTCTATACAACTGGTGTAGCTATCATATATTCATGCACAAGTAAAGGTGGATTTTCCTGGTGGCCTTGCGACCAGGGATCCAACAGGGGCACTCCACTAACCCTGTGGTAAAGCTAGCAATCTCTTTCTAGGGAATACTTTATCTAAAGAGTGGGAAAGGTGAGTGAGAAAAGAGGTAGGAGAACTAATGTTGTAGGTTGAAAATCATATTCCTACACACAGTAGTCATAAATTTCATCACATGCACTAAAATTAGTAAGAAACAATACTGCAAACAACAACAAGACCAAATAGAATTTAATAAACACAAAGTATCAGTAAACCCCTTAGTCAAAAAAATGCTTGAAACTCCTTATTCTTGTATTTATGCTCAAGCATAAATTGTACATAGTATGAGAATGTAAGACAATGAGAAAAGGGGAAAGTGGCTAACTCTTTTCACTCACAAGTGAGAAAAATATCTCTCATGAACTTACAAGAATACAACTAGCTAGAAGAAGTTCAGAATTAGAACCCCTTGGAATAAAGAGCTCATTACAACTTATAGCAACCTGAATTTTCCTTTCACCTCCCTCACATGAATATTCATTTCCATATTCCACTCACGACCTTTCATTTTCCATGAATTAATTATTTCTCTTATAATTTTGAGAATATACTTTTTACAAATTTAAAAAAGGGAACTTAAGTGAATAGGATGAAATACAACGATGACGCATAATGAAGAATTAGAATGGGGAGAGAAAGAAGAGATGGAAAGAGAGGAAGAGGGAAGAGATAGAGGGAAAAACACTCCTCATGACAAATTTTTTTGAATGCATTGACGAAACCATGAACTTTGAGTGAATATTTATGTCACTAGTGATCTTCTACACTGATGAAGATTTCTCCCTTGAATAACTTTGAGTAATTTTCCTAATTGTTGGGCCTTGAAATATTGGCTAAGTACTAAAGGGTGTGTGTGTAGGACCGGTGAGAAGAAGAGTGTGTAGGGAGAAGCATGAAGGGAGAAGCACACATAACGAAGAGGTTTTAGAAGGGTTTACAAGAAACCAAGGTGCCCATGGAAGGTAGAACACAGGCTCAAAGGACTTAGCCATATTCAATATTATGGAGGCACTTGAGGAAAAATGTGACCCGAATAGGCATGCTAAATGGATAAGGTGCCAACCTAGAATCTTAGATGTCAAGAAAAGGATATTCCACATAGGGAATATTCCTAGAAGACATCATTATAGATAGTGGAGGATTTACAAAGGGATAAACATTCACCATTGGAGGACCACATTGACACTTGGCATGTGATCTAATCAAGAGGGAAGATATGGTGGTGGATGTTGATCCTATAAAAAGAGATGCTCAGAAGCAAGGAAGATATGTGGAAATAGAGAAGAGAATATATAGAGACTAAAATGTTGAGTAATAGAGTGTTGCAGTAATGATAGGGTTTAGAGAAATTAGTGTTAAGGGTTGTGAAGGATGTAATAAGCCTTTGTATGGAAATAGTTTTTTTGACAAGGATTCAAATCAGAGGGTATAGCTAGGATATTTTATTAGTTTAGATATGTGGGGATTAAGTCCTTGTCATTTAACATGTATGGTCTGAGATGACCTCTTTTGATTGTAATGTGGCTACCAAAACTATTCAAACTGAATATATATATATATATATATAAGGGTTTTTTATGTATATGATGTTTAAGGGTGTAAACCCTTGTGTTAAATGGCTATCATGGTTCATATATGATTTAGTATGATTATTAATTTGTTTCTCTAAAATATTAAGATGTGGATATATTAGAAGCTCCTTCTACCTTATTAACTAAATGATTGTACTTATCACTCTGAAAATCATCCTCCATCAGTGGAAATACCTTCTCATAATGCTCACATAAAGGAGGGTCTCAACACCTGCACATGCCTCGGGTGAGCGGCCAATGCTCGATCAGTGATAGGTCGATGTGCTTGGGGTTAGAAATGGTATTAAGGTTGTACAGAAAATGACTACATTTTGGTTCCATTGTTGGGACCTCTTTTCAAATTTGTTGTGAGAATTATGCATGATGACATAATGCTTGACTCTGGACAATGTTAAAGCATGTTTTAAGAGAATTAAGGATGATTTTTCTCAAAGATTTAGTACTGTACTTGATTTTAATACACATAAATGGGTAGAAGATAATTTGTATCATGAGCTATATGATACCTTCTTTTTCTTCATTCCAATGGATTTATATGAATGGATTTTTTTGTATGCATCTATATCAAGCTAATACTATAGACCCCACATGTGGATCCAATATGAGTATTAGAGGCTGTAGGATGCTGATCTAACTGGGCCAAATGTTGTTGATCATTGGTAAAGAAGAGTGCTGACCGGTTATGCCCTAGAATACATTATTTCTACATATTCATGTCTAGATATTGTTGAGTTTAATTTTTTAAGGGATCCTAGAGGATCATTTTTTCTTGATATCCCCTTAGCTATAAAGATCTTGATCATTACACTAAGTTTGGATGTATTTCATATGGCTAGCTAATATTTTTCTGAGTCTTGGGTGAGGAAGCTAGGGTGGAGGAAAATGGTGGACCCTATGGGTGAAAAGGAGAGGAAAGAGAGATGACTCAAGTATAATTAAGCTCATGAAAGAGAGTTAGTTATACAATGTAAAGTTATAGGAGAGATGGATTTATGGAGGAAAATGTTGTGGGAAGGAATTGAGGTTCACGCAGAGGACATGGAGGCTGAGAAGGTTCTTGCTACCCCATCTTGGAAAGCATGGGAGAGAGACCCCTTCAGCTTCTGATGAGAGCTCGTCACTTGGAGAAAAGATAGTTGTCAGTGCACATTTGAATCCACCTGATGACCAACCCCTAACACTTAGTTTCCCAAATCCAAAGATAAGAATTGTTAACCCAGTTGGTATTGGTGGAAGTGACTGATCAACACCTATGAGGCATAACTTTTCATTTGTCACATTTATGGCTACACAATCATTTCCTATGTTTGAAGGTATATCATCTGGAGTGGAGTTAGGGAAAATTAGGGTTAAAAAAATCTTGGGTATCATGTCTGAGAGTGGTGTAAGAAACACATCTTGTAGCGGTGTAATATCACAGACTTTTGGTACGTAGTTCAGTGCGATAGTAGGAACACTAGGTGTAACCACTTCAGGGCCTTTACTAGCTACAAGAGGTGGATATGGTGCAATAGGAGCTAGTGGACCTGGTGGAGCTTATGGGTCTGGAGGATCTAGAGGATCTAGTGGATTACGAAGAGTAGGCACTGGTGAATCAAGTGGATCTGGTGGTGGAGGCAACACCGGAGGGAATCAAGGTTTTGGATCAGGAGGACAAAGTCCTCAACCACCTCAACAAGTATTCTTTGAAATTTCTTTACATCTACCAGACTACAAAGGTGTTGATGATGTTGCATAGCATGTACACAAGTGTGAGTTGCTATGGTGTATGAAGGGGATTAGTACTATAGAATGGAAGGTAGGTCAGTTTGCAACGATGTTGTAATAACGTGTGCATAGTTGGTATCAGAAGTATGACCCCCAACATATAAATGTAGATTATGTCATGTTGCAAAATGCTTTCTTAGCTGAATTTCATATCCCTACGTTTGAACAGAAGAACATTAGTGTGCTAAAGTAAATTCAACAAGTTATGGAAGAGAGTGTGTGGGAATATGATGCACATTTTAAGACTCTCTTATCAACATTGTCTTATGATATTCACCCTTATCAACATGATCTACAATTTTTTTGGAGGGTTTATAACACCTTTTAGGAGAGCACTTTCAAACAAGACTTTCACAGAACCGTGTTAGGCCTTTAAAGGTGCCATGCATGCTGAGGCTATTAGAATCATGGATATCAGTGTTAGCCATTTTCTTAAAGCTCATATTTTTGTAATGGCAAAGCAGTTAGAGAACCTATCTAGGAAATTGGTGCATGAGACTCGTAGTGGCATATGGTGCATAGATTGTGAGGTAGAGGGGCACACAAAGGACAATTTTCCTCGGAGATAGGTATGCACCATAACAGTGGATTGTGATATTTTCCATGGATATCATGATGTGAGTAGGTGTCCACTAATATAACACGTGATCCGTAAGAATTTATTGCTATTGCAATATTTTCACCTCTAATACTCATGATGCCAAGGATTATAGATTGATTGACTAGTTACATTATGCCATTGATATTGTTGTGTGCCAAACTAGCCTTGCAAACAATTCTAAGGATGATGGTCTTCACTATGAAGGGCACACAGATGGAGGGGCAAGTGGAAGAGGTTTTTGAGGAGGATTTCTTAGTCATGAAAGCCATGGAGGAGGGAGAAGTGAGTTCACACATGGAACTTATTACAACTGTGGATCTATGGAGCACTATAACCACAAATGCCCTAATCTATTGCAATTCTCTTTGTGTGGAAAGAAGCACAAGTATGAGGAGTTCCCAAAGTTATTTGAACATATGAGCCAACAACACTAGAAGGAAAAAGGAACTAGAAAGGTAATCATAATGAAGGCCAACTCGTAATGGATGCCAAGGGTGGTACGTGAGTCAAAACTAGAACCTGTATTGGTGACAATGTGAGCTGAAGTTGTGCATGCTAGGGAGATACCAAGGTATAAGCCACTGTTTACAAGAGAAGATGTGGTGTATGGTAAGTATCCAGACCCTACTCATCAGAAATAAGTGTATCAAGATACCAATGATGTAATTTGAAGCCTACAAGGAGAGATCCAGAGCCTAAAGGAGTAGTCAAGGAATTTAGAGAAAAGGAAGAGAGTTGAGGCTCTGCAGAAGGATCTGAATGAGGTCAGGGAAGTATGAAAGATTCTAAAGTAAGATAATATCATTACTTTGATAGGAGAATGGTTATGGGAGAAATTACCACATTCCAAAGAAGAGTGCGAGAGGTAGGTTATACATGATAACCTTCCTCCTCACAGTATTGATTATGATAAGGATATTACCTTAAATATTGTTGTGGATGGGTGACTTCTAAGAAATATTTTGATTGAAACAGATGTGGAAGTCAATGTTCTCACTCTAAATGCCTGGAATCAAATGGGAAGGCCCCCATTATATCCATTCTTGAATGTGTTGTATATGGCTAATAAGATAAAGGAAATGCCCATTAGTGTCTTGAAGGATGCCATTATCACTATCCAAGGGTCAAA
This sequence comes from Taxus chinensis, assembly GCA_019776745.2. Classification (NCBI taxonomy): domain Eukaryota; kingdom Viridiplantae; phylum Streptophyta; class Pinopsida; order Cupressales; family Taxaceae; genus Taxus; species Taxus chinensis. The sequence goes on along the minus strand of CM034154.1, from coordinate 286,812,764 downwards.
GTTCATTAGGGATTTTGAATTCTTGGTGCTAGCTAAGGTGGATAACTTTCTAGCATTACTTAGGCACCTCAGGTGTTACAAGAACAATGCTAACCTACAGTTCACCAAGGGGTACATAAGTTCTGAAAACAAGGAAGAATGGGTCATCATCCCCTTGACTGATGGAATTCAACACCCTATACTGAGCACTTGGGAGAAGAACTTAGTGAAAATATCTATGCATGCTCTATCAAGGACCTTGAGGTGATTCACCCTATAAAAGGAGTTATTTAGTTTGAAGACATTGAATCTATGAGTGATACAACTAGTGTGGCATGTGAAAATTGAGCACATGGAATATATGAGTTGATCAGGAGGTAGTTAAGAGGCTCTGTGACAAGAGTAACAAACGTGCACTATTTCAAGTGCCTGGGAGGAAAGAAGTTTCCAAGTTATTCTGGAGGATCCAACCCTAATGTTTTCTTACATGAAATGGAGACCCATTGGAAAAATGAAATTGAAAGAATAAGTATGCTCAGCTATAACTTTCTCGAGACCACAACGTGTTGGTGGGAGAAACACCATGATAGCCTTCTAGAGTGGCACAAAGTAAGAACCGTGTTCTCTTTTATTTTTTCCCAAAGTAATGCACCCACAATCATACAAGAATATTATGGGAAGGATCCCATCTCATTTCACATTTAAGCATGTAAGAAGGCCTAGATGGAAGGTGCAGAAGCATTTCCACCTTCTCTATGGGTGTATAAGTTTTACTCCACTTTACAAGGCTATGTGTGTGTGTGGTATATTCACTCAGAAAAGCATCGTCAAATAGAAAATTGGAAAGAGTTGACGACTGACCTCCTTCAAGATTTTGAGTATCAAAACACCAAGCCATCAATGGATAAGGTGTTGTCAGTTGTTAAGTGCCTAATGATGGGAGATAATGCCATGACAAAAGATATAATACTAGAGTTATTGGGTGAACCTGGTTTGGAAGTGCACTTTGATGAGGAAGAGTTAGAGGAGATACATCTTCAACACACATCCATGGAGAAAGAAAAGGGGAAATTGGTCTCTATGATAGATGGAAAAGAGATGGAAAATTTGGATGTTAAACATTCTAAAGGTATGTGCGAAGTTATGGATAGTGTTGATGAGAAAGTGCACACTTACCATGAACCCCTCAAAACAAATAAGGTTACCATTGGCTCAAAAACATAACCAAAGGAAGCTACTTTTGGAGACTTTTAGTCAAAGAAGGAGGTTTGGAAGGTCATTAACCTATTATGAGAGTTTCAGGACATATTTCTGTGTGGGTACCATGAGCTTAAAGGCATCCACCACTACTTGGGGGAGATGAAAATCAAATTAAAGGAGGGTGCATGCCTAGTTTGAAAGAGAACTTACCAAATGAATACAAATTTGCATGTCTGGGTCAAGGAAGAGATAGAAAAGATGATTGCATCAGGCATCATTGAAGTTGTAGAGAAATTAGAATGGATAAGTGCCATGGTCATCAACATTAAGAATGATAGAAGGATAAGGATATGTGTTTACTACATGGAATTAAATGTGGTATATGTGATTTCTCCTTTTCCAACCCATTTTACCTATGAAATCCTAGAAGGAGTAGCCGGGTGTGAGATATATTCCTTCATGGATGGATTCTTAGGGTATCATCAAGTTAGAATCATAAAGGAGGACCAAGAAAATAAATTTTTTTCCACTGAATAGGGAATTTTTTCCTACACCGTTATGCCTTTTAGACTGAAAAGCGTGCCTGTTGTGTTTTTACACATAGTGGTATAGGATTTTCAGGATTTTATCCGTAAGTTCCTTTGGGTCTACCTTGATGACTTAACAATTTATAGACTAGTGAAAGACCATTGTGAAAAATTTCGGTTGATGTTTGAAATATGTTGACAGTTGCACATATCCCTTAACATCAAGAAATATCTCTTTTCTACTCCATTTGGAACCTTGTTGGGGCACATCATATGTAAGGAAGGATTACTGGTGGATCCCACCAAATTTGTCATTATTGTGGTATCCTACCATCCATAGTGCAATGCATAGATTCCTTGGGTATATGGGGTACTACCAAAAATTTATTAAGGGGTATGCCAAGATTGTTGTGTCATTGGAGAAGTTACTAAAACACAAAAGTGCATTTCACTAGGGAGAGGTGCAACAGAAAATGTTTAATACATTAAAGAATAGGCTTATCACTGTGCTCATATTATGTTTTCCCTCTTGGGATAAGACATTCCATTTACATATTTATGCTTAAGGCATGGTGATTGGGACAGTCTTAGCACAACCTGGAGAAGGGATTGTTTACCACCCTTTGTGTTTTTATAGTAGGAAGTTGACACCAGTAAATAAGAACTATAATACTACTGAGCATGAATAATTATCAATGATATGCATGTTGCAAAAAGCCAAGAAATATCTATAGGTAACACCCTTCATATTCTACATAGACCACATGGCATTGAAGTACTTGGTGAACAAGCCCGTTTTGCAAGGGCGCATATGTCGATGGGTCTTGTTGTTTCAAGAGTTTGAGTTTACAATTGTTTTGAAACTAGGAAAGAGTAACTTAGGGCCTGACCATTTTTCAAGGATTGATTTAGGGGAGGATATGCAGAGCATTCAGGAAACAATTCCAGACACACAACTATTTAGGTTTCAAGGCGAGCCATCTAATTTGGAAGATATTGTTGTGTTTCTTAAAATGGGTGTGATGCTAGTGGGAGTGAAGACTCTGGAAATAAAAAATTATCCATAGCCATCATGCCCTGCATACTAATTAGTGGAGACTTATACAAGCTAGGACGTGATGAGGTTTTTCACTGGTATGTGTTGGAACATGAGCGTGTTGCAATCATGGAGGAAACACACATTGGGATTGCAAGAGGGAACTTTGTAGGAAATGCCACCACGTGAAATATTCTACTGGTAGAGATTTGGTGGGAAAACTTCTACTAGGATTTCATTGAGTTTTACAAGGCCTGTGACTATTTCCAACACCTTGGAAAACCAGGAAAAAAGGATGAGATTACCTTGAGGATGATAGCTAGTGTAGAACCATTTGAGAAGTGCGACATAGATTTTGTAGGACCAATTTCACCTTTCGCACGAAGGATTGGTTCACACTATATCATCACTTGCACTGACTACTTAACAAGATGGGTAGAGGAAGCACCTATAAGGGATTGAACAGTGGCAAAAACATCTAGGTTTTTTTAGGAAAATATAATCATCAGATACAGATGTCCGTTGAGCTTAACGAGTTATAGGGGTACCAATTTATTGAATGAGATAGTCAAAATATTTTTAGGAGAATTTATGATAGCCCACAAAAAGACTACCCCATATCACCCACAAGCTAATGGAATTGTTGACGCATTTAACAAAATCTTGAGTCACACAATGACAAAAAATTGTGATGTGGGAAGACAAGATTGGGATGACAAATTTTTAGTTGTACTATGGGCATATAGGACTACCCACAAGAAATTAAACAAGGGCACACCATTCTAATTAGGATTTGGCGCAGAAGCTGTGTTACTAGTAGAATTCATGCTACCATTGTTGCATATTGCATGTGTAAGAGGATTAGCTGATGAACAAGAACTACATGAGTGCATAGAGAAGTTCATGCATTTTGATGAAAGATGATCACTTGGTAGGTGCAGTGTAGTGCCCATCTCCCTTTGACACCTTTTGATACTGATTTTGATATTATTGACTACATTATGAACATTATTATGGTTTTGATTTAGTATGATGTTAGATGTTGGACCATGGATTATTGTTGATCTTGATTTAGTTATGATTCATGATGATTATTAGAGACACTTCATATATGGATGATGATATATTATTTGACATGGATATATTATGAATGTTGTTTGGACATGTGATTTTCAGATATTGAGAGTAGACCTAGAAAATGGGCAATATATGATGATGATATAGTTGTTGATATAAATTGTAAGTGCTATTGTTGATTGCCTTGATGTTGTTGTGATTCATATGTATAGATGATTTTGTGATTATATTTATATCATGTTGGATGTTCTGATATGGCTGTGAGGCCGAAGGAGGTATTTGTGTTTTAAAGGTTAAACTATCACAACAAACATCAGGGGATTAGAGACATACCACATTGGAATTCTAGATGAATTCAACAAGGTCACCATGGCAACTAGTTTTGTTTGTGTGTGTGTGTGTGTGTTTGTTAGTGTTAGGGATTCCCATGGGGGGGAATTACCTTTGATTGTGACCAAGAGGCTTTATGTATTTTTGTAATGTGGTTTCTTTTATTAATGTTTGAATGTGTTTATTTTTTGCTGCTTTTACCCTTTTTCATTAGTTATTAAATGTTGTGTTAATGTTGTGAATAATCATGTTGTTAAAGTAAAAAAATCAATATTTCTTAAGAAAGTAATTAGTGAAGTGGTTGGATTTTGTATTAAATGTTGTAAGTATGTGTAAGTGACCTTGTAAGTGATGTGTAAGTTTACTTCTGAGTGTGAAACAATCCACCTTCTTGGAAATTCGAATTTGTCCTTGGAGGCTGATTTTGGAGGCTTGTGGGACAAGTAAAACTTGTTCCATACCTCTTAATTTTATTTACCAACCATACCTATGGTCGGAGGGTTGAATTTAGACCTTATTTATACATTTTGATATGACTAATTGTAAGTTTTAATTTCACTCTTCTTACACTTTATTAAATTCAGTCCTTATGGGTGTGGGATTTTTGGAGTATGTAATTTTATCGTCATATTATTCACCCACCTCTTTATTGTGCATTTGAGAATGAATTTGACTTTTGTGTTGGAGTTGAGGATGTGTGATGTGGCATCCTAAATGGATCCACCTCATCCTCTTCTCTTCCCTCTTTTATAAAATTAGAACTCCTTGCTTTGTTTTGGGTTGTTGAATATTTGGCATACTTCCTTTTGGGTGAAATTTTGCTGTGTGGAGCTCTTGCTTTTGGAAGGAGATTGGAGACCTTTGAATGCTTTTTGGTTGTTGATTTTGGAATGTGTTTTTGCATTAGAAAGCTTTCTGTTTTGGAACTTAGACAACCCCTTCATGGAGGGGTAAGAGCTTGGCTCTTGAAATACTCTTTTTCTTTATAAATGTACATGTTATTGTGTGAATGTTTTAGCATGTTTGTGGGTTGCTTGGGTAGACTACCTAGGAATGGTGTAGAAGAAGGCTATGGGGAATCCATGTGGGGGGGCATAAGGTAATGTCAGTGGCATATGAATTTGTGTGGAGGGAATTGGAATTGGGTTTATACCTTGGAAAAGAAATGGAATTGCATTTATTACTTTGTGGGGGGCATAAGGAAAATTTGTGGGGGGGCATAAGGAGGGATTGTGGGGGGGCATAAGGATATATGGGAGATGTTTTATATTGGCGGTCTATTACAGGTGGATACCCAATTCCCATTGGGAGGCATAAATAGCTTCCCACATAGTTCCTTGCTCCTTTAGCTTGCTTGATGAAGCCTTAGTCTTGTTTGTATGTTTTAAATGTAGTTGTTATCCAAAATGAGCCCTTGCTTATTTTGGCTAACTTGCCTTTATTTTTTCCTTCCTTGTGCTTCAAATTCAATTTTCACACATTGCAAGCACTCAAAATATTTTGAAAATGGCTTCATCAGATAGGATTTTTCTTCCCCTTTCCAAAAAGGTAAAGAATTCCTCCTAAATCCTTGTATTTTTTGAGTTATGGCTCGGTGGAGTTTGGAGGGAAAATTTGCCAAAGTGGATGCATGGGAAAACTTTTGGCACTTAGCCTTTTCGCTGAAAAACTCAAAGGTAAAATCTCGGCCCGAAATATTACAGAGGAAAATATATTGTTTGAGGTCAGTGCCTAGTCAGGATGCACCATGTGTCAGGTCGGAGCAGCGAGGGCAGAATGACTTTAAGTTTTTTGGCATTTGGTCAAAAAGCACAAAGGAAAAAATGGAAGCACATCCCAATTGAGCTAAGAAAAATATGCCATGTGTCCAGTCAACAACAGGAGGTGGGGGTTAGAGGAAAGTTGAAGATTTTCCCTTTTTGGTGCAAAAACTTAAAGGCATGAATTGAACTGACAGTCCCATTGACCAATAGGATAGTGCCATGTGTCCACATCAGCACCAGACTAATGGGGCAGCGGAGAATTTTGGGAAGATTTCCCAATTTTGTGCAAAGGGGTAAAAGGTTGTTTTGAAGCCGCGGATCAACCAAAGGGTGCCACATGTCATCAGAGGAGTGGGGCGTGAAGAATTTTTGGGAAAATTTCCCAATTTGAAAAAAGAGGGAAAAAGTTCAAATTTTGTCCAGCGAACTCGATTTTTGCCCTAATTTCACCATTTTTGCCCTAAATCTTCAGAGGGGCATATCTTTTACACCAAAGCTCAAATTTTCACAATTTTTGTATCATTGGAAAGCTGGTAAAATTCTCCACATGATGGATGGTTCAATTTTTATTTTTTATGGAGATTTGTGGGAGAAAATAGAAAAAAATTCTCTGGCACAGGAAAATGGTAGAAAACGACCCCAACCACCAAAATTGATGAAGTATGGGCCTCTTTCTCACTCTGCAAAGCAATGTACGATGAAGTATGGGTTTTTTCATGGAAACCCATCACTTTTTAGGCTAATTAAATTGATATTATTGGTGGTTGAAGTTTCAAATCAAATTTACCCACATTTTCTCATTTCTTTCATTCTGTTCGAGTGATAAAATCTAGTTTTGGCTCATTTTGTAAAATTTGTTTATCCTTCTTCTCTGAATCTCCCTTATTTTCTTCCCTAGGGTCAAAAATGGAGTTTAAACCTCCTCCCCTATTCTGTAATGGAATTTTTGCCTCTTACCCATGAAATGATGTTCTGTGCAAACTTATGGAGTAATAAAAAACATGTTTTGTGATGCATTTGTCTATCCCTACTCATTTTTTGTTGTTTTCTTCTTATCTCTCTTCATTTTAGGTATTTGTGCATGTTTGGATGTTCATCATAGGTTTTCAAGCTGTGTTCATGGAGTTTTGGAACTTTTTTTATGTGAAATCCATCTTTGGTCTATGATGCACTTGTCCATCCTTCCATTGCTCACCTCTCTTTGTTTTCATGGTAGTTTTGATAGATAATAAACACTTTCCTTCTCTGGTGTATCACCATTTTAGTGTAGGTTATGTTTTCCTTGTTTTATTCCTCTCCTTGTCTCCTTGGAAGTTATATTAGGATTAGATTAGTTTTCTTGCACTGGAATAGCTTGTGGCGGGTAGTTTAGGAAGAGGAACTGGCCTTCTCTTGAGAGATTTCCCCATTTACAAAGGTCCCACACTTTGGGAAAGCTTAATGTTGTGCATACACACCAAATGATGTTGCCTTAGAAAACTAGATCCATAACTCATTTGGGGGTGTTGTGAATTTGCACTAATATTTTTGGCACACTCGGTGGGACACTAGGGTTAGATATTTCATCTTATATTAGTGTCTCATGCAAACAACAAAATATCTTACATCATCGTGCACTACTAACAGTTTTGGCACACCCAATGGGACCTTAGAGGTCTTCCACTTCATCTTTTGTAGGCTGGTGTGTTCCTATGAAGATTTCAGCCTTTGGATGCATTCTCAAACACATATGGTGACTCCATTTGATCAGTAACCCATCTCTAAAGTTACAGACCCTCTTCCCACTCATTTTCATTCATTTTTCATCCATTATTCCTTCCATCTCTTTCATTTTCTCCCATTCCATGAATTTGTGCAATCATGCCTTCATTTCTATCATGGAACTCACATCTATAGCAGCAGCAGTACATTCCACCTCCAATGTGCTTTACAACTCCTTCAAATAAGCGTTTTGAACAGATTCAAAATTAGTATGGTTACCCTTATGAGTAGCAATACCAAAATCAGTTTGGTTATGAAACATATCAAGAGCAATGGTATGCATGTAATGATAGTAATCAAATGTAAGATGCTGGTCTGTTGGAGAAGATTAAAAAAATGGAGATTGGCATGGTGCAATCAAGAGCAACAACTCAAATGGAGGCTTTCACAATTTGTTACAAGGCATCTTGTCCATGGGTTGGCCCTTTTCCCAGACACTTCAGACCTCAGGAGAAGCTGGACTTCATGGTGGAGTTAGAGGCCTATAAATTTGGTGTTGAGAAACCTTGTCAATGGGTAAGTTCTACACCATCATCTAGCATTTTTCTCTCTACTCCTCAAGCAACACCATCTCATTTTGAATGCTAAATTCCAAATCCATCCCATGTTGCCCTAAGTGTTGATTTCATTTCTCCATTCCATAGTCTTCCACCTCATCTCAATTCTTCTGTCTTTTTCCATTCCAAATAGTCATCCCCTCCAAAGAAACAAGAAGTTCCATCTCCTCCACCACCACAAAAAATTGCAAAATCAATTGAGTTAAAATCCACCGCTCCTCTTGCATTCCCAAATCCATGTTGGGAAGATAAAAATTAGAATGCCAGTCAAGGACAACAAAAAGAGGAGCCCAACATAAAAGAAATGATAGACAATTTGAAGAGTTGGGCTGCCAAATTTGGGTTTACAAAAATCCCCTTGATTGTCAAACCAAAGGAGGAGGTCAATGTTGAAGAACCAGTGGTGGTTGAGGCCTAGTTTGTAGTAGAAGAAGAGCCAAACAAAGAAGAAAAAATCAGAAGTTTGGTAAGCTTGGCTCTCAAATTTGAGATAACAAAGATCCCCTTGATGGTTAAGCCTTCAGAGGATATTAAAGTTGAAGAGCCAGTGGCGTCCAGTTGTCTCTTTGTTATGAGTGTAGTGTCCATGTTGGCACTTTATTTGAAGAAAATGCTAATCTAATCCAAGCTGCAAAACCAGTCAACAAGGAGGAAGAACAATCAACTCCAAGTCCCATTGAAGAGGAGTAACTAGAAGAAATCAAATCAGAATCGGAACTAGATGAAGGAAGCATTATTGAAGATTTTTTTATTTCATTTGAAGGGCCTGATTTGATTGATGAATCCATCATGGAAGTGACCAAAGAAAATTTGGAGGCACTGAATCATGAGAAGGTTGCACAAGAAGTTGTAGATTTCTCTCCCACTTCATCTCTCCAAAAATATGATTTTTTGGATGAGTTCGAGATGACAAGATTCATGCTTGAAAATGAAGCTCCACATGGTGAAAAAAATTCAGATTTGAAGGTCGCCATAAAAAAGGGAGAGACCTTACTACAGCAGGACATTGAAGAGTTTGATTTTCCATCAGACTTAGAAGAATTTTTTGATGAGAAGGATCCTGTAGTTTACATCATGCCTCTTGAATCAAAGTTGGAATAATTTGATCTTCTAAAATTTAGAATGGAGGAACTCCAAAGCTAACAATGTATTGTAGTAGGTTATAATAATGCAAAATCAGCTTCATTAGATGTTGCAATCAATAATGATGAGCTGCATATTATAATAGCATTACATACTGCCATGAAGGAAGAGGAATAACATAAGAGTTACACCTTTCCTTCCACACCATTCACCCAAGGAGGTATGCAAGAAGACTCCATTTTTGGAGTTAAATTTCAGAGCTATGGGCATATCAAACAGATCAGACCATGCCCAATCAAGTATTTGGTTTCATTAGAGCCAAAGGAGAAGTCAAAACTAGTCATGCTTGCTTCTAAGCATGAGGATGAGCTACAAAGTACCAAGGATCAACTTCCATACCTCTTCAATCCAAATGTAGAGAAAATAAAAGAGGTATTCAATTTGTTTTCAGTTGATACCTTATTGATTTTAGTAGAAGACTAGCATCTTGTTGATTTTTCACCCATCCTAACAACCATACTCAACTCCAAATCAATTGCATGGTTGCCAATTTTGAAGAAGGGAAGCTATTTTGCACAACTAGTTGTAGGGTTTGTTTAGCCCACCTTTTCTCTTGGGTAGAGTAGAGTAGGTAGGTTTTCTTTTAGTAGAAGAAGTTCTTTTACACACTCTGCATGCTCTATTTAGAGAATATATGATTTTTAGTTTTGTACATAGTTGTTTGGTGTTATTTTTGTTTCTCTTGCACAATCCAATACAATGGCTTTTGGTGAGGATCAACTCCAAGTTTTAGTGGGTTTCCAAGTTGCTCAGAGGTCATATTTTCATAGTTTTGATCAGAATTAGTTTATCAGGCTTGACTCCATGCCCAATGGATGCTTTAAAGGCCACTGATAATTCATATAGCAGGTAGATGACCCCTCTAAGTCACCAAAATTGTTATACAAAATGAGCCCCTGCTTATTTTGGCTAACTTGTCTTCATTTTTTCCTTCCTTATGCTTCATATTCAATTTTCACACATTGTAAGCACTCAAAATATTTTGGAAATGGCTTCATCAGATAGGATTTTTCTTCCCCTTTCCAGAAAGGTAAAGAAGTCCTCCTAACTCCTTGTATTTTTTGAGTTATGGCTTGACAGAGTTTGGAGGGAAAATTTACCAAGGCGGACTTGTGGGAAAAATTTTGGCACTCAGCCTTTTGGCTAAAACTCTCAAAGGTAAAATCTTGGCCTGAAAGTCTACAAAGGAAAATATATTGTTTGAGGCCCGTGCTTAGTCAAGATGCGCCACGTGTCAGGGTGAAGCGGCGGGGGTGGAAGGACTTCAAGTTTTTTGGCATTTGGTCAAAAAGCACAAAGGTAAAAATGGGAGCGCATCCCCACCGAGCTAAGAAAAATATGCCACATGTCCAGTCAACAGTGGGAGGTGGGGGTTGGAGGAAATTTGAAATTTTTTCTTTTTTGGCACAAAAACTTAAAGCCATGAATTAAACTTGTGGTCCCATCGACCAATAGGATATCGTTATGTGTCCACATCAGCAACGGACAGGCGGGCTGCAGAGAATTTTGGGAAAATTGTTGTTTTGAAGCCATAGATCAACCAGAGGGTGCCATGTGTCATCGGAGGAGTGGGGCATGGAGAATTTTTGAGAAAATTTCCCAATTTGAAAAAAGAGGGAAAATTTTCAAATTTTGGCCCGTGAATCCGATTTTTTCCCTAAATCTTCAGAGGGGCATATCTTTCGCACTAGAGCTCAAATTTTCATGATTTTCGTATCATTGCAAAGATGGTAAAATTCTCCACATGATGGATAGTTTAATTTCGATTTTTTATGGATATTTGTAGGAGAAAAATGGGAAAACGTCTCTAGCATGAGAAAATGGTAGAAAACTACCCCAACCACCAAAATTAATGAAGTATGGGCCTCTTTCTCGCTCTGCGAAGCAATGTACGATGAAGTATGGGGTTTTTCATGGAAACCCATCACTTTTTAGGCTAATTAAATGGATATTGTTAGGGGTTAAAGTTTCAAATCAAATTTTCCCGTGTTTTCTCATTTCTTTCATTCTGTTCGAGTGATAAAAGCCAGTTTTGGCTCATTTTGTAAAATTTGTTCATCCTTCTTCTCTGCCTCTCCCTTCTTTTCTTCCCTAAGGTTGAAAATGGAGTTTTAACCTCCTCCCTTTCTTTATAATGGTATTTTTCCCTCTTACCTGTGAAATGATGTACTATGTAAACTTCTAGAGCAATAAAAAACATGTTTTGTGATGCATTTGTCCATCCTTGCTCATTTTTTGGTTGTTTTCTTCTTGCCTCTCTTCATTGTAGGTATTTTTGCATGTTTGGATATTCATTGCAGGTTTTGGAGCTGTGTTAAAAGTTTTTTGGAACATTTTTTGTGTGAAATCCATATGTGGTCTATGATGCACTTGTCCATCCTTCCATTGCTCACCTCTCTTTGTTTCTATGGTAGTTTTGATAGATAATCAACACTTTACTTCTTTGGTGTATCACCATTTTAGTGTAGGCTCTATTTTCCATTGTTTTCTTCCTCTCCTTGTCTCCTTGGAAGTTAGATTAGGATTATATTAGTTTTCCTGCACTGGAATAGCTTGTGGTAGGTAGTTTAGGAAGGGGAACCAACCTTCTCTGGAGAACTTTCCCCATTTGCAAAGGTCCCACAGTTTGGGAAAGCTCAATGTTGTGTATTCACACCAAATGAATTTTCCTTAGAAAAACAGATCCATAACTCATTTGGGGGTGTTGTGATATTGCATTAACAGTTGTAAACTACATTCTGTTTTGAATTGTATTTTTTTATTGTGAAATGTTGCATGTGTGTTGTGGAATCCTTGTTGTCATGGGTTGAATCACATCTTTTATTGCAATATGGTTAAGGATCAGGGGCCAATGAAGAAGGATGGATTCTCCTCTTCATTGGATTTCTTGGTTGGGTGGAGAGTGTTGCCTTTCCCCTGCCTTTGTTGTGATCCAAAAGGAGAAATTCATGTTGCAGTTCTGGAGCAGAGGAGAAAGACAGTTTGATAGTTCCATATGAAATGAAATCTCATTGTAACCTTTCCCACCTTGAAGTGGATGATATGAATATTATTTGTAATGGAAAGATATTTTGTATTAAGCTATGAAAGTTATATATTCCAATTTTTGAAAGAGATATACTCTGTTATGATCATTTGAAAGAAAGAAATTGGAAATATGTTTTTGCATTCAAGGAATTGAAAGATGTAAAGTTGTATTATTTTTTTGAAATCAATAAACGATTGCAATACTTTTCTTCAATTTGCATTATTGCATTGAAATTGATCATCAATTTGTGATTTGAAACCTCTGTTTGGAAAATTGAAAGAGGAATACGTATAAGGGAAATAAATGGAACTTTGTTCTTTTGAAATTGTAGTGCCCACCATTTTATGCACCCAAATACAACAGTAAAATACCAGGATAATTTTTTTTGACTTACATTGCTCACTACACACAACACAACATGGGCTTCAATTACAAAAACTCGACTCGCACGAAAATCACATAGGTCATCGACTCACATAGACACATGAGAGAACGACATAGGCATGTCAATGCCACACTTTTCCCAATGAACGAATACTAACAATTCGACCCAACCAAATAGAAGACATGATTTCAAGGATATGGTGAACCCACAACACATCATTTCTTTATTTGTATTTTAGTTACGGTTAACCCTCCAAGAACATTATTGTCACAAGGATAATTTTCTCGATGTGGCCACCTACAAATTCTTAAGTACAATACCGCGGTTAAGTTATCTGTTCACCCCTTTATAAGTTGGTTTTCTTATTCTTTACAAAAGTTTCCATAACTTGCATACTTATTTGGCATAATTCAAATGCATATAAAGTACTTAATTATCTTACTCTGATGTTAAAAATCTTCTTCTCGAACATACATTCAATGTCTACTTGTTTACTCTTACCACTCAAGTGAATGTGACTTGGTGTCCATATGGTGACATTAGGATTTTATGGAGGGTTGAAATACAAGATAGCTTTTTACCGAAAAACATACGTTGATCACGGGTTATTTATTTCCCTACCATAGTTATTCTAAATCAATGACTTAATGACTTCCTTTTTATATTTATATATATCTTTTGTTTTCTCGTGGTTTGATCACAACAGTGCAATACATATTCTTTGAATCACATAAAGATATTTAATTGAGATATAAGGTCTCCAAGAGTGGTAATATCCCTAACCTCAATTCTCATGTTTTTACTCTCATATGCTTTATTTTCTACGTCACATTATGGCCTTAATTTTTAGCATTGTCTTGTGAAAGGAGCTACGAAGTGTTTGTCTAACCTCTTGAAGACATAAAGGATTAGAAGACTTATAGCTACCTACGAACCCAAGCTAACATCCGAATCAACTGAGTTTTAGATTAATTCCAAATTCACCTAAGGTTCTACCCCTCAACTATATATGTTTTTTAAGAAAGAGGACATATTTATGCTAAACCACCTTCAGAAAGGACCAAGGTGCTCTGCTGAGAGAAACCAGGGTAACACATTAAGCTGAGCGGAGCTAAGGAGCTCATTAACAAAGGTTTAAGGCCTAGAAAGCTAAGACACCTCCTCCATCTATGTCATCTAGATCCAATAGGGATTTAATTCAATGAAGAATTTTAATTTTAAAGCTATCTTCGGCAAACAAGATAAACCGCTAGGATACGAAGGAAGAGTTAGTTCATCTTACTCCAAATGGAGTTTGACTGTATCACTCCTATTTACCAGGTTTATGACAATGTCACTAACCATACTGACTAAGATGATAAACCCATTCTTGGGCTCTTGTTTACTCAAGCTAGGAGATTTCCATTGAGTGTAGGGTTTAAGTTCACTCTATGGTTTTCAATGTCTTCTAGGGTAAAGGTAACACACATGAAAACAAGTTATGCTTCGATATTGAATGAGGGCAGAGTGTTTCGATTAAATCTTCTTTCTTTCTTTTTATTTTTTTATTTACCAAGTATGAATGCACAAGATGACTCATTGATCATTTATTGAATATTGAATATGCACTACAAGATATTACTTCAAATTCATTTACTTTATATAAATATCAAACCTTTTTACCAGGTGTACTATGAATCAAAATTGAACCTAAGATTAAATGGACATTTCCTAGATGTCACCGAGAAACTAACATCTCATACATAACAACAAATTATCAAATATAACCTTCTGACAACATGAGACTACAAAATACATTTATTCATTTAAAAACATGAACTATATAAATTAAAATGATATTTAATGAACTACACATCACCTTTTTTGTCGTCATTCTTTCATCCTACAAAACCACGTGAGCATGATATCAACGATAATTTGCTGGCATGGCATCCACCCTAACCTAACATAATTATCATTTTTCTGTTTCCCATTTACATATGATAATAATTACAATTTGCAATCAAAATAAAAAAGGTTTAGAGACATGTATTCATTACATTTCATTTTATTTCATTTTGTAACCCAAGAGAGAGAAAGAGAAGGGAAGAGAGAGAAAACACCATTTTATCAAAATTTCTATATCACACAACACGTTCCACTATAGAGTTTTAAAAAATTATTTACATGTGTTAAAGTTTCCATGGTGATTTGACAACCTGACGAGGGTCCCACAACTTTCTATTTTCTACATTTTCTTACTAGCTACAAAAACATTCAAAACAGGCTCGGAGGCTAAGAAACCACTTCCAAAAGTTATCTTCTAATGAGAATGCACACCTTGATTAACTTTCTACATGTCCCCAGATATACCAAGAGTTCATAGCAACTGACAGAATTGGGAAAAAGTGAACGGTTTGCATTTGGCAGCTAGTTTTCTAGGGCTACTGGTCGTAGCTGACCCAGATTGTAAATGAACAAAAGTTAGCTCGAGGGCCCAGAAAACCACATCCATAAATAATGTTCAATGGATGAGCATGCAACGAGAAACTTCCTACAAGTTCCCCTATATAAGGAGAATTCATCTGAGTCGACAGGACTGAGAACTAGAAAACCATTTTCAAACGACGACAAGTTTTCTGGAGTGACAAGTCAAAATTGGTCCAGTTTGACCTCATCAAACTGCGACCGGAGGCCTACAAAATGGCTTTGCCAAACTATCCAAAAATGTGTTTTTCCCTAAACTGAATGTTCCATGTAATTGTCTAGTATAAACACTAGAGGTTTGCAAAGATGGGAAATAATTTCTCTATCCAGGTTTCAAATGGTAGTTCAAAACGAAAGCCAACTTTCTAGATTTAACAACTTCCTACTATTGTAAATCAATATAACAGGGTTCCTATAAAAGCGTCAAAAGGATCACATACGTTCATTTGAGGTTGATCCAAAGGTTAAGGTGACTCATTGTATACCAAGGTACACGAATGAAGCTTCACATCTCGTTTTCAAAATTACGAAGGGTACTTAATGAGCCTCCAAAAAAATGCAAAAATTAACTATTTACACAGGGAGAAGATCAACTTTATTAAAGGGGAAGTCAATTTCGTCTTGCCAATAAAACAATATTGAAGCGATCCAGGTGGGTAGGAAGTTTTCTAAATCACCACAAAATGAGGTTGGAAGTTCATATTTTAATGCAGAAGAGTTATTTTGATTTCATGAGTTATGACATGATATTTCATTGTTTTTGCAACGAGTTGAAATAACATTTAACTATATTAAAATCCTAATGTTTTGAAATTCTATTAAGTTGCAAAAGAGAACTAAAACATGATAATTATGAGAGGCAAGGGAAGATGGACCATGCTTGGGAACGATGAGTGAAACTGGGATAAGGTGCTCCAAGCAGTTTACACTCGCGATCTGTTGAGACCATCATTGGTGCCACATGATGCCAGATAATCACGTGCAAACCAAACCATTCATTGTGCCCCCATGTCTCATAAAAAAAACCATTTTGTGCTTTCACATAGTCATCTTGATCCATGAGACTACATTTTCTATGTCAAATAGATCACACGCCTTTTCAACAAGTCCATTTTGCGCATATCCCAATTTAAAATGCTTATTTTGGCACAGCTGAGAGGGTGTTGAAACAAAATTGTTAAGTGTTGCTTTATCACTACCAAATACATTTCCTTCAAAGTTTCAAAGGCCTTTACAACAAGCTCATCTATGAATACCCTGAAACCATTGCATTCTATGAGATGAACTATCTGAGGCATTTTGTTGAACAAATCACATGCCTTGAATACACTTCCACATTTTTCATACATACCAACTATAGCACACTTCCACATTTTTCACACATCTCAGCTGTGACATTGCAAGAACAAAATATTACAAACAAACCAGATTCTATTTCTCAAACCCTTCTCCAAAGCTTCCACATTTTGCACAGGCTGGAGATATGTTGGCAATGTAAACTGATTAGGCTGGAGACCTGTTTTTTGCATGGTGAAATGGTGACTGCCTTATGAGGGGAAAACCCCCCCATATTTTTTGTATACTACCGTCCCAAAAATCCATGAGAAGCTGTCTAGTTATTTCATTTGGTCAAACCCTACAACAACATCCCTAACACATTGCAACTACAACATCTGACAAAATGCCTCTCCATTTTATGTTTTGACAGCTATCCACGCGGGTCCCATAACTCATTTTTTTTTATACAGGCAGGGAGGATGCTGGCGCAGGTCGCAACAATCTATGGCACCCCATGAGATGACATCTGGTGAGGAATTTCTTTGAAAACAACAAGAAGGCGCCCTTAACAAAATGGATATGTGTAGAGGCTACGACCATTGCATTACAAGAAACCACATTTCCTTCAACAACGTGGTGAGTGCACTAGAGACTGGTTCGAAACTTCCATGGCGGTGGCTGCTGTCTTCCTTCAGCAAAAGATAGAAAAAAAGACCATAAGGAGTCTCCTTTTCCCTAATCACTCAACTGAGTTACTTTACCAAAGTTAGCCATAACTGCGGTTATTTTAAATAAACCCTTAACTAATGCCATGTCCACGTATGTGTGGAGGAATAATTTTATTATTATTATTTTTAATAATAAAAGGAGGCATTACAGAAATATATTAAAATTGGAAATCAGACCTTGCATTTTATCTATTAAATGGTTTTTTTGTATCACTTAAATGTATTAGACTAGAATGGAAATGAATCTCCATACTTAGAAGGTGAAAAATGATAAATAAATCCTTTATAAATTGATCTCTGTTTTGTATTTCATCCTAGAAAATAATTTATCTAAAATGAACGTTTTAAACCTACAATTCAAGAAATAAAAATGAAACATTAAAATTGAACATGCTATGATGTAAACGAATTCAATTTGACAAAAAACACTTAAGGAAGTATTTTAAAACTTAGCAAAATCAGGCTCAAACCGTTTTGCAGTCGTTTTCTGTCAATAAACGGAAATGTTTAAATTACAAATCATTTAGACAAATTGAACCTTGAATCCTCCCTTAAATCCATTTAGGAACAATCATCCATGTCTATTTGACATGTTGGGAGAGGAGGAAGATAAAATTGAATAGATCTAACAAGTTAAAATTTACTAGCTCACTCTATATAATCTTGCAGGCTGTTTTCTTAAAATTGGCCCCTTAAAATTTATCAAAATCTAAAATTAATGATCTCTATGTAAAGAGGATGTTGAGAGATTTCTAGAAATTCCTCATTTTTCTAAACCTAATCTCTCTATCAAAATTTATGGCCTTCTAAAGTTTTCTTCACTTGGCGTTAAATTTTGGGAAAAATTTCCTTGGTGGGCCCGCAGCCCAAATTTTTCCCTTGGGACTTCGGAAAATTTTTGGGAAAAGTTTCCAATTTTTCCCCGCCACTTCGCCATCCCACAGCCAATCAGAAGCTACCACATGGCCTTGCGAGGCAACAACAGAGGTGCAGAATCCATTTTGACCTTAGCATTTTAGAATTTTTTTGGAAAATTTTTCTAATTTTCCTCTGCCACCCACAAGCAATGGTAGGTTAACACATGGCAGCCTTAGGCATCGACGGAGGCGTGGAACATTTTGCAACTTTGAAAATTTAAATTTTTTCTTTGGTGAAAATCCCAAAGTTTCCCCACCGCCCCATGGCCCACAACCAATGGAAGGATGACACATGTCAGCCTTAGGCGTCAGCAGAGGCACAAAACATTTTGTACCTTTGAACTTTCTACCCTTAAAATCTTAAAGTCAAAAATCTCTCCGACAGCCTGACTTCCCACCAGAGCTTTCTCAGGCTGACACGTGTCCTCTTCAGGCCCGATGGTGTGTGGAGGAAAATTATGCTTTTTCCCTGAAAAGGGAAAAAACACCAAAACTCTTCCCCACTCTGCCGACCCGCGCAAGGGAAAATTTTATCCCCTAGGCCCGCAGTCTTGCCCTTGGGAAAATTTTCCTCCCAAGGTCCGTCGTCCCATAACTTGAGTTTTATGAGGATTTAGGAGGACTTCTTTATATCATTGGAAAGATGAGGAAATTTCCTATCTAATGGAAGTGATTTAGAGAAATTTTGAATGCATTAAACATGAAAAAAATCAAGTTGAAATTTTAAGCCTGTTAGAGAGTGGGTATAGTGATAATTTACCCTCTAAACCCTATTGAACCTTCTAACCCTAAATTTTTGGACCTTATGATCTCTAATAATTATTAATGAAAGGAAACTATACTCTAGTAGATTTGAATTGTTCCAGAACCTGTTGGCGACAATTGTTATCTTGTAACATGGTTGTAGATTCTTTAAACAAAAAAAATTATTCCATAATTTTCCTAACTAATCCTAGGTTGTTCTTGGGTCTCAAGTGGGTTGTTTTAAAGGGCGTTACATGGATTCAGAAGACTAAAAAGGAATGAAAAAAAGCATGGCATGATCTCCATATTAAAAATAAACAATTTGAGGATGGATAGATGGTCTTTCTTTATGACTCCAAATTTTTATGCCATCTTGGGAAACTGAAAGTCCATTGGTTAGGGCCATATATCATCTTGTACATCCTTGATTCAGGTGCATGTCAGTTACAAGCACTAGATGGGATGAGGTTACTAGGCCATTTCAATGGGATTAGGTTGACTCCCTAATTTAAATAAGGCTTGTGTGTAATCATAAATAAGGTAGTATTATCATTTAGCCTAGGATTTCCCTTAATGCATTTCTTTTCTTTGTGTTTCCCCTTCTCATTGTTTGTTCCCTTTATTTTTTTGTTTTTTTGTGTACTTTTTCTGTGGGTAGCTGTATAATGGAAAAGTGACAAGCAAGCATGGGAATATTCAAGTAACTCTTCCTCGCACCTGACCTCCTGAGGTCATGCCAAGACAGCCGGTGGGGATGGAATATACGTGGGGTATAGACAAACTAATTAAGAAATCTTATGTCTTCGACGCACACTAATGGAATCTACAAATCTAAGGCAAAGAAGGATCTTTTAACCTAAACTAGCTTGATAGATCAGTCAGTGAAGATGACTACTCGAAGGCTCCAATCAATATCATGCTCTGGCGTGATCTGATCTATGGTTTGTGGGATACATGGAAGATAACCTTTGGGTGCTTCGTATATGTCTCCCGAAAAGGTCATGGAAATAGATGATGGAATTATAGTGGAATCTATGGGTGATTCTCTGGTCTAGTAAAAAAATCCTTAGCTTGATTGGCTACTACATCTAGTGAGGATAGTTATGCGATGATGATTGGTGGAAGTGGAGTGGATCTAAATACTAATGTGTGTAAACCAACATCAATGTCTGATTGACCTTTGGGCCTGTTGGGTTGTGGGACCTGTGGATCACAACTATAGATTCATGGTTGTTGTGGACCTCCTATGGTCATGTGCGGAATCAATCCCTAATCCCTAGTATCCAGTAGTTGTATGCCTTTTCGGCCTCTATGTTTAGAGCTAAAAGATGTGCAATCTTCTTAGAGTACCTTACAGGTGTTCTAGCAACTTGAATTCTTAAGTTAGTGTCTATGTCAATGAGAATGTCTCTTGCATCTAGCTATGGGACCAAAGGATCACAACCAAACGTTTTCTCTCTTTCAAGCCCTTCTACAGTCATGTGGATATTTATCTAGGGTAATCTGTAGTTTGGTTGGTTTGACCAAAACGTATGTGCTTTGTCGTCTTCTATGTTTAGTCCTCTTAGCTGTACATTGATTTCTTGTAGGTCTATTATTTCTTGGAAGACCTTAATTCTGAGGTTTTGGTCTATGTCAGTTATTTCTACAACAAGATTGGGTTGAGGCATGATTGGTTTGAATACGTATTCTTTGGGCTCCCTAGGTCCCGTGATTGTCATACAAAAGAAATAATATAGATCTAACTAAAGCAAAGTAAACTAATTATGTAAAGTACATCTACAGCATACATCTAAATTCTTTATTTTTATATTTTTGATGAACTATTAAACAAAATTGAAAGAGCAATTAAATAATATATCTAGAAAGTGACAACTAATCTAATAACATAATTCAAAATAAACAAAGTAGTCGAGTATAGCTACCTGCCTGTGTAGTTGTAAATCTATTCTAAATAACCAGATAACTGATCTAAACTATTTGAAAGACCCCCAATCTTACCTCAGAAGTGAGGAATGAATCATAGTTTCTCAGAAACTATCAATCCCCATAGCTTCCCCGGTAATATCAAAAGTGAGATTAACTGAAATGAAATGATTCACTACTCTATTTGATATGTTTTAACTAGAAATTTGATAGCTTAAATCTAGATTTTTTAGAATAGTGGTGAATCTGATTGTGTGTGGCTTTTTCCCCTCAGTGTGAACTCCTCATTCCTTTGTGTTCACGTGAATCCAAAAAAGCATGTAATGCCAGCATCAACAGAAGTAGGTATCAGAACAATGACAGCTTTAGATGTAGACTGAATACAAGGTGAGTAGGAGACGGATGGCGCAAGAGAACATAGCTTGGATTATGTAATTCCTAGTGGGATTTATTGTGAGTCATGCAACACAAAACATTCAGAACCTGAAACCATCCTCCTTGACAAATAAAACTTGTAACTCTAATGGCTTTAGAATGAAAATGAAATTGTCCTATCTCAATTGATTATATGAAATAGTAACAACACTAGCACAAGAAGATCATGTGGCTTCTAAACAGAAAAAAAAACTAACTATGCATGCAATGAATAAAACTAATACAATTCCTAAGTAAGAACTGAAAGACTAAAATTTGAAATGAGAAGATGAGAGGCAATTTTGAGGGGCCATTTTCTTGAGCACAAACGAACTATTTATAGAATTCCCATTTACCCAAAGGTGAAATCCAACTTGAACTCTTTTACAATAAACAATGGAGAAACACTATTCTAGGGAACCAAAATCATAAATATGAGCAAAGGTGGTGAAAAAAAGCTAGTAAATGTTGAAGTTTTATGCGAGTCGCGATAAAAGGAATGTTCTGGAAAAATACGTGACGGACTGCTGCCCTGAGCAGGGCGGTAGTTACATGACCGCCACACTATCTGGGCGGTGGTCACGAGACTTCTGCCCAAGCAGGGTGGCAGTTTCATAGCTGAAGACCAAAACATAAAGGAAAAGAGGGTAAAAGAGTAAAATAAAGCATGCAAAGGCTAAGCAGGACATGCAGGATGTTAATGCATACTTGGAGAGCTTTTTTGAATCATCATTGGGGTATGTGTAACATTGTTTCGATGGTGCAGTACCCTACAATTTTGGGTACGTATAGTAGCCACTTATTATTTTCAAAAAAATTCTATGCATAGAGGACCGTGTATTTGTTTTCGTGTGGGGTGGAGTAATGTGGCAAATAATGGAAATTGGTAGTGGAAGCTATGTTTCGATGGCCTGGATTGAAGGATCAAAAGTGTGTAGTTTCTAAGAATGCGCATTGAGAAGGTGGACATAAGGAGTTTGGTGTAAAGAGTTTGGAAGAACATGTATAACTATGGGAAGCACAGGAACAATATGAGGTAGGCGATGTCAAAAATCAAGGTAAGGACAGAAGAAGTGCCTTCGGCATTGAGATCATGCATGAAACGATCTTTCGTCAGTAATTATATTTACATGCCAGAAGGTTGTAGGATTTTTCACTCAAGATTGGGTGCGGGGGGGGGGGGGTAAAAGCATTGAAGGTTAGATTTTGAGGAAAAATACACCTTTATTATAAAGGTACGATGGTAGGTGGCATTGCATTTATTGTAGAAAAGAAGCAAAAAATATAAGTAAGATGTTGGGATACATTATTGTTACATTGCATTTGTGATATCAAACAACTCTTGTGAACTAGGGAATTCTCATCCAAATAGCTTTCCTAGTGATTTGGATAACTTGCATGCACATCTTGCTCCCCTTCACATTCTTTTATCTCCTTCCATTTTTCCTTCCGCACCTTCCTCCTACATACCTACTTTCTCTCCTATCCTATCACGCACTCCTTATGAACACATATGTAGACTTACCTTCCAATTAGCTAAGTCCCTGGCATTCCTCTTGCGTGCTTACATAGACTCAGTTCCTTCATGTGCCCTCTTTTCTTCCTTCCTCCTACGCACTCACCACCCCTCTATTTCCCTTTCATGTTCTTGCTTCTCACTCCCACACATCAGGTGCACTTTCATTCACCTCTTTCTACTTCCACCCCGTGCCTCTTTCTTTTGTGCGCGCCCTTACACCCACACTTTGCGCGTTCACCTTCCTTTTAGTCATCTCGGTGCTTCTCTAAAGGTAAATCCAAAAGTATAGGCCCAAATGAGAGCCATATTACCACGTGTTTAGAGCTCAAAAAATTAAGAGCAGCCGTTGAAAAGTTCAAGAGTCTGCAGAAGATTCCACGTGTCAACCCGATGCTCCTTTAAAGGAAAAATCTTGAGTAGGCTTCTAAATGTGCGCCAAGCTTCCACGTGTCCAGTTTCATAAAAGGACAGGGTTGGGTTGAATAGTTAAAGAATTGAGATAGGCTACAAAGGTTTCCAAGTGTTGGCAATACGCTAATTCAAGAGCAAAATTTGGGGTGGGTTTCCAAACAAGTGCCAGGCCGCCACATGTCCAGGGTTAGACT
Organism: Taxus chinensis; assembly: GCA_019776745.2. Lineage (NCBI taxonomy): Eukaryota > Viridiplantae > Streptophyta > Pinopsida > Cupressales > Taxaceae > Taxus > Taxus chinensis. The sequence continues at coordinate 286,789,381 of CM034154.1, read as the reverse complement.
TTTGGCCCCACCAAGCAAAGAGACTCAATAAAAATACAAAGAAGCCTAGGGAGCTCATGGAAGCTGCCACATGTCATTCTGGTGCATTTTCAAAAGTGAAAGGTAGGGGCTGAATCTCCAAGGTGTGTGAGGCTTCCACATGGACCCAGTATGACAAACTCTTTAAAATATTGCACTCCCGCGATCCAAATATTCAAATGGTCATATCTTTTGACTGGAAACTCATATTTGGGTAGGAGAAGACTTTTTGGAAATGTCTCCACACCCTCCATGCCATGGAAACATAAAATATCATTCTTAATAGGGTTTTGTGGGTTAAAATTGGGAAAAAATCTATCAGGACATTAAATTAGAATCAGATTTCTTCGACCGCCAGATCTGATTCGATTCGATCCGCCTTTCTTCCTTCTTCAATATGTCAAGTAGATAGGGAACCAGCCATGAAATATTTGGGGTATATTGGAGAGAGGTATTGATTGATAGTGGTTGAGATTTCAAAGCATGATTCAATGCATCTCAAGGTGGTTGAAGTATGTTTCAAATTAGTTTTCCCTCTTCTCTCTCTCCTTCTTCCCTATGTGATGAATCAAAAAAGAAAGGGTTAGGGATCATTGTAAAGGGTTAGACACTCTATATCCTTATGCATGTTGCTAAGGACTCCATATTTTCTTTATTTTGAGTTGCAGACCTCTATGTTTGGCTCTTGCATGTGGATATCGGCCTCCTTATCATTGTAACAATTATGTGCATTTCTGGAAGTAATAGAAGCATCATTTTGTGACTATTCTCTGTCCTAACGAGTTTTCATTCCTTCTTCTTGCCTCTTTTCTTGCATTGTGTATTATTGTGTTATTTCAAGTCCCATGTAGTTCCATACTTAGTTTTGTTCCATGAGAGTGATCTAGTGAATGCGTATCTCGCTGTGCTACTCATGCCTAGCCTCCTTTCACACATTCCCTATAATTCTCACTCAGAACAGATAGTGTTCACCCCTCTTTTATGGTGATATCTCCTTTTAGTGTAATTTACATCATGTTTTCCTTCTTTCCTTGGTCCCTTGGCATTCCTAGCTTAGTTTCCCCTTTCAGCACTAGGAGTAGCAATAGCAGTAGAAATAGATAGAGGAACCGACCTTCTCTGGAGATCCATCCCAAGCGCGCAAGGTCCCATAACTTGGGGACAATTCCATTGTGGTATCATACACCTAGGCCCTTTCAAGATCCAAGATGTGCGTAAAAATTTGAGCAACCAAAAGGAATCCTTGGAGATAAGTTGCATGAAAAGAGGGTTGTAAAGATATGAGTGCATAGCTAGGTTGATCAAAAAACCAAAGTGGAAAAGTAGTACACAGGCATGAGGGAGAAGGTTGTAGGATTTTTAGAAACCCATAATTGAAGATGTCTTCATGCAGAAGGAAGGGTTTTTACATGTTAGCATTTCATAGCTAGGGCATGGGATTGAAGGGATTTTCACGTAAGAGCAGAGCCGTAGAGTTAATCAGAGCTAGGATCAGAAGGAAGAAAAGAGTTTTTAAATAACTTGATAAGATAACATTGCACTAAGGAAGGTAACCACTTCTTCACCAAATAAGTGTAAGGGTAAAGGGAAACAAGTTTTCTCCACCCTCTTCAACAAATAATGGTATGTGGAGATGCAATACTCAAATGACATATTTCTCAGAAAAGAATGGGTGTCTCACTTGAGAAAGATGGATGTAAGTGACTACAACCATTCAATGAGCACCACAATGAAAGAGATGGCATTGGAAATGGTTATACCTATAGACAAAAGGACACCAGATGGAATGCCAATCTAGGACAATGAAGTAAAGGTGATGATGGAAAAGGCTAGGTTATTGCAACTCTATGAGTTGCCCTATTTTGAAAACCCAAGAGGTTGTACAAATTGCTAATGTTGCACATGCATTAAGACCATTTCTACTTAGCATGATGAATGATGAGGAAAAATCCCTAGCTAATTTTTAAATTTATTGGTCTTACCTATGAGGGAGATTCAATTGATGATGAATTGGATGAAAAGGAGGCCATCAAGAAGACTTTGGAGGCATATGACTACAAGAAGGGGTCATGGTACTTCAACATCTTCTTGATTTCTGACCCCATGATGAGGATGGTCACACGCTTAGTATCTAAGCTAAACTGACAAGAGAGGTTGACACAGGTCAACAAGTCTTGGTCGAATGTTTGCCGAAAAATATCAGAGGGGAGAATCTATAACATCTCGACATTCATAGCATAATAAATTAACGGTGCCTCATGTGACGAAGAAACAATAATGTTTGGTAACATCCTCCTTACTATTGTTTTTTTCAAAGATTTGATTTCCCAATGGGCCAGAGAAATTTGTATGGGAGTACCAAGATGAGAACCCCTCCCCTGCCAAGATATTTGAGAAGTACAATTGTGAAACAATGACGACCGCCCACAAGGCACGCCTAGAAAAATGGTATAAACAGGTGCATGACACATTTAGCATAGAATGGGGGATACCTAAGTAGTTACATGTTTTTCTACAAGGTGAAGTTGAATTCTATGTATAACAACACTTTTACATTGGCATGTTCACTCTAGTAGATGGTGCTAAGGTTCCCTGGTACAAGTTACCATTCTCTTTCACGTTATAATACTTCTAGGCCGGTGTCAATAGATTCAAGGAGGCAAAGAAGTTAAGATTTGACCTCAGCATGGTAGACCAGGATTACAGAAACCTACGCAGGACCTTTATATACCCAAAGAAACACACCTATGTGGAGAAGTATGTCTCTCACAACATGCACATGATGAAGTTAGTGACCTTTCCTGTTGTTGGAATAATCACAAGGGTATACCTACACATAAGGCCAAAATATGAGAAGGGTGCCTATATGGAAAATGATGTCTCAATCCTAGTAGCCCATACGACAAAAAATAAGGCCATGCCGAGGAAGAGAGAGAGGTAGGAGGATCTTGAGAAAAGACACCAAGTATGCAGACAACACAATCTATAGGTGCGCAGGAGTCAAGTGCAAATCTAAGCACCTATGCATGGAGAAAGAAGTCCCCTGTAGAAGAAAAAGAGAAGACACCCAAGGAAGAAGCACCAGAGAAAGAAAATTCCCCTGAAAAAAGATTCACCAGCAAGGAAGGAGTTGTTTACGAAAGAAGATAAGGAAGAGTCTCTTATACTAGAATCACTAGCTAGGAAGAAGCAAAAGGTAGCAGAAAAGGTGGAATCAGAAGAAATAGAGAGCTTGTAGGCTTACAAGGGTGATAGGGATGATGAAAAGCATGGAGAGGCTCAAGACCATCCTATGTACAATGTATATGACTTAGAGGAAGGGAATGAAAAGAAGGATGAGGATGAATAAGGCCCTATGGAAAGAGGGAAAGTGAGGAAGTGAACACCAAGGGTAAAAGGACCCCAACCCTGACCAAGGAGTAGATAGAAGATGTCACAGAAAGGGAGGTAACAGGTATAATAAAGGACTTTGTGGAATAGGAGGTGGAGCATAGTTCTGATAAAGTTCTCAGGGAGATGGAGGAGGAGAGTGTAGAAAATGGATATGGGAGCATGGGCAGAGATCCCAGCCTAGCGGTAAGCTTCCCTAAGGTAGAGCACATGGGAAGGAAGAGTGTGGTAGCGACGTAGGAGAAAGGAATGAGTTATATCAATGATCTAAATAAGGTACTTTGTGAACTCTTCCAAAGTACCATGACTTCCAACCAACTTCCTACATGGTCTTCATTCAAAGAATAGGGTGCATACCCTCATACAATAAAAATGTTATCTTAGAATTTTGAGTCCCATGTTGATGAGCCAAAGTTTGAAGTCAACCGAGAGGTACTAATGAAGATATAAGAAAATAAGGGATTAAACCATCTGATGAATGCTCAACAACTATCAGATTATCAATTTTTTAATGCACTCAATAAGGTTTCGATAGAGGTTGAGGTGAGACTCTACAGGAGGAATGCTAGAGTAAGGGTCCTTGAGGAGGAACTCGAGAAGAAGAATGAATAAATCATTGAAAAGAGCAAGGATTTAAAGTAATAGGATCTAATCAATGCATAATTAAGGTGATAATCAAGGGAGGAGAAGGTGAAGGTGTGAGAGGTGTACAAGAGGATAGAGATGATTACGGATGCTATAATCTTGAAGCACTAAAGCCTGGCCCCACTTGAGAAAAAATACAAGTCAACCTTGCAATGCTTGGAAGACTTAACCCACATCCTCACCATAGAAAGGTGATACAGAGGATCCTTACCAATAAACACCAATGTAATATCTTCTCAAAATTAGTTACAGTCAGTTCCAAGGTGTGGAGAAAAATTAGACGATTCCGTCGATATCTTGTTTATAGGAAATGAAGCTCATTTGCAAAAGTTATAGCCTACTAAAATTTTTAGGCAACTCGCAAAATTTGGGACTGCATGAAAATTGGATGGATACACGCTTGCTAAGTGGATCAATGGGATTGTGACACATGGAAAATGTAGGTGACGGAGAAAATTTTGGGTTTGGAACACCTGTCTTGGATACTCATACACAAACAGGTGGACCCCACTATTTAGTGGTTAGGGGCCCTTAGCTAGGTTCGAAACACTCAATTACGGAGGGGTGTCTTAGCCTCCTTCACTTCACATTACATATTAGAGCCCTTGCATATATGTATCAATAATGTGTTATAAACCATACATGTGGGAATAATCCATTAGTGCAATTAAATATTGCAACTAATTCCTATTTATTTCCACTAATCTAGGTCATATTCAATGCATGTTTCATACCAAATATATGTAATAAATTTATAGCTAAAAATTAGCATAACCATTCTATCTTTCCCACAGATTTCCATGTACTAAATTGAAACTAAGAACCTGTTATCAACTAATTTTGACTTCGCAAAATCAATAAGTGTGGATTTTTTTTTTTTAAATAATTTCAAAAGTATTATTTTGTGTGATTTATTTCCCTCATCGTAATCATCTTATTCTCATGGTCATTCTAGCTTTTGTTTCATTCATTTTGAATAAGTCATTCTCCTGTAACGCCACAAACCGTGTTTTAATTATTTAATTAATATTCATCTTGAAATTTAATAAAATTAATATTTATTAAATTTTATGGGTTTTTAATTAATAAATATTAATTTAATACTCATGGAAGTTGTTCGAAAAACTTGGGAGAATTTTTCTTCTTTTTAATTGCCATAACTGCCATGAGCAAGTGCCAGGGGAAATTTTTCTTCCGCTTCCAATTGTCGTAGATTATTTTGATTTTTCTTCTATCATTTAGGAATTGAGAAGGAGATGGTTACAAGAGGTTGCAGAAGTGGAGGAATTTGGGAAGAAGGAGAAACAAGGAAATATTACAAATATGCAAAGCCAGAAGAAGGAAAAACTTATTCTATAGGCACTACCTAGCTTTCACACAGAAACCTGACACATGAATTAGCTAGAGCCAGGAAACCTTGAGAGTTCCAGGTAGTTGTCTCCATCCTTCATGCATTCACCTGTCAACAGTTTGTCAGAGTTCCAAATTCCAGTAGAGGAAAATCTAGCTGTTAGAAGGAGTCAAGGAGAAAATAGATAAACACGGTTCATGCATATTTGTTTTTTTTTTTGTTTTGCAACAATGCCCACTTGGGAGAGAAGAATTAAAACTCACAGAGAAATGAAGACTACCCACACACATTCGTCACAAGCATCAACCCACCATGCATGACATAACAAAGAAAACAGAATTCCACACAGAAGTTAAGGATGGTGTCCACGCATGCTTGAGAAGAATGAATTTTTTTTTCAAATTGCATGCAGCCTGCAGAAAACACAAAACAACATCCCAGAAAATCCACACAGGTTTGGAAGGAGGATAAATTCGACATGTTAGAAGTCCATGCAGGTTTTGAAGGAAGAGAAATTTGGTTTGTTTTACCCACGCATGCATAAGTGAACACAAATCCAAAACAAGAACCCACGCATGCATTAAAATTCTATTTTATTTATTTTATTATTATTTTTTTAAGAAAATAATAAGGATACTACACATGCTTAAGAAGAAGAAATTTGATCATCGCGCAAGGGAAGAAGAAACAAGATCACTCACTGCTAAAGAAAAAAATATTAGGGTCGTGCAACCCACGCGTTGCCAGAAAATCAAAGTAATTCTTCACATTGAAGAAACTAGAATCTGGAAAGATAGAGAAATAGCGAATTAAAAATATTAAAGTTGATCCTAAGCGGAGCCATTTCGACCGGATATTTTAAACGAAAGGAGTTATTATTTTTGCCACGTTTTGTAACTGCTGAAGCAATCAACTTTGAAGCTTGATATCTCAAAGTCTGATGATCGTCAGGAAGAAAATTTTAGTTCATTGAATTTTCCCCTTATTAGTTTACTCATTTTCCAAATTTCAAGTGTACAACACTTTGTTTTATATTTTTCACGAACCCAATAAAAAATCAGTTTTCTCGATTTTGCCGCACGTACAATTTCAGCTTGGCTAAAGGCCTATTTTGAGAATCTATATCTCGGGCCCAAATGATCTTCAAGAGAAACAGTTTAGTTATTTGAATTATAATCAACTTTATCTACTCTTTTTCCAAATTTCAAATGCGCAACACCTCGTTTGATATTTTTCATGGAGTCAAATAAAATGCATTTTGCATGATTTTGTTGCGCGCACAGTTTTAGCCTATCAAGGTGACTCACTTTGAGAGTTGATATTTTGGACTCAGATAATTGTCAAAAAGAAATAAATTATTTCTTTCAATTATCCTCACCTTTATATGATTTCTTTCCAAGTTTGATATGCTCAGGATGACGTTTGGTATTTTTACTAGGCTAAAACCAAACGGGATTTTTGCAGTTTTACACTTGCATTTTCCTAGTAGTCTCAGAAGAGTCAACTTTGACCTTTAATATTTGACTAAAAAAAATTATTTAAAAAAAACGCTCTAACACACAAATTTTTCGTACCATAAAATAATTCCTCATCCAATGAGAGTTTCTCAGAACAAGATTTACTATTTTTCTGAGGGTAGTTTCAGAGGAGATTTGTGTAGTTTTTGTAAGAAGGAAGTAATAACATGAAATCACGCTTCTGTCACAATCATGTCATCTCCAAACAAAAATATGTTGCGGTATAGGTTCTAGGGAATTCTACTCACCTTAACGCTTCATTCAGATTATGAGAACATCGTCAATACCAACTTGGGACCCATCAACATAGGTCGATTCTATGATCGCAAATCAACCGAAGGTGAGTCACAATTTTCCTGATGCTTGTTCTAAATCGGTCATCACTTGCATGGATGCACCATGAAACCTACATAGTGTGGAAATTGAAATCCAACTACTCTGAAGCGGAAGCAACCTCTAACTTCCTCATTATGTGGTATAAGTTGTAGCTATTGGGATTGGTCTCTTTACAGTCAAAAGCCATTGTTATCGACAAAGATCGATAATGGGAGAATATTGTCTACAAAAAAAAAATTCACTTGATTTTTTGTGTGGATCTATTATCAAAAAACCAAGACCAATGATAATTACAATTGTGTGGATCTATTTATCAAAAAACCAAGACCAATGATAATTACAATTGTGTGGATCATCAAGCAAGACCACATCATTCAAGCGAGTCTGTGTCAGCTCTCAGTTAACAGCATGCACAGTACTTCATCGGCCAGTCTTAAAGTTGGAGTGTTTTCAAATTAGATGATCATGAGCAGATCAGAATGCCAACACTTCGGGATGGTGACAAACACAAAATACATAACTCCAAGAAGTGAATTTCATTTTTTTCTCTTTGAAGATCTTCTCAATGGTGAAAGATCAAAAGCTGGATTTTGACAAGCTAAGGTGGTGTAATGACTACAGTCTTACAAAAAATGAATAATTCACTATGGAGGGTTGTTCGAAGCATGTGGAGAATTGTGTATAATTGTGAATATGAATACGAATGAATATGAACTTTCTCACAACAGGATGTTGCTCAAATGAAGGGATGGATGAATTGCTCAATTTTTAAGATTGACTCTCTTGTCATCTGGAGGATTGTAGAGCTCAGTCAATGAGTTCATTCCCATATGATTGGGATAGGTGGACTCTTGGCCCAATGGATAAGACACTGATCCTAGGTCTCTTCATCTAGGTGGTGCATTACTGACTAAGAGGTCTATGTGTGCGTCCAATTCATTTAAGTGGGGTCCACATGTACCCATTTCTTTTATTTATGTATTTTTCCTTAAATGACTTTTTAAATTAAGTGGTTTCTATTTTTAGTTGATTTTAATAAAGTTGGTTGAAAAATTTAAAAGTCACTTAAGTGCCCTATTTAATGATCATGTAAACCCTAACTAATTTGTAACCAACTTTTGGGTTATAAAAGGAAGTCAGGGGCTCATTTGTAAGGGTGACTTTGAGAGAGGAGAAGAAAATACTTTTGTATACAAGATTTACTTCAAATAAAGAAACTTTTTATTCTTTTGAGAAGACATTTTGGAGTTAATGAAATATGAACTTTTTGTCTCATTCATTGTCTCTTATAGCATTTGATGTTCTTATGTTCATTAGATGTTAGTGTTTGAATCTTACATGCAAATATTGTCTTTGATCTTATTGTCAACATTATTAATCTGTTGTTCTAGTTCACAATGATCGAACTCTGATTATCTACTTGTTAACGTGTGTTTCCTTTTACACATTCTTGTTTAGCTAACTCAAACTCTATTTTATTTGTGTTAGTTATTCATCTTTCTTCTTCGTGCAATATTAGGCTCTGCTTTTACCTAACTCTTTCTTGTTATTTCGATTCATTCAATTCCAATAATTTCCTTCATTCCATTTCATCTTCCGCATTCACTTTTCTTTCCATTGATGTTCCAAAACACCCCTCACATGTAATTTTGAATGTACAGATGCAAATACAGTTTTGGTTTTCAATAAAGGAAGCCTCACCTTCATTGAGGAGGGATTTTGTTCCCATAGTGTTTCATGTCATTTGGATGTGTGCAAATCCATATGCTAATAGTTTTTGGCGACTCCACTAGGGATTTAGGAATCATTAAGAAATGCTTGGTTAATTCTTTATGACTATCCCCTCTGCACAAGCTCCAGTTCTTCAATTGAATCTTGTGCCTGATGAATATTTTCAAGGAGACATTGTTGCCAACCTTAAAACAATATCTTAGGAAAACCGTGAAATCTTGCAACAATTGTGGCTTATGATAGAGCCATTGACAGAGAAATCTATGTCGAAGACCTTAGAAGAAGAGCACCCACACTTGTGGCCAAAATACCTCCTAGACATGTTGATCATTGTTCATCGACGTGGTCCTCTTCCATGAAGGAAATAATCTATATGAATATTACAGGTAACCCACCTATCTTGTAACCAAATCTTCTTTTTGCAGATACTCAAGAAGATATATCATTATATTTGAGGAAATATATTTGGGAAAATATCATGAACAAGTATCATCTTCATCTTGCCGCATCAGTACTAGATAACAAAGAAGAGAAAGCCGTGAGATTTGCTAGAGTTATTCAGGCACAAATAATGCAAGAAAGAGAGCAAAGAGAAAAGGATAGATATGATCAGAACATGCCAGTGATCCCTTCATAGTAAAGATTTCAAAATGACTAGAAAGAGGTTTACGCGAGGAGAAAAAGATAAAGGTCGATCTGATCCCATTTTTATTTTCAAGGAAAGTTTGGTTTCAATTTATCTCCTCCAAATAAGAACACACCTTGTAGATTTGGAAGCCTTGCATCAAGTCCTGAAAGAGCAAGAAAAGAAGGAATCACTACCAATCAAGCAGTTGTCCTTGCTCACGTTGTTTTTCCTTCGCATACCACATTTCCCAAAATGGTAGTTAGCATACCATGGGGAAATGCCATAGCCACATTGGCCTTACCAACTCAACATGACCTCCCAAGAGGATTGAGGAAGATTCTTCCCAGGTTTGACAGAAATGGGAAGACGTCACCAGATGATCATATTTCTACCTTCTTTATTGCATGTGATTTTTTGTTAGTAGAATATGAAGATGTTTCTATTCACCTCTTCATCAAAACATTACATGAGGTTGTTGTAGATTAGTTTCATCATCTTCCAAATGGATGCATTACAAATTGGAATGATAAGAAAACTAAGTTGAAGATCGATTCAAGACAACAGAAGATGAACATGCTCTTCTTACCCAAATATCTCAGGTGAAGAAATAGACAACGGGACCCATGAGGAATTTCATGGCTAAGTTCAACAAAATGGTGAAAAAGTTCCTGTCAGGATTCGTCCAAACCTTGATGGACAAAAATGTTTCTTTATTAATGCACAACAACAAGAAGTGTGCTATCAGCTGAGAAGGGCTAGATTGGATACTTTGCAACTTTCTCAATCCTTGGCCATAGAAATTGAGGATGAATTAATCATGGAAGGAAAATTCAACAAAAATTCCCTCAAGGGAAAGAGTAAAAAAATCTCCAATGCTCAGAAGCTATACTCACTAAGTTGGCTAATGATGTGTTGGCTTTGAGAAAGCAAGATGCTCAAAGTAGTAAACCTGCTACTTACAAAGACATCCCAAGAAAAGGCTACGTTCTTAACAGATCCAGGATTGTAGGTGCTCCGACGAGGCTTGTTATTGAAGAAGCTGCCACAACTAACTCAAAATGTGATGTCGTTGAAAAAAATGATGATGAAGTTTAAGTTGTCGAGGTTGACGAGGAAGAGCCAGATTCTGGAACATCTAAACCTGAAGTTAAAGATCTTGGGGGAGAAATTAATGACCATTTCTTTGAGTACCATTCAAAATAATAAGATGAACATGAATAAATTATAGAAGATATGAATATTCAATCCTTCGTTGTATTCACATGCTCTCATAAAAATGAGTAGAATACCACTAAGGCAGGAGATAAAAATGTTTCCAAGGAACTTCCCAAAGAATCTAAGACTAAGGAAAATTCCAAAGAATCCAAGACAAATGAGACTCCTAAAGAGTCCAAGGTGACTAAGGTTTCCAAGGTCAATACTATCTTAAAGAAAGGAGGGCCTTTGTCAAGCCAATCAGTTGATAAATCAACTATGAAGAAAGTTTCTTCTTCCACATCCGTATCAACCAAGCCTGAAGAAAAGGTCAAAAGTGTGCCATCATCAAGTTTGAAAGAACTAGTAACTGAGGCATCAAGTACGGTTACTTTTCCAAAATTTGATATCATTGATCATATCAATAAAACAAAAATTTCCATGTCACAGGCAGAGTACTTGAAGTCTAATAAGGATCAACTCGAGAAATTGGTCCAGTTTATCAAAGGTGACTCTACTGTTCATTCCTCCAAAGGAATTATGAAAACTCCCAAAGATGGGAAGACTCAAAATATTGTGGTGGCCACTACACCTTCAAATGAAAAGATTAAACTTTTATTTGTGTCCTTTCTGATCAACAGATGCAAATTAAGTAATTGCATTATAGATTCTGGAGCCTCGGATAATGTGATGCTTGCCAAGGTAGCACATGCTCTTGGGTTAACTTGTAGGAGAAAATTTGGATCTTGTTACTCTATGGAGACAAGACAAGATCCTTTGATTGGGTAGATTAAAGATGCTTAGATGGTTTTAGCCCAATTCCCTTAGAAGTGAGTTAAGGTAACTATTATAGTTGCTAACAATCTTGCTTCATATGGTATGTTGTTAAATAGGAAATTTTACAGAGATCTGGGAGGTGAAATTCAAATGGATTGGTCTCATGCTATGATTCCTACCAGTGGAGAAATGAAGAAGCTAATGCTGGAGACTCAAGCAAAGTTCATGGTAACTAAAACTGAAGATCCTCACGCACAGATCCTATTCCAAGGCTCAAGTATGGGTAATTATATGATGACTGCAAATATTCATACCCCTAAGGTCACTTTCCAAGATTCTAATAAGATATGGACTCTTGAGTTCGATGGAAGTTGTTACTCGATAGGTTCTAGTGCAGGAGTAGCTCTCATATCTCCAAATGGTAAAATATTTCTTTTTTACTACAAACTTAAATTTTCAAATACTAACAACACTGCAGAATATGAGGCATTAATATTTGGCCTCCAAGTTGTAGAGGGGAAAGGCATAAAAAATTTGGAAGTCTTTGGAGATGTAAAATTGATCGTGAAACAAGTAAGAAATCAGTTCCAAGTAAAGAATGATAGTTTGAGACACTACAGAAATAAAGTGTGGGACATGATAGAAGTCTTCGACACTTTTTCCATAAAATCTATTCCTCGTGAAAAGAATGACAAAGCAAATTCTCTAGCAGTCTCAGCTTTATTAATGATTCCTCATTAAGAGTTTGATTAGGACAAATACACCATTGAAATGGTTTTTAGGCCAAGTGTTCTTGAAAATGCAGAAAATTGGCAAGTATTCAATGATGATCAAAAAATTATTGCTTTCTTGGAAAAAAGGGATAATTTTGAGCAATTATACTTTGAAGGAAGTGATTCTGCATTTCACAAATTAATGACCTCACCCATTCAAGAAGGAGTAGAGAATGAAGATCCTAGTGATGGCATCATTCAACTCAAAGGAAATGAAATTCTAGAAGGATTGGTTTCACTTGAAGAACTTTTTGATAAACATGACAGGTTTATCAAAGAGAAAGAGTAGGTAGGACCTGTGAATTCTGTTGACTATGAGCAAGTTAACATTAGTACCAAGGACAAACCTTGTCTAGTCAACATTGGTAAGTGTTGCTCACCTGAGGAGGGCAAGAAATTCATAAGCCTCCTTACCAAATATTCTGACGTCTTGGCTTAATCATATGAAGACTTGAAGTCTTTCCAACCTAGGCAAATGGAGCATTCCATACCCTTAAAATTTGGTGCAGTTACATTCAGGAAGAAGCAAAGACAGTATAATCCTAAGATAATAGGAACAATATTCCATGAAGTTCAAAATATGTTAGATGCGTGGATAGTGTTCCCTATTCGAAATTCGACTTGGATAAATAATATTGTACCAATTCACAAGAAAAATGGAGAAATTAGGATTTGCGAGGATTTCTGTAATCTTAATCAAGCTTCCTTGAAAGATAATTATCCATTTCCAATCATGGACCATATTCTGCATGAACTAACTAGATTATAAATGCTATCCATGCTAGATGGTTTCTCTGGTTATAGTCGGATTGAAGTGGCCAGAGAAGACCAACATAAAACCAGGTTCACCACCCCATGGGGTACGTTCATGTATAGAAGAATGCCTTTTGGTTTGATCAATGTTGACACAACTTTTCAAAGGGCTATGGATATGGAATTCGCATATTATAAAGACAAGATCATCATGATATACCTATATGACTTGACAATGTTCTCAAAGAAACGAGAAGATCACCTAAGAGACTTAGAGAAAATATTGCAAAGGTGACGACTTCATAAGATCTCTCTGAATCCCAAAAAGTCAGTTTTTAGAGTTACGAAAGGGAAACTCTTAGGTCATACTGTTTCTAAAGAAGGAACTAATATTGATCCTAAGTGTGTTCAAGAGATCAAGAATATTTCATTGCCTACAAGTAATCCTGGAGTCCACTCATTCTTTGGGAAGGTTAATTTTTTGAGAAGGTTCGTGCCATATTTCACCAAGCTGACCAAAGAAATCACTGATATGATGAAAGGAAAAGAATCCTTCAAATGGTCAAAGGAAGGTAGAGAAGCATTTGAAAAAATCAAGGGTGCTATTGCAAAAGCCCCTACATTAGTGTGTCCCGATTTTAAAAAGGATTTTATAATCTATTGTTATGCTTCGTTGCACACAATCTCTACCATCTTAACTTAAAACATTCAAGAGGTAATTGAATCTCCTATTGAATTCATGAGCTCTAGATTCAAGAAACACAAACTTAATTACACTCCCTTTGAGATGCATGCATATGCGGTGGTGAGAGCCTTAAAACATTTCAGGTACTATGTGTTGAATTCGCATACCAAAGTATTAGTTCCAGACACTATAGTTAAATTGATGCTGACACAACATGAACTGAGATCTAAAAGAGGTAATTAGGTCTCCAAGATCTCAGAATATGATTTGGATATCAATCCTACCAATTTTGTTCTAGGAAGAGGACTCTGTCAACTCATCGCAGAGAATGAACCATGAGATGACTCTGTAGAAGAACCAGTTGAGGAAATTTTACCACTGGTAGTTTTCATCGGTACCACAAACGAATAGTATTATGATATATCCTACTTTCTCACATATGGCGAGTGTCTAGAGAATCTGACAGCTAAGGAAAAATGAGTTATCAAACTAAGAGCTTCCATGTATGTCATTTGGGACAACACGTTGTTCAAGAAAGTAGTTGATGGCATGTTCCTCAGATGTGTTGATAAAGAGCAACAAACTAGGTTATTGGAATCCTTTCACAATCATGCTTGCGGTGGTCATTTCTTTGGCCCTCTGATAGATAATAAAATTTTGTGAGCACATTATTACTGGCCCACTATGTTTTTCGATGCTCAGAAACAGGTAGAAAAATGTGAAGCTTGTCAGCAATTTGTTGGAAGACCAAAATTGGTAGCTTTTCCTTTGAAGCCAGTTGTCATTGAAGAGCCCTTTCGAAAATGGGGTTTAGATTTCATCGAGGTTTTGAATCCTAATTATATTACTAGTCATACCCACGTGCTCACTACAATTGACTACTTTATGAAGTGGGTAGAAGCTATACCGGTGAAACAAACATCTACTGTGGTAATCTGTGACTTCATCAAAGAGAATATATTGATTTGTTATGGAATTCCACAAAAGATCGTGACAGAAAATGCCACCAATTTCTCTTCTGTAGATATGATAGGTTTTTTTATGGGTATGGGATATCTTTATCTCATTCGTCATATTACTACCCTCAGGGAAATGGTCAAACAAAATTCAATAACAAAAACATCATTACTATCGTGTGCAAGTTAGTTGAAGAAAATAAAAGAACTTGGCACCAAAATTTATATGATGCATTGTGGGCTAACCCCATAACTCCCAAATGAGCAATCAGAATGTCTCCATTCCAACTCTTGTATGGAACCAATGCTCAAATTCCCATCACATTGGAGTTACCAGCATTACAATTGGCTCATGCAGTTGACAATGAATGCTTCGCCAATGCGTTAGATAAAAGGATAATGTTCATAACCAATCTTGAAGAGCAGAGAAGTCAAGTGGCAAACAGGATCAAGGAACATAAATCCAAGGTAAAGAAATTGTTTGACATGAAAAATAGGGAGAGACAATTTCAAATCAATGACTTAGTTCTTCTCTGGGACAAAAGACGTGAACCAAAACGAAAGCACGAGAAGTTTGATTCATTGTGGCTAGGCCCATTCAAGATCAGAAATTTATGTGGAGATAACACTCATTACCTGGCATATCCCGATGGAACTCATTTTATTTTTCCCTACAGTGGAAAATATCTCAAGCACAATCAAAATTGAAAATGGATTGTCCCCGGTATGTACATAGGTAATTAGGTTTTTTTTTTGTTTGATTGTTTTCCCTATTTTTTCGGTTTCCTCTCTTTTGTCATCCCATTTTGTGCTCCGTCATTTTTGGGATAGTGTTCATTAAATATTTGGGTCTGGGTCCGTTGCTGTGTTTGTGAAGTCCTTGTCCCCAATTAGAGCCAGTTGTTGTCAGCTAATTTTGACTTTGCAAAATCAATAAGTGTGGAATTTTTTAAAAAATAAATTCAAAAGTGTTATTTTAGGTAATTTCTCTACCTTATCGTAATCGTCTTATTCTCATGGTCATTCTAGATTTCGTTTCATTCATTTTGAATAAGTCATTCTCCCATCATGCCACAAATCGTGTTTTAATTATTTAATTAATATTCATCCTGAAATTTAATAAAATTAATATTTATTAAATTTTATGGGTTTTTAATTAATAAATATTAATTTAATACTCATGGAAGTTGTTCGAAAAACTTGGGAGAATTTTTGTTCTTTTTAATTGTTCGAAAAACTTATTTTACAAGCACTACCTAGCTTTCACATGGAAACCTGACACAGGCATTAGCTAGAGCCAAGAAACCTTGAGAGTTCCAGGTAGTTGTCTCCATCCTTCATGCATTCACGTGTCAACAGTTTGACAGAGTTCCACATTGCAGCAGAGGAAAATCTAGTTGTAAGAAGGAATGAAGGAGAAAATAGATAAACAAAGTCCATGCATATTTTTTTTGTTTTTTGTTTTACAGCAGTTCCCACATGGGATACAAGAATTCAAACTCATATTGAAAGGAAGAATACCCATGTGCATTCCTCACAAGAATCAACCCTCCACGCATGCCATAACAAAGAAAACAAAATTCCATGCAAAAGTTAAGGATGGTATCCACGCATGCTTGAAGAAGAATGAAGTTTTTTTCAAATTCCATGCAGCCTACAGAAAAGACAAAACAACATGCCAAAAAATCCATGCAGGTTTGGAAGGAGGATAAATTTTATATGTTAGAAGTCCACACATGTTTTGAAGGAAGAGAAATTTGGTTTGTTTTACCCACGCATGCATAAGTGAACACAAATAAAAAACAAGAACCCACACATGCATTAAAATTTTGTTTTATTTATTTTATTATTCTTTTATTAAGACAAGAATAACAAGGATACTACCCATGATTAAGAAGGAGAAATTTGATCATTGCGCAAGGGAAGAAGAAATGGGATCACTCATTTCTAAAGAAAAAATATCAGGGTCGTGTAACCATGCGTTGTTGGAAAATCAAAGTAATTCTTCACATTGAAGTAACCAAAATCCATAAAGATGGAGAGATAGTGAATTAAAAATATTAAATTTGATCCTACATGGAGCCATTTCAACGGGATATTTTAAACAAAAAGAGTTATTATTTGTGTTGCATTTTGTAACTGTTGAAGTAATCAACTTTGAAGCTTGATATCTCGAAGTATGATGATTATCAGGAAGAAAAGTTTAGTTCATTGAATTATTCCAATATTCATTTACTCATTTTCCAAATTTCAAGTGCATAACACTTTGTTTTATATTTTTCATGAACCCAAGAAAAAATCAGTTTGCTCGATTTTTCCGCGCATACAATTATAGCTTTGCAAAAGGCCTATTTTGAGAATCCGTATCTTGAGCCCAAATGATCGTCAAGAGAAACGGTTTGGTTATTTTAATTCTTTTCAAATTCATCTACTCTTCTACCAAATTTCAAAATGCATAGCACCTCGTTTTATATTTTTCACGGAGTCAGATAAAATGCAGTTTGCATGATTTCGTTGCGTGCATAGTTTTTAGCTTGTCAAGGTGACTCACTTTGAGAGTTGTTATTTTGGACTCATATAATTGTCAATAGAAATGAATTATTTTGTTAAATTATATCCACCTTCATATGCTCCCTTTCTAGGTTTTATTATCTCAGGGTGACATTTGGTATTTTTACCAGGCTAAAACCAAACAGGATTTTCGCAGTTTTAGACTTGCATTTTCCTAGCAATCTCAGAAGAGTAAACTTTGAACTGTAATATTTGACTAAATAAATTGATTGGAAAAAACCCTCTGACACTCAAACTTGTGGTACCTTCACATACTTTCTCATCCAATGAGAGTTTCTCAAAACAAGATTTACTAATTTTCCCAGGGTTGTTTCAAAGGAGATTTGTGTAGTTTTTTTAAGAAAGAAGTAATAGCCTGAAATCACGCTTTTGTCATAATCATGTCATCTCCAAACAAAAGGATGTTACGGTATAGGTTCCAGTGCATTCTACTCACCTCGATACTCCATTCAGGGTATGATAACATCATCGATACTAACTTGGGACACACCGACATAGGTTGATTCTACAATCGCATATCAACCGAAGATGAGTCACAATTTTCCTTACGCTTGTTCTGAATTTGTCAACACTTGCATGGATGCACCATGAAACCTACATAGTTTGGTGATTCAACTACAACGGTTCTAAAGCAGAAGCAACCTCTAACTTCCCATTATGCGGTATAAGTCGTAGCTATTAGCATTGGTGTCTTTGCAGTCAAAAGCCATTGTTATCGACAGAGATCGATAATGGGAGAATCTTGTCTACAATTTTTTTTTCACTTGATCATTATGCGGAGCTATTCATCGAAAAACCAAGACCAATGATAAGTAAAATTGTGTAGATCATCAAGCCAGGCCACATAATTCAAGCATGTTCCTGTCAGCTCTCAGTTAGCAGCATGCACCATACTTCATCATCAGTCTTAAAGTTGGAGTGTTCTTGAATTGGAGGATCGTGAGAGGA
This sequence comes from Taxus chinensis, assembly GCA_019776745.2. Taxonomy (NCBI): domain Eukaryota; kingdom Viridiplantae; phylum Streptophyta; class Pinopsida; order Cupressales; family Taxaceae; genus Taxus; species Taxus chinensis. The sequence continues at coordinate 286,771,108 of CM034154.1, read as the reverse complement.
TCAGAATGCTAACACTTTAGGATGGTGACAAAGACAAAATACATAACTCGAGGAAGTGAATTACAATTTTGGCTTTGGAAGATCTTCTCAATGGCAAAAGATCAAAAGTTGGATTCTGACAAGCTAAGGTGGTGTAATAACTACTGTCTCGCGAAAAATGAATAATTCACCATGGAAGGTTATTCGGAGAATGTGGAGAATTGTGTGTAATTGTGAATGTGAATATGAATGAAGAATAAATTTCTCATAACATGATGTTGCTCAAATGGAGGAGTGGATGAATTGCACAAGTTTCAAGATTAGCTCGCTTATCATCTAGAGGATTTCAGAGCGAGGTCAATGAGTTCATTCCCGTATGATCAAGATAGGTGGACTCTTGGCCCAATGGATAAGACACTAATCATAGGTGTCTTGATCTAGGTGGCACATTGCTGACTAAGATGTTTATGTGTTTGTCCAAGTCATTTAAGTGGGGTCCACATGTACCCATTTTTTTTATTTATGTTTTTTTCCTTAAATGAATTTTTAAATTAAGTGGTTTTTATTTTTGGTCACTTTTAATAAAGTTGGTTGAAAAATTCAAAATTCACTTAAGTGCCCTATTTAATGATCATGTAAACCCTAACTAATTTGTAACCAACTTTTGGGTTATAAAAGGAAGTCAAGGGCTCATTTGTAAGGGTGACTATGAGAGAGGAGAAGAAAATACTTTTGTATGCAAGCTTTAATTCGAAGAAAGAAACTTTGTGTTCTTTTGAGAAGATATTTTGGATTTAGTGAAATATGAACTTTGTGTCTCATTCATTGTCTCTTATAGCATTTGATGTTCTTATGTTCATTAGATGTTAGTGTTTGAATCTTGCATGCAAATATTGTCTTTAATATTATTGTCAACGTTATTAATCTGTTGTTCTAGTTCATAGTGATCAAGCTCTGATTATCTACTTTCTCACGTGTGTTCCCTTTTACACATTCTTGTTTAGCTAACTCAAACTCTTTTTTATTTGTGTTAGTTATTCATCTTTCTTCTTCGTGCAATATTAGGCTCTACTTTTACCTAACTCTTGCATGTTATTTCAATACATTCAATTCCACTCCTTTCCTTCATTCCATTCTATCTCCCTCATTCACTTTTCTTTCCATTTATGTTCCAAAACACCCCTCACATGCAATTTTAAATGTACAGATGTAAATCCAGTTTTGGTTTTAAATAAAGGCAGCCTCACCTTCATTGAGGAGGGACTTTGTTCCCACACTATTGCATGTCATTTACATGCATGCAAATCCATATGCTAAAAGAACCAAAACTTAGCACCTAAACCAAGGTGGACCAAGTCAAATGGCTATCAATAGCCAATGCATATCTCTAGGCCTCCCATACTTAAACCCTCTTTCCTCCAAATGCGCCATGAATTTGGGATCTTATCCCTATACAAAATGCACCCCACATGGAATGGGATTTGAACCTAGGCTACTTGGGTAAAAGGATAAGGCTTTGACTAATGTGCCATGCCTTTGGAAACTTTATAAAAGGAGCTTTGTTTTACTAGTATGGACATTAGAAAGTGACTGTGTTTTTTTTTTCTCATAACTTGAGCTAGAGATGGAATTTTGAGATGAAGTAAAAAGTGACTCCTATTATTTTTGGAAGAGGAACGTGATGAGAATATTATATTTTTGTATAAATAATTGTATTGATTTATTTTCAATATTTTAATAGATCATTTCCATTCAACCAGACCTGGAGACGTAAGCCATAAGCGCCTAACTCTGTTATCAATTCTTGTGTCAAATTACTGGTGATTCATCTCTTTATTTTCTATTTTTACACAATAATTTCATTTTTGATTCTTTTATTAAAAATACAAAATGATATAATGCTCAATTTAATTCAAAAAAATCAATACAAAGAAAAATTTATTGTTTATACAATTGCTAGTTAAAATTTATTTTTAGATCACTACTATCAGAGCTAGGTTTGACTTATTTTTTGTTCATATTAATAGTTTTTGGATTTAAAGTTGTGTGTTGGATGTTAACAAGGTCTCGATATAAGAAGGGTGAAGAAGAGATAGTAGAAGGGGATCCTAAAATTGGTACAAAACAGTCTCAAAGTCCTACAATGGCCGATTGAGAGGAAGAAGACTTTCATCAATCATTCCTATAGATGAAGGAAATGTTGCAGGAAATGTACCAAGATAGAAAAAGAGAAAAGGGAACTAGAGGAGGTAAGAAATAATAAATCTTTAGTTATGAAATTCCTAAAGGTGAACCTTTAAAATTTTATTTTCCTTCATTAAATTTAGATATCAAGTTTGAATCACCAATGTATACTGGAGAGCTAAATGTAGAGAAGTTGGATAACTAGATCAAGCAGATATAAGTATATTATAGGGTTTAAATAATTATGGATGTTGAAGCAAAAATTCATCTAGAAACTCTTTTAATGGGTGACACAATACTCATTTTGTGGGAGAGTAAGCTTCAGGAAGTGGAAGAAACAAAAGGTAAAACAATCACTTCTTGGTCAAAATTTGTTTCAAGTATTAGGCAACAATTTTATCCTCTTGGTTATAAGTAAAAATATATGATGGATTAACAAACACTAAGACAAGATAAGGGAAAAAGTGTTCAAGAATATACATGAATTTAGGAAAAGGGCTCTAATTCTGGGAATTTCCCTAAACATAGAAGAAACACTACTTAAATATATTGGTGGATTGCATAGTTGCCTAAGGCATATGATTCTTGTTTTAGGTCCTACTAATCTTGATACAGTGTGTGCTCAAGAAACCCATTTGGAAGCACGGGGAAAATTAAAAAGGAGTCCTCTTCCTCTTCTTTTAAACAAAAGAACAAACAATCTACATGAAAATGTTCAAAAGAATAAGGAAAAGCAAAGGGTGAGGATAAGACAAACTCTACTATTAAGAAGGAAGATGAAAAACCATTTTGCAATCATTGTAAAAATAACCATGATGATTCTAAATGTTGGAAATTACATCCTGAAATGTAACCTGAATGGATGGTTAAGAAAGGAAAGATAAAGAAAAAAACACTACAGTTCATGTTCTTGGGTCAGATTCAGGTGATGAAACCAAGATCACAACTATGATTTTTCAAGGTAAATCAACTCTTTCAATTTCCAATAATAGTACTTCAAATTTTGCATCTTGTTTTAGTAAACAAACTATATAAGATGATAAGAAAATTAATGAGCTTTTCCACATTAGACTAATTTCAAAGAATATGAAAATTGATACTATTTTTGATAGTGGATCTCAAGATAATCTAATTTGTGTGGAGGTTTTTAATAAATTAGGACTCAAAACTATACCACATCCTAAGCCTTATCCTTTGGGCTGGGTTTCTGATGATGTGAAACTGCAGCTAACTAAAACTTGTACTCTCAGGTTTGCCATTATAGACAAGTTTATAGATGAGGCTGAATTGGATGTAGTTCCTTTGGATATTTGTGGGGTGGTTTTGGGAAGTCCTTACCTATATGATTGTAAATTGATCTTCTATAGGGAAGAAAATAAATATTTGCTTGTAAAGGATGGAATTGAGTTTATTATTAGAGCTCGCCGTGAAAATAATAATCTATCCTTGGTTACTGTAGTTTAAATGAAAATACTTGTAAACTCAAGAAATTTTTTTGCACTCATGGTGGTCAAATCCAAAGAGATAGAACATGAGATGGCTTTTGAGGATTGTGATTCAAAACATAAGAATGAATTAGTAAAAATTGTTTCTAATTGTGATGATGCTTTTTAGGATCCACAAGGTCTACCTACCAAAAGAGGGGTTCAACATGAGATATAATTGCTTTAGGATGCACCTCTTCCCAATATCGGAATGTATAGGTTATCAGTAGTAGAAAATGAGGAAATCAAGAGACAAGTAATGAAACTTTTGGCTCAAGGTATAATTTTTCCAAGTACATCCCCATGTGGTTAACCTATTATATTGGTTCCTAAGAAGGATGGCACTCAAAGAATGTGTGTTGATTTCTGTGCTTTAAATAAGATTACTGTAAAAAATTGTTACCCTCATCCTAGAATAGATGATTTACTAGATCAATTAAAGAATGCAATTTATTTCACTAAGTTAGACTTAAGAAGTGGTTATCACCAAGTAAGAATTGTAGAAGGTGATGTTTGGAAAACTGCTTTTAAAAAAAAATAGGGATTGTTTGAATGGTTAGTGATGTTTGTTGGTTTATGCAATGCACTGGAAACATTCATGAGAGTTATGAATGATAGTTTTAGAGCATTCATTGATGATTTTGTTATTGTCTACTTAGATGATATTCTTGTATTTAGTAAGTCATGGGATGAACATGTTAAACACATACATAAAGTATTAGATGCATTAAGGAGTGTTTCATTGTTTTCTTTACGTTTTGAATGACAAAACTAATAAGGGTAAGGGCTAAGAGGAATACCTATTAAATGGGTTGGTTGGAGGTTGATGCATGTGTTCAGAATTATTGACCCAATGCTGATTGTGAGAGCTTCCTTTTGGATAGGAGGAGCTACCTGTAATAGAAAACAAGACCACAAAAAAGAAGTCAAATGATATATGACAGTGGAATGCCTAGCGTATGCTAGTTCTGGGAAGTGTGATACTTCTTATATGGCTGTCAATCCACTGTTTAAAACAAATCAATGTGACAGATAAATAAATTCCTACTGTAGTTGATATGATTTAGGTATCTCATCCAAGTACAATAAGCAAATCTAATCACAATAGGGTAAGTCATAGTTAGATCAAAAGGATGAGGTGTCTGTCATGGTACTGGGACTGGTCAGGGTCTGATTATGGGTTGTTTAGGTCAACTGGTAAGATGTTGTTTGGATCTATTCTTGGGCTGGGTATAAAACACAAAGAACGATGTTCGATGGGTATAGCCGACGATGATTTATGTAAAACCAATGACAGTTATGGGTAACTGACGTCGGTAAGGTCGGGGTGTACGAAACTCATACAGATCTAATTACAAGATTTGATCTTGGATTTGATAGAGATGGTAGGGTGGATAGAAGGTTTATAAAAGTCTAAGGTGTATAGGTGTGGAGGTTGGTTTCAATAAGGGTGGGTAAGGGCAAACGGTGACTAGGTTGGTGAAGTGTTGGTCGGAAATGGGGAAAGGGTATGGGCAAGAGTATGAAAGGTAACCAATGCTGGTCATACATAACCGATGATGGTCTAGGTAGCAGATCATGGTTTATTAGGGAAGATTACCGATGCCAGTTTTGGTACAACCAATGATGGTGTGCTAGGGCACAGTACCAATGTTGGTTTAGGTATATCTGACATTGGTCAGGTCAATGGTTGTATATAAAAAGAAAAAAAACATATAATAAAGATTCATTTGTACATTTTGGCTTTTAATAAAATGATTCGAGCATGAGACTTATGTGGCTTGGTGAGAGGAAAGTATGTGGGACCATATTGAGGTGAGGTGAAAAGTTCTAGGTGGGGAGAGGAGTCAGGTGGATGGGCCCATGAGATTAGGTAGAGTGAGTGGATTGGTGGAGAGGTTGAATGGAGAATTTGACATGGTGGAGGCAAGGAAGGGCTTGGGTGGACCACTAGTAAAGTGGCTAGATGTGCCCCCATGGAGGTGACATCGAGATGAGGTAAGATCTGATTTGTTCATTACTGGTTGATATAAGAAGAAATGAATGGGCATGTTAGTTTTGGTAGTGTAGATAATTTCAAATGTGTGGTTAAAATTTTAAGGAAGGACGGGGTGGGAAAGGTCATAGGTAGAGGAAATAGGGTTGGGGAGGGATGTGGGGTAGGTTTGGGTAGGTGTGTAGGGGAAAAGGGGGGAAGAAATCGAGGTTTCTTGATTTGGGCACAATAAAAGTGACCGGTGTCGATCAATGTATGGCCAATGTTGGTCTTAATATACCAACATCGGTCAGGTATTGGGAACCGATGCTGGTTTAACATGGACCGGTGTTGGTAAGTGAATTTAGGGTGTAGGTTTGTTAGGGTTGGGGGTTTAGGGATCAGGTTTTAGGTTGGAGGGTTTTAGGGTCTGAGTGGGGTAATGTTGGGGTTTGGGATTTAGATTGGAGGGTTGAGGGTTAGGTTAGAGGGTTTAGGTAGGAATTGGTTTAGGTTTAGGGTGGAGTAATGTTGGGGTTTGGGATTTAGGTTGGAGGGTTGAGGTTCAGGTTGGAGAGTTTAGGTAGGAAGGGTTTTATGTTTAGGGTGGGGTTACATTGGGGTTTCAGGTTTAGGTTGGAGGAGTTAGGTAGGTAAGGGTGAGGTGGGGGTGAAGGGAAATCTTGGTTAAATGCAAGTTGACTAATGTTTTTATTTTGTTGAATGTAGGCCAGAGAACATCTATGAATGAGAGACCAAGTACCACCCCTATTCATGGAGGTACGGGGAGTGTGAAAACCGATGAGTGGAGGCATGTGATGGATGTCATCTTGATAGGCATGAGACATTACATGCATATAGTATGGGAGCTTAGCATTATGGTCACATTCATCGATAGATGGGATACATCGACCAACACATTCCATTTGTTGATGGGTGAGCTGACAGTCACCCTAGAGGATGTCTATCAGATCCTGCACCTATCGATAGTGGGACAACAGGTGTATTCTATCTCCTTGGAGGCTTCTGAGGAGTTGATGTTGACATTTTTCTGTGAGGGTATGGAAGAGATGAGGTTCCATAGCATTATTCTGACCTATGGTGAGATGTATACATCCCATCTAGAGGAAATGAGGCTAGTAGTTTTGATTATGGAGGCAGTGTGTTATTTTACACTGCTAGATGTAGAGGGTGGGAGATTCCCATGGGTGCTGATGGGGGTCCTCCATGACATGATGGAGGAGAGGACCCAATTTTCTTGGGAACTAGCATACTTGGTGTAGTTATATAGGGATTTGTGGGCATTTAGGAGATTATGGTGATTCAGCCTATGTTGCACCTTTCTCCTCCACTATTGGGAATATGAGCACATTATATGTGTGAGGACACTAGGTATGGCCCGAGCTGATGCATTAGAGCAAAGTTTCATTCGAGTGGGTTACAGGCATTAGGTTCTAGTTACTGGAGCATGCAGAGCTGTCAGGGATACACACGATATAACATATTATAGGTACTTGCTAGAGGGGTTTTCCGACGTGGACATTATTTGGAGGCCCTATCTAGGTTTTCCATTATATGGGTAGATGGTCGCAGAGTTAGACCAGATGTAGCTACTTTGATGGATAGAGGGGCATCAGTCATGAGAGCATGAGCTAATACCCATGGACAAGGTAGGACAATAGTTTGGCCTAGTACAGGATGTACCACCTCCCTTCCCACAGTTTAGGAGAGATGACATGGAGAGACCTATGTCCCCTCCCTGACCTACTGTGCTGACAGGGGCAGAGGAGGCACCAGTGGACCGAAAGATTGATGATGTCGGGTATACTGAAAGATACAGACAGTGGTGGATAGCTCAACTATGAGTAACACCACCCAGACCAAGACAGCCAGACGTGGCCACCCTCACATTCAAGAGGGGCATATTACAGGGATAGGTGGCCGCCTTACAGGGCCATGTGGCCACCTTACAGGGCCAGGTTATAGGTTTATAGGGACATCTAAAAGGGTCACAGGAAGGGGTGGCCATGTTATAGGCATAGGTGGTGGCCCTTTAAGCCCAAGTCACAACATTACAAGGGAAGGTACCTGTACAGGGTGGGGCCAGAGATTGGGAGTAGGTGGCCACCCTACAGGCACAGGTGAAAGTGTTGCAGGGTCAATTAGCCACTGCACAAGCATAGATTATGGCCCTGCAGGCCCATATTACTATGCAGGCACCGACACTAGTAAAGGTAGCAAGAAAGGGTTAGGGATAGGGTCCCATGATATAGGTACATGCACAGGGCAAGAGACCCTTATTGATAGGGAAGAGTACATAGGTTGCGGTGAGACACATGACACCTCCTCAAACAGTGTCCATGGAAATATTACGAGACTCCTTGGATGAGGTGAGGTATTATCAGGAATATTTGTTAGAAATGGGGATAGATGTCCCATCGTATGCGAAGTACCAAGAAAAATAGACCTCGAGTGAGAGGACCTGATCCTACACTCACAGTGTGGAGAGAACAGGGGGCCAATGAGCCCAGAGGCAGGAGAAGGGTGAGGTCACCAATGTACGGAGGATAGATCCAAGTGAGGGGCCATCGATTGCTAGATCGAGGCCCACAATAGGCAGTGAGGTGGGTGTAGGGTACCACATAGGAGTGAAAGAGGAGTCAGGAGAGATTGATGTAGAGATCTGAGGAGTAAGTGAGGGATATCACTGTTTTGGATAATATAGGAGTTATCTGTGATATGGTCTGACCTACGTGCTGATTATTTTTTGTATATGATACCGACATATGTGTTGATGATGTTTTGTATATTATTCCAACTTATGTGCTGATGATCTTGAGACATTTGTATTGGAGACATTGTATATTAGAGATATTTAAGCAGACATATAGAGATGTTGATGATTTATATATATATGGCAATGATGATATTTATGGCATGATGTATATATGTACTTTCGCTGATGATATTGTACATGTGATGGGAACTAGGTATGTTACGCATGATAGAGTCAAGTCTTAGGCGTGGATGAAGGTAGGTCATAGGCATGGATTGAGTCTTGTTAGTTTAGGCATGATGGAGTTAGGGTAGTTTAGGTGTGGATCGAAACAGGTTGGTTTAGGCATGGATCGAGTCAGGTTGGTTTAGGAATGGATAGAGTTAGGTTCTATAGGCTTGGTGGAGTTTGGTCGGTTAGGCATGGTTAAGTTAGGTGAGTTAGGCATGGTTGAGTCAAGTTTTATGGTTGATTGAATTTATAATTTATTAATGTGTGGAATTTGAGATGGTATGGATCATGTTAAGATGATTTGTAGGAAAATGTATGATTATGGTAGAGAAATGGTAGATGTGATGAAATGAATATGTAAATTATGATGGTAAAGATGGTGTAGTGATTTTTTCTTTTGTGGTTTAAGTTCCAGTTATTGATATAGAAAGGAAACTAACTAGGGTAGAATGTGAATAGGAAATGGAAAGAGGGAATTGGTTAGGGTAGAGAATGGCCGAGATAACTCCAAGGGCCTCGTTCCCTCGAAGTGTTGCCTACATAGTCCTAGTAAAAAGGGGTCTCAAGATGTTGTAGTTCTCCCATAAGCTAGGGAGGATTAGGAGGAAGTAGTGAAATGGGTTGATGGGTGCTAGGTATGGGTGAATGTAGGTCATAGGCATGATTAAGTTTAGATCGTAGGTGTGGTTGAGTAGTTTATTATTTTTATTTTTATTTTTGGTGTTGATGATCTAGTCCTGTATAGGATAGTCAACAAGTAAGGAGGAAGGTGAATGGTAAGAGGTTGTAAAAAGAGCCACTTAATTGATAAGAACCCTAATGAGTAGATCATACCTAAGAGAGGCTCATAAACAAAAGACCCTAAAGGATTTGCATAATGGACCATTCTAAGGGTGAAGAAAGTCACATAATCAAAAAATGTCACGTTTACGTAAAGTCCCTTAAGTAACGAGGAAATTAGGTGAAAAAGGAAAGGTGGTAAGAATGGGAAGTTGAGCGTAACTTAGTGTACGATAGTGTGTCTATCGGAACAAAAAACTCAGGATCAAGAATAGGTAAGTACATGACAGATCGATGCAGGAAGTCTATATGGGATGAATATATTAGCTCCTTGAGGTCTTCGTGAATTTTATCGATGCAGGAAGCTTCTGGATATTTATTACATTTGTGTAATGACCTTATATAGATGTCCTTCAAGGGAGCAATATATTTATAGTGGTGGAATTAGAGTGAAGAGATGTCCCATTTGAGGGATTCATCTTTTTCTGGAAGTTTGAATTAAGGAGTTGTATCCCTTTTTGTTTTGGATGTTTAAGTCTTAGACAAGACTATAAAGGAAGATTAGCTTCTTGTTTAGAAGAAAAAACTTTTGCACACAAAGATTAACTATGAAAGAGGTGGTTTTTGAGTGATGAATGACCATGGGATTCCATCTTGAAGAAGACAAAAAGTATCCATGAGAATCATTCTATGATTTGAGACGTGGTACTCATATTGAAGACAAGGCTAAAATGGTGATGGGTAACCACATGATTCTTGTTTAGTCATGGATCCTCAAAATGGGTAATACAAAAGGTGAATAATGCTCAAGGGATGAGTTATTAACTAACAGAAAGTGATATATGACTCGATATCAAATGGTCGAAGATGCAAGGTGTTAAGGGGCTCAGGTTTAGGTTTACCTTCAAGTGAAGACAAGTAGGCATGTGTAAAATGATATTGGGTCTAAGCCAATTAAGAGAAAAGTTTCCCTGTTTACTTTTCTCTTCTTTAGTTATGTGTTGATTTTCCTTCAGGACAAGGTCACCGACCTGAAAGGTTTGTTCATGAACATGGTTATCATATGCACATTTGATGCATTTTTGGTAAATTTGGAGATGGTCAATAGTGTTGAGATGACGTTCATCTAATAACTCAAGTTGTGCCAAATGATCCTGGAGAAAGTCATTGTCGTTGAGGATGTCTTGTAGTGAGATGTGGAGAGATGGAATATGGACTTCAAGAGGTAAGACAACCTCAGTACCATAGACTAGAGAAAAGGGGGTGACAATAGTTGAAGTGCAAATACTAGTGAGATAAGCCCACAAAGTGAAAGGAATGTGCATATGCCAATCTTTCCTAGTATCATTTACCACCTTGTTAAAAATTTTGTTCAAGGTTTTATTGGTTGATTCAGATTGACCATTGGTTTGTGGGTAATAAGGTGATGAGAAAATGAGTTGGATGCCAAAAGCATCACATAGTTTGCATAGGTTTTTGTTTTTGAATTGTTTTCCATTATCACTGATGAGGTGGTGAGGAACACAAAAGTGAAAATGATATGATGGTTGATGAATTCACATATCTTCTCAAATTTGGTAGAAATGAAGGGAATGGCCTCTACCTATTTAGTGTAATATTCGGTAGTGGTTATGATCCATTGGTGGTGTTGTGAAGAATGGGGGTTGATCTCATTGACAAGATCTAAACCTCATTTAGAGAAAGGCCAAAGGTCTCATGTGACTTGTAAGGAATGACTAGGTGTGTGATGAAGGTTAGCATTTTTTTGGCATTTCACGCAACATTTGAAATAATCACAACATTCACGGTTTAGGGTTGGCTAATAATAGCCTAGGTGAAGAATGCATTTTGTGACAACCAAACTGCTAAAGTGACCTCCACAAATTCCATTGTGCAGTTCCTTAATCGTGTAAGGAATTTCAGAACTTGTAAGGCGACATAAGAGAATTCCGCTGAAACCACACTTGTAAAGAAGACCAACCATGATGACATAATGGGAGACAGTTTTGAGAAAGGCACATTGTCCATTACGAGTGAGATCAATAGGTAGAATGAAAAGGGAAAGATAGTCTGCATATTGCTTATACCAAAAGTCATGTGGGTCAGGGGCAATTGTTCTGATGGAATAAACGTCACAAGGTAAATAAGAGGGTGATTGTAGACTTTGTATGGTGACAAAGATTTTAGAGTCACCAGGTGAAGTAGGTATCTGAGAAGCCAAACATGACATGGTATCCATAAATTTATTAGTAGAACGTGGGGTGGTTTGAAGTGTGTAATGATCAAAGGTAGTCAAAAGTATGTCTACGTGATGCTTATACTTTTGAAGTATCTCATTACGACATTGGTATATACCATTGAATTGGTTTATGACCAACTAAGAATCACCAAAGATGTTGATTGAATTAACATCTAAGGCATAAGTAGCATGGAGACCCAATTCGAGTGCTTCGTATTCAACAATATTGTTTGTACAATAAAAATCAAGTTTGAAATACAAAGACATAGGTTCACCATCAAGAGGAATGAGGATAACACCATACCCACCCCCACACTAACACTTAGAGCCATCGAAGAAGAATGTCATTTGGTAAGTAAGTTTGTCCAGGGAAAGGGTAGATATAGACTCATCTAGGAAGTTGAAGTTAGAGGGGATTCCTGGAAATAGGTGCGTCAGCTAATTGGTCGGCAATATCCTAGCCCTTGATGGAATTTTGATGGATAAATTCAAGGTCGAGGTCAGCCAGAAGCATAAGCTAATGTGTAGCACATTGATGTGATATGTTTTGGCATACATATAGTGTAATGGGTCTGTATTTGTAATGACAAAGGTTTTGTAGTTGAGTAGGTAATGACAGAGTGTTGTGGAAATGAAAACTAAGGCTAGGAATAGTTTTTTGGTGTGGGTATATCTAGTTTCATAGTCAAGAAGGGTACTGATTATGTAATAAACTACTTGCTCTCGATGTTAGATATCGTGATGAGTGAGCATGGCACCTAGAGAATGGTCAGTGGAGGAAATATATAGGTAGAAGGGCTGGTCATCCTTAGGAGGAATGAGAACTGGTGGTTGAAGGAGGTATTGTTTCAAGGATTCGAAGGCTTTATGGCTTTCAAGATCCCGTTTGAATGAAATGTCTTTCTTCAGAAGATGATGGAATGGTTGATTGTGGTTGGAAAGCTATGAGATAAAATGACGAATGGATTACAACTTACCTTGTAGGTTGCGAAGTTGATGGAGATTAGTGGGTGGTAGAATTTCTAGAATAGCCTTGACCTTAGTAGGATCGAATTCTATGCCACACAAAGAAATGATGAAACCTAGGAGTTTTTCTAAAAGTACCATAAAGATGCACTTCTTTTGTTGAAGAAAAACACAATACTTGATGAGGAGGTCAAAGATGACTTTAAGAATAGGTAGGTGTTCGGTTTGATGTTTGGATTTGGCAAGCATATCATCAACATAATCTTCCAATATGCGATCCATGATGTCATGGAAGATGTAAGTCGTGGCTCGCTGATATGTAGCACCAACATTTTTGAGGCCAAAAGGGCATGACTCAATAGTAGAAAGTCCCCCAAGGGGTGATGAAGGTAGTATTGTGTTAATCCTCGAGAGCTAGTAATATTTAATTGTAGCCCAAGAAACCATCCATGTGTGATAACATTTCATGGCCAGTGGTGAGATCAACTAGCTGGTCAATTCCTAGTAGTGGGAAATCTTCTTTGGGACAGGAGAGCTTGAGGTCACATAAGTTTGTGCAAATGTGGACTCCCTTATCACTTTTTTGACAGGAACAATGTTAGAAATCCATTGCGGATAATCAATGGGTAGAATGAAGGAAACCGCGAGAAGGTGCTGGAGCTCTTCCTTGACCAGTAGAGCAATGTGATGATACATTTTCCACAAATTTTGTTTGATGGGTTTGGCATTAGGAATGGTTACGATATTGTGAACCATGATTTTTGGGTCAATACCGGGCATATCAGCAAAGGACCAGGAAAATGCATTACCATGGTCCTGAAGGAAGGAGGTGAAAGCTTCCTATTCAGTAATGTCTAAGGATTGGCTGATCTTTAGAATGTGTGGGTCATCCTGAGTGTTACTGTTGATTTCAATAGTTGATTCATTCAACATGGTTTGTGTCTCAGAGGGTAGCGATAGATGAATATAAGAGTCTTTTGCACCAAGGTAGGTGAGGATGGATTCATCATCCTTACATTGAATGATGTTAATAGAAGGCGTATCATCATCAATCATGTTATGATATAGGAATGGGAGAGAAGAGGGAGCCTTTCCATCACGTTGATAAGTAAGCGGTCCCAGGGAAATTGTGTTTATGAAAAAAAAAAGTTATGAGGAAGAGATTCGGGATCTATGGAATCCCTGGGTGAAGATGGTAATGTGGTTGAATGAGATGGGGAAGATTTCTCATCCTAGATAAGGTCCATACGAACCTTCTTGGAGGGTGAAGCATCAAAACCAATGCCACTATGGTCATTTTGTTTATGAGAGGTACAAGAAATGATAGTATGGTGGCCTTGTTCATAAAAACCAAAGCCAAATCCTTTCCACGTGCACAGGTGGAGGAAAGTGTGAGAAAAGTCACAGTTAGTGAAGGAGTGTAGGTTATGAAAAAATGGTTGGGCTTGGGATGGAGGTTTAGGTTTATAGGTGGCAGTATCAAGTCCCCCATACATTAGGTTGATGCGAAGGTGGGGAGGGCCATAAGAAAAAACATCACCAATGTGGATGTCATAGATGGGGTGTTGACACAAATTCCCATACTCTTATGGGGTGAGGAAGCTATCGATATTGTATAGGCAGTATTCCCCTAGAGTGAGGTGTTGAAAAACACCTTCTAAGGGATCAGTAGTTGGTATGTGGGTAGTGGGTATAGATGGTTCACTAGATGTTGGGGAAACAAGTGCATCAGTGGTGGAGGCTATAGTTGTAGTGGAGATAGCAAGGTTAGATGCCGCAGAAGTAGTGCCAGTTTTGGTGGATGAGCTCGTCGATGAAAGTGAAGTGGTGACAGTGGCAGATGCCTTGACTGGTACAAGAACATCATTGGGCTGATATAGCATAATATATGTCTTGAAAGGTGATGGGTTGGAAGGTATGGTGTAATTATGTCCCTCGTGTTCAAATTTGAGGCATCAATGTAAATTTGAAGGGACACAACCCATGGCACAGATCCAAGGTCGGTTGAGTAGCAAGTTATGTTGGAACTCTCCTTCTAGAACATAGAAAAGTTCCAGGATAGTGTAGGGACCCACGTCAAAATGGAGAACAACGGTACCCAGGGTAGAGGTCATAGCATCATTGAAGGAGCACAACATAACTGGGTTACCATGCATGTAATTAGTAGGTATCCACATTTGGTCGTATGCATGGGAGGAGATGATATTAATGCTATCAGTGCCATCGATCAGAACACGTCGTATGCATATATTATCAATAAAGATGGAGATAAAAAGAGTAGGGTCAGGGTCATCAGACTTGAAGGGAGCAATCTTTTCATCTAAAAAACTGAGGGCGGCGACTTGATGAGTAGGTGGAGGTGTAGAGGAAGGAGAAGACCTAATGAGAGAGGCTACATGGTGAGAGGTAATGATGGAGGTGATGGGTGTTGGGTAATTTGGTAAGACTTCAATAGATTGAAATACCTCCATGACGGCTTGACGATGTGACTCTAAGGTTTGGACGATGTCATATAAAGACATTTTGAGGGGGGATTGGTGTAGTTTTTTTAGCATTATGCGATGTGTGACCCCATCAAAAATAGGGTATGTAGGACCTTGAATTGTGATTTTGGGTATGGGTGCAGATGGTATGTTGGGTACAGGGTTGGTTGATGGGCCAGTTGCTTTTTCCTTTCCCTTATCTTTCTGAGCAGGGGTGGCAATGTTGATCATGTTAATTTGAGGGGAGGTGGATAAAGAGGGTGTTTCATGGAAGGTATAGTGGCATGAGGGACAAAACCCTAGTGGGGGATATGATCCTTGTGAAATAAGTAGGGCGCATTGGAATTTTGGTGGTGATTTGGCCAACTCTCTTATACGAACCATGTTGATCTTGAATCTCGGGGGTGGATCAAAGAGTTGTGGGGGTGGAGATTTTTTTCATTGAGTAGGTAACGGGAGAAGATCTATGGAAATTGGTGAAGGTGAAATGGGCTCCTCATGAAGAAGATCATCATCATCAAAAAAAATTTCAGGAGGACACAATTGGACAAGAGAGGTTTTTAAAGCCTTACGTTTCTCTACATCATGTCCTAGCACACAATGATAGGCACAAATTTTGGTTTCATCATACCCTTTTGGTTTGGGTTTGAGTAGGTCATAAGGTCTAAGAGGTGGTAATGTGATGACGGAAGTTTCAAGGAGATTAGTTAAGATTTTGGTGTAGGATCGTGGTAGTGGATCACAATGGGAGGTAATTGTGGATTTGGGTACATGTTTGGCTAACTGTGGAGGAAGAGGATTTACAGGTGGGGGGGTAGGATGGTCTACTAGTTTGGTGTGTAGTGTGGTCTTAGGTTTTGGTTGCATCTGCTTGGGTAGGGGTATGGCAGAAGAGATGACAATGAAAGGTTTTGTTGGTTTAACTACCTTATTAGAGGGTAGATGTTTTTTAGCTTTAGGTTGCCCCTTTTTGGGAAAAGGTGACACAGGTGTATGAGATGTGGAAGTAAAAGAAAATGGTGGAAGAGGACAGGTTACCCATGGGGGTAACCGAGGTGTTGTGGAGATGGGTGGTAGAGGTTGGGTATAAGGTGTGAGTGAAAGAGAAGAAAGTATCATGGGTAGTGAAGAAGTTATTGATGGTAGTGGAGGTATGGGTGGTAAGAAGGTTACATGTGATAGCAAAATTTATGTGGGTCACCTGGGTATATTAGAGGTTCATGATGAGGAAGTAGAGTACTACATTCCCGGTTTACTTGTGGATGGAGGTTACTTGGCTAGGGTCGAGGGGTGAGGTCCTAGGATGGACGAAAGGGGTAAAGGTAATAATGGTGTGGTAGGTGAGGTTGGTGTATGGGGCCTAGGAAATTGGATCTTCTTTTTAGGGGCTGGGGTAAGTTTAGTGTTACTTATGGAAGATGTGGCTAAATCTAATTTAATGGGTGGGTGAGTAAGGCTAGTTGTCTGTATAACCCTTAAGGTAGTGATAGGCTTAGGTAAGGGAGATGATATAGGCATGGGTAGGTTTTTGGGTGTAGATGTATGTTGGGTTATGGGTAGAGGTGTGAGTTGGGCACTGGATGATGACATGGAAGGTGTTGTAATAGTCATGTTTTTTTTTTTTTTGGTCGCTCAAAATACTTTTGGATAGATAGTGGAGGTGTCAGCGAGGGACGATTGCATTTGTGTTAAAACAAGAAGTAGAAGGTGTCCCCAAAGTGAGGCTCTATCGACATAATCTAGGTGATTGAACAAGTGTAGAATGGTACTAATGTAGGTGGGGCTGACGTGGATCGAGTGGCAATCCCCATAAAATGTGTTTGAGATACCGGGAAATGGCTAGCCTCAAAATCTATGGGTAAGAGAGCTAAAAGCATATCAATGGGATCTTGATGGTATAATGATAAAGGGTCATTAAAAGACACTGGTACTTCAATATGATCCTCTATGAGTAGAGGAGAGGATGGGCCAGATGAGGTTGACTTTATTTATGATGGTGTAGGTTGTGAACAAGTATCTCCTATGAGTAGAAGAGGTGCCACAGACAACTGCTCAGAAACTTAAGGGGTTAAAAGTGGAATGATAATTATAGGCTCTTCCATGGGTGAAGAATAAAATGAAGAGGGTTCCTCTATGGATAAAGGAGTACATGAAATAGGTTCTTATGTAGGTAGGGGAGATAGGGCTAATATTTCATCTATGGAAGGAACATGAGGAAATTGGTAAGCAACTGGTATGTCATCAAAAATAGCACTGACCTCATGGACATTGCTATCATTGTTTGAGGTATTACTAACTTTCTCGAAATATGGGGCATGATTAGGGAATGGCTTCTTGAAGATGAGTAGGTTTTTTTTAGTGGGTGCATTCAGGATATCCAAGACTAGATGTCTATTATTTAACATTTATTGGATGATATTATTGAAGGTGATGTAGTTATTATCACTATGACCTTTGACATGAAGATAGTTCTAAAAATCACGTTCCTTATACCATGTGGGCATGGGTTGCTTAGGGTCAAAACCAGTATGTGGTTTTATAGGTAGAAGGGTGATGACACCAACCTTAACAAGATTTTCCAAAGCAGAAGAGTAAGATTCTCCTATCGAAGTGTACTTTTTTTGTTCTCATCTGAAATGGAAAGCTTGGATGGGAGAGAGATTAGAAGGAGGTTTGGATGGGCTTGATTGATGAGAGGGACCAACCTTGAGAACTACAACATTAGCAGACCCTTTGGGTTTTTAATAGTTGTTTTTGGGTTTTGAAGATGAAGAAGCATCATTTTATTTGAATGTGATGTTCTTGTTAGAAAGTTAAATCTTCTTTTCTTCGATAACACGAATTTCCAATTTCCGTGCCATGCTGAATGCCTCATCAAAAGTACAAAAGGTATGCACCTGTAGGGTAGGTGAGATGTGTCTAGAAAAAGCTCAAGTAAATAACTCTATTAGTTTAGTTTGAGGTAGTTGGAATGTGAGCTAATTAATTAAATTGTGCCAACAAGCGATAAAGTTAACGATCGACTCGTCGTCATACTATAGATTGGAATAAAGATCAGTCACGGTAACCTTCTTGACAATATTAATCAAGAAGTGGTCTAAGAAGGATTTGGCTAGTTGATTGAACGAGTAGATGGAATGTCTTGGTATCCCACTATACCAATCTAATGCAGGTCCTATCAAGGACACTGGGAAAGTCCTCAGCAGTAAAGCGTCATCGTGGGAAATCTGGTAACACCCATGTTTAAAGGACCAAGAATGTTGTTGTGGGTCCTCTTTTCTATTGAAGCAGTTGAATTTTTTCATTTCCCAATGTACGGGGTATGGTTGAACAGGAATGGATGGGTGAATAGGCTCATTACAAATTTCATCATAGGTGAGGGAATTGCATGAGCTGAAAACCAATGCTTCTAGTGTCTTCATACTTTCCATCATTAACTTGATGAGATCATTGGTATTTTGTGGTGGAAGGGCTCCTCTTATGGCATAAGGGGGCTGGTATTGAACCTATGACATGGGTGGCATTCCATTGTATGGTGATGTTGAATAGGGAGGTTGAGAATAGGGAACTGACATAGAGGGTATGTATCTAGAATGGGTAATAGCCGAGATAGAGGGTTGTTGATAGTATGTATATATAGGTGGGATGGTTGTCGTGACTCTAGTAGAGATTGGGGGCAGTGATTTTGGGATACAGAGGACAAGATTTTGGAATGGAGTAGGGGTCACTGACACCACGAGTGGTTATGTTACAATGGGTATTTGTGAGATAATGGGTGTGGATTGGGCTATGGCCTGGGTGGTTGATGAGGGGAAAATAGAAACGATAGGTGTGAGCGATATTACAGATGCAACAGTCATGGTAGGTATGGGTCGTAGTTGCTACTGGGGGTGAAGCAGGTGAGGGTAATGCCACATTATTAGGGGTTGATGCAAAAGTGAGAATAAGGGCAGGAGAGATGGATACAAGCATGTTGTATATCAACTGACCTAAGGATTCTCGGGTGGAAGAGTGTGAAAGGTAGAACTGTAACACCACGGGATTCTGATCAAGGATTCATGTAAATTCTTCATCGCATACAACAATGGTGGTAGGTAAGGTTGGATCCATGGGTGAGAGGACAGAGGCTGGTGAAGGACTGGGTGGGAGTGGTTGATAATTCACATGAAATATAAGAGTGTTGGTCTGGCTGTGAGTCAACACCATGTGAATAAGTGCTTACCTAGTAAGACTGTATTCTATAGATGACACAAAAAGTAGCAGGACATAAAAGAATGAGGCTGGGAGGGTGAATTTGGTCAAGATTTTAATCTAGAAAATGAACTATAGACATTGATGATGGTCAGTTTGACCGGTAATGATTGCTGGAGAACTGACGTCGGTCGCAAAAACTGATGACGGTTACTATGGAAAATCCCCGGTTTCATAAAATGAAACAGGGTTGATAAACAATACAAGGGAATGCTTTTTGTATGATGGTAATATCAATAGAGTAGAATAGAGTATCAGGAAATTATGTTAATGCCCAAAGGGCCAAAAAACCAGAACTGAATGATGAATGAAGATTGTCCCAGGCCAAAGTACCCAGGAAGCTAGAATTTGACATCGGTTGGGTATAACTAATGATTTTCAAATGAAAACCAACAACGGTTGATGGGCTAACGCTGGTTACTATGAAATTGAGACAAAAATGAAGAAAATTAGGTTATGATTTAAATCAAGTGAAGAATCAAACTCATGAATCTAAGAATGAGAAGATGGGGCCCTAGCACACTCAGATAAAGTCAAAATATTCCAACTATGATGGGGGGTGTGCAAAGAAAAAATAGAAATTTGGAATTGTGTCCTCACACCTCAAAACATAAAGCAAGAAGAACGCTAAGAAAAATATGATCCGAGTGATTTTTCTTTATATGTGTTCATCTTACGCTATTTAGAACTGACTATGTGTATTTAGAACAAAATTTTGTGGTCAGGTAGGAATCCTATGAAGAAGGATATCTAAAAGGAGAGGTTTCAGGTATGTTATGGTGGGGGTGGCTTGTCCTCTGAGATGATGACTTGATAGAGGAAACGAGCTGGGGAGTACCTACCAATCTGATTGTGTGATCACAGATAGGTGTTCCTAGGTAAGATGTTGTTTAAGAAAGATGTGTATATTTCAAATTTCGTGCAAGTTTGGTAAGACAGAAAGAGAGAGAGAACATGCTTTCTATGATTCTTTGTGTCAACCATAGTTAGGCATGACTTCCAGCATATAGGTTGCCCTCATTTTAATGTGAGCTAAATGTAGCAAATCAAAATGTAATGTAACCAATTTAAAGCCCAAATTGAAATATTATGTTTAATGACACAAATGGTGAATATGAGAGGGTATGATCTTTCACTAAATGCAAAAAGCAAGAAGAATGGTTCTTTTTAAAGGCTCCAAAAGAAAATTTATCCTTTAGAGAAATTAGAAAGAAGAGAAGATTACCAAGGAAGAAGATTAATGTGTAAGCTTTTTGAAGGTAAACAAACACACAAATTTTTCCTAGGAATGAAGAAAATGCAATAGTACCCTTAATGGGTCCCACCGGGCGTGCCAAAATGTTTCACTGTTTTCTTTATGTTTTGAATGATGAAATAGATAAGGGTAAGGGATAGGAGGAATACCTATTAAATGGGTTGGTTGGAGGTTGATGCGTGCGTTCAGACTTCTCAACCCAATGCTGATTGTGAGAGATTTCTTTTGGCTAGGAGGAACTACCTATAATAGAAAACAAGACCACACAAAATAAGTTAAGTGATTTATGAAAGTGGACTACCTAGCATATGCTAGTTTCGGGAAGTGTGATACTTCCTAGATGGTTGTCAATCCACTCTTTAAAACAAATCAATATGACAGATAAATAAAGTCTTACTATAGTTGATATGATTTAAGTATCTCATTCAAGTACAATAATCAAATCTACTCATAATAGGCTAGGTCATAGTTAGATCAAAATAATGAGGTGTCTATCATAGTAGTGGTACTTGTAAGGGTCTGATTATGGGCTATTTAAGTCAACTGGTAAGATGTTGTTTGGATATGTTCTTGTGTTGCATATAAAACATAGAGATTGATTTCGGATGGGTATAACTAATGATGGTTTATGTAGAATTGACGACGGTTACAGGTAACCGATGCCGGTAAGGTCGGGGTGTATGAAACTCATAGAGATATGATTGCAAAGTTTGATCTGGGATTTTATAGAGATGGTAGGGTGGATAAGGAGGTTTATAAAATTCTCATGTGTATTCAGGGATGAACAACATGTGAGGATGGGTGATTTGGAGGTGTGGGTAAGGAAATGGTTGGGTTATAGGTTGGTAAGGGATAGAAGAATGAACATGCAAAGTGTAGATTAATAACAAGAGTAACAAAATCCAATGAATGAAATAACAATGCTAGTAAAGGATACACTTACTGTGATGCATATTGGATGGCTAAATGGTGATGTTAGTTGATCATAAGGATGGTATTTGGTGTCATAGTAGTGAATCCCGGAATGCTTCCATGAGTGCAATGCTTCTAGATTTTTCCGGGTGCTACTTGTGAATGCCTAGGTGCGTGAGAAAGACTCTGTTCTGCTTGCATGTAGATATCTTCTCATCTTCTTTCTCTTAGAATGTGTCAACCCAAAACAAGGTTACATAGGTGAATAAATGGTAACCAACGATGGTTCTGGGTTAACCGACATCAGTTTAGGGGTGGCTGACATTGGTTAATGTGGGATTCCCTAGGTTTACTAAAATGGGCAGATCTTTCTAATTTCTTGGGTCCAGTTAGTTTGTTCTCACAGATTAGAATTAAAACTTCCCTTCTAATGGGTAGGAATGTGGTTAGAGAGATTTTAAGGATTGATTTTATGGCTAGGGAAAATCTTATCTCATTAAGGAAAGTAAGACTAAGTTATTTTTAGTTATGGAAACATGCCAAGAATAGGTCTAGGGTGAGGTGGTTGGATGAAGTGTCTAGGTGAGGTGGCGGGGTAGAAATTAAGATAATTAGATGATAAATATTGTGAAGATACATATTAATTTAATTAAATCAATTAAATTAATAGTGGTGTGGGGTGGAAGTGGCCTTAGTTAAGTGAGTATGTTTGAGCTAATTACTTGATGAGGGACTAACGGGAGTGTGACCTAATTTTGGTGTCTACAAAGAGAGAGAAATTACATTTGAAGATGTCGAAATAAGAATTTGGGAAAACATCTTTAATTTACTTAGGTTAAGTTGTAGGAAATGGAGAATTGAGAATTGATCCTAAAAAAATATAGGTTATTGTAAAATGGCCTAGGCCCACTAATGTGATGGAAGTTACAAGTATTCTAGGTACAACTTAGTACTAGAGAAAATTTATTGCTAAATTCTCATATATTGCATTTCCTTTGCATGATTTGAGAAGTGGTAAAAATGTATTTCAATTGAGAGGAAAATAAAATAAATAATTTCATACCCTAAAAGATAAAATAAGTACCGCTCCGATCTTGGCATTTCTATATTTGCAGCATTCATTTGAAATTGAGACAGATGCTAGTGACTATGCAACGGGGGCTGTTTTGATGTAGAAAAAATGACCAGTGTGTTACCATTTAGAAACCTTCACAAGTGCGGTAAGAAATTATCCAACTTATGATAAAGAGTTGTACTAAGGAAACTATCATACATATTGATCATCAGTCCCTACATTATTTGCAAACACAAACAAAGCTACAACAGTCTAGACATTTCCGTTGGATGGGATTCTTGCAACAATTTCATCTCGTGATCAAGTATAAAAAAGGTATACAAAAAAAGGTTGCAAACATGTTATTTAGACCTCCAATAGTACTGGCATCTATTATTTTACAACATATTAATTTGTCTCATCTTAGTTATAAGTAACAATATGTCGATGATGTAGAATTTAAAGAAGTGTATGAGGATCTAATAAGTGGGAAACAAGTAGGAAAAAAATATTATCGTTTGCATGATGGATTGTTATATCATTCTGGTAAAATTTTCATTCCAGAAAATGATTGTGTGCACATGATTAGGGAAGCACATACTTCTCTTATTTATAGGAATTTTGGTGTTAGTAAGATAATTGCACATTTATAGAAATATTTGTATTGGCCTAGAATGCAAGAACATGTAACTAGGTATATGAAGGATTATGTTCTTTGTGCCACAAGCTAGCCAAGTAACAAGAAATCAGGCCTTTACACTCCTCTTCCTGTTCCGAAAGGCCTTGGGAAAGTTTTTTCATGGAATTTGTAGGGGGCTTGCCCATGAAACATAAGAAACATGATTACTAATATGTGGTAGTGGATATATTTAGAAAAATGTGTGTGTTGGTTCCATGTACTAAACAAATAATTGGTGAGGGAACGACACATTTATTTTTTCAGTTTTTTTGGGTTCATTTTAGTTTTCCTACTTCAATTATATCTTATCAAGATTTTAGATTTATTGGGGATTTTTTTTCAACATTGTGGGGGTTAATGGACACAAAACTAAAAAAGAGAACTATTTTTCATCCACATACTGATGGTCAAATAGAGGTTGTAAACCACACAGTGGTACATTTTCTTAGGGGATATTGTGGTAAACATCCTAAATTATGGGATGAACATATTTATTATGTGAAACATGTTTATAATCATTTCTTACATTCTTCTACTTTGAATTCTCCATTTGATACTTGTTATGGTTATCTACCTGATTCTCTTTTGGATGTATATTATGGACATGAAACTATTGTTAATAGTTTAAGTGATTCTGACAAGGCTAAAATATTTGTGTAGAGAATACAATAGGTTCATCAGTATGTTTGTGAACAATTGGATAAAAGTTATGCTAAGTACAAATCTAGGCATGAAAAACATAGAACTAATCATGAGTTCAAATTTGGTGATTCAGTTTGGCTTCACATCAACAAGGAAAGGTTGATAGGTGAAGGTAAAAAATTGAAACTTATATGTTATGGTCCACTCCAAATATTGGAAAAAATTGGTAACAATGCTTTCTAGCTAGATTTACCTCCTTATATGTAAATATAATCATTTGTAAATGTTGAGAATTTAAGATTGTATGAACCACCTATGATTGTTGATCATGATGATGCTAACATATTTCCTTCCATTGGTTATTTTTCTCTTGGGTATCTTGATGAGTTGTAGGAAGAAAAAATTTAGGAAAGGAAGGTCATAACTTTGTGAAGCGGTGATATTTAGTATCTGCATGTTGGGTTCAAAGGCATGCATCTGAACAAGGCTAAATGGATGGAAACTAGAAATGTGAGTGAGAATTACCCTCACCTATTCACCAATTAAGCCAACTTTTGGGGTCTAAAAATTTCTCATTGGGTAGGAATGATACAGAGGATCCTCACTAAGAAACACAGATATAAGATATTCTCATAATCAGATACAATCATTTCCATGGTTTGGAGAAAAATTAGACGATTCCATCGATATCTTGTTTGTAGGAAATGAAGCTTGTTTACAAAATTTATAGCCCGTTGAAATTTTTGAGCAACTGACAAAATTTAGGACTGCATGCAAGTTGGATGGATGCATGCTCACCAAGTGGATGAATGGGATTGTGACACATGGAAAATTTAGGTGATGGAGAAAAATTTAGGTTTGGAACATCGGTCTTGGAAACTCGTACACAGGCCGGTGGACCCTGTTATTTACTGGCTGGAGGCCCTTAGTCAAGTTCGACACACTTAATTACAGAGGGGTTTCTTGGCCTCCTTCACCTCACATTGCATATCACAAATCTTGCATATATGTATCAATAATGTTTTATACACCATACATGTGGGACTAATCCATTAGTGTAATTAATTATTATAACTAATTCCTATGTATTTCCACTAATCTAGATCAAATTCAACACATATTTCATACCAAATATATGTAATAAATTTCTAGCTAAACATTAGCATAACCATTCTATCTTTCCCCCACATTTCCATGTACTAAATTGAAACCAAGTGCCCAAAATTAGCACCTAAACCAAGGCTGACCAAGTCAAATGGATATCAATAGCCAATGCATATCTCTAGGCCACATATACTTAAACCATATTTCCTCCAAATGTGCCATCAATGTGGAATCTTATCCCTATACAAAATGTTCCCCGCATAGAATGGGATTTGAACCTAGGTTTCTTGGGTAAAAGGATAAGGCTTTGACCACTCCTCCATACCTTTGGAAAGATTATAAAAAGAGCCCTATTTTACTAGTATGGACATTAGAGAGTGACTGTGTTATTGTTTTGCTCATAACTTGAGCTAAAGATGGAATTTTGAGATGAAGTAAAAAGTGAATCCTATTATGCTTGGTAGAGTAACGTGATTTAAGTATCAAAATCTTATATAAATCACTCTATTGATTTATTTTCAATATTTTAATAGATCATTCACATTCAACTAGACCTGGACACATAGGCCACAAGTGTTGAACTCCGTTATCAATTCTTGTGTCAAATTTCTGGTGATTCATCCCTTTATTTTATGTTTTTACACTATAATTTAAGTTTTAATTCTTTTATTAAAAATATAAAAGGATATAATGCTCAATTTAAGTAAAAAAATCAATACAAAGAAAAATCTATGGTTTATATGATTGCTAGTTAAAATTGAATTTTAGATCAAAAGGCCACCTTTCATGTTGGAATCAGCAGAAGAGGCATTGGTGTGCCAGAAGGAGGAAGAGAAACTAAAGATCAGGGAAACAATTACTTGATATTTCAATCTCCTTTCTACTGTAAAGACTTCCACATAAATAGTTGAGGCTATGTATGGCAATTGTGCTGATAGAGACAAGATAACAAGCATTCTAGTTGCTACATGTTAGGAGGACCTAAAGGAGTTTCAAGAAAAAAACAAAGGAAAGAGGGAAAAGTGGGATAAAATCTTAGCCGAAGTTGAAAATAAGTTGGAAGAAATTGAAGACTTTCAGGGTTTGATTGAGTATTGGCTTAAGGAGATGTACCCCTAGGTCACTCATAGAATGGATGTGTTGGACGAACTTAGCAAGAAGTTAAAAGGAATTGTAGATACGCTTAATGCTAAGGGAAATGAATTTATTTTTGAGGAGGCGAGTGCTCTAGAGGGTGACCTAATTCACCAGTTTTAGATTGAAGTGGATGTTTGGGAAAAGATTGAGGAAATAGTAAGGAAAGAGTTCCCACTTCTCTTGCAGCAATAACAAATTCTTCCATTCTTCCATTCTACCATTCTTCGTTCTTCCATTCTTCATTATTCCATTCTTTCATTATTCCTTCAATTTTTCTGGGTTACACTATTCTTAGAGAAGTAAGATGTTTCTGAGGATGGAGAACACACTTAGTGTGGGGTGATATTGGGGCTTGAAATATTGGCTAAGTACTAAAGGGTGCATGTGCATAGGACCAATTAGAAGAAGGGTGCATAGATAGAAACACACATGACAAAGAGGTTTTAGAAGGGTTTAGGAGAAACTAGGGCATGTGCGTAAGGAAGAACATAGGTTTAAAGGAATTAGCTATATTTAGTATTCTAGAGGCACTTGAGGAAAAATGTGACCTGACTAGGCATGCTGAATGGATAAGGTGTCAGCGTGGAACCTTGGAGGTCAAGAAAAAGATATTCCACGAAGGGAATATTCCTAGAAGACATCATTATAAAGAGTTGAGGGTTTGGAAAGATATAAGAATTCACCATTGGAGGACCACATTGAAACTTGGCATGCAATCTACTGAGGAGGGAAGGCATGGTGGTGGGTTCTGATCCTATAAAAAGAGATTCTCAGAAGCAAGGAAGATGTGTGGAAATAGAGAAGAGAATGCATAGATAGTAAAATGCTAAGAAACAGAGTGTTGCAGTAATGTTAGGGTGTAGAGAGCTTAGTGTTGAGGGTTGTGAAGGATGTAATAACCCTCTGTATGGCATCAGGATCTGTAATAAGTATTCAAATAGGAGGGTATAACTAGGATCTTTTATCATGGAAGATCTGTGGGAATTAAATCCTTGTCATTTAACATGTATGGTCTGAGATGACCTATTTTGATTGTAATGTGGCTACCAAAACTATTCAAACTCAATATATATAAGGGTTTGTTCTATATATCATGTTTAAGGGTGTAAATCCTCATGTTAAATGGCTATCATGGTTCAAATTTGATTTAGTATGCTTATTACTTTGTTTCTGTAAAACATTAAGATACATATATGTTAGAAGTTCCTTCTACCTTATTAACTAAATGATTGTACTTATCATTCTGCAAATCATCCTCCATCAATGGCAAAACCTTCTCACAATGCTCACTTAAAGGAGGGGCTCAGCACCCATGCCTACCTCGAGTGAGCATCCAACACCCATTGGGCGATAGGCCGGTGTGCTTGGGGTTAGAATTGGTATTAAGGGTGCATAAAATAACTAGATTTTGGTTCCATTGCGGGGACCTCTTTTCGAATCTGTTGTGAGAATGATGCACGATGAAAGAATGCTTAACATTGGATAGTTTTGAAGCATGGTTTAAGAGCATAGAGGATGATTTTACGTAGATATTTAGTATTGGACCTGATTTTGATACATGTAAATGAGTAGAATAACATTTGTATCATGAGCTATATGATACCTTCTTTTGTTGTTTTCTAGTGGAGTTATATGAATGGTTTTTGGCATATGCATCTAGATTAAGATGGTACTATAGACCTTGCATGTGGACCCAAGATGAGTATCAGAGGCTACAAGATGCTGATCTAACTTGGACACATGTTATTGATCATTAGTGGAGAAGAGTGATGACCAGTTATACCCTAGAATACACTATTTCTACGTATTCTTGTCCAGATATTGTTGAGTTTAAGTTTTTAAGGGAGCCTAGAGGATCATTTTTTCATGATATCCTCTTAGCTATAAATATCTTGATCATTACACTAAGTTTGGAAGTATTTCCTATGGATAGATAATATTTTTATGAGCATTGGTTGAGGAGGCTAGGGTGTAGGAAGATGGCGTACCTTGTGGCTGAAAAGGAGATGGAAGAGTGACGACTCAACTATAATGAATCTCGTGAAAGGGAGTTAGTTAGACAATGTGAATTGGTAGGAGCGATGGATTTATGGAGGTAGACATTATGGGAAGGAATTGAGGTTCACACAGAGGATGTGGAGCCTGAGTAGTCTATGCTACCCCATCTTAGATGGATTACCATAATTCCATCTTGGTACTCATATTATATATAGAGCATTCTTACATCTAATGAACACTTCAACACTTTCTCAAAACTATTGTACCTTTATTCTCCTTCTTTATGTCCTGTGACAATGTGACACCATTATTCCATGTCTTCAAGAGTGGTAAAATTTATCTTGTTATGAAAATATACACCCGCTTTGATTTGTTACTTCAAATTGTCCCGTATCTCAGAAAAACACTTGGAAGGAGTGAGAGTAAACTAATTTTCTTCCCATTCAAGAGCTTCCCCAAACATCCCAGTTTGTTTATTTAAGCAGGTGTTTTCAGACATGGAGGTTAAATCATTGAGCTGAAGATCTTCATCATCTTTGACTTATTGTTGCATCATGGGAACATGTTCAAGGTGATTTTGAGCTTGGTGGGTGGTGACTGCAATCTGATTTTTGATCATTTGGAAAGAATCATACATACTCCCACTTTGTTGTCTAGAAAAATGGTTGCCATATGCATTTGTTTAGAGTGCATCTTGATATAATTTTCAAAATTACATATTTTGGTTTGGAAATGTAAGAACTCTTCACCCTTAATTGAATTTTTCCATATGAACTCTTTCTTTTCATTAATTGACCATTCTGAAATGATGGGAACAAGTTGGTTTTGATCACACTCCCAATGTTCTCACATATTTTTATTTTTTATTGAACGGATTTCTTCAATGCAAATAAGCTCAATATTTTCCATGTTATCATCTCCCACAACAAAGATGTCATTTCCAAGATTGAGGATATTTGAAGGAGATTCAAGAACCTTTCTTCTTTATACTCATGAACTTATTTTCTTGATGTGGGAGGAAAAGACATGTTTTCATGTTCATTCTCATCAACCAAAGTATTAGAGAAGTCATCAAGCTTATACAACTACTCCATCTCAACATCAAAAATTGGTGCACCTGAATAGGAAGCACAAATTGACTCATACATTTCTTGTATCCCCATGGCCTAGGTTAAGAGTTAAAGAATGAGTTGAGGATCTTCATTTTCTTCTACAACCATCAATATATCTTGTATGGATAGTTCTTCTAAAATTTCCAAAGGCTCATTTTTATCTTCATTAGAAGAATATTCTTGTTGTACATCTAGGCGATGGTTAAAAATTGATCCATATGGGCCCATGATTCATTTGAAACATCCTCGTTCACCCCTTCCATGCTTTTCATTTATGAATATTAAATTTCTTGCAAACATGAGCATACTTGATTCATGACACCGATTTATAAGGAGAAGATGTCCAAGCTTCATGGGAAGGGCACTCCTTCAAGCTCAAAATCCATATCATCTTCTTCTTGGTAAGAAAAATATAACTCTGTTGGGGAAGTAGTATGAGAAGAATTTTCAGCTACATATTGACCATCCATTATTGAATCTTCTTTATCAAGGGAAAGATGAAAGGGTTTTTTTTCACCATGATGATGATTATGCTCCCCGAGTGAGTAGAGGTTGTGTTTAAATTATTTTTTATCCTCAGATTTGAAAAGAGAGTGGGCTTCTTCCATTTGATAATCCATGATTGCATCGGGAAGAGGTATTTGATTCTTTGACTTCCTTTATTTCTTCATGCAAAATTTCTTCATCACTTGAAGAATCAAAATAGGAGGGAAGATTATCTATGACCATATTGAATTCATCATCTTCAAACCATGATGTCGGTTAAATTTCTTGCACTTTTTCACATCTCTCCATTTCATCATTAATTAAAAGATCAAAATTTGAAAAGAGATCCTTTATGATTACTTTGAATTAGTTGTCTTCTTCATCATTGGTGGAGTCTTCAGAGAGTATTGGATCATCCATTATGTTGCAAGGATCTTCCTTAATATAATATATTATTCCCACTATGGGTTGTACCTTGAGCCAGATGGAATTTTTGAATGGTGATTCTATCTTCATGTCTTCTACTTCTTCCTCCATGATGTTTCTTATCAGAAGGTTCCATGATAATATCTTCTTCAGGAGCATCCAAAAATATTACGGGAATGAAAACATCATAGTATGGGTAGACATCCGGGTCTTCTTCCATAGGGAACATCTCATATTCTTCCTCCATTTGATGTGATGCTTTAAGATGTTCATATCTTATCTGTAGAGATAAAACATACCTCCAAATTTCATCAAAGACTTTGGTGTCAAAATTTCCTTTTATTATGCTCTAAAGTCTTTCCACATATTATATTTTCAACATGTTAATTTCTTCATCACCGTATGTGACGAATTCATCTATTGAGTGATGGAAGAAAGATAATGTTCTCAATTTTGTAGTGAGATACACAAGGTTGTAAAAATATTCTTCAGTGGATCTCACACCATCATGTCTTTCATCATATTCTTAAATGATAATTTTATCTTCATCGGAAGGCTCAATTATATGAGTTTATTTAGCGGCATTAAAGAACCTTTTGGGTATGACAACCCTATGGTATGAATGATCTTCAAGATCTTCCTATATAGGAAAAATCTCCTCTTCTTATTCCTCACTATGGTCTGCTTCAAGTTTCTCATTCATCTCATGTAATAATTTGGCATATTCTTGAGATTCACACCTTGTCTTATATCTTCTTCAAATCCATTCCTCTTCATCGATGACAAGTTCTTTCTTCTTTCCTTTGTCAACACTAGTTCGGAACCATGGCTGATCAATGACCTTATTTTCTAGGAAGACATCTTCTTCTTCTTATTTATCATCACTCATTGGTACTTTACTCCAATCTGGAAATTTGTTCATGGTACAAGGAATGAATAAAACTGGGTTTCATTCCTTAATGGAGTTACCTTCAAAAAATGATTTTCCTTTTAAATTTGGTTTTTTGTTTTAGACCTTGCAGTCATATTTTGGGTATGGATGCTACTAAATTTACCCCATGGTGGGTGCCAAAAAAATTTGGCAAGAAAATTTGTCAAGTGGAAAAACTTGTAAATTTCTTGCCAATGATCTAGGAATCTAAGTCCCTCTACTTAACAAGTGTATCTTCCCTATATACATGCACGAGTAAAGGTGGATTTTCCCTATGTCCTTTTGGTCAAGGATCTAATAGGGGCACTCCACTGACCCTGTGGAAAATATAGCAATATATTTTTAGGGAAGACTTTTTCTAAAGAGTGGGAAAGGGGAGTGAGAAAAGAGTTAGGATAACTAATGTTGTATGTAGAAAATAAGATTGTTGCACACACTAGTTAGAAATTTCATCACATGCACTAAAATTAGGAAGAAACAATACTGAAAACAACAACAAGACTAATTAGAATTTAATGAACACAAAGTATCAGTAAACGCCTTGGTCAAAAATGGCTCAAAACTCATTCTTCTTCTATTAATGCTCAAGAAAAAATTGTACATAGTATGATAATGTAAGACATTGAGAATAGGGAAAAAGTGACTAACTCTTTTCACTCACAAGTGAGAAAAAACTTTCTCATGAACTTATAAAAATAAAACCAACTAGAAGAATTTCACAATTAGAACCCCTTGGAATGAAGAGCTCATTACAATTTATAGCAACCTGAATTGTCCTTTAACCTCCCTCACACGACTCTTCATTTCCATATTCCACTCGTGAGATTTCATTTTCCATGAATTAAGTATTTATCTTATAATTTTGAGAAAATAATTTTTACAAATTTAAAATAGGTCACTTAAGTGAATAGGGTGAAATACAATGATGACGTGTAATGAATAATTAGAATGGGGAGAGAAAGAAGATATGGAAAGAGAGGAAGAGGGAAAGGATAAAGGGGAAAACACTCCTCATGACTAAATTCTTTGAATGCCTTGATGCAGCCATGAACTTTGAGAGAATATTTCTAGCACCAGTGATCTTGTACACTAATGAAGATTGTTCCCTTGAATAAATTTGAATCATTTTCCCAACTGAGTGATGACCACAAACTCTATGATGCATGGATATCCTAGAATATAAAATGAGTGTTTAGAAACACTATTATGATGTTTACCATTACAAGCTTGAGATGAACACAGACAATGTGCACAATGACCCTCCTTGAAAGTTAGTCAATGAACCCTTTGACTTGTTGAAATTTTTTGGGCCCCTAATTTATTGAAAAAGTACAGAGAAGTGCTTGGGCACATAATACCTACTTAAATAAGGGCATGTAAGGAGAAAGCACCCATGACAGGGTTCTAAGAGGGTTTAATAGAACAAGTGGCACATACGTAAGGTAGAACAAAGGTTTTGGGACTTAGCCATATTTGGCGTATTAGATAGAACATGAGAAAAGTGTGACTTGACTGCACATGCAGAGTGGATAAGGTGTCATCCTGGCAACAAGGTGGCCTAGGTAGGAATATGCCTTGTGATGGAAGATTCTAGAAGGCCATCATTGCTAAGAGTGGAGAGCTTGAGTTTGAAGAAGAATGCTCCCATATAGGACTACCTTGGAAACTTGACAAGAGATTTACAACTCCCATGAAGGCTTGAAGGTGTTGAGAAAGGCTATAAATACAAGCACTCGGTAAAGGAAAAGAGAGATTAGAGAGAGAAGATGAGAGGTGAAGCTCTGCAGAAATACATGAAGAGCTTTATGGGTTGGGCTAGGAGATCTGTACGAAAAATGTTGTATCAAGGGGTGTGTACATGTGTTTTTCTACATTGTAAGGGATGTAATTCTAGTCTTGTTACGTGGTTCTAATCTGCACCATCATTTTGGTCTGTAATGAAGCTGATAGATGTAATGTGATTACTGGGCATGTTCAAATATGAATATATGTGGTTCGTAACTCATACATCTCTTTTTGTTATGTTTAGTGTATTTCATATGAATGAGTATAATCATTATGCATCCTCTTTCCCTCATGGTTTAGATCTATCTTTTGTCAATGTGCTTCTTGTCTAAATGAATACATTAGTGTAGCATTTACTCGAAGTCCTCAGTTGAATAAGGAGTTTATTCTATCTTCCTATTACACATCTATGCTACATTATTACACAACTCACATAAAAGAGGGGCTCAGCATCTGCACATGTGTCGGGTGAGTTCCAAGTGCCCAATGGGTGATAGGCTAATGCGCATGGGATTGTCCTTATTTGTTAAGGGGTATCAAAATTGACTACATCTTGGTTTCATTTCTGGGACTCTTTTTTAAGTTTTTATAAGAAATGACATGCATATTTGTATCTTTACTATGTGATGATAGGGTGTTTAACCTTGGAAAGTGTTGAAACATGGTTCAAGAGCACCGAGGATGAATAT
Source organism: Taxus chinensis (assembly GCA_019776745.2). Classification (NCBI taxonomy): domain Eukaryota; kingdom Viridiplantae; phylum Streptophyta; class Pinopsida; order Cupressales; family Taxaceae; genus Taxus; species Taxus chinensis. The sequence continues at coordinate 286,737,550 of CM034154.1, read as the reverse complement.
TATTAGATATTCAACACTAGACCTGATTTTGATGCACGTAGATGGGTAGAAGAGAACCTCTACCATGAGTTGTATGAAAATTTCTTCTATTTATTCCCATTAGAGATGTATGAATGGTTCTCAACATATGCATCCAGATCAAGATGGTACTATAGAGCATGCATATGGACCCAAGATGATTACTAGAGGGTGCAAGATGCAGATCTGATGTGGAATTGTGTTGTGGATCATTGGTGGAAGGGAGTGTTGGCTAGCCACACTGTGGACTATGCCATTTCTACATAATATTGTTTGGAAATTACTGAGTTTGAGTTTTTGAGGGAGCCTAGAGGATCATTTCTACATGTTATTAATTTAGCGATGAATATCTTGATCATTACCTTGAGTTTAGAGGCATTTCCTATGTCCAGATAAACCCTTCTAAGAACTGGGTGAGGAAGCTAGGGTGGAGGATGGAAGACATTGCAACTGAGAAAGAAAAGGAGGAGAGATGACTCAAGTATAGTGAAACGTGTGAAAGGGGTATTGTTAAACAATGCTAGGTTGTAAGTGTGATGGATCTATGGAGGAAAACGTTGCAGGAAGGTGTTGAGGTTGACACAAAGGATGTGGAACTTGAACAGTCTATGCTACAACATCTTGGCAAGAAATGGAGAGAGACCACTTCAGCATCTGATGAGAGCTCATCATGTGGAGAAAGAAGATTCATTGGCATGCATATGAACCCACCTAGTGATTAGACCTTGGTGCTTGGTTTTCTAGATCAAGGGAGAAGTATTGTTAACCCAATTTATATGGGTGGAAGTGACCAATCTATGCCCATGAAACATAGTTTCTCATTTGGGAATTCTATGGCTGCACATACCATTTCAGTGATAGGAGGAATTTTTGGGCAAGGGGAAAATGCACAAGGTTTGGACAATGCGTCAAGGAGTGGCATGGGACACAAATCTAGCAGTGGAATGATCTCACAGACCATTGGTGCATAGTTCAGTGGAACATTTGGGAACTAAGCGTAACCACTTTAGGCTCATTACTAGTCACAGGAGGTTCTAGAGGTGGAACTGGTAGATCTAGGGGCACAAGGCCTTGTGGATCTAGTGGGTCCGGTGGAGGAATAAAAAATGAAGGAAACCAAGGATATGGATCAAGAGGAGCCTCAACCCCCTCCTCAGATGTTTTTCAAAATGTCTTTACACTTTCTAGACTACCAAGGCATAGACGATGTTGTAGAGCATGTTCACAAGTGTGAGATGATATGGCGCGTAAAGAGGACCACAACCCCAGAATGAAAGACCAGTCAATTTGTAACGATGTTGCAAGGGAACACACATAGCTGGTATAGGAAGTATGACCCCCATTAGATTGTGGTAGATTACACCGCATTGAAAAACACCTTCCTAGAATAATTCCACATCCCTGAGTTTGAGCATAAGAGCATCAACGCTCTAAAGAATATTTAGTAGGGAATGGTAAAGAGTGTGTGGGAGTATGATGCATGATTTAAAACTATCCTGTCAAAGGTATCATATGACATTCACCCTTCACAACATCCTCAATGGTTTTTTGGAGGGTTGATAACACCATTTAGAAGGGCATTATCACATAACAATTTCACAAACCCCCGTGAGGTGTTGGAAGCTACTCTATGTGTTGAACCTGTAGGGAGTATTGATGTTAGTGTTATTCCGTTTCTGGAAGCTCAAATTGCTATTATGGCTAAGCAGCTAGAAATTTTATCTATGAACTCAACCCATGAGACTTGCAGTGGAATGTGGTGTACAAACTGTGAAGTGGAGGGGCATACAAAGGATAACTTCCTTTGAATGTCGATACGCGCTATAGTGATGGACTATGAAATTTGTCACGGGGACCATGATACAAGTAGGTTCTCTCTACTACAACATGTTGTCCATAAGAATGTATCTTGCTATTACAATATTTTTACATCTACATCACATGACACCAAAGACTGTAGGCTGATTGATCAGATTCATGAGGCTATTAATCTTGGTGTATGCTAGACTAGACTTACAATTAGTTCAAAGGATGATGACCACCACTATAAGGGGCACATAGATGGAAGCACGCATGGAAATATTTTTTGCAGAGGATTTCATGCTCATGGTAACCACGGAGGAGGAGGAAGTGAGTTCCCATGAGGGACTTTTTTTAATTACAGATCTACATAACACTACAAACATGAATGCCCAGAGTTATTGTAGTGCTCGTGGTGTAGAAAGAAGCACAAGTATGAGGAGTCCCCTAATTTGTTTGAGCACATGAGCCAGCAACATCGGAAAGACAAGGGAGTCATGATGGTGAGCATAAAGAAGGATGACACATAGTGGATGCCATGAGTGACACGTGAGTCAGGATTAGAACCTATTTTGGTGACAACACAAGAAAAAGTATCACGTGCCAAGGAAATACCAAGGTAGATGACCCTGGTTTCAAGGGAGGAAGTGGTACATGGGAAGTACCCATACCCTTCTCATAAAAAGGAAGTTTATCAAGAGATAATGAATGTCATTTAGAGTTTATAGGGAGAAATCTAGTCTCTAAAAGAGCAGTCTAGGTAGCAGGAGCAAAGAAGGAATGTTGAGGATCCATAGAAGGACCTGGATGAGGTCAAGGAAGTATGCAAAATGTTAAGGAAAGAGAATATTATTCCCTTGCTAGAATAATGGCTACGGGAGAAGATGTCATGCATTAGAGCGGAGCACAAAAGGTAGGTATTGTATGTAAAAATCCCTCCCCATAGCCTTGATTATGACAAAGAAATCACATTAAACACAATTGTGGATGATTGGTTTCTAAGAAACATATTGATTGACATGGGAGAAGAAGTAAATGTTCTTACATTAGATGCCTAACATCATATGGGAAGGCCCGCATTGCAGCCATCTTCAAATGTGTTGTATATGGAAAAAAATGCTAAGGCAATGCCCATCGGAGTATTAAAGGATGCAGTAATTACCATTCAGTGGGCCAAGTTTACTGGAGACTTCAAAGTCTTGGAACTCACCGAGGTAGAAAATTTTCTAGCATTACTCAGATGCCCATGGTGCTGTAATAACAATATTAACCTTCAGTTCAACAAGGGATACATAATTTTTGAGAATAAGGAGAAACGGGTCATTATACCCTTGGTTGATGGAAAGTCAATGCCCTATATTAAACCCTTGGGAGAAGAATTCCTTTATAGAATATATGTGTGATCAATCAAGGGTCTAGAGATAATTCATCCCATGGGAGGAGTTATCTAGTTTGAGGATGCTTAGTCAATGAGCAACACCACCAATATGGCATGTGACAATTGGGAACATGAGACCTATGAGTTAATTGGGTGAAAACTGAGGGGGTTTGTAAAAAAAGTGATCAAGGCGTGATCACTCAAGCTCCTAGGAGGGAAGAAGTTGTGAAGTTACTCTGGACGGGCATACCCTGAAATTTTCTTATGGGAAATGGAATCTGAGTGGAAAAATGAGGATGAAAGAAGAGGGATGCACAATAATATTCTACTTAGGAATGTAGCACGCTTGTGGGCTACATATATGGAGAGCCTCTTGGGGTGGTGTGAGGTAAGAATCACATTATCTGTAAGGTTTTGCAGGAGCAATAGACCCATGGTTATAAAATACTACCATGATAGAGAGACCATTTCATTCCATATCCAAGTATGTGAGACAACCTAGATGGGAAGTGTAGAAGCATTACCACCTTCATTATGGGTTCACAAGTTGTATTCCACCCTGTAAGGCTGTGCACATGCATGGTATATACACTCGGAGATGCTTCGTCAAACTAGTGATTGGAAAGAATTGATGGCTGATCTCATTCAAAAAATTTAGTATCAGAGTACAAAGCCATCAGTGGATAAGGCGTTACAGGTTGTCAAGCACCTTACAATAGGGGATAGTGCTATGGAGGAGGATAGAATACAAGAGTTTCTAGGAGAACCTAGCTTGGATACGTTCTTTGAGGAAGAAGAATTAGAAGAGATAGAACATGAGTGTGCATGCCTAGAAAAAGAAAAAGGGAAGACGGTGTATGTAATTGATGGGGAGGAAGCAAAAATATTGGATGTTAACCATTTTGTAGGGACACATGAAGTGATAGATAGTGCTGATGAACGGTTACGCGTCTACCATGAACCTTTAAAGATAAAATTTTTTAACATTGGTACAGAAGAGGAACCTAAAGAGGACATCATCAGGGATTATTGGTTGGAGAAGGAGGTCTCTAAGATCATTGATCTGTTACGTGAGTTCCATGGTTTATTTCCTGGTGGGTATCATGAAATCAAAGGCATTCACCATTCCTTGGGGTAAATGAGGTTCAAGTTGAAGGAGGTTGCATGCCCAGTTCAAAAGAGACCACACCAGATGAATCCTAGCCTACATGTGAAGGTCAAGGAAGAAATAGATAATATGATAGCTTCGAGCATCATTGAAGTTGTTGAAGAGACAGAATGGGTAAGTCCAATTGTCATTAATATAAAAAAAGGATGGAAGGATAAGGATCTGTCTAGACTATATGGAGTTGAATGCAGTTTGTGTCATTGATCCTTTTCTAACCCCCTTCTCTGAAGAAATTTTTGGAAGGAGTGGCCAGACACAAAGTCTATTCCTTTAGGGATGGATATTTAGGGTACCACCAGGTTCAGATCACAAAGGAGGACTAGGAGAAGATAAATTTCACCACTAAGTGGGGAATTTTTGCCTATACAGTTATGCCCTTTGGGTTAAAAATTTACCTGATGTATTTTTGTAAGTTGTGGTACAAGCATTTTAGGACTTTATCCAAAAAATTATTCAAGTCTATTTGGATGATTGGACAATGTATGGGCTAGTGAAGGACCACTATGATAACTTAAGATCAATGTTTGAGAGATGTCAGAAATTGAGGATACCCCATTTGGAACATTATTGGGGCTCATCATATGTAGGGAGGTCTTACTAAAAGATCCCAATAAATTTTTTATAACTGTGGGGTTGGGGGAGCCTACTAACCAAAGCACAATTCGTGGATTCCTTGGGCATACAAGGTATTACAGGAAGTTCATCAAGGGATATGCCAGGATAACCATGCCCTTAGAAGATTTGCTTAAACATAAGAGTTCCTTCCTTTGGGGAGAGGCACAACATAAGGCATTTAATACTTTAAAGGATAAACTTTTCACCGTGCCCGTACTATGATTCCCTTCTTGGGATAAGACTTTCCATGTTCTATGTTGATGCCAAAGGCACAACCATTGGAGCAGTATTGACACAAACTAGTGAAGGGATTGTTGATCATCCCTTATGTTTTTCTAGTAGAAAGTTAACACCAGAAGAGAAAAATTACACAACTACTGAGCATGAAACATTATCCATGATCTAAGTGCTACATAAGTTTAGGTAGTATCTATTATCAACACCCTTTATATTCTACATGGAAAACATTGCATTAAAATACTTAGTCAATAAGCATGTTCTTCAATGACACATATGTCGGTGGGTCATGCTATTTCAATAATTTGAGTTCAATGTGGTTGTGAAGCCAGGAAAGAGTAATTCTAGACCTGATCATATTTCTAGGATTGACCCAGGGGAGGATGTGTAGAGCATTGAGGAGACTATGTTATACACACAATTATTTAGGTTGCGACATGTGCCCTCAGAGTTGGAAGACATTGTAATATTTCTTAAGATAGGTGTGGTAACAGAGGGGATGAAGGCCTTGGAGAGGAAATAATTGGCCATATGTGCCACTCCTTACATGTTGATTAGCGGAGATTTATTAAAATTGGTCCATGATGAGGTTCTCCATCAAGGCATGCTAGAACATGAGTGCATTACAATTATGGAAGAAGCGCATGGTGGGATTGAAAGAGGAAACTATGCAAGAAATGCAACCATGTGAAAGATTCTTCTCACAAGGATTTGGTGGGAAACTATTTACCAAGACTGTATTGAGTTTTGCAAGGCCTATGACCATTGCTAGTGCATTAGAAAACCTAGAAAGAGGGATGAAATGCCCATACAACCAATAACCAGCATGGAACCATTTGAGAAATGGTCTATCAAATTTGTAGGAAAAATATTACCCGTGGTGTGATGAAATGGTTTATGGTATATCATCACTTATACTATTTATTTAACATGGTGGGTAGAGGCAACACCTATCGAGGATTGTACAACAACTAAAGCTACTAGATTTTCATAGGAAAATATAATCAACAAGTATGGATGCCCATTGATTTTGACAAGTGATAGACATATGCACTTTCTCAATGAGACGGTCAGGATTATTTTATCAAAATTTATGGTGGCCCATCACAAGACTACCCCCTATCACCCTCAATAAAATGAAGTTATCAAGGTATTTAACAAAATACTTAGTCACACATTAACTAAGATATGTGATGTTGGTAGATAATATTGGGATGACAAAGTATCAGCCATTATTTGGGCATACAAGACAACCTACAAGAGGTTAAATAAGGCCACACCATTTCAATTGGTGTTTAGCATGGAGGATGTCCTACCAGTTGAATTCATGTTACCTTCGCTGCGTATAACACGTGTAGGAGGATTAGCTGATGAACAAGCACTAGAAGAATGGATTGAAAAATTAATACAATTAGAGGAAAGATGATCACTCACCAGGTGGAGCTAAAAGACTAAAAAAGAAAACAAAAAGTCATCACATCAATAAAAAGAAGTTTGAGGCTGGAAGATGGTTTTTCTATATGATTCTAAGTTTTTGTTCCATCTTGGGAAGCTAAAAGTCCATTTTCTGAGCCCTTACATCATCTCATACATCCTTTATTTAGGCATGTGCCAATTGCAAGTGATGGATAGGACAAGAATACAAGGACACTTCAATGGGAGTAGGCTAAATCCCTACTATAAATAAGTCTTCTTGGTGTTTGTAAATAAGGAAATGTTGCCAGTTAGAATAGAATTTCCTTTAATGCATTTTCTTTTCTTATGTTTCCCTTTCTTGTTGTTCATTCCTTTCTATTGTTTTTTTTTTCACCATGTGCACTGGTAACCACATTACATTTGGTAGGTTGTGTATACACAAAGGACTACACATCGGTTTAGTGCGGAATGGAGTGAAAGGAAGTATAGGCCTGTAATACAAGTGTGTGTTGGTAGTAGAAGTTACGATGAATAGCTCGGGTAAAGAACTAAAGGCACATAAGGTTAATATGTAAGTAGAGAAGAGATGGACATGAATGGTTGGTGTCAAGAAATCCTTGAAGAAACCACATACAGGAAAAAGGAAGAGTGCAATAACAACATGAGGTAGGTGAGGGAAAAAATATGAAAAAGGATGGAAGAAGTGCCTTCGGCGCTATGAACGTGTGCTTAAGAATAATCAATCGGGTTGGGTTTTTGCATGCTAGAAGGTTGTAAAGGGGTTTTCACACAAGATGTGGTGCATGGGAAAATGTGCTAAGGACTGGCTTAGTGAAAAAGGTTGCATTTAAGGTCAAAGTATGGTGGTAGGTGAGAGAGCATTTAATGCTAGGAAAAGGGAAAAACTATAAATAAGAGGTTGAGCACTTCATTATTTGCATTGTGATTACAAAGGGAAGAAAGATCTTGCAAAATAGGGCATCCAAAGAAAGATATTTGTGATAAAGGAAGAATTTGAGAGATCTGAAGTGAATAGCTAATTTACATCCCAATAGGAAAGGAGTACAGGGGCATGGAGAAGTTAAGCAAGCAAGCACTGTCTTGTGTAAGGGTTTTTCCAGTTAGTGTTTGGCAACTATGGCACGGAGTTAGAGGATTATTCTATGAAGATTGAGCTTGGGGATGGATAGAGTTATAAAGAAGAGTAAGAGGGAGAAGTTCTAAGTACTAAAACTATTTAGAAATATGACACCTATAAAACTATCTCACTAAAGAAGTAGAAAAAAAAGGGAAAGGGAAAACAAACAACAACCGTCGAGAGAACAAATGAAGAATGGTACGTAGAGATACAGTACTTAGGTGAGGTTTTTCTGGAAAAATAATGGAAATCACACCTAAGGAAGATGACAGTGAGTGATTATAACCATTGTAAAACTACAACAGATAAGGATATGGCCTTGGAATTGGTGTGCCCAACCAACAAAAGAACACTAGATGGCATGCCCATTTACAGCGACAAGGTAAAGGTTAAATTGGAGAAGGTAGGATTACTAAAAATTTACAAATTACCCTACTTTAGAAAACCTGAACACCACTACCAATGGCTAATGTCACGCATTCACGAAGACCACTTTTATTTCATAGAGTGTAAGATGTGCATAACTCCCCAGTTAATTTCCAAGTTCATAGACCTTATCTATGAAGGGGATAACATTGATGATGACCTAAGTGAAAAGGAGGACATAAATGAAATAGTTTCATCATATGACTATAAGAAAGGATCACGATAATTTGACATTGTTGAGATCCCAGACCCCATAATGAGGATGGCCATGCGCTTGGTAACCAAGCTCAATGACCAAGAGAGATGGACTCAAGTGTACAAGTCATGGCTGAACATGTGTCAGAAAATATTTGAGGAGACCATCTACAACTTGTCCAATTTTATCGCAGATGAAATCATTAGCAGCGCACAAGATGGCGAGAAGATAATATTTGGTAATGTCCACCCCACAATTGTATTATGAGAAATCAAAGTGCCCGATGGGCAGAAAAGGTTTGTTTGGGAGTACTCAAAAGAGGATCCCTCTCCTGTGAAGCGGTTCACAAAATATACTTATGAAACAATGACAACCACTCACTAGGTGCATTTAGAGAAATGGTACAATAGCATGAGGGGTGCATTCGGGGTGGAATGGAGAATTCCAGAGAAATTACCCATGCTTCTGCAAGGAGAAGCAAAGTTTTTAGTATACCAGTACTTCTGCATTGGCAGATTCAAATTGGTAGATGAAACTATGAGCCCCTGGTGCAAAGTCCCCTTCTCCTTCACCACACAATATTTTCAACTAGGGTTGAATAGTTTTAAAGAGGCCAAGAGACTCAGGTTTGACCTTAGTAAAGTAGATCAAGACCAAAGAGAGCTATGTAAGAAGTTGGTTTATGCCAAGAAGCATGTATACATGGATAGATATGTCTCCCATGAGATATAGATGATGAAACTAACGAATTTTCTAATCTCTGGAAGGGATACAACAAGAATATACCTTTGCATCAGGCCAAAATTTGAAAAGTGTGCATACTTGGAAAATGATGTATCCATCCCTGATGATCCCATAGGTAGAAGGAAGCCCATGCCAAAGAAAAGAGAAAGGGAAGAGGTGCAGAAAGCACTAAATGTTAAGGCCAGACAAGTGGTAAGTGCGCCAGGGACAAGAACTAAACCCATTACTTATACACATAGAAATAAGTCCCCATTGAAAGAAAAAACTCCATGGGAAGAAGCACCAGAGCACGAGGAACCCATCACCCAAGAGAGGTCACTAGAGGATAAGGAGAATGAAGTAGAATCTCTTGCCACGAAGAAGCAGAAGGCAACAAAAAAAATGATTTGTACAATACAAAGAGCTTGGAGGCCTATAAAGGCAAGATAGATGATGATGATGAAGATGAACTAGGAGGCAAGGACCATCCTATCTATGAGGTTCATTACTTAGAGGAGGAAGGAGAGGAAGAATAAAATGAATACATATTTTCCAAGAGGGAGAATGATAAGAAATAAGAGGATACTCAGGATAGGGGGATAAGTCGGGAAGTCATAAAAGAATGAAGGACCCTAAGCCTCACTAAGGAACATATATACATGGCTGCAGAGAAGGAATTAGCCAAGATCATTGAAGACCTAGTGGAGCAAGAGATGGAACATAGCGCAAACCTAGTGATGAAGGAAGCAGAGAAGGAAAGCATAGAAAAGAAATATGGCAACATGGGAGGGGATCCCAATTTGGCTGTGAGCTTTCCTAAATACATGCACAAAAGGAGAAAAGGTGCAGAAGCATAACAGGTTCAGAGGATGGGCTATATTGATGACCCAAACAAGGTGTTGGTGCATGATTTGAAAGAACCATAGCAATAGAGAAACTCTTGGCTATGGAATCATTTAATGAGGAAGGTACATACCCTTAAACAAATAAAATGATTTCTTAGGCATTTGAGTCCCACATCGATGAACTAGAGTTTGAAGTGAGCCAAGGAGCATTGATGCAAGTGCCAGAATCAAAAGGGACGCATCCCTTGGTGAACTCTGAATAGCTATCCGACGAACAAATCTACAACACGTTGAATAAAGTTTTGGTGGAAGTAGAGGCCAAAATATTTGGGAGGAATGACAAAGTGAAGTTTCTAGAGGTAGAGATGGAGAAGAAGGAATAGGATATGGGGAAAATAACTAAGGATTTAAAACATGAAAAACTAGTCAGTGCTCACGTAAGGTGTGAATTAAAGGAAGAGAAGGAAAGGGTATGTGAAGTATCCAAGAAGATGGAGATGATCACAAGCACCATTATCTTAAATCATCTAGACATGACACCACCCACACAGAGATATGAATCAATCCTGCAATGCCTATAAGAATTAACTCATGTTTTCACAATGGACAGACAACCACTGGCCTTGGAATTTGCAACGGAGGCATTGACATGTAGAGAAAATGAGGACAAGATGAAGGTTGTGGACATTGTGGCCCAGTACAAGAAAGTCCTTGTGGATATGAAAGCCACCATCCAAGTCGCTGAGGCCACCTATGACAATTGCATCGATAGAGATAGAGTGGTGAGAATTCTGGTCTCCACCCATGAAGTAGAGATCAAAGATTTCTAGGAGAAGAACAAGGGGAATAGGACAGAACATGAAAAAATTCTAGTTGAGGTTGAGAAGAAATCAGAGGCTATTGAGAGCTTGTGGGGCTCAATTAAGAATCAGCTTAAAGAATTATATCCCCAGATCACTCATAGGATGGACACACTTAAGGATATGCGCAAGAAATTGGAAGAGGTTTTGGAAACCATGACTGCCAAGGGAGAAGGGCTAAGCTTTTAAGAGGTGAGCGCCCTAATCGGAGACCTTTTTCAATTAGAACAAAGCGAAGTCAATACCTAGAATAAGTTGGAGGCTGAATTGATGAAATATTTCCCTCTCCTCTTGCAGAAAAAATCATAGTTCCCCATTCTTTCATTCTTCCCCAAAATTCTTCATTCCTTTATTTTTTCTCCAAACTATTCAAGGATAGTCATTCTTTATTATTTGGGAAAATATTCCCATGGATGGAAAACATGCATAGTGTGGGGTGATGTTGGGACCCTAATTTATTAACTAAGTACAGAGAAGCACATGGGCACACAAGGCCTACTTAAAGAAGGGCACACAAGGAGAAAGGATATAGGACAAGGTTCTAGGAGGGTTTAGTAGAACAAGTGGCATGCGTGCAAGGTAGAACATAGGTTTTGGGACTTAGCCATATTTGGCATATCAGAAAGAACATGAGAAAAGTGTCACTCGACTGTGTATGTGGAGTAGATAAGGTTCCAGCCTAGTAATAGGATGTATTAGGAAGGAATATACCTTGCGATGGAATATTCTAGAAGGCCATCATTGCTAAGAGTTTATATCTCGAGTTTGAAGAAGCATGTTCCCATGGAGGACCACCTTGGACACTCGGCAATGGATTCGCAACTCCCATAAAGGCTTAAAGGTGTTGAGAAAGGATATAAATACAAGCACCCAGTAAAGGAAAAGAGAGACTAGAGAGAGCAGATCAGAGGCAAAGCTCTGTAGAAATACATGAAGAGATTTATGGGTTGGGCTAGGATATCTTTAGGAAGAATGATGTATTAAAGGATCGTTACATGTGTTTTTTTGCATTGTAAGGGACACAAGTCTAGTCTTGTTACATGGTTCTAATCTACACCATAATTTTGGTCTATAATGACCCTGATAGATGTAATGTGATTACTAGGCATGTTAAAATATGAATATATGTGGTTTGTGGCTCATACATATCTTTTTGATATGTTCAGTGTGTTTCATATGAATGATTATAATCATCATGCATCCTCTTTCTCTCATGGTTCATATCTATCTTTTTTTAATGTGATTCTTTTATGAATGAATACATTAGTGTAGCATTTACTTGAAGTCCTTATTTGAATAAGGATTTTCTTCTATATTCCTATTATGCATCTATGCTACATTCTTGCACAAATCACATAAAAGAGGGACTCGACACCTGCATGTGCTCGGGTAAGAACCCAATGCCCACTGGGTGATAGGCTATCACACACAGGATTTTCCTTATTTGTTAAGGGTTATAAAAATTGACTACAAAATTGTTCTGACTAATTCACTTTGGATCACTCAGTTCCTTAAGTGATGAATATGAATTCACATTATGTGCCTTGCAATGTCTTGCTCTATTGCTCTAAACCATTACACTCAAGATGACACTTCTAGGACCTCCATGAAGTTCTCATTCCTTCTTTTCAACTCATGAAACCATCTCATTATCCCAAAGGGCTTCCAAAAAGTAGTAAGGCGAGTTCATTCAATTTTCCACTCTGAAATGAAAACTTTCTATTTTTGGAATATGATCATGTCTTTTGCTATTCTTGGCATATCACTTGTCTTGCTCCAATTTCACCTTCTGAACAATCTAAAATATTCTGACCTCCTTTTTTCCCTATATATTTCTATTTTGAGTACATTTCTATTTTTAACAGGTTATTATTTGGAGACCTACTATTTTGGGAAGAAGTTGTTTTTTGTCTTACTTTCCCATTTACCCCTTTTCTGAATGTTATGAGTGATCAAACTTGTAATTCAGTGGAACTCATAATTTATAGCATGTGAGGAAGTATAACATATTCTATTTTTATTTAGTGGTGAAAATAACCTCTGTTTGCGATGGGAACAATTTTTTGGATTCAGCTCTTCATCACGAACTCTTGCTCCAATTTTCATCATGATTCACTTTCCATAAAGCTCATAAATGAAAAATGAAAATTTAAGTCTTGTAAGAGCTTTAGGTATAGGGATACTAGGGAAGAATAATAATAAAAAACAAATTCCTCCATACCCCAAAAAAATAGGTACTTCATGGCACGAAAACTAGTGTACATGAAACTAGATTGTTTAACGATCCTTCCCTCAAATTCTCGCATGATTGTGCCCACTAGAACCCTGAGAAGTGGAGAGGTAGCTTGCTAGTTTTTTCCAGTACTATGTCATGGAGGACATTAATGGAGATTGAAATTTTTAGGTATTGTTTTTTTCTCCATTCATGATGAAATCAATTCCATTGCGATAGGTTTTTGCTTCTTGTCTCGTGAAATTTCTCTTCGATCCGGTTGTTAGTTTGACTGGAATTTGAGCTTTATTCTTCATGGAGATGAAAGTAGAATTTATTTATTATGAGAATTAATTTATGAAAATGTGAGGTTTGGATATGAGTTTTTAATTGACTTTAAGAGAGAAAAACTCAGCAACAGATGGTTTGTAAATTGGTGCACTGGTTTGTAAGATATGTTTGCATCTTCGTTTCATGGTAATAGAGGATTATGAAGAATTCCTTTGCTATTTGATTCTTCATTCCTCAGGATATTTTGATCAATATATTCTTTTTAACATATGTATATTCTACCATGGTGGAGCTGTTTTGGAAGAACAATGGTGGACTGAGGTGTTCTCTGCAACTTTCTTCTGACAATGGAGAAGTAGTTAGAAGCAGTAAAAAACAACCAAAAGTTAGAAAATTTTCAAGTTTTGGAGTTGGACTTGGGAATTTTTTGATGTCCCTAACATCCCTCACCTCAAAGTGATGTGAGGGACATTAATTTCCATGGTGAGAAAGATGAAGACATGTGGCAAGGACCCGACGGTAGGGAGTGAGAGCTAGAAAATCAGCTTTAAAACATTGAGGAGCTGAAAGTGGGTCATATGGGTGACTAGAAGTTTCCCATAGAGGGATGGGAAATTTTTTCAAGGTTTAATGTTCCTAACATATGAGGGAAATGAGGGACATCAAGTGCTCCTGGAGTTAACACATGGAAAATATTTGAAGGTAGGGAATTTGAGCTCCTAATAGCACCTGAGGGCTGAACTGACAATCCTGAAGGTCACATGAGGTTTTAGAGGTCATATGGGAACTGGGTGCATTTTTTCATTTTTGATGTCCCTAACCTTGAGGGACTTCAGGGACACAAAATTTTGTGAGGCTCCTAGAGCTGATAAGTGTCCTCCCAAAATTTTTCTAACTCCCGAACTCTCTCCAAGAGGATAAATTAAGATGATGATAACATGACCTCCCAATGGACTATTTTGGTGAAATTTTATATTAATGTGTGCATGTCTTGTTTTTAAACTAATGCTAATGTAAGTAAAGACTAACACCTAAATAGCCTTAATTAGCAAAAATTAAGCAAACTACTTAGCACCATCATGATAAGAATCAAACAAGGGTTAGTTGTTAACATTCATCCATATACAAAACTTTGAAAACTAACAATGTTAAGCATTTAAATCCTCTATTCTCTAACAATAAATAAATGAATGGACCTAAATAGGCTCCATGGCAATAAAAAATGGTTGTATTTGGGTATTATAAGAACCTAGGAATGAGGGATAGTTAAAGTTGGGCTACAAGACCCTTTTGACACCTCCCATATGGCCTAAGCACTTAGGAAAGAGGCTTAACTCTTTAAGATGATGAACCCTCAAGAAAACGATAGGCAATATCTTAGTCTCTTTTGCTATATGCTTTGCATTTTATTTCTCAAGAAGTTTAGGTGTAGGTATAAAGGTAGAAGGATGACTCCTTATATAGCCCAATGGATAAAGGAAACACTTCATCCCTTTGCATGTGGGATAAAGGTAAAACAAGATTAGGAATGGATAAGGTTGATTTATAAAAGGTAACCTTACTTTAGAAGGGTTTAATTTATGCTTAGAAAGGCATGGGAGTTGGGGGGTGTTTTAATTAATCAAAGGTGATTAATTAATAGGTAGATGTAAGCTTATAGAAGCTATTTAGAGGAATATTAGTATGATTTAGGCTATTAGAAGGGGATTAAATCAATTAAATATTGATTTATTGGTTAAATGGAAGGGAAAGATAATTAATTAATAATAATTAATTATCCTAGGTAGAAGGGATGATTAATTAAAGAAAGGTCGTTAACCAGGATGTTTCTTGGATAGGTGATTTAATTAATTAGCGTAGTGTAATTAATTAATGATGATATGACGGAAAATGAGCACTTTTGATGGTATGTCACTAATTTGTAGGAAGGGAGATAATTATCGCAATTTAAGTATTTAAATTGCTTGGGCGTAATTATGGGTGTCTACATTTTCCCCTCTTTGGGGTGGCGTAAGTGACGCCACTTCAAAGATAGTAGATGGAAGAAATTTTGAAGGGATAGAAGAAAAATTAGTAGTAGGGAGAGATGCCCCCTCGAGTGTCTATGGGGTGATAAAAGAAGACGATCGATGATCAAAAATGGTGAGAAATAGATAGAAGAATGGGAAGGGGTAGGATGCCCTGGTGAGATGGAAGATTAGGGGTGAGAGGAAAGCAATGCAGGAGAAATATGGAGGAGGGGAGAGAAGAGTTTAGCATCTAGCCGATGTTTATGGGAACAATTTCTTGTCATCATATTTCCATAAGAGTTACATCCTCGGTCCTTATGAAAAATATACGCACCTAACAAAGGTAGAATGACATGAAAATCCATACTATGAACAATTGTCCATTGCTGAAAATACCAAATCCATGCAACATACAAAAATGAAATGCAATATGAGAAGGAAACAAGCTCATTTAACAAGGAAAATAAGTATGAACACACATATCCAACCCAACAACGATCAAGATAGTTATACAAATGTTTTATTATAAAGGTAATGAGATTTACATGTTCGTGATTAATGACAAGGGTTAAAAATGATGCCCCAAGCAAGGATACATGAAATGGGAAATGATAATGGACACAAGGTCTAAGTAAAAAGCATTGTGCGCAATGAAATAACACCAAGCAACAAACGTGCCCTAGAGTATAGACGAAGCAAACAACTAGATTTAGGAATGGTTGTGAATTCGACAATCCGCGAGTCATATTAATCAAGGAAGATGTGAAAAAAAAAATAGGATATGGAGAAAATATCATTCGCAAGACATAAGTTTCAGCTGTAACAAGCAAGTTACCATTTTTGTAGGTTTTTTCCTTTTTAGGATTTTTGTGAAAAATTTTGCCCTATTTTTTTTGGTTTTGACAAGATATATTATATTGTTTGTCTTCTATTTTTTAAAATGTGGTGGGCACGAGAGGAAAATAGAAGAAATGGAATGGAGGGCCTAGGTGCAACAAAAAGTGCCCTAGGTGGAAGAAAGAAGAAACAAGTGACAAATAATGGCTTTGTTTAGTGCAAAATTAATAAAATAATTATTTATGAGAGTGTGAATAAGAATAAAAAATTCCTAGGAGAAATAAAATTTCCCTAGGGAGAAGAAAGGGATATTGGACAACAAAAAATGCCCCAATATGGTGAAAAATAAGAGAAAAATAATTTTTTAATAAAAATAATCATTCCACGGTGAACAGAGGAGAAAACAACGGTCAAAACGAGCCTCCAGGCCCTCCCGATGGTAAAAAACAGCTTGATATACCCCACCTAGGGGGGTAAATCACTACAACCAGTTCATTTGTTACTGGCGACTATTGATTGTTTACCATGAGGCTTTGAAAGTGATGCGGACAATGGTGATCACATGGGATCAGGTGAGGCAAGAAGACACAGTATGAGGGTACTAGTGGCATGTTGATGACGGCCCCTTTATGAGTATCCAATCTTTGCTCATTAATTCTCATCATTAACGCCTTAAATTTAGTAATTAGGGATAGGAAATCATGTCAATGTGCATGTGTAGGTGTCAAGTTGGGGGCACAAGCATCTCCTTGGGGGTGTATGCATTGCAAAATACACACGCGTACATGCATGTACAAACTGTACACACCCACGCACACACGCACACACTACACATGTGTGTGCACATGCACATACCAGAAAGGGGATGCACGTACAAAAATGTCAGTGCATACACAAAAAGAAGGGAACACACATAGAGGGGTACATGTGCATAACTGCAGGCACAAAAATGATGATATAAGCACCAAATATGTGATGTATAAGCCCAAAAAGGTGCGCAGGCACCTGAATGGTGGTGTAAGTGCCAGAAGACAAACATGTGCACGCGCACATGCCAAAAGGGAGGTGCACACACCCAGAAGGGCACGTAAGTGTCCTAGGTTGATAGAGGATAGACATGAAAAATGCCAAAAAGATGACACTTAGAAGAAAAATTTAAGATTTTTGGGTTAACCCTAAAATAATAGATAGATTTTTAGAAGAAATGTTAGTAACTAACAAGTGATTTGATATTTTTTAGAGATGTATGCCAGTATTGCAGATGCGGGAGCATCACACCCAGATAGCTAAGGTAGAGGGGAGCATGCATTGGTGAGACTATCAAGCTATGTGTATACTTATCAAGGTGGTGGGGCTAGGCCCCGTTTCTTGGATGTCATATATCACACTGGACCATGGTTTGCTGACTACACTAGCTGAGTGATGACATAGCGAGAGCTAGTGTTTTAGATTGTTGACTGGGGAGATGACCATGACCTTAGAGGATGTATGGCAGATTCTCCGTATGCCGGTCATGGGCACTTTGATTGAGTACAACTCTGATGTAGGGCTGATTAGAGTGGCATGCAGCGATCTATTTGATATAGATGACATACCGCATGATGCTATGACCATTGTCTTACATGAGTGCATTTCTGAGTCGACACTACATCGGGGGCCTCTTTACGTCATGACACTTATCAGTGGGTTTTTTCTCACTGATAAGAAAGGGACATCCTTCCTGAGAGGATTAATACCCTTAGTACATGGCATTTTCAATGGGAGGCGATATTGTTGGGGATAGTGCATACTGGGCCACTTATACTGGGATTTGCATTTGATTAATTACCATGGTCAAAAGACCATGGGGCTATCTTCTTTCTTACATATTTGGTCATGGTACCATATTACAATCACACACCCTATGGGCACTTTGTGTGTCTGAGACCCAGATGAGCCATCTTATATGGCTTAGGTACTAGTAGGTGGCGATGCACAAGGCCACCTAGGAAGCCTATTCAGATATAGGTGAGATTTTGATGAGCTACCTGAGATAGATATTATATGGAGACCTTACAGATATATCCAGTGGCTAGAGGATGCCATACAACTCATTGTGTGCTTGGCAGATCACTTTATCATTGGTAGTCACAGTTACATCATAGAGTTATATAGAGTTGACAGGTGCCAGTGGCAACTTGGTAGAGTACATAAGGTTCCACAACCTGATATTTGGTATGCCCGCAGAGATTTAGAGAGGCATACTATGGGGCCTCGCATACCGGTGGCCCAAGCCACGGTGATATTTTCACAGGTGGTCCCACAGGTATGAAACCCAACATGATAGGTCAGGGACATAGGGATGACAAAAAATTACTCGACTTGGTATGCCACTATGTTACCTCGGTGACTTACCATCCCAGAGGAGTCATGGGCAACAGGAACTCAACTTCCCATAGAGATTTGGCATGGTTCAGAGTAGAGAGAGAGAGAGAGTAACAGGTCCTGATCCCAAGGATCCATTTGATGGCTTACCACATGATGAGCATGGTGCCCCACATGCATGGGGACTGAGGCTATAGGGTCCAGTACATATACTAGCATAGATTCCTAGAGCTAGGTTCCTAGAGTAGGGCCAGTCATCTAGGGTACCACAAGGACCAACCTTAGTGGTACAGCTAGTGGCACAAACAACCACATTATAACAGTAGTTATAACAGGCCCTAGCCAAGAGAAATCAGGCTAGGGAAGAGAGAGATGAGGCCCGAGGTTGGTGTGTGACCATGACAGCTGAGCAAGATTAGGTTCAGACCTAGATTGTGACATTGTTATTAGAGCAAGACCAGGCTTAGGCCTAGGCTAGCCCAGGAGGTGATAATGTTGTGCTCTTCCTATAGATTCAACAAATGGCCACTTAGATGGCCCAGGTGACAGGTTTACACTAGTAGACACAAGATCAGCTGCAACCTATGATATTAGAGAGAGATAGACTCAGGGAAGAGCATGTAGTAGGCCAGGCCAGCCGGGCCTGAGTTACAACAGAGATAATGTCCTACCGACACACAGAGGGTACCGTAGTGACTACCTGGACACATAGAGATTTGGTGACAGTAGAGGACAGAGCCTCATACTACAGGTCTTTATATTTTGAGGTAGCTCCTTCTGAGCAATAAGCACCATCCTATATTTAGTAGTTGAGCAGGGGCACCAGATCAGAGAGGCCGCAAGCCTTAGTGGAGCAGCCACAACCAGAGAGATCTGATGATGCTCACGCCATGTGACCCTCACAGGATAGGCCAGCTACTCCTTCAAAGGGCTTGAATCAACCCTGATATTTTATATATCTACGTATGCCTCTTTATGAAGGATATGAGAAGATTGTGCTCCATGCATATCATTTTTGTATTTGTATAGAATTTTTTGACACATGCCTCTGATGAAGGCTTTTATTCTGTTATAGATGTATCACTTTTGTATGCCTCACATGAAGGCTTTTTGATGATATAGAGTAGTTTTTGGTACATGCCTCTGATGAAGGCTTTTATTCCTTTGCTACATGTACCGTTATTTTGTTTGCCTCAGATGAAGGATTTTCTGATGTACTACAATGATGTATATCCCTTTTATGATACAGATATACCACACATGTATGATTTGGACATTTGTGACATGACATATGTGTATATGAGATGGAAATTTGTTTATTATTTCTCATGGATAGATAGATGTGCTTATGATGTTAGATGATTTGATTTGACATGTATATGTATCATGATCTTGTTGATATATCACATGCGTTTTGATCTCTAGATGATGTGACCTTGTAGAATATATCAAATGTTGTTTTGTTTTATGTGATGTTTCATACTTAGTGGATGGGATGATATGATGATAAGGGTGAGGGGGGATAGATTTTGATATTTGTGATCCCTCTTGCCCCCATTTGATGATGTGATATGTGATGATTTAGATTAGCATTCATGTATAATGTATACGTAGATTTCTCTTGATATATGATGTATAGATGATACTAGATGTGATGATGTGATGGTAATGTGATAATGTGATAATAGAACATTACACATGTAACAAACACAGTCAAATGATAACAAAGAACACAATTAATTAACATAATAATGCACCATGATTTACTAGCATGCAAAAACACACCTCAATATGCACAAGTAAGAATAAATCTAATCTAAGCAAGAAAAGATGAATTCTAACAAAGTACACCCAAGCAAAAAATAACCCAAAAGTAAAAACATGAAGCAACTATACAAGCAACAAACAAAGCAAGAAACAAGAAAATGCAAGTAAATGTAAGTAAATGTTTTGGTAAGTTTGTTTTCATGCAATAATTTTCTATTGTTTTTGGTGATTTGAAACAATTTTCTAATTATTTTGGTTTACATGAAACAATTTTCTATTGTTTAGGTTTTTTTGAAACAAGTTTCTATTATTTTTGTGTTTCTTTCTAATGGGTTTCTAGAGTTATGCACATGTAACCTAAGGAAGCGTGGATGCCCCCAACATTAGATGGGGAATAAACAAGGGTAGAAGCCACGCACTTATGAATAAGAAGGTGAATTCATTTGATTTCCCCTAACATAAGACGGGGAATAGTGAAATACCTTTCCCCTCAGAGATGAATAAAAGAAGACAACAAAATCAAGGCTTGACAGGATTGGGCTTACAGGAAATCACGAAGATAGAACTAGGGCTAGGCCAAGTAAAAGTACCCTCTAGATGCAAGATGCTTGTGAACAATGAATCCTCCCCAAGCACCAAAAACTGGTTTCCACCCAAGGACCTATCCAAAGTGCCATAATTATGTGGTTTTCACTTGTGGATGACCTTTTTTTTCTTTTTCTTTTTCTCTTTTTGATTTTTTTGCATTTTTTATCATTTTACCATGTTTTTTGAGTTTTTTGCTTTTTTAATGACCTTTTGCACCATTTTAAAGCATAAAAGTGCTTAAGATGCATGGCTTTCATGGGCTCATAAAGCTCATCACCATTAGGGTGAGCTAGTTTGTATGTCATTGTTTCCTACTTGGCTACTATAACATAGGGTCCTAACCAATGTGGCTCAAAGTTTCTTTTCTTTTCTTGTTCTGCTCTTGTGTTGAACTGATTCTCCTTCATGACTAAATCACCAACCTCAAACTGGAAAGGTATGATTCTCTTGTTGTAGTTTTTGAAGACTTTGTTCTGATACAATTTGAGGTGATTAAGAGCACGAATTCGCTTCTCATCTAGGAGCTCTAATTCAGCCAGTCTTGCACCCAGTAATCCTCATCTTTATCCAAATAGTTCCTAAGAGATTCTTAGAGAAGGAAGTTCAATTTATAGTGGGATGATAGATTCTGTCCTAAATACTAGAGAATATGGTGTCGCACCCGTAGGAGTGAGAATGGAGGTTTTTTAATCCCAAAGAGATGGGTAGATTTGTAAGTGCCAATTATGACTTGTTTTGCTGACCATCTTCTCCATTATTCTCACCAATGTATTGTTTGTGGCTTCAGCCTATCCATTACCTTGGGGGTAATATGGTGTAGACCATATTAACCTAATTTAGAACCACTGACAAAGACATTTCACCATTTTGTTCTTGCATGACTTCCCATTATCCATAACAATGGCCATAGGAATGCCATATCGAAAAATGATATGATTCATGATAAATTTGGAAACCTAAGCTCATGTTACATAGGTTAAGGGGACAACTTCTACCCACTTTGTAAAGTATTTTGTAGCCGTGATGATGTGGGTTTGACAATCAAATGAGGTGGGGGTAAGTTTCCTGATCAAGTCAAGTCCTCATTTAGAAAATGGCCATAGAGTAGTGATAGGTTGCAATGGTTGCGATGGAGCATGGATGAAGTTTCCATACTTCTTGTAGAGTACACACTTCCTCATAATTACAACAATCAGTTTCTATGGTAGGCCAATAATAGCCTACTCTTAAAAATTTATTAGCCAAAACCATTCCATTTGTATGTGATCCACACACCCCTTCATTTACTTCCTTGATTTCTTGGATCGACTCCGTCATATCAAGACAACACAACATATTCCCATCGTAGCCATGATGATAAAGCGTACCTCCTAAAAGGGTGTAATGGGCTATTTGGTGAATCAGGCTTTGTTTTTTAGAATGGGAGATATTGGGAGGGAACATGTTGTCCTTGAGATAGGTGAAGATGGGTTAATACCATGGGGAATTGGGACCAATAACATCACAATCCAGACAAGATTCTGGCATGTCATATGTAGGCTAGCGTAATTTTTCTACAAAGAATGACATGTCATTATTCCTTGGTGGAATACGAAGCATAGAACCTATTGTCACCATAGCATCTTCTGATCTATTCTACGCTCTTGGAATTTGTTCAAATGTAATGCACATGAAGTACTCCTTTAGAATTTCGACCAACTTTTTGTAAGGTATGAGTTTTTCATCCTTAACCTGGTATTCATCATTAACCTGTTTGATAATTAACTGAGAATCACCCACAACCTTGACATGATGGATGTTCCACTTGATAGTTATCTTCATCCCTATGATGAATGCCTCACTCTATAATATTGTTTATGCAAGGAAAACCCAGGTGAAAATCCTCTGGTATAGATTCGCCAAAAGGAGTAATGATGACTACTCCCGCACCTGAACCATGAAAAGTAAAGGATTTGTGAAAATGTGTCTTCCATATGACAAATTCTTCAATGTAGAGCAACG
Source organism: Taxus chinensis (assembly GCA_019776745.2). NCBI lineage: Eukaryota > Viridiplantae > Streptophyta > Pinopsida > Cupressales > Taxaceae > Taxus > Taxus chinensis. The sequence goes on along the minus strand of CM034154.1, from coordinate 286,714,661 downwards.
AGGCAACTGGAAGATCCAAATTTAAAGGTTCAGTGCCTTGAAAAGGTGCTTCTGCCAGTTGGTCAGTGAGTAATTTTCATTTAACCCACTTTTGATGCACAAATTCTATGTCAAACTCACTTAATAGAATGATCCAATTAGCTATTCTACCTGTGAGGACTGGTTTAGATAACAAGTACTTGAGTGGGTCAACTTTGGATATCAGCTTGGTTTTGGTATTCAATAGATAGTGGTGAAGTTTTTGAAAGGTAAAAACAACAACCAAGTAATATTTTTTCAATTTAGGGATAGTTGAGTTCATAAGTTATGAGAGTACGCCTGAGATAATACACCACTTTTTCTTTGTGACCCAGGTCATATTGGGTGAGCAACACACCAATAGAAAATTACCTGGAAGAGATATAGAGTAAGAGTGGCTCTCCAGTAGTTGGAGGCATGAGGATAGGAAGATTAGCCAAGTATTGTTTTAGCAAAGCAAAGGCCTGTTGTTGCTCTAGTCCCCGGATGAAGGTGACATCCTTTTTAAGCAAGTGGATGAATGAGTGGCATTTATCTGCAAGCTAGGAGATGAAGTGGTGGATATCCTAGATTTTCCTCTATAAGCTATGTAGTTGTTTAATATTATTAGGTGGAGGAATTTAAGTAATAGCAGACACTTTAGCAGGGTCTACATCAATTCCTCTTTGTGATATGATGAAGCCCAATAATTTTCTTGATAACACGCCAAATATGCATTTATTTGGATTTAGCCTAACCTTGTACTCTCGTAGGTACTCAAAGATACACCGCAAAATGACAGGGTGATCTTCCCTTGTCTTGGACTTTCTGAGGATGTCATCCACATAGTCCTCCATGATATCATGAATCATATCATGAAAAATCACCGTCATTGCACACTGATAAGTAGATCCTATATTTTTGAGACCAAATGGCATCACCTGATAACAGAAGGTACCCCAAGGAGACGTGAAAGCCATTTTATGCTGATCTTCATCATCAATCTTGATTTGGTTTTATCCCAAAAAGTCACCCATGAAAGATAGCATCTTGTATCCTACTGTTGAATCCAAAATCATGTCAATATTTGGCAATAGAAAATCATCCTTAGGGCAAGCATTATTAATGTCTCTAAAATCCATGTAAATTCTGATACCGATAGGATTTTTCTAGACAGGGACGATGTTGGATATCCATTTAGAATAATAAATAGGCTGGATGAATCCTACCATAAGCAACTTTTCTAGTTCCTCTTTAACTAGTAGGGCTACCTGTGGGTGCAAATTTCTGAGCTTCTATTTGATAGGCTTAGCATCTGCATGCACAACTATGTTGTGCACAACTAAAGTTGGGTCTAATCCTAGCATGTCTTTGTAGGACCATGTAAAAACATCGATAAACTCTTATAGCACCATATTGAATGTCTTTTGTTCTCTATCCAATAGTGAAGATCCTAATTTTACTATCTTCAGGTCCTCCTTTGTACCATTCTTGACATCAATGGTTTCTTCAACTAGTAATTTTGACAATTCGCCCATATGCGTAGGATCAGAAGGAAGGTTGAGATCCTCATCCAAGGATGTCTCCATGAGATTTTCATCCTTGGTGTGGTCACTTTTATTGTCCATTGATTTTTGCACCTGTTTTTTGGCCAGTGCCTCAAAGAGGTTTTCACTGTGTGACTTGGAATTTGATGTTTTTTAAGGCTTTACATTGGAACTTTTGTCCTCATATTTTCTTAATTTTTGCTGATCATGAAGCTCATCCTCATCACCGAAGTAGGCATGGGTATCTAAGTCAATAAAGAAACCCTTCTTGTGGTCTCCAATGGGAATTATATCCCTTATGCCCATGAACTTTGTGATAGCTTCGTCATTCTCAAATAAATCTAGCAACATGTGATGTTGTTGGTCCCATTTAACAAGGAAAGGGTAAACAAGGTCAAGGGTTGGTTCCATATGGGTTATATTCAAGAAAACATTGTTCATGAATAGTTTTTTGGAGGTAAGATCCTCATATTGGCTACAATGAGAATCTGTATCTCTGTCTAGATAGTCAGAGCTATCCTCACATCCTGAACAAGTAGCATCTTGATCATTGGGGTGTGCTTCATAGGGATGAATTCCAATGTTGTATCTTTCTGTTTTAAAATGTGGAAGAGGCATTGGTTCTCTCTGTCCTTATTCAATTCTTCCACATCCTAGGCCCTTGTAGCCCATGGAGTACATCATTTTGCTAGATTTATAGTATTTAGGGGTTTGGTAATAGGTTGGCTGAGTATCCTCTAGGACCTAAGTTGTAGATGGATCTAACAATTTTTCTTCAGCCAACAAGCCTCCAGGTAAGAATGACCCAATAGTGTGTTCATTTCTAGGTCTTATGAAGTGATAGTTGGGTCAACCTCTAATCTTGGGTGATAATGAGAGGTCTGAAACAAAGAGGGTTTGCTGCACATTATATTCTCCACAGCCATATTCAAAGAATTTCATCTCCCATGAATCAAAAGGAGAGGTTGATGTTGATGCACCATGGGTGCAAGAACTGAGAGAGTATGAATCTATCCAAGATTCCATGGCCTCATAGTAGAGAGGGACAACTATATCGGTGAAGTAACATGCATATGTGCCATTACGTGTAAAGCTATTGAGAGCTCTGTAGTGAGTGAAGGGCTCAAAATCTCCTTGTATTGTAATGGTGTGTCCCTCATGCTTCAATTTAATGCACTGATGAAACATTGATGGCACGACCTACATGGCATGAATCCATGGGCGGCCTAGAAGCATGTTATAAGGAAGTTTAAATTCAAGGACATCAAACTTCATTTGATGGCAAGTGGGCCCCACACCCATGGGAAACGTGATTATGCCCGCTGATTCCCTTTCCACGTTGTCGTATGAAGTGATAGTGATGATATTGGACTCAAGATCCACTTCAGTATGTCCTAGTTGTTTAACCAACTTGAGTGTACAAATGTTCAACCCTGATCCATTATCCATAAGCACCCGTTTGATCTTCCTGCGGGTAATAACTACCTCAATGTACAATGGAAGATTATGCATTAGATTCTCAGTAGGGATCTCCCTATGGTTGAATGCAATATGTTCATTTGGTATGATGTTGGAAACTGTGGCTTGAAGGTGTATAGGATTGACCTCTAATGGCACTCCTAACCCCTGAAGCATTTGGTAAATAATGTCTTTGTGTACATTGGATATCTTAGGAAGATCTCATATCGAAATCTTAGCAGACGTCCTCTCAAGTTACTCTAAAAGGTTCTATTTACCATTTTTTCGGGTTGACAGAGAAGGTTCTAGAATCACAAGGTAGGCTTGCCTTGTTACTATGGCACAATCATTTCCCTTCATTAGGATGGTATTAAAATGGTTAGTAGTAGAGAAAATACATCCAATAAGTGAATCATAATGATTGTCGTATTTTTTGGTGTACAAGTAATTTGCTACTTTATAACCTTGGGATGACTCTCCCTAATCCGAATTTGACTTTTTTTATTTATCATGATTGGGGAATGGCTCTTTATATATCCCCATTTTCTTGTTGGGTGTCTGAGTTTTTCCTGGGTTATTCACCTCTATTTCCCCATTGTTGATGAAGTCTTGGATATAATGATGAAGGCACAGACATTTGTCTATCTTATGTCCTTTGACAAGATGCATTTTGCAATATTTTTTCTCCTTTTACCATGAAGGATTTGGAGCATTTTCATCAAATGGTTGTGTCATAGGATATGTCATCATGTGAGCCGCATCCAATTTTTTTAGTATAACTGAAAAAGTTTCATTAAGATAGGTGAATGTTCTTTGTTTTGGTGGTGGTTGAATTGGTCCTTTGGTCAGTTTAAAAGGTTGACCAGTTTGGACAGTTCGTACACGCTTGGAATCCATGATCCCGTCTCCCACCACATTTTTTTTCTTGTTAAAAAGCTTTGGCTTCTCTGTGGGTTTAAAATTTTGATTATCTCTAGATTGGGACTTGAGAGTTCCTTTTACAATGAGAGATTTCTCTATTTGAACCCCCTTTTCAATGACCTCCTCAAAAGTGTGAACACAATGCATTTGGAGGTGGAAAGCTATATCCAGATTGAGGTTGGGTACAAAAACACTAACCAGCTATTTTTCAGGGAAAGCACAAGGGAAGCGACTAGCTATTCCTCTCCACCATTGAAGGAAGCTGGAAAAAGTCTCATTAGGGCATTTTTTGGCACCACATAAATCTACCATGGTGACATCACTCTCTATGTTGTATGATAAGTGACGCATAAACCTTTTCACCAATTCTGGCCAAGTGAAAATTGATCCTCGTGGTAAACATGTAAACCACTCCAAAGCTTGACCTCCTATACTCTTGGGAAAAAGTCTTATGAGATAATTGTCACTATAGGACACCTCTTAACATGCCATACAGAAATATTTGACATGATCCCATGGATCCCATTTCCCTTTATATTTTTTGAATTTTGGCATATAAAATTTCTTAGGAAAGGGTTGAAGGGTCATAATCTTGACAAAAGGATAGAGGCATAATTATTCATATTGATACTTTCTAACACTCCCTATATTGCTCTCTTTAAGGATTTCGAGTGTTACTTTCATAAACTATACCTCTTGTGCGAGAAATTGTTATCTAGTGGGAGAAGTGGGGAGATATACTCGATGGTACCCCGTATCATCTTCTTCTTGATTTTATCTAAGGAATTCATTGATCTTAACCTTAGGCCTTGACTTTTGAACATTTTTTCTTTCTTCCTTCTACACATGAGAGGTTAGAAAAGCCAATTTTTGACTTAGGCTACTAATCTGTTGTTGAATTGTAGTTTATTATTCTAAAGGTTCCTCCTCTTCCTCATTTTGTGGAGGTTATTCACCACTCTCATGTCCTATCATGTTTGTACGTGGCAATTTGATAAAGGGTATTATATGTCCCACTATCTTATTATTTCCTACATTGGAGGTAGAAGCATGTCCATGCATCAAAATATCATACATGTTGATGAAGGGTCATTCTTCCTCATTAGCGTTATTCGCAGGTGGGATTGTTTCACATTCAGTGGGAATTTTGGCCCCTAATTCTATGACTCGTGTTAGCACTCTATCCTTATTTCTGAAAATAAACTCATCTAATAAATTAGGGTCAAAGTCAAATTCTACGTGTGGGGATTCTAACTCATTACCACTATGATCGACCATATCTTCTATCTCTTTTTCCATAGAAAATAGAGGCCCTAGATCATGCCCAATAAAGGGGTTTGACCCTTATCTATTATAGGCTTCCCAAGCTTGCACTTTTTGTTCCTCATATGTTTGTTTCTTGAGTCCTAATCATGTTTTGGGAGCCATGATTTGTGATAGTTTCACTAGGGTAAGCTGTAAATGTGTTCAAAACTTTGTGACCAAATCTAAGTGAAATGTAAGATAAATTGTCAAGAATATGAATATCAATGTGATAGAGTGATAAATCACCAGTGACACAAATGTTTGGTATCAAAACATATCAAATGAAGTAATTCCTAGACTACGTCTCAAAAATTATCTTAGTGTCGCAAGATAATTAACAAGGTGCACTCACTTATGCCAATTTCAAGAGGATGACCAAGACGTAAGTAAATACAAAAATTTAATGTGACCTCCTAACAAGATATACTAAAAGCAAGTTCAAATTTGATTAAGTCCTATATCCCAAAAAGTGCCAATTACAATTCGTGAATGACACAACAATATCATCAAGATATGCTAACCAAACTTTGTGAGAAAGTAAGGTATTTGTATCAAGATGCTATTGATATAACACGCACAAGAGGTAACACCTAGCACTCTTAAAAATTGAGGTAATAATAGAATCGAACCAAAAACTCAAAGTATAGCTAGGAATAGTTAAAATGTGTGTAGTGTAACCTTACAATATAGATATTTATGTCGAGTTTACAAGAAACAAGACGTAAATATCAAAAATTGTAGTGATACAATACAAACAAGGTAACCCTTTTAAATAAGTCCAAGATGATGAACTATGCCTAACTACAGTGATGATCTTGACATGGGTATCAAGATCAAAATGGCCATCAATGATATGAATACATCTCTGTGCACTTTAGATCTTTAACTTACCCAGCCACAAACATGGATGGGCATAAACGAACAAAAAGTGGAAGAAACAATGGATTGGTAACACAGAGGTAGTCACCATTCTTCTGATCAACAAAGTGTTAAAATAATGTGAAGGAAGAAAATTTAAAATGGGGATGAAAAATACTAGCTTCACTTTGGTAGAGTTTCACCTCGCCCTAAGGCAAGTAAAAACTAAGTGAAAGTAACACGTCACACGTTTTGCAATGAAAAGATGGTTCACAACTCAACACTGTTTTTAGAATGGTCAAAGTGGGCTACTGGTCAAAGTATATTTTCCTAGGTGGTTCTCTCATCCTAGGTGTTACAAAAATTATCCATGAGCAGGACGATTTACCCAAATAGTCCCAACTATCTTGGGAGTATCTCAAATTTCCCCCTTTAAGAACAGTGGGCAGTAAATGCATCCATTGTGTACTTAAAAGGGTCACATAAGGATAACTTGTAACACTATCTCACAAAGGAATCAATAGTTAGATAGGTAGTATGGAGCACTTCCTATTTTGTACACAAATTTCTCTCTTGCATGGACTACTTTGGGGTTCCCAGAACCACCCCCATTGTTGTAGCTTAAGGCATTATGCCAAAGGGGTTATGTTCCAGTTGAATGGAGAGGGACGTACCCTTTTTCGAAACCTGCAATACAATGTTTTGAATATGTGTCTTGTTTAATTAGGTGTGATTTTCTCAAAACACCTTTTGGAAACCTGTATAACAACTGTGTTAGTAGTTTTTGACTTCATTTTGATTCCTCCGTTCTTTGGCAAGAGCGGTGTTTTGGTCCTGTATGATGATTTATAGTAGCTATCCTTAAAAAGAGAACACACCATTTCTGATTCTCCATATTATCTAAGGATGCAAGAGAAGAGCATATGTGATGTTTGCAAAATCTAAAAAGATATCAAATGGAAAAACACTTTAATTCAAATACAACAAGTTAACCAATTCCAATTCAAATATTCCAAACAACTTCAAAGTATCAAAAAGGACGTAAGAATCATTTCTGATTCCCAAGATTGCCCCAAGGGATGTAAGTGAAGAGCATACGTGATATTATTCCTATAAGTAAACATATAAAGTTTATCTAATCAACTAAAAACATGTAAAAATAGTCTGCAAAAACAAGTATGTGATTAGATAAAACCTGCAAGAATGTTAGCACCTCAACACATTAATTTCAAGAAAAAAAAAAACACCTATGCCCTTATTTTTGTGTCTACGTGTGGGTTAGGGTGGATACACCTCTCTATGTTTTTCTGATTTATAGTGCACGTACGCCACCCAAGAGGCGTGTGTGCCATCAAAAAGATGTGTGTGCTACTCTATGTGATTTTGGCTTACCGTGTACCTGTGCCACCTGAGAAGCGTGTGCGCCACCAAAATAATGTATATGTCACCTTCAATAAAAAAAAGTAGAAATTCAGACAGAATGCTTTCGCTACCGGAAGCATGTGCACTCGAGTTAGGGTGCATGCACCGATCTGACAGGTTTTGAATTGCAGTGAAGGTACAATACAAAAATGTGTCTGCACCTAGATTAGTGCATCTACGTGCTGGTTAGGGTATGTGCACCGGGGTTAGTGAATATGTGACATGATAGATAAATAGATAACTAGGTTCTGGTAGTGTACCTACGCCACTTGAGAGATGCCTGCGCCACCAAAAACGTGCCTGCGCTCCTAAAAGTGTGCCTACGCCAGCCCTGTAACCAAAATATGGTAAAAAACACAAGAAAGCTCACAATACTTCAAATTTTGATAAGTTAGTTTAAAAATGGCAACAACTCATTAAAACAATGGCTATGAACAAGAACTTGCACATATAAAATTAGTAAAAATTCTAAGAAAATAGACATTAATTACTATATGTGCATATCAAAAGTTAGCCAAAACAATGAAATTTAAACTAAAATGCTAAGGTACTCTGTTCCACCGGGTGTGCAAAATGTGTGCATGTGTTGTTTCTAAACTAATGCTAATGTAAGTAAAGACTAACACGTAAATAGCCTTAACTAGCAAAAATTAAACAAACTACTTAGCACCATCATGATAAGAACTAAACAAGGGTTAGCTACTAACATTCATCAATATACAAAACTTTGAAAACTAACAATGTTAAGCATTTAAATCCTCTATTCTCTAATAACAAATAAATGAATGGACCTAAATAGGCTCCATGGAAATCAAAAATGGTTGTCTTTTGGTATTCCAAGAACCTAGGAATGAGGGCTTGTCAAAGTCTAGCTACAAGACCATTTTGACACCTTCCATATGACCTAAGCACTTAGGAAAGAGGCTTAACTCTTCAAGATGATGAACCATTAAGAAAACAAAAGGCAAGATCTTAGTCTCTTTTGCTATATGCTTTACATTTGCTTTCTCAAGAATTTTAGGTGTAGATATAAAGGTAGAAGGAGGGCTCCTTATATAGTCCAATGGATAAAGAAAAAACTTCATCCCTTTGTATGTGGGATAAAGATAAAACACGATTACAAATGGATAAGGTTGCTTTATAAAAGGTAACCTTACTTTAGAAGGGTTTAATTTATGCTTAGAAAGTCATGGGAGTTGGGGGGTATTTTAATTAATCAAAGGTGATTAATTAATAGGTAGATGCAAGCTTATAGAAGCTATTTAGAGGAATATTAGTATGATTTAGGATATTAGAAAGGGAGTAAATCAATTAAATATTGATTTATTGGTTAAATGGAAGGGAAAACTAATTAATTAATAATAATTAATTAGCCTAGGTAGAAGGGATGATTAATTAACGAAAGGTCATTAAGCAGGATGTTTTTTGGATAGGTGACTTAAGTAATTAGTGTACTGTAATTAATTAATGATGATATGAGGGAAAATGAGCTCTTTTGATGGTATGTCACCAATTTGCAGGAAGGGAGATGATTAGCGCAATTTAAGTATTTAAATTGCTTCGGCATAATTATGGGTTTCTATAATTATCTCGACTGAAAATGAACGTTTTACTTATTATTCCATTTGATCCATTTGAAAAAATGGATTTTTGATTTTATACTCCACTTGAAAAATTTGGGGTATTATGTATTTATTATTTCATTTGACTCCTGAAAAATTGGATTTTTGATTTTGTACTCCACATGTGCATGAGAAAAACTACTTATAGACCTAAGTCACCAAAGTGTTGTGAAAAAAATGATTTCACCATATTTTAGGACTTGAAATTATATTTATGGATATATTTGTTTTCTCCTAACTCCCTCCGGACCTCCCGGAATCACCTTTGGAAACTTAGCGGATGTTTTGCCTTATGCACTGACTAGGCCTGTGAACCCTAATTCTGGTGAAACTACACCAGCTTCTCCAAGCCCTTCTAAAATCTTATGAATCCCTTTCATGATGTCCCAAGACCTTTGAATCACCTCCACGCCTGTTTTATATTTTCTACCCTGCTCCGTGGGATTTCTCCAGCCCTAGAAAGGTTGGTGATATCCCTTCTCACAACTTTTAATGAACTCCTGAAATCACCTAGGGGAAATGAATGGACTTTCCTAAATCACCTAGGGGGATGAGATAACATTAATCAGGGAGTCACTTGGACCTACAGGACAAAATTTAGTTGCCTTGGAATGACAAGACTTTAAAAACAAATTAACTCTGGGGTATAGTTGTCTTGCTCGAAAATTGTTAATTTCATTATTACACATTTGCATGACAACAACTAGGTATCCAAATGAGATCCCTCTTGGAATAAGAGTTAGGTTCCCTTGTTTTCAAGGAAATGGAAGTATTGATGGTGACCAACATCTTAAATTGTTTGAAGAAATTAAGGAAGAATATAAAGTAGAACATGAAGATTTTTTCATAAAGTTGTTTGTGCATACATTACAAGAATATGAAAGGGATTGGTTTAATTATTTTCCTAAGAATTAAATACATTATTGGGATTAAATGATAGGTTTTTTTATAAATTATTTTAATCATGAAGATTACATTAGGGTTCCCCTAATTGAGTTTGAAATCATTATAAATGACCCAAGTCAGTATGCACAAATATTTAACACCATATCTTGCAAAACATTGGATGACTCACCAAGAAGATTGAGGCCAAATAATGATTCATGTTTGACCAAATATTGTGATGAGATAATAACCATACTTTTAATATATAAATAACCTATAACTGTGAGTTGGGATTTGACCATGGCTATGAAGATTAAGAACAATTTCAGCATGGTTGGTAAAAATCCCAGAAAATAATGTGAAGATTTAACCAATGTTGAGAAGGAACCTATCAAGGAATCATTTTAATTTGAGAAAGTGGTTAGAATTTTTGGTCTTGTGAATGATATTGTTCCATTAGTTGAATAAAATTATCACATTAGTAACTGGTGTGATATATGTTTAATGCCTCATGTTCCATGTGAACGAGGTGATTTAAAAGATGCTAATGATAAATATGATCCATTTTTTTCTGATGCTTTCATGTTGGTCAATCATTCTCAAACTATAGATGTTTTCTAGGAATCTTACATGAAGGTATGGTGTTTCTCTTCTGAAGGTTATAGTGTAACAGAGTTAAATCAAATTATACCCTACCTGATCATGAATTTGGATATTTAAGGACTAAAATGAGTAAAAAGTATGATGAGAAGGTACCTTCAAAGGAAGATATATGTTTACTACATAATACATTGCTAGATCAAGAAAAGTACTAAAAGTTAAGGATTAAGAAACAAATAAAGTCTACCCTAGCCTATAAGAATGTGAACCAATCATTAAGTAATATTCATAAGGTTGTTCCTAAGATAAATCAATTACATGAACAATTTGCTGATAATATTTGTATTTTTATACCTTTTGATACCCCTAATGGTTTCTTACAGGATTTTCATATTGATCAAAGAGCACATGCTTATGACCCCTAAGATGATTACAAAATTTACGAGTATTTTAACATTTCTAAATATTGTCATGAACATTAAATTTTAGATATTAATCAGTTTGTGTATCATATCTCACCTTTGGATGATCAAGAACATGTTAGAAGACCTATGTCTAGTGAAAATGAGTATGTTGACTAAATTATTGATCTTCTCTCATGTTGTGGTATTGATGGTTCTTTTATGTCCGTTGATAAATTAGCTGACTTCAATTCTTTGATAGAATTCTATGAGAAAAAACAAGAGGTATTCTTTGGAAAAAATTATATTCATTTGAAAGAAGACCTTGTGTTGACCATTTTCTGGTCATCATAGGAACGGGAAATTTTAAACTTTTGAGTGAAACTTATGATTACAGGTGACTCTTTTCCTGAAACATCCATTCAGAAAATGTAGCTACTCAGAAATAACAACATTGTCCAGATGGAGATTCCAGGAGAGAGTCAAGAGCATTGAAGTATGTTATCATGATTGCAAGGTATTCTTCAAGTTATCTTTTGATTAATGTGTTCTATTTTTGATATTGAGTTGTTTAATACATTATACAGATGGTTTATAGTAACAAAATGCACAAGGAAAGAGACAACTCATTATCAAAATTTAGCATTTTATTCATAAGAAATTATCCAGTTCTCCCACACAAGCCGTGGGATATGACTAAGCAATATCATATATGTGGAAAGTAAAAGCATACACATGCTAATAAATACATGTAAAAAGGTAAGAGGGAACCCCATCATTGCCTTGTCTCAGCTTCCTTGTCAGCTTCTTTCCACCTCCATCTTCATTCCAGCTTTATCTCCATCTCCTCCTCCAAGCCATCTCCATCTCTTGCTTTCCATTTCTGCTCATAGCCTGCACAATCAAAGAGAAATTTGTCATTTAAGAGCTCAGGGGAATCACCTTACTTCTATACATATATTTCAAAGAAGGTATGTGATTCTATTTTCAAAATATATGCTATTGCTTATTATGACAAAATAAATTTGAAGGCATGCTACAAGGAAAGAAATTATAATAGAATTTAGGGCAGTAAGGCATGACAGAAGAGGAAGGAATGGGTAAGAGAAATCAGAAATGACAAGGATGAGACAGAGGATAGGTTCTTCATCAATTCAGAAAGGAAGAGTTTTGCAGTGGAAAGAAACACAAAAGTCATTAGAAAACAGCTATGCAAGAGCAAGAAGGAAGAAAAAACCAAATTATATGGACACAAGAGAGGCCAAAAGTGCCTAGTTTTCTAACTTGTTTATTGAGTCTTGCAGGTACAGGGTACAATCTGAAGATGATCAAATCAAGAATGTTTGACTTTGAAGGAGAAAACAATAGCAAAATCGATCAAGCAGTCACTACTTTATGTTTTGCAAATCTTTCAGAATGGATCAAAGAGGAACAATGAATCAATCAAAGAAAGTGCAAACAACATTGTGGTTGAAAATTAGACAACTCAGAGAGAATGGAGCAAGAGCTTATGTTTTTTCAAAAGAAGGTACAGGTACACAAATCTGGAGAGAGAAGATTTTTGAAAATTTTTGGCAGAGTTTCTCTCTGTAAAATGAGCTTTGAAATAAAAACAGGATTGAATTCGAAGTATTTTCATGCTCCTAAGCTACTTGAGCTACAAAAGAAATGATCACAGTCATAAAAAGTATGTATCTTGATTTCATTCAAGCAAATTTCTTTTCAAAAGAAGGGAACAGAAATACGCATGCTACATTTTACTCAAGGAAGCAGGCTATGTTCTAAGTGGCAATGCTCATCAAGCTAGCAGTTTTCACATGTTTCATTTAACTATCTATATCTGAAAGTGACTAAATGAGAATAATGAAAGTCATCACCGAGGTTCTCATTAATGAAACAACCATTGGAGAAATAAACAATGTGAGCAAAATAGCATGTACAAACAAGCATACAATTTCGACTACAAGCTGAGAAGGAAAGAAATAATTTGAAAATGTGGATGCAAGGAGAAGAAAGTGTTTTTATGCTTAAATCCATTGATGTCGGTTTCTAGTTTTGGCTCAAGACAGTGAGTTAAAAGAAATTAATTTCATTTAGCCATTTGAAAGCATAGTTCAATACAAAAGGATCCTGTGGGTTACAGATAGCATTGAATGAAGGGATTCGAAGGAATGGAACTCGGTTTCATACAGTGAACAGAAATGAAAATGCAAAGAGATACTTACATCCATCGAATTCAACACCTTATTCACTATTTTAAGTATCCCAATATTATAGTTAAGTCGAGCTTTATGCAAATATCCAAAGACTCGAGTCACGGATTAAATTCTAGGTCTCAACATCAAGGTTCAGGTTGAATACGGTAAAAGGTGTCACAGCCTTTAAACAGAAAAAATTATATGCAAGAAACCGAGACCGAGTATTAATCCAAGTAAGGATGACCTCGATGTTGACAGTAATGCTTACGTAGAACTGTGCTCAAGAAAGGAGATAACTAAATCAGTTTCGTTTTCTTTTCCAAAAAGCATTAGAAATGAGATAGGATGGGTAAGACGTTGCCATGGCTAGAATGGGAAATACATGCTCAAGGAATAGAACTCGGTTACATGCATACAAATACAAATACAAAGAGATTTTGAAAGGTTACAAAGTCGATAGAGAATTTTCCATGAGAAAATATGCAAGCTCGAATCGAACTCAATACGTCCAAAGCAAAAAACCGAGTATGCATGATGTGAAATAATGGGTTTCAGGAGCTCCAAGCATACAATGACCGATAGAGAATTATAAGATTAGGAGTTAGTTCGAATAGCAAAGCGACAGGATTTATAGCCTCAAACGTAGAAGGTGAAGCTTCAATGAAACAAAGCCATTTTGTAGTGAAAGCTGTAAGAATAATACACAGTTCAAAAGAGCTTATGATACAATTGCACAACAAAAGCTAACAAATAAAACAAAGACCACTTGTAATACATCGATGATGTGTAGTTCAGAATAGCGATGATGCACAGTTTCAGTTTAAGTCTTAAAGGTGTCGAAGGACATAAAGGGTTAGGCAGAAGAATCCGATGCTGAGGTTGTAGAGCCAAGGAAACCGAGATCTCTAGACTATGTGAACGTGTTACAGTCAAATTTTTTAAGCATCGAATGAGCAGAAGACAAATGTAACATAAATCCTAAAGACAACGTAGGATTAATAGACACTAAAGAGATTATGTCGCAGGAGTGGTCGACAGTTTGCACTCGCTAAGTTTGCATTTGAAATGGACAAAGCATCGAAAGCATGGTAGACAGATTTAGACAAAGAACTCGGGATGCGACTATGGCAGAGCTGGTAAGACTGCAACATAAAGCTACCACTCATCAATACGAAGGAGGTCGACGTGATCGATAGAAATGATACATGTTCTAAGGAAGAAAAATCAATCTTTTTCATACAATGCATGGTTTCAACAAATACCAAGAATGATATATACAGCAAGAGTCCAAAAAATTATTTTGTTTTGAGTAGAGAAAATGGCAGGAAGAAAATAAGCAAAGTGGACCACTTACCATTTTATCCATGATTCAAGATGGAATCCATGAAGGAAAATGACGACCCAGATTGGAATGCACAAGACCGAACAGGCCACAAAGCTAGGTTTTCAGAAAAACGTAGAACTGGTAAAGATGTTTACATGCCTTTGTCACCTTTGCAAAAGAAACGTAAACCGAAATGAGTGTTTTCGCCAAAGCGATAACCTAGCAGGGGTAGGTTGATCCAACGGCTGTGGGAGAAGGAGACAGAGATCCGAGGGACCACAAGCAAGCAGAAGGAAGTACAGGTACTACAAGAAATCAATGGCCATGATCGATATGCATAAATCCAACGTTCCAGAATTGGCACAAAGTTCACGAACAGGTACTTTTGAAATCGAATGGCCCAGATGGAGTAGCAGATGATCAATGGTCAAAAATACATTACCTCCAAAAGCAATAAAGCCTTCATTAATGTCTTCAAAACTAACGTCTAGGATTTTCCATCATATTTCTCAATCGATGGCTCAGGATAAACCTGCATGGATCACAATAAAAGAAGAAGCATATTAAAAAAGATCAAGTGCCACAATTATAAAGTGATAAATCTACAGTCTATACCAATTCTTTAAGTGAAGTTGCAGGGTTACAGTGGCCCACGCAGTTGCTTGAGATGCGTACAGGTGGTGGCCATCCAATGGCAAATAAAACAGGTAACAACTTCCTCACATATCACCTTGGCATGTATGGTGGACCTCTTCTACAAAGGCATTGAAGGCTTATTTGACTATTTTTAATATTTTTTGAATATGCCAAAAAATAAAGGAGGAACATCCATATAAGGGGTCGACTAAAAACATGGCTCATGCCAAATATCATGCAAAGGGACAAAGGTAAAGTTTATTATTGGAAAATAATAAATTTATTTTTATGCATGCCTAAACAAGGCCAGAAATAAATTTCAGATTGAAAACAAGTCATTTCCAGAAATAGCAGGGGTCACCATCAAAAGCTGCAAAAGACAAAAGACTCATAAAAATAGTCTTTATCATGCAAACTGAAAGAGACAAGCCAGATATTATTTTAAAAGCAATTTTGCATGTAAGAGACTTGCTGAACAAGCATTGTTTATACTCTTTTAAAGTGATGCTCATGGCTTGAAAGCCTTTTTGTAATAAATTAATATTATCCATAATAAAAATAAAAAGGGATAATTATTAATTTAATGGGCGAGTTCACTTTTAGGCCACTATTTTTAAAGAGTAATTGCTATATATTGTTGTGTGATTGCAAGCACAAAGGACCGAAAGTTGATGATCAAGAGTACATTGTGCTTTTGTAAGCTTTTGGGAGGACCCGAAATCCTGCAGTGAGCACCTATTTTGATGTAATAAATTTTTTATCCTCCATTGCACGTGATTTTCAAATTGTTTTCATGCTTTAGCAACTTGTGTAAGTGAAACTAGTCTTTCCTTTGCTTGTTTTCTATGCAAATTAACCTCTGAATTGAGCTATTTGTTTATATGCTAGTCTGGTTAAGTGTGTGTTTGCTGCAAACCTGTTTTGAAAGTGGTATTTCTTACCCTCTCACTTTAGTCGTTGCAGCTATTGCACCTTTTTCAGAAACACTTAGGCAATAAACAATAGAAGTGCTTTGAAGTGAAAAAAGACAACTTTAGCATCACTAGTGTGTATATGCAGAATCAAGAGTTCTAAAAATTTTGGTGTATCACCATTAGTTAACTTGTTTCATTCAAGTATTTGTTTTCTTGCAAGTTTTCTTCCTTTTCCTCACGCAGAGAGCAGGTTAGTGATTTACCGAGGGAACCAGCCCACTCTGGAGGCTCTCTTCTGCAAGCAGCTCTACAACCCAGAAGAGTTCCCATTGTATCAACGGAGTGGGGAACAACTACAGTTGCCAATTGCATGTTCCTCACCTCGGGTGCACTCTCAGATTGATAACAGTTTTTGGCACGCTTGGTGGGACAACGTTCTCACAAGTAGATTTCTACCTGATTAGAAGTCAGATTTATAAAGGAGCAGAGATTCATGCCCAAAATCACTACCAGATCATCAAGAAGAGGTATTCCCTTTGAATTTCATCAATTACCTCTTAATTCACCTAGGAGAGGATGAAGGGCTAGATCTGTTCCATATTCACGTACTTCTCCATCTATCCGTACACCTACCCAGCACCCTATCTTTCAGCCCCCCATATTTCCTATGGCCTTACTAAGACAGCTACCTTTTGTTGCCTTTGATGCTGGCAGCCCTTTAGTAATAGAAAATTATCACGATATTCCTGCAGCAGCCCTCAAAAGCTTACCCTACTTCTCTGGAGAGGATCAAACTACCCCAGCTGAACATATCAGAGATGTAGGAAATATTGTTTCCGTCCATCATATAGTCCATGAGGATGTTGCCTTAAGATTGCTTGCTGCTTTTCTTAGAGGTAAAGCCCTCCAATGGTATAGAAATTTAGGAGTTGGTACAATTGCCACTTGGGATCAGTTAGGGGCAGCCCTTTATTCCCAGTTTGAAGACAAATCTGATCATTTATCTCTAGTTGAGCAATTGACCACTATCAAAAGAGCCCCTATAGAATTAATGACTGATTTTAATATCAGATTTCAATGCACATGGGATAGAATACCAGCCAATGTCAAGCCTTCACCTCAACATGCTTTTTTGTATTACCTTAAGTCACTAAATTCAGACATCACTGTTTTAATTCAGTCCATGAGGGGAGACACCTTACCAGTAGCTTACAGTATTGTTATTAGTGCAGAAAACAGCCTTATACAAGCAGGAAAGTTAGCCCCTAGACCTCCCATGCCATTGTTCCCAGTTTTCTCAAATACCCCTCCACAACCACCTAGTTTTTCACCTATCCCGGTTGTTGTCCCATCATCCAACACAACCCAAAATTCAGCCAATGATATTGCAGAACTTAAGACCATGATGCAAAATTTTGGGAATGAGATAGTTCAGATTAAAAGGTAGCAATATCAAGCCAATAGGCCACCATATCAACCACTGCAGCAGCCTTCTTATCAGCCACAGTATCAGCCTTATACCAATTATAGACCACCTGCTCAGAATTTTAGACCTCAATATCAAAACCAAGGTGCCATAACTGCGAGTAAGCCATTTGTTAATCCTGATCCTAATCTGCCATCTACCTCAAGAGCATTAGTTCCAGTTCAGCCTCAAAACAATATGGTACAAGACCCCAGTTTGATTCCTGGAGCTCATAGTGCAGTTGCTCCCTTGGAATGTCCATCACCAAATTTTTTCATGCCACAGTTGTCTCAGGAAGAGTCAGAACAGCAGGGACAACAACTAGGTTATCCTCCACAAGTGGAAGACCCAAATATGGTACCAGTTCCTCATGAGGCAACCATGGTTAATTGGGAAGTGTCTGATCAGAATGCAGTTAAGGCCCAAATACCAGTACCAGATGAGTTAGTGGCTGCAGTACAGACCAGATCTAAGAAAAGAGCAATTGATGAAGTGCAAGAGGTAAGCCAAGCTGTTAATGTTCCTAGATCAGCCCCTATTATTGCAAATAGCTCTATTCCAGCTCTCTCATTGAAGGAGAACAATTTTAATGCTGCTACAAGACCTGATCAGCCTTCAGCTCAGAAAGCACAGCCAAGGTTAGGAATTGCCCCATTTAATATTGTAGATCACATGAAAAAGTCACATGTTACCATGACAATGTGGGACTCACTAACCATACTAGGTCAAAAGGATATGTTGGTAAAAGAGCTATCAGATCTGCAGGTTTTGTCTAAAGGTTCAAACACAGAGAAGAACAGAGTGAATATTTCCTTTACCAGATCTGAGCCTCAATTACAGCCCAACCAACAAGTTCAGAAGTCAGGGAAGCAAGGTAATTCAGTTGAGAAGGTAGTTCACAGTCAGGTATCACCAGTTAAGCCTCCTCCTTTTTACCTTTCATTGATTATTGGTGATTCTTTAGTGCATAATTTCATGGTAGACAGTGGTGCAAGCAACACGGTTATGCCCAAAAAGATAGCAGAAAAGTTGGGACTATCATATGAGCCAAGTGTTAAAGGAGTGTTACAACTAGATGGCTCATCTACCAAGACAATTGGGCTAATCAAGGATTTGAAGGTCACTTTGCATGCATGTCCAGGTGTTACCATTTTGCAGGATGTCATGGTTGTTGATTTACCACCGTACTTTGCTATGTGCCTTTCAAGAGATTTTACATCTAAGATTGGAGGTTACCTTTCAGCAGATTGGTCTTACCTCATTTTCAGAACAAGGTATGGAACTAAGGTTACTATTAATTCAGAACCTCTTTCAAATTTTCATGTTGAGCCACATATGCCAAGCATGGCAAATGCAAACTGTGCTATTTTAGACAATGAGTTAGATGAAGTGGACAGCCAAGATTTGCATGAGTTAGAAGGAGTACCTGATTTGTTTAAGGATGAACTAACAAGTGAAATGTATGAGTTAGATCCTTATAGAGAGATAGAGGAAAAAGGCCTTGGGATATATTGTATTCACGAGCAAAATAACCAGATTCCATCAATTCAGAAAGAAGAGTAGCAACACGATGAAATCTGGAAATTACATTTTGACGGTTCAAAAAACCAGCATGGCTCAGGGGTTGGTTTAATGCTCACTTCACCCTCATAGCAAAGGTACTTTTCTGCAATTAGATTTCAATTTTCTTGCTCCAATAATGTTGCAAAATATGAAGTGCTTGTTCACGGATTGGAATGGGCCAGAAAGAGAAGAATTGATAAGTTACAGGTATTTGGTGACAGTGAACTTGTTATACAGTAGGTAAGAGGGCTAAGTGCTTGTAAAAATCCACATATGAAGTCTTATAGACAACGTGTTATGGATATTATTGATGATTTTAGTGCTTTTAATATTCAGAGTGTCCCTAGAAATCAAAATCAGCATGCTGATAGGCTTGCAGCTGTAGGCTCTCAATTTGATGCACTTGCTGATCTTAGAGACACTAAATCATAGCCTTATATTAGAGTAATAATAAGACCTTTTGTGCCAAATAACGATGTACATTGGAAAGTTTTTCATGATGATGCACAGATTGTCAGATTTTTGTAGGATGAAGCTGAGTTCTCAACCCAAAACCAGCAGAAAATACAAAACAGGTATGGAGATCAGATTATGCAGCTGAAAACCAACAAAATCCCCAAGGGAATTGTAACCTTAGAATCAATTTTTGGGGATAATGATGCAGTCAAGCAAAGCAGATCAGTACTGTCCTCCACTCAAGACCATTATGACCCAGTACAGATTTATGAAGGCAAGACCCTTAATTTGGGTAAGGTACGTACTCAAGATGAAGAACAAGCATTTATTAATTTATCTCAAGAGTTTGCTGATGTTTTTGCATGGGAATATAAATATTTGAAAGGTTTTGACCCCTCATTAGCCCAACATACCATTGAGTTATAGCCTGACTCAAAGCCAGTTAGACAAAAGCAAAGGCCCATTAACCCTAAGCTTGAGCCTTTGATGAAAAGAGAATTAGACAAATTGATTGAATCAACCATTATTTTTCCTATCAAGCATTCAACTTGGGTGGAAAATCTTGTACCAGTTAGAAAAAAGAATGGAGAAATAAGGCTTTGTGTAGATTTTCGTGACCTAAATCAGGCCTCTCTAAAAGACCATTACCCACTTCCTTCCATGGAGCAAATTCTGCAGTTGGTTGCAGGTTCAGAAAAGTACTCTCTTCTTGATGGATACAGTGGTTACAATCAGATTTTAGTTAGAGAGGAAGACCAATTTAAGACTGCATTTACCACCAAGTGGGGCACCTTTGCATATAGAAAAATGCCTTTTGGCTTATCCAATGCAGGTGCAACGTTCCAAAGGGCAATGGACATGGCTTTCCAAGGTATCATCAACAAATTTGTATTGGTTTATTTAGATGACATAACAGTTTTTTCAAAGCATTCAGAGGACCACTTGTCACATCTGAGGTCAGTTTTCCAGAAGTGCAGAGAGTATGGGATCTCACTTAACCCCAAAAAATGTGTATTCTCAGTTGATGAAGGTAAGTTACTTGGTCATGTTATTTCAAATCAGGGTATGTAGATTGACCCTGAAAGAGTGAGTTCTATCATCACTCTTCCTTTGCCCAAGCACAAAAAGGCACTTCAAAGCTTCTTGGGCAAGATTAATTTTATCAGAAGATATATTTCAGACTTTGCCACTTTAGCTAAGCCTCTAACAGCCATGCTAAAGAAAGACCAGACTTTTTCTTGGACCAGTGAGGGGGTTTCTAGTTTTGCAGCAATAAAAAATGCTATAGCTTCAGCTCCAACCCTCATAAATCCAGATTTCTCCAAATATTTCATGTTATATGCTTATGCCAGTATTGACACCATTTCAGGTATTTTGACACAACAGAATAATGAAAGCTTGGAACAGCCAATAGCTTTTTTCAGCCAAGGCCTAATGGAATACGAAATAAGGTACTCTTTTGTTGAGAAGCATGTTCTTGCTATTGTTAGAGCATTAAAGAAATTTAGGCATATGCTTTCTAACAATAAGATCCACTTGATGGTTTCCCATCCAAGTATCAAACAATTTTTGTTGAATAAAGATGTTAGTGGGAAAAGAGCTGGTTGGATTATGAAAGTGATGGAGTATGATGTTGACATTAAAGTTACCAAATTGATACGAGGCAAAGGCCTTTGCGAGCACTTGGCTCACTCTCTTCAAGAAAACAAAGAAGTGGTTTTAATGCTTCAGTTAGAACCAAGTCAGCTTCCCAAGGATCATCCCTCAAATTGGCTCCAAGACATGGTCCAATATATTCGATATGGCATTTATCCACCAGGTTTGGATAGCACCAAATGAAGGTATTTCAGACTACAATCCATCCCTTATGTATTGGTCTAGGATATTTTATTTAAGAAAGATATAAATGGTGTCTTGTTGAGATGCGTACAGCCAAATCAGATTGAGAAAGTACTCACATAATTCCATGATGGGGAAAGCGGTGGACACTTTTCAGCCAGAACAACTGCTCTAAAAATTATGAGAGGAGGATACTACTAGCTAGATTTATTTAAAGATTGTTTCTCATGGGTTAAAAAATGCAGAAAGTGTGCCTTTTTTACAGGAAAAGAAAAATTAGCAGCACTGCCACTTCACCCCATCTCGGTGAACCAGCCATTCATGCAATGGGGACTGGATTTTATTGGTATGATTAACCCACCATCCAGTGTAGGACATAAGTGGATACTTACAGCCATGGATTACTTTACACGATGGACTGAAGTAGTGGCATTGAAAGAAGCAAATGAAACGAATGTTTTGGACTTCTACGAAGGTTTGTTAACTAGGTTTGGAGCCCCTTCCACTATCATTTCAGATAATGCTAAAGCCTTTATTGGAAGGAAAATCAGTTCATGGGATGTTTCAAATGGTATTTATCTGAGCACCTCTTCAAATTATTATTCGCAAGGTAATGGCCTTGCTGAGTCTACTAATAAGAATCTCCTCAGGATTATAAGGAGAATGATTGATTCAAATCAGAGAGCTTGGCATTTAAAGCTGAAAGTAGCATTGTGGGCAGACATGATAACTTACAAGAGATCGATTTCCAACACTCCATTCATGCTGGTTTATGGCCTGGAGGCCAAGTTACCTATCTCATTGGAGTTCCCAACCCTTGAACTCATGCACCAGATTGAACTCCTAGAAGAAGAACCCATGCAAGTGAGGTATGCATAGCTTATGGAAGTCTAGGAGGTAAGACATAAGGCCAAGGAATCTATTCATTTGAATCAATTATAGATTAAGAAGACTTTTGATAAGAAGACTAAGATGCGAGTCTTCAATGAAGGGGATTTAGTTTTGAAGTGGGATGCATACCGAGCTAAACCAGGTGCCCACACCAAATTTGATTCATTGTGGAGTGGTCCTTACGTGATTGCAGGTTGTAAGGCTCATAACTCCTTTCAGTTGGCCAAGATAGATGGCTCAGAGCTTCCAATCCCTGTCAACGGGATTCATTTGAAGCATTGTTTTTAAAAGAGATAAGTTGACCATGTACCATAGTTTTTATGCTTTCCTCTAAGTGCTTCAGCACATCTTTCAGTTCAGTTTTGCTTTCCTAGTTAGTTAGTTTCCATTCCTCCAAGTGCAGAAATGCACATTGTTCGTAGTTAGTTTTCAGTTTTGAGGATTTCAGCTTTAGAAGCATCATCCAGAAAAGCAAGGATTTCAGAGTAAGGACAGTTCAGATTATATGGGCAACAGAGATTCTGGGCCCTTATTGTTTAGCATGCAACCAGTGTAGTTGAGTCGCCAAGATGTTGACCATTTTATGGTCATCATAGGAATGGGAAATTTTAAACTTTTGAGTGAAACTTATGATTACAGGTGACTCTTTTCCTGAAACCTCCATTCAGAAAATGTAGCTATTCAGAAATAACAACATTTTCCAGATGGAGATTCCAGGAGAGAGTTAAGAGCATTGAAGTATGTTATCATGATTACAAGGTATTCTTCAAGTTATCTTTTGATTAATGTGTTCCATTTTTGATATTGAGTTGTTTAATACATTATACAGATGGTTTATAGTAACAAAATACAAAAGGAAAGAGACAACTCATTATCAGAATTTAGCATTTTATTCATAAGAAATTATCCAGTTCTCCCACACAAGCCGTGGGATATGACTAAGCAATATCATATATGTGGAAAGTAAAAGCATACACATGCTAAGAAATACATGTAAAAAGGTAAGAGGGAACCCCATCATTGCCTTGTCTCAGCTTCCTTGTCAGCTTCTTTCCACCTCCATCTTCATTCCAACTTTATCTCCATCTCCTCCTCCAAGCCATCTCCATCTCTTACTTTCCATTTCTGCTCATAGCCTACACAATCAAAGAGAAATTTGTCATTTAAGAGCTCAGGGGAATCA
This sequence comes from Taxus chinensis, assembly GCA_019776745.2. Classification (NCBI taxonomy): domain Eukaryota; kingdom Viridiplantae; phylum Streptophyta; class Pinopsida; order Cupressales; family Taxaceae; genus Taxus; species Taxus chinensis. Next base: position 286,691,176 of record CM034154.1, on the reverse strand, counting down.
CCTTACTTCTATACATATATTTCAAAGTAGGTATGTGATTCTAATTTCAAAATATATGTTATTGCTTATTATGACAAAAGAAATTTGAAGGCATGCTACAAGGAAAGAAATTATAACAGAATTTAGGGCAGTAAGGCATGACAGAAGAGGAAGGAATGGGTAAGAGAAATTAGAAATGACAAGGATGAGACAGAGGATAGGTTCTTCATCAATTCAGAAAGGAAGAGTTTTACATTGGAAAGAAACACAAAAGTCATTAGAAAACAGCTATGCAAGAGCAAGAAGGAAGAAAAAACCAAATTATATGGACACAAGAGAGGCCAAAAGTGCCTAGTTTTCTAACTTGTTTATTGAGTCTTGCAGGTACAGGGTACAATCTGAAGATGATCAAATCAAGAATGTTTGACTTTGAAGGAGAAAACAATAGCAAAATCGATCAAGCAGTCACTACTTTATGTTTTGCAAATCTTTCAGAATGGATCAAAGAGGAACAATGAATCAATCAAAGAAAGTGCAAACAACATTGTGGTTGAAAATTAGACAACTCAGAGAGAATGGAGCAAGAGCTTATGTTTTTTCAAAAGAAGGTACAGGTACACAAATCTGGAGAGAGAATATTTTTGAAAATTTTTGGCAGAGTTTCTCTCTATAAAATGAGATTTGAAATAAAATAGAATTGAATTCGAAGTATTTTCATGCTCCTAAGCTACTTGAGCTACAAAATAAATGATCATAGTCATAAAAAGTATGTATCTTGATTTCATTCAAGAAAATTTCTTTTCAAAAGAAGGGAACAGAAATACGCATGCTACATTTTACTCAAGGAAGCAGGCTATGTTCTAAGTGGCAATGCTCATCAAGCTAGCAGTTTTCACATGTTTCATTTAACTATCTATATCTGAAAGTGACTAAATGAGAATAATGAAAGTCATCACCGAGGTTCTCATTAATGAAACAACCATTGGAGAAATAAACAATGTGAGCAAAATAGCATGCACAAACAAGCATACAATTTTGACTACAAGCTAAGAACGAAAGAAATAATTTGAAAATTTGGATGCAAGGAGAAGAAAGTGTTTTTATGCTTAAATCCATTGATGTTGGTTTCTAGTTTTGGCTCAAGACAGTGAGTTAAAAGAAATTAATTTCATTTATCCATTTGAAAGCATAGTTCAATACAAAAGGATCCTGTGGGTTACAGACAGCATTGAATTAAGGGATTCGAAGGAATGGAACTCAGTTTCATACAGTGAATAGAAATGTAAATGCAAAGAGATACTTACAGCCTTCAAAGTCAACAACTTATTCACTATTTTAAGTATCCCAGCATATTATAGTCAAGTCGACCTTTATGCAAATATCCAAAGACTCGAGTCATGGATTAAATTCTAGGTCTCAACATGTTCAGGTTGAATACGGTAAAAGGTGTCACAGCCTTCAAATAGAAAAATTTATATGCAAGAGACCGAGACCGAGTATTAATCCAAGTAAAGACGACCTCGATGTTGACAGTAATGCTTACATAGAACTGTGCTCAAGAAAGGAGATAACTAAATGAGTTTCGTTTTCTTTTCCAAAAAGCATTAGAAATGAGACAGGACGGGTAAGACGTTGCCATGGCTAGAATGGGAAATACATGCTCAAGGAATAGAAATTGGTTACATGCATACAAATACAAACACAAAGAGCTTTTGAAAGGTTACAAATTCAATAGAGAATTTTCCATGAGAAAATATGCAAGCTCGAATCGAACTCAATACGTCCAAAGCAAAAAATTGAGTATGCATGTTGTGAAATAATGGGTTTCAGGAGCTCCAAGCATACAATGACACATAGCAGAATTATAAGATTAGGAGTTAGTTTAAATAGAAAAGTGACAGGATTTATAGCCTCAAATGTAGAAGGTGAAGCTTCAATGGAACAAAGCCATTCTATAGTGAAAGCTATAAGAATAATACACAGTTCAAAAGAGCTTATGATACAATTACACAGTAGAAGCTAAAAAATAAAACAAAGACCACTTGTAATACATCAATGATGTGTAGTTCAAAATAGCTATGATGCACAGTTTTAGTTTAATTCTTAAAGGTGTCGAAGGACATAAAGGGTTAGGCAGAAGAATTCAAGGCCAAGGTTACAGAGCCAAGGAAACCGAGATCTCTAGACTATGTGAACGCGTTACAATCAAATTTTTTAAGCATCGAATGAGCAGAAGACAAATGTAACATAAATCCTAAAGTGACAATGTAGGATTAATAGACACTAAAGAGATTATGTCACAGGAGTGGTTGATGGTTTTCACTCACTAGGTTTGCATATGAAATGGACAAAGCATCGAAAGCATGGTAGACAGATTTAGACAAAGAACTCGGGATGCGACTATGGAAGAGCTGGTAAGACTGCAACATAAAGCTACCATTCACCAATATGAAGGAGGTTGACGTGATCAATAGAAATGATACATGTTCTAAGGAAGAAAAATATATCTTTTTCATACAATGCATGGTTTCAACAAATACCAAGAATGATATATACAACAGGAGTCCAAAAAATTATTTTGTGTTTTGAGTAGAGCAAATGGCAGGAAGAAAATATGCAAAGTCGACCACTTACCATTTTAGCCATGATTCAAGATGGAAGCCATGAAGGAAAACGACGACCCAGATCGGAATGCACAAGACCAAACGAGCCACAAAGCCGGGTTTTCAGAAAAATGTAGAACTGGTAAAGATGTTTACATGCCTTTGTCACCTTTGCAAAAGAAACGTAAACCAAAATGAGTGTTTTCACCAAAATGATAACCTAGCAGGGGTAGGTTGATCCAACGGCTGTGGGAGAAGGAGACAGAGATCTGAGGGACCACAAACAAGTAGAAGAAAGTACAGTACTATAAGAAATCAATGGCCATGATCGATATGCATAAATCCAACATTCCAGAATTGGCACAAAGTTCATGAACAAGTACTTTTAAAATCAAATGGCCCAGATGGAGCAGCAGATGATCAATGGTCAAAAATACATTACCTCCAAAAGCAATAAAGCCTTCATTAATGTCTTCAAAACTGACGTTCTGGGATTTTCCATCATATTTCTCAATCGATGGCTCAGGATAAACCTGCATGGATCACAATAAATGAAGAAGCATAGTCAAAAAGATCAAGCGCCACAATTAGAAAGTGATCAATCTACGGTCTATACCAATTCTTTAAGTGAAGTTGTAGGGTTACAGTGGCCCACGCAGTTGCTTGAGATGCATATAGGTGGCGGCCATCCAATGGAAAATAAAACAGGTAACAACTTCCTCACATATCACCTTGGCATGTATGGTGGACCTCTTCTACAAAGGTGTTGAAGGCTTATTTGACTATTTTTAATATTTTTTGAATATGCCAAAAAATAAAGGAGGAACATCCATATAAGGGGTCGACTAAAAACATGGCTCATGCCAAATATCATGCAAAGGGACAAAGGTAAAGTTTATTATTGGAAAATAATAAATTTATTTTTATGCATGCCTAAACAAGGCCAGAAATAAATTTCAGATTGAAAACAAGTCATTTCCAGAAATAACAGGGGTCACCATCAAAAGCTGCAAAAGAAAAAAGAAACATAAAAATAGTCTTTATCATGCAAACTGAAAGAGACAAGCCAGATATTATTTTAAAAGCAATTTTGCATGTAAGAGACTTGCTGAACAAGCATTGTTTATACTCTTTTAAAGTGATGCTCATGGCTTGAAAGCCTTTTTGTAATAAATTAATATTATCCATAATAAAAATAAAAAGGGATAATTATTAATTTAATGGGCGAGTTCACTTTTAGGCCACTATTTTTAAAGAGTAATTGCTATATATTGTTGTGTGATTGCAAGCACAAAGGATTGAAAGTTGATGATCACGAGTACATTGTGCTTTTTTAAGCTTTTTGGAGGACCTAAAATCCTATAGTGAGCACCTATTTTGATGCAATAAAGTTTTTTATCCTGCATTGCGCATGCTTTTCAAAGTGTTTTCATGCTTTAGCAACTTGTGTAAGTGAAACTAGTCTTTCCTTTGCTTGTTTTCTATGCAAATTAACCTCTGAATTGAGCTATTTGTTTATATGCCAGTCTGGTTAAGTGTGTGTTTGCTGCAAACCTATTTTGAAAGTGGTATTTCTTACCCTCTCACTTTAGTCGTTGCAGCTATTGCACCTTTTTCAGAAACACTTAGGCAATAAACAATAGAAGTGCTTTGAAGTGAAAAAAAAAAACAACTTTAGCATCACTAGTGTGTATATGCAGAATCAAGAGTTCTGAAATTTTTGGTGTATCTCTGTTAGTTAACTTGTTTCATTCAAGTATTTGTTTTCTTGCAAGTTTTCTTCCTTTTCCTCAGGCAGAGAGCAGGTTAGTGATTTACCAAGGGAACCAGCCCACTCTGGAGGCTCTCTTCTGCAAGCATCTCTACAACCCGAAAGAGTTCCCATTGTATCAATGGAGTGGGGAACAGCTGCAGTTGCCAATTGCATGTTCCTCACCTCGAGTGCACTCTCATATTGATAACAGTGCCTTTGTATCAAATTTTGATTCATATATTGGTTTAAAGAGTTTTTCTTCTTATCCTATACTCATTGCAATGTGTTTTGAAATAGAGTTACAATTGCAACATTTTAGAATAATGGTGGATCTAGGTATAGGCTTTCTCACTACCAAAATTGACGAGTATGTCTTTGGGCCCCATACATTAATCAAAGTTTCAACTACAGTCTATGATCCTGGAGGTTTTAAGTTGAAATTATTGTTCTTAAGGGATATAAGGGATCCATTTATATAGTGTATAGTCTCCCTTCTTTTTTTTTTTTATGTTTCCTTGTTTGTATGTTCATTCCCCTTATGTTTTCCTTGGTGGTTTGTGTAGCTTGTGTGATCCCTACAATCCAAAACACCATATAATTTTTGGTTTCACTCATTTTTCCAATGGATAGGTACATAGTCTATCCATCCATGAGTTTATTATATGGTTATTTAGATACCCACTGGGGGTATCCATCCCCGAGCTAGAGTCATTATTGGTAATCATTTCGACACTCTACATTATTGACACCATCCTTATAAAAACATTATTCATTCCTAGATATGGTTCCTTGTGTTTCACTAGTATTAGAAAATCAATGAAATAGATAGAGGGGTTAGTAGTCCAAAGAGGAATACCTATTTTTTATTTTGGTTGAAGGTCGTGCATGCGTTCTGATTTCTTGATCTAAGCTGACTACAAGAACTCCCTTTTGGCTAGGAGGAACTACTTGAAAATGTAAAACAATACCACCAAATATAATTAAACAAAAAAATGAGTGGATTGCCTAGTAGAAGCTAGATCTGGGAAGTGTGATGCTTCCTGAACAGATTGTCAATCCAGTTTTATATAACAATATTATTTTTATTCAAAATATACATGAAACAATGATATTATTGGCATTGAAATGATTTATGTATCTCATATGAAACAATAAGAAAGGTCAGGTAAAAGGTGATTGAGGTCAAAATAGGTCAGGTGATTGGATGGTGTTAAGTTACAGGTCTGGTATAGGCTCTGGGTAAGGTCTAGTGAAGATTAAAAATGATTCTGAGATATTGGGTATGAGCTCACTGGTCTGAGGTATATTGCGAGACATAGTAGCTGATGTCGGTTGTATGAATGATGCTGGTTAGGTAGAATGACCGATGTCAGTTGGCTAACTAGCAATAGTAGGGGAAATTAGTAAAAAACATGTAGAACTATTATTTTTAGACTCTCTATGATTGCATAGATGTTGGAAATGGTGAGGGTGAGGTCGTAAAATGGCCTTGTAGGCTTAGAGATGATTAGAAGAGGGTGAAGGTAGGTGAAGGGTACATGTATGGTAAGGTGATAGGTTGATAGCAGAAGGGCAGTGTATGGATGTGGAGGAATATAAATTGATGAGATGAATAATAAATATTACTTGAATAAAATAGAAATAAATGAAGAGATGTTAGGTACTCACTGAAGAATTTTTTTGGAGAATGCAGGTGATGAGGATGGTGATGGTAGAGTTATGGAGAGAAGAGACGTTGTGTTCATACCATGGATTTTCAAACCTCTTTACTTCTCTATGAGAATCTATGATCATGAAGAAGATGATGAATGTCAATGGTTATTGGTAGTGCTCCCATATATTTTCCTTTTCCTGAGTGCTTTAGAATTTTTGAGTACTCCAAGTCTCTGTTCGTATGAGATCCTAAATCGAATGACCAACTGAGGTGAAGGATTTTGGAAATGTATTTAACTTATATAATGACAGTTATGGGACTAACATTGGTTGAGATATAATTGGTGTCGGTCAAGGTGGGAATATCTAGGTTAGCCAAAAATAGCCAGATTGTTGCTATTTTTGGCGTGATCTCTAACCTTGTTCTAAGTCTCGAGCGATCGATCCTAGAAAGATAAGTAGGAGTATTTTTAGGTTTTTTAATAGGAGTTAAGTTTAGGTTTAGACAAATTCCTAGTTGGTTAGGATAAGCTTAGACTTGGTCTTAGGTCATTAATGAGGTTTGAGTGGGTCATTTGAGTGAGGTGGTTAACTGAGGATATTAATTAATTCAATTAACATGTGTACTAGGGGATATGAATGGTTAGGATATGGTTATTTAATAAACATGGTTTTAATGGAATTATGACCCAATTTTGGTGTCTACACCTTGTTATCCTAATTTTTTCTTCATTTGGTGATGATCATTTCACACCTTGGTTTATACTGAAAGAGTTTTTAATGAGATAAATATGTTAAGTCATGGAGTTAGAGTGTATCTTCATAATGCTTCTTAATGTCCAAATACTCCATGGTGATGTATCTGGGAGATGTAGGCTAAAGGTTGGCATGTTGTGCATTTTATTTCTCAAATCTTAGAGGAAATAACATGGTTGCAAGTTTCATGGAAATCTTTAGAGGTCTGCAGCCATTTTTCTGAGTGATATTACAGATACCCATGTTAAAATACTTAATTATAATTTTAGGGGATGTCATATGATTTTGTATTTGTAGAGATGAAAGGTGTGATATTTTCCCCGCCACCTGATAGAGTGGAGTTTTCATTTCATTATTTGTATTTTTGAGCCATTTTAATAACTTTGTAATTTGTGAAAAGTTACAACTTGCACATGCACACTCAATGCCCAGTGAGGTGTTATACAGTATCTTGACACAAGTTGGTGGATGCTCATTACATTTATGTACTAAGAAAGTATACAAGTTGTGCAAATATATAAAATTCTCCCCAAAGTAAAAGGCCCGATTGGGGATACGTCAGATAATGGAGGATGGTCAACTTAAATTTGTAGTCAATAAAGGGTTTGTTTATTTGAAGTCATAAATATTGAATGGGAACATTCAGTAAGGGCATGTGACACATTGTCAGGGATCGAGAGGGAAAATTCATCTATGCAACCCCACATTTTGTAGCTGTAAAATGTAAACTAAGTTTATAAACCTGATTTCCCCACCCAATTATTGACCACCATGTGTCATCCCTTCAGGTGTCTAGGCATAAAATGTAGTTAGAAGGAAACATGTTAAGTTTTATGGCAGGCCCTGAACCAGTTTTTTCATGATTACTATTCATTTTTGACCTTGTGATTTAAATTTAGTGATTTCAGTGGCGTTCAAAATGTCTTTCAAAGGGATTTCCATAGAACTTGATTTTATGTTGAATAATGCATTAATTTGGGGTATATTGCAAATATAATATTTGCATGATTTTTTTTATAGAATAGAGCATAAAGAAAAAATATTTTACATACATAAGAAAACAAATGGGGATTCTATAAGGGCACCAACCCTTGATAATATATGCAAAAAATGGAGTATACATATAATACTCGGATAATTTCCAATATTTACAAACTCTCCTATAAACATTAGGAGATAGGAAATGATTTTATCCTTTTGGAATTAAAATTCTCCGCACTCTTGAATTAATCTATATGTAAATAAATATTTATTTTTAGAGTAACTTATGTAACTAATGATATACAAATGATAAATGTAGAGTAACAGAAAAGGAATAAGAAAGCAATAATATAAAACCCTAAGAGAGAGAGAGAGAGGGTGACCTATATGATTTCACAAAATCTAGAGATGATCTACGTAGGGATATTTTTGAAAAAAAATGTAGGAAGTGTCATCCAGGCTTAGTGAGGAATCTAGAACTCAGAAATGTGTAGAAAAGAAGTACCGGTTATCCAAAACAACTCCATTAGTTATTTGGACAACTTGCATTCCATCCTTTCTCTAAAGATCTACATTGTAGCTTGTGCACACTTCATTTGATCCTTTATCACATTATCTTGGTTGTAGATTCCTTGTGCACCCTTGTGCACTCCTTTCCTTTAAAGTTTATTTTCCTTTTCCTCTTTGTTCCATTTTCCCCTCATGTGCACCCTCTGTGTGTTTGCATTTTTCCCAGTAATTCATACATCCACGTGCACACCTTTGACCTACTTTCCAAAATTATCTAAGTCCCTAGCACTCTCACACACCCCTTCCTTGTTGTCGCACATTACCTTGTAATAGTTGCACCTTAACCATACATTCCTCCGACATGTATTTCTACTGTTCCTCCTCTGCATGTTACCTTCACACACCCTTTCCCTTTATTTCTCTTCTTCACATTCCTCTTCCACACGCATCTTGAAATTTATTCTGCACCCCTTTATACCACGTATTATGTGTCAGACCTTGAGTTTCATACACGCAACCAATAAAATCATGCCAAGCATGCACCAAACCCTTTTAATAAACAAAAATATGACACGTGGTAGAAAAAAATGGATTCATAGTTGGCCAATCTATAAGTCAATTAGTGTACACCATATATCTTATGTGTTCAATTTTCACTAACAATTTCTAACAGTTCTAACATATTCTATAAGGGTCTGACACACAGATGTCAAGTCTCATTTGAAATTTTCTAACTTAGTATACACTCTATACCATTCAAATTAAAATGTCACTGGGATTCAGTAGGTGAGAAATAGGGAAATGTCTTTCTAGCCATTAATGAACATATTTGATTACTCTAACCACCCAGATTTGATCTGATTTTCCCTCACTTCTTCTACATGCCACACACACTTGGAGAAGTGAATTTGATAGGTTTATAGGTGAATTTTCAGGGATTGAATGCTTATTAGTGGTTTTGATTCAAATTTGAGATTTTTCCTCTTTCTCCTAATATTATCTCATCGATTCATCTCTAAATGTAAGAGCATGGTTCATTGTAAAGGGTTGACATTTTGGATCTTGTAACATTTTCTAAGGACTCTACATCATTGTATTTTGAGTCTCATACCTCTTGATTTGGATCTTGCATGTGGATACCGACCTTCAGACGCCATTGTAAATGACAGTGAATTTCTAGAAGAAATAGAAGCTTTGTTTTGTGGCTATTCTTTGCCTTTACATGTTTATATTTTTCTTTCTTGCCTCCATTTTGCATTTTTTTTAGTGTGTCACTTTAAATCCCTTGCATCTCCATTTTATTACTATGTTTCATAATATTGAACATGTTACTACATTACGGTTTGTGCTACGTGTGCCTGGCCTCCCTCTATGCATTTTCTTTCATTTTCACTCAAAACAAATAGTGTTTATCCCACTTTTTCTAGTGCTATTTCCTCCTAAGTGTTAGTTTCCCATTGTTTGTTATCCTTCTACCCCTGGTCTCTTAGCATTAATACCTTAGTTTTTCCTTCAACATTAGAAGTAACAGTAGCAATAGAAGTAATTAGAGGAATCAACCTTCTTTAGAGGTCTATCTCAAATGCGCAAGGTTCCATAGCTTGGAGATAATCCCACTATTGACTCAAAAGACTTGGTTATTTTTTATCAGAGACACGAGTGCAAGTTTTATGAATCAATAGTTTCTGATATGCCTGGTGCAACATGCATTGAAAGCTTAAATTTTATTATTACTAAGTTTAATTTTTTATTTAGAAATTTTCAACCTTTGGAGGCTTGTTTCAACACATATGTGACTCTCAACACTTCTAGATCTATTGATTTTAGCAGTCCTGAGTGCTTTTCATGATAATATTGCATACAAAACAAAGCATAGCAGCTGTAGCATCTTTCGAGTATCTCTAGCTATCTCCAAGTAGAGTACATATCAGAACACCCAAAAGATCATCTCTATCTCAAGTGCATCGCACACATTCCACTCCTCCTCACAGTAGACAAGCACGCCATGTCATGACACTATAGCCACCTCCTCTAAGAATCTTTGCTAGCTTCACTAGAAGAATCCCTCTCAATATTAATTCACAACATGATATGCTAGTAGTCATTCTCAAGAGCATACCATACTTCATTGGTGAGAATCAAGTCACCCTTGTTGATCATATCCAGGATGTTGCAAACATGTGCTCTATCTATCTGATCATGCACAATGATGTAGTAGTAAAGTTTCTTGCATCTTCTTTCAAAGGTAAAGCACTCTAATGGTATTGAGGTATGGGACCTACATATATTTCTACCTAGGATGAGCTTGGAATAGCTCTATGTAACTATTTTAAACATAAGTCAGATCACCTATCGCTGGTGGAGCAAATGACTACAACAAAGAGGGCACCCAATGAGAAAATGGCTGATTTCAATATTATATTCCAAAAGACTTGGGACATAATTCCTCAAGTGGTAAGGCCTACAACAACCCATCATGTTTTCTTGCATTATCTAATGGATTTGAATAGTGACATCTTAGTCATGATTCAATCCATGAGAAGTAGAACCATACCTGTTGCTTATAATATTGCAATAAGGGTAGAAAATAGTCTCATTCAAGTGAGAAAGTTGGATCTTAGACCTCCGATGCCATTATTCCAAGAGATGTCTCTAGTGCCCCTACCTTCTATTGCTTCAGTCCCTGAATAGAGAATGCAACCAGTTGCATCTACATCCTACTCTCCCACATAGTAGAAATAATATGAAGAAATGAGAGCCCTAATTAGAAACTTGTCAAATAAAGTTATATGTTTAGAAAAGCAGCAAGCATAAGCCTTCAGAAACAATTCTAATAAGGCCCATAACAAAAAAAATCATCCCTGGTAGAATCAGTATGGAAACTAGAGATATGGGTAGAACCAAAATAATGCTAGATGGCATGACAACGCGCATATGCCCTTAGAAGTTATTCCTCTAGTGCTCAGCACAAGTCATGTACTTGTTCCATTTCAGAATAACATGGCACAAGAGTCAGAATAATTCTTCCCTTACAACATGCCTCACATTTAATATCACTGTGATAATGTTCCATGTTCTTAGGCTTACATGATTCACGTCACTTCTAACTGTGATCCTTCCACAAGCGCAAGCTATCCTGAGAATTAATAAAAGTGAGAAGGTTCCTCTCAAGGCCAACTTGGTGTTATTTGAATATGGTGATTTCTGTGTAGTCAATCAAGCTGTAGATGATAAAAACAAGCCGCATGCCCAGGTTACTGACAACATGAGATATAAGAATCATATGCTCAAGTCAGGTGGGTAAGTTTTAATTCCTGCAATTCATGTCGATCCTCATAAGTAAAGAGATGTAACCAAGTCATCCAACAGTAAAGGCTCCTAAGTTCATGTGCACGAGGTTCCACATAATGTTCACCTTGAAGTAGTGTAAACCGCTCCATTGGTAGGTCAAGTCCCTATGCAAGATAATGCCCCTGCCTCTGTACCTGAATAATCAAGAAGAGATGTTGTTATACCCCAAATGCATAAGTCAGTGGGTCTTCAATTAAAGATTATGGACCAAATGAAGAAGACAAATATAAATCTCACAATGTGGGATATTATGACCATTCCATCTCATTTCTACCTATTGCATGAATATATGGCCCAACTTCCCTGCACTGATCCAACTACCCAAAATTTGTGCATTGATATCAATATCTATCAATAAGACAAGAATAAAGTAAGCAAGGTTGTCAAAACCCCACCTTTCTATAATTCTTTGATCATAGGAAAACACCTTGTGCACAATTTTATGATTTACTTAGGTGTTAGTACTTCTATCAGGCCTAAGAAAATTTATGATATCTTAGGTCTTAAGTAAAAACCCTTATCAAAGGGAGTCCTATAACTTGATGGCTTAATTGTTATCACTTTGGGAGTCATCAAATATCTTGAGTTAACCATGCATGCATGTCCAAGCCTCAAAATAATTTAATATGTATCAATCATTGACCTACCTCCTTTATTTTCCTTGTGTCTGTCAACAGATTTTACTACCAAAGTGGGGGATTAGTTATCTTCTGATCAGTCCCATATGTTACTCAAGACAAGGTAGGGTACCTAGTTTACCATACAAGATGAGCCAATATTTTCCTATCATGTAGATTCATATGACCCATCTCCTCTCCAAGCCAATTACCTAATCTAGGAAGAGTAAGTTTCAATTTCTAAAGAGAAACATGTTCCTCCTCCTCTACCTGACTTGGTGCTAGACTAGTGGGTAGAAAGGCAACATAAATTTGATCCATATGTTGAAGAGATCAAATAATTTGAAACTAGGCTTAGTACTTACTACATCCTTGAAGAATAATATATGTTTCCATGCTCACTCACGCAAATTAAAGAGAGCTATGGTTTATGGTAGTTGTAGTTTGATTATTCCAAAAGTAGAAATGGTGCAGGAACATGGGTTGTTTTCATTTCTCCAAAGGATGAGAAGTTCTTCTTTGCACATAGGTTGTAGTTCACATACTCCAACAACGTAACATAATATGAGGCATTGGTGAATTGTCTTCTAATTTTGGAAAAGAAATATATTAAGGTGCTCCATATTTTTGGGGACGTAGAACTAGTTATCCACCAAGTTGCCAAAAAATCCGTGAAAAATAATAAGCTTCTCAAAGCTTATAAATACATATTTTGGTACCTCCTTGAGATCTTAGATGCTCTAAATATGTAGGTGGTACCATGCAAAATTAACAAATAATATGATCAGATGGCCACGTTTGGCTCGTAGTTCTCTTCTACTAATGAATTTGTGAGAGGGAACAAGAAACATCTCAAAATGATAATCAGACCATCCATTTCAGAAAATAGCACCACCTAGAAAGTTTTTGAAAGTGATGTAAAAATTGTCTAGTTAATTCAAAATGAAGTTGAGTTCTCTTTAAGAATACAAATTGATTTACGTGACAACTATGGTGACCAAGTGATTCAAATAAATAAAAACAAGTTTCCTAAAGGGTTGGTAATCTTAGAGAAAATATTTAGCACTGATGATGAGTTCAAGGGTGAAGAAAAGAATATGTGTGTGGAATAAGAAGATTGTACTCAAGTTTTTATTGCACACGAGAAAGAGGTGTTTCTCAGTAAATCTTGCCTGCAAGATGAAAATCATGGCTTCATATCTCTATGCCAAAAACACAGTGATATATTCTCATGGGATTATGAATATCTCAAAGGATTTGATCCAAGTGTTTCTTAACACTCAATTGACCTTGATTCTAACATCAAGCCCACTAGAAAAATATAGAGGACAATCAATCCACAGATATATCCCCTTACAAGGAAAGAATTGTCTAAAATAATTGAGGCAAAGATCATATTTCCAATCAAATACTCTACTTAGGTCATGAATCTCATTCCAGTATGTAAGATGAATGGATAAATTAGACTCTGCATTGATTTCAGAGATATTAATAAGGAATACCTCAAGGATCATTATCCTTTTCCTTCTATGGAGTAGATTCTACAGACTGTGGCTAGTGCAGGGAGATTTTCTATACTGGATGGGTACTCTGGCTTCAATCAGATCCTGGTCAAGGAAGAGGATTAATTAAAAATAATGTTTACAACCAAATGGAGAACATGTGCATACCATAAGATGCCCTTTAGTCTGTAAAACACAGGTCCAACATTTCAACATGCCATGGATATTGCCTTTAAAGGTTACACCAATGAGTTCATCTTGGTTTACCTGGATGATATTACTATCTTATTTTTTCCTCCCGAAAAATACTCTACATTGTCATACCCAAATTGAATTTTTTTGAGCTCATGACCTTCATTGGTGTTTAAGCCAAGTTAGAGATTCAAGAAATTAGTAAAATTCATTCCCTAGTGTTGTTTAAATCTCTATTTTCCTTGTTTTTAGAAATTCTCCATCTCCCAGTCTGTGCATGAAATATCATATTTAAAATATCCTTTGTGATTGAAATTGTTCGCTTGTTCTATGGCCTGGGTCATAAAATCATTTTTTACCTCCATGCCTCTGGCTCACAAAGGAAATTCAAAAATTGGACTCAAAATGATGAAGTTCTCTTCCTCTGTGTATTTTTACACAGTCATTAATGATGGGCATTTATTTCCCCATCAATTTTTTCCTCATGATCACTGAGTGATACTTGGGTCTCTCTAATTGGATGTGGTTTGGTCATACTTCAAAATCCAATAGAAGTAGCCATGTGTTGAAACAACACAACTCTAGGGGTAGGGTCCAAGGGACAGTCTTCAATTAAGCGCAGGATTTCCACGTGTCCTAGGAATAAAATGAAGGTAAAATTGGCTAAGTATGTAAGGCTCAGTGGATGGCTTCACATGTTGCAATGGTGCAATTCAAAAGGTGGGGTAAAAAGGGCCAATTACCAAATCAGTGCTAGATCGTCACATGGTCGAATTCATTGGAGAGGTAAATCCCATCGTTGAAAAGTCAAAGCACATGAGTGGGCCATCAAGGGGATTTAAGATTTTGAGCCTCTTTCTAAAAAAGGTGAAAAATTAAAAAGTAACCCATAGCCCCGATCAGGCTATCAAGGAAAAAGTCAAATCTTGAGCCCGCAAGGAAAAAGTCAAAGCTTGACTTCAAAGGGAAAAAGTCAAAGGTGAAGCCCACTGTTGAAAATTCAAAGCAGATGAGTGGGCCATTGGGGCACTTTTGGAAATTTAACCAAATTTCCAAAAGCAAAGTAAATTTTTTAGAATGCTTTGTGGCTCCACCAAGGTCTCGAGCCCGCTGTTGAAAAGTTAAAGTGGAAGAGCGGGTCGACAAAGTGGTTTGAGTTTTTGAGCCTTTTTCCAAAAAAGGTTAAAATGTTGAGAAAAGGGTCATGACCCCATTTCCAATCAAAGGATGCCACATGTCAAGAGTTCAATCAGAGTAGCAGGTCAGTGGGGAATTTGTGTTTTTGAGCCTTTTCCCAAAAAAGGTTAAAATGGTGAGAAAAAGGCTGCAACCCCATTTTCAATGAAAACGTACCACGTGCCTAAGTTGAAAAGTCAAAGTGGAGGTGCAAGCCAATTTGTTCCAAATTGCCAAATCTCTAGAAAATCACAAAATGTAAAGGGT
This sequence comes from Taxus chinensis, assembly GCA_019776745.2. Lineage (NCBI taxonomy): Eukaryota > Viridiplantae > Streptophyta > Pinopsida > Cupressales > Taxaceae > Taxus > Taxus chinensis. Next base: position 286,675,836 of record CM034154.1, on the reverse strand, counting down.
TTTCCCCCATACCCACTCCAATCTCTTCCTACCATGTGGACAACCCAATTTCAAAGTTACAAGAGATAATCAAACAGTATGTATTCAAAATGGAAAATCAAATGTAACGTTTGCATTGCAAGATCTAGTTTTTAACATGTCATGAGTGTTTTATTTGTAATGGAGGAATTTGAAGAGGCATAAATGATTTGTAAATTTGTAACCATTTTGGCAAAGGATACAATGGCCCCTCAAAGCCATTACAAGGGGTTGGCAATTGATATTTAAAAAGACCAGAGTGCTCTGTACCTGAAAAGACAGAAAATGCCATACTTCTTCTATTTTCCCCTCTCCTTATATTTTCCTCTATTCTAAGAGTTGTGTACAAGTTCTACTTTAGCTTCAATAATAAAAGAAGGAATTTTTGCCTTTTTGATTGAGGGATTGATTGGTACCTTGTGACCAATGAATTTCATTCATTCTTGTAGCTTTTCCTATGGATTTGTTTTTATTCTATCTCTAAATGCATGTGGATGAAATTTCTAATAAATTTGTGTGGCCATCTAATATTCTACTCACAACATTAGTTTCTCCTTCCTCCATTCTCACTTCCTTTCCCCTTCTTAGACAAAGTTTTTCTCTAGTGAGAAATTTCTAGCTTTACCACAGGGTCAACAGAGTGCCTCTGTTGGATCTCTGGCTAAAAGGCCACCATTGAAATCCACTTTTTCATGCATGTACATACAAAATCTGCACCATTTAAGTAAAGGGACTTAGATTCCCATAGCGTTGGCTTAAAACCCACCAATTGGTCCACAAGGAAAATTTTCTCGCCAACAATTTTTGGTGCTTACTGTGGGGAAGATTTTGCAACATCTACACCTGAAAACCACTTCAAGGTCATAAAATACAAAAAATATATTCTAGAAGAAAAGTTTCTGGAGATTGAATAATCACACAAACTACATAGCTGTAAATCATGGCTATTCTAGTAAATCCTCCAGTTGGGAGACCTAATTTACTCTTTCACATCCAAGAAGACATTACTTCTGATCTGAAAGAAGCTATTTGGCATGAAAGACAAAGTGTCAATCAATACTTCATTGCCATAAGGATTCTGGACCTGGAAGAGGAACATGTTGTCGAATTGTAAAGGTAGAGACAAATTCCATCACCCCAAAGAAGAGCATAATCATTCAAGTTGGCTGATAGAAGATACACTTGGCAACTGAGGCAAGGAGGACAAATCGATCCCACATTTGAAGAGCTTAAAAAAGAGGAAGTTGCTGAGGAGGAGATAAGGGATCAACTTGAGGAAATAAAAATACTCCAAATTGAAGCAGAAGAAAGAGCAGTAGCATAAGCATCCTTAGCAAGATTGAAGGTCAAAAATAGGAATATAATGGGTGATCATGAGCATGAGGAATGCATGCCTAACGTATCATGGGGAAGAAATACCGGTCCACTGGCTCTTGCTCAACCACTCCATGAGATCCCAAGAGGCTTAAGAAATAACTTCACAAAATTCAAAGGTGATGGTTCTTAGTTCCCCGAAGAACATGTTGCAGCATTCATCACTGCTTGTGGAGTGTTGGGAGTTGAAGATGAATATGCCTCAGTTAGGATCTTTATAGAGTCACTCTAAGAAAGAGTTTTTGAATGGTTCTACATGTTTCCCACAAGATTTGTCACATGTTGGGAAGATATAAGAAGTGCATTTGAACATAGGTTCAAGAGCACAGAATATTGTCAAGATCGACTGGTCCAATTGGTTCAAATGAAGAAGGAGACCTATGAGTCAATGAGATATTTTGTAGCAAGGTATAATAGGTTGACAATAAGGATCCGAGAAGATGTGGTACCCCCTGAAAATAACTTGAAAAGGTTCTTTGTCAGTTCTTTGCCATTAGAAGTTGGTTTCTTCCTCAGAAGAGCCCAACCAAGAACATTGAGGGAAGTTCAAGACTTTGTAGTTGAGACTATTGATGATATAATTCTTTCTAGAAAAGTGAAAGGAAAAAATGGGAAGAAAAAAGGTCAGAGTTAAAATTCAATCACCACTGATCCAATGTTTGAAAAAATGGAAAATAACCTAGTTGCTTTGAAGAAGCAGTTGTCACAAATCACAATGAGGAATGCTCTAAGGAGACCAAATCCTCCTAATAGACAAATAATTTCTCCACCTCCTCATAGGTTTTCTCTTGAAGCACCACCAGTCAATGCCAACTATGACACTAGAGAATCAGAAGAAGGAACAAACATTGAGGAAACTGAAGAAGAAACCATGGATGACTATGAAAACTATCTTGAAATTAAAGAGGTTGGATCACATAATGGCCTAATTGAATACATTGATGATGAGGAGGAAGGTGATGAAGAATATCCAAGTTTTTCATGTGCTATTTTCACTCGTACACAATCCAAGAACGGTGTTTTGGCCTCAACAGTTACAACTGAGAGTAGGAAGAACAAATAAGATAGCTCTTCAAATCCCCCACGAAACAAGATCATTAGTAGGGGATCAGCATTACCATCTTCCATGGAATCAGCTAGAGAGAAATCAGATTCAGCAGTTGTCAAGGATCACATTACTATTCCAAGTAAGTTATTTGATTCCTCTCCCAACTCAAAAGATGTTAAGAGAATTTCTCTTCTAAATGTTGGTTCTGCATAAACATCTAAATTTCAATCAAACACTACACCCCCATCTCCTTCTAAGACAATTTCTAAATTTGAAAAGCAGAAACCAGCACCAAAATTAATGATGTATCTTCCATTTAAGTTCCCATCTACCATAACTTCATTTGACTTTGTAGAGCATGCTAACAAAACCAAAGTCCAGCTCTATGAAATTGAATACCTGCAAACACATCCTACCCAATTTAACAGATCCATCAAGGTAGTCTGGGTGGTAATTCTACATCCTCAATCTCTAATTCTAAAGGCTTACTTCCCACACCATCCACACCATCTTCTCAAAACATGCTAACCCTCAGTTCTTCCACCACTAATAGAGTTGATACTTTTTACCTCTCACTTATCATCAAAGGTTTCCAGCTGAAAAATTGCATTATAGATTTTGAAGCCTTAGATAATGTGATGCCAAAAAATTTACAAAAGCTCTTGGCCTCACTTTTTCCTGGGTAAATGGCACATGCTACTCAATAGAATCCAAACAAGTTCCATTGGTAGGAAGGATTAAGGATGCTTAGGTTACACTAGTTGATTACCCTAATAAGAAGATACTCTTGACCATTTTGGTGGCAGCATCCCAACATATTTTGGTATGCTGTCAAGTAGAATTTTTTGCAGAGATCTAGGTGGAGAAATAAAAATGGATTGGTCATATGCAACTATCCCAGTGAAAGGAGAAATGAAGAAGTTACTGTCAGTCAGAAAAATGAAGTTCATAGTAAGTAAGAATGATGATCCAAGAGTTGATATCCTTTTTTAATATTGTGGGCCAAGAAACTACTTCCTCACATCAGAAAAAGAGGAGAACTTGGTGCTTCTCATGGAGAAAGAGGAAGATAAAATTTTGACAAAGGAATTTTATGGTAGTCATTCCAGAGAAGTTTCAGGACCTGGTATAGTATTATAATCTCCCTCCAATGAGCTATATCCTTTTTCCTACAAGCTACAATTTGATAATACAAATAATACAATAGAGTATGATGCATTAATCTTAGGCATGGATATAGAAGAGGACATGATAATCAATAAATTGAGGTGCAAGGGTGATGTAGAGGTTGTGGTAAAGTAGGTCCGCCAATAATATCAGGTAAAAAACCCCAGACTCAGGAACTATAGAAATAAAGTGTGGGACTGCATTGAATCTTTTGATGCATTCTCCATTGAAGCTATCACTAGGGAGAAAAATGAAAAGGCTAATTCTTTAGCAGTGTCAGCTTCCTTAGTGACACCTCATCCTTCTTTTGGAAAGGATAAAGTGACCATTGAGATGATGTTCATACCCAACTTACAAGACAATGTAAATAACTGACATGTCTTCAATGATGACAATTAGATCCTAGCCTTCATATAACAAAGGGATAACTTCAATAATCTTTTCTTTGAAGGAAGTGAAAACCCGCACCGTGAATCAGTCCCCAAAGAAGAGAGGTAAGGAATTGAGGGAATTGATGAAGAGGGAGTAATCAAGCTAAAAGGAAACAAATCCCCAAAGGCCTAGTTTCTTTATAAGACCTCTTTGACAAGCATGATAGGTTCATCCAAGAGAAAGATAAATAGTCTTCTCGGTGTCTATCTAATTTTGATCAAGAAAACATTAACACTTCAGAGAATCCAAGGATGGTTAACATTGCTAAATTTTTCTCACCAGAAGACAAGAGAAAGTTTTTTGCTCTTCTAAAAAAGTACTCAGATGTCTTGGCTACTCCTATGATGAACTCAAATATTTTCAGCCAATGGAAATGCATCACTTCGTTCATTTGAATCAAGGAGCTAAGCCCTTCAGGAAAAAAACAAAGGCCCTACAATCCAAACATTTCTAATGTTATCAAAGAAGAGGTGAAAAATATGCTCAATGCTAGAATCATCTTCCCCATCCACCATTCAACATGGGTGGCCAACATTGTGCCAGTACAAAAGAAGAATGGGGAAATAAGGATTTGTGTAGACTTCTAAAATTTGAAACAGGCATCTCTCAAGGACAACTACCCTCTTACAATCATGGATCATATCTTACAAGTAATCACTAGATCTGAATTGCTCTCTTTTCTTGATGGATTCTCAAGGTACAACCAAATAAATCTAACAGAAGAGGATTGCAACAAAATAGCCTTCACAACACCTTGGGGCACTTTTTCCTATAGTAGAATTCCTTTTGACTTGATCAATGCTGGAGCCACTTTCCAGAGAGCAATGGGCTTGGCCTTCAAAAATTTGAAACATTGCATTGTCATTTACCTTGATGACCTCATGGTTTTTTCAAAGAGGAGGGTATATCATATCAGTAATTTGGAGAAAGTCCTCGCAAGGTGTAAGAAACATGGCATTTCTCTAAATCCAAAGAAGTGTGTTTTTGGAGTCACATAAGGTAAGTTGTTGGGACACATTGTGAAAAAACATGGAGCACACATTGATCCTGAGAGGGTCAAAGATATCCAAGCACTGGCCTTACCAGCCAACAAGAAGGGAGTTCACTCATTCTTTGGAAAGGTAAACTTCCTTCATCATTTTGTGCCTAATTTTTTTGAACTAACTAAGCATATAACTTCCATGATGAAGCCTCAAGAAAGTTTCAAGTGGAATAAGGAAGGAAAAACAACATTTAAGGATATCAAGAAAACCATTTCCAAAGCTCCAACTCTTATATCTCTAGATTTCAACAAGGATTTCATCATGTATTGATATGCATCAGAACACACACTCTTTATTGTCCTTGTTTAGAAAAATGATGAAGGTTTGGAAGCACCCATTTCTTTCATGAACTACCCTTTGAAAAATCATGAGCTAAAGTATAACCAATTAGAGAAACATGCCTACGTAGTGGTTAAAGTTGTTAAAAGTTTCCAATTCTACATTCTCAATTCCCATACAATGGTGATGGTCCCTGGAAGTGCAATCAAGTCCATTTTGACTCAACAAGATCTTGGGGCTAAGAGAGGAAGTTGGATTGCAAAGGCCCAAGAGTATGACTTGGAGATTATACCCTCTAATCTAGTAAGAGGAAATGGTTTGTGCAAGATGATTACCGAATATGAAGCTCTTAAATCTTAGCAAGGAGAAAAAGATGGTTTTTTCTCGACCTGTTCAGGAGATAGTCCACAGGTGCTCTTTGTTGCCACTATTGATGAGTGGTATGATGACATTTCTTACTACCTCACTTATGGATAATTCCCTCCTCATCTTGATTAAAAACAAATAAGGACACTCAAGCTAAAGGCAATCAAGTTTGTGATTTGGAATCATGCACTTTACAAGAGAGGCCTAGATGGTTGTTTCCTCAGGTGTGTAGATAAAGAGCAGAAAGAAAAGTTTCTTAGGGCATATCATGATCAATATTGTGGTGGAAATTTATCAAAAATGTTCAACACACATAAGATCCTCAGAGGGAGATATTATTGGCCCTCTATCTTTAGAGACACTTAGGATTGGGTTTCCAAATGTAAAGCATGCCACAATTTGTTGGGAAGCCACAACTAGCTGCATTTCCACTCAGGCCTATGGTGATTGAAGAACCATTTCAGCAATGGGGCTAGATTTCATTGGTGTTCTAAATCCTCATTCTAGTGTAGGGAATATTTATGTACTCACTGTAACTGATTACTTCACTAAATGGGTGGAAGCCATCTCGACCAAGGAAGCCAACTCTGAAACAGTCTGCAACTTCATCAAGGAGAATATCATTGTTCATTTTAGAATACCACAGAAATTTTTTTGTAGACAATACATCCTATTTCTCTTCCAAGGAGCTCACAAAGTTTTTTTATGGCTTTGGAATATCCCTATCCCACTCTTCTAACTACTACCCATAGGGAAACTGGCAAGTTGAGTCAAGTAATAAGAACATTGTGACCACTGTTCACAAGATGGTAGATGAGAATAAAAGGAATTAGCACAAGAAACTTTATATGATGCATTATGGGCCAATAGGATCACACCTAAGAAGGCAATAGGTATGTCACCTTTCCAAATTTTGTATGGAGTTGAGGTAGATATTCCCCTCACAATTGAGATGCCAACTCTCAAGTTGTTGCAAGAAATAGAAGACGGTCAATACAAAGACTCCATTGACAAGAGGATCCTCTTCTTGGAAAAGTTGGAAGAACGAAGATGCCAAGTGGTGGATAGAATTAAAGAGAATTAGTTGAAAGTGAATAAAATTTTTGACAAGAAGACCAAAGAAAGGAATTTCAAAGTTGGATATTTTTTCCTACTATGCAACAAGAGAAGAGAACCAAAGGGCAGCCATGGAATGTTTGATTAATTATGGTTGGGCCCATTCCAAATTCATGGAGCTTGTGGTGAGAATGTTTTTATCCTCTCATACTTATATAGAATGTCATTGGAATTTCCTTGAAGTGGTCAATACTTGAAACTATAACATCAGTGAAAGTGGGTTTTCCCCCTCCTTGTACCATAGGTATTTTCCTGGTGTGTTTCCCTTTTCTATTTGTGTTATTTTGGTTTTGTTTTGTTTGTGTGTGGTTTGGCTTGTGTGTTTCCTCATTCTTCCATTATTTATCAGAATTGTACATGGCTTTGCAAGGCCTAATGGATAAGTCACTAGTCAACGTAATATGTTTTGAAATTTGAGATTTTTGATCCTCGTGTTGTGCCCTAGCCATGCCCAGTTCACGCCATGTCCCCAAGCTAGAGCTAATTGTTGCCTCATGAAAAATACTATGCATTTTCATAGCCAAATTCAAATTTTTTGAGCTCATGCCTTTGTTGATGTTTAATCCAAGTTATAGATTCAACAAATTAGCAAAATTTGTTCCCTAGTGTTGTTTAAATCTCCGTTTTGCTTGTTTTGAGAACTTATCCATCTCTCAGTCTGTGCATGAAATATCATAATTACAATCTCCTTTGTGATCAAAATTGTTTTCTTGTTCTATTGCCTAGGTCTTCAAATCATTTTTTTTCTTCCATGCCTCTGGCTCATGAAGGAAATTTAAAAATTGGACTCAAAATGATGAAGTTCTCTTCCTCTATGTATTTTTACACAGTCAGGAACAATGGGTGTTTCCCTGTCAAATTTTTCCACATGATCCCTGATTGATACTTGGGTCTCTCTGATTGGATGTGGTTCAGTCATACTTCAAAATATAGTAGAATCAGCCATGTGTTGCAACAATGCAACTCTAGGGGCAAGGTCCAAGGGACAATCCTCAATTAAGTGCAGGATTTCCATGTGTCCTAGATATAAAATGAAGGTAAAATTGGATAATTATGGAAGGCTTAGTGGATGGCTCCACATGTTGCAACGGCACAATTCGGAAGGTGGGGTAGAAAGGGTTGATTACCAAATCAATGCTAGATCGCCACATGGTCGGAGTCATTGGAGAGGTAAAGTCCACTGTTGAAAATTAAAAGTGCACGAGTGGACTGTCAGGGGGATTTGAGATTTTGAGCCTCTTTCTAAAAAATGTGAAAAATTAAAAAGTAACCGACAACCCTGATCAAACTATCAGGGAAAAAGTCAAATATTGAGCCCGTAGGGAAAAAATCAAAGCTTGAGCCTGTAGGGAAAAATTCAAAGGTGAAGCACTCTATTGAAAAGTCAAAGTAGATGAGCAGGCCATTTGGGAACTTTTGGAAATTTAACCAAATTTCCAAAAGTAAAGTAAAATTTCTAGAATGCTCCATGGCTCCACCAAGGTCTCGAGCCCACTGTTGAAAACTCAAAGTAGAAGAGTGGGTCGGTAGAGGGATTTGAATTTTTGAGACTTTTTCCAAAAAAGGTTAAAATGTTGAGAAAAGGGCTGCGACCCCATTTCCAATCAAAGGATGCCACATGTCAAGATTTCAATCAGAGAAGCGGGTCATTAGAGGAATTTTTGTTTTTGATCCTTTTTCCAAAAAAGGTTAAAATGGTGAGAAAAAGGCTACGACCCCATTTCTAATGAAAATGTGCCACGTGGTTAAGTTGAAAAGTCAAAGTGGGGGTGCAGGACAATTTGTTCAAAATTTACAAATCTCTAAAAAATCACAAAATGCAAATGGATTTCCCCTGTACCCTCTCCAATCTCTTCCTACCATGTGGACGACCCGATTTCAAAGTTATAAGAGAAAATCAAATGGTCTGTATTCAAACTGGCAAATCAAATGTAACGTTCGCGTTGCAAGATCTAGTTTTTAACCCACCACGAGTGTTTCCTACACAATGGAGGAATTTGAAGAGGTGTAAATGATTTGTAAAGTTGTAACCATTTTGGCAAAGGATATAATGGACTCTCAGAGCCATTCTAAGGGGCTGGTGAGTGATTTTAAAAAAAACTAGAGTGCTTTGTACCTAGAAAAGACAGAAAATGCAATACTTCTTCTAGTTTCCCCTCTCCTTAGATTTTCCTCTATTCTAAAAGCTCTGTACAAGTTCTTCTTTAGCTTCAATAATAAAAGAAGGAATTTTTTCCTTTTTGATTAAGGGATTGATTTTTACCTTGTGACCAATGAATTTCATTATGTCTTATAGCTTCTCCTCCAGATTTGTTTTTCTTATAACTCTAAATGAATGTGGATGAAATTTCTAATTAATGTGTGTGGGCAACTGATATTCAACTCACAACATTATTTTCACCTACCTCCATTCTCAATCCCTTCCCCTTCTTAGATAAAGTTCTTCTCTAGTGAGAAATTGTTAGCTTTGCCACAGGGTCAATGGAGTTCCCTTGTTGGATCTTTGGTTGAAAGGCCACCATTGAAATCCACTTTTTCATGTATTCACATATGGAAGCTACACCGTTCAAGTAGAGGGACTTAGATTCCCATAGCATTGGCTTGAAAATCACTAATTGGTCCACAATACAAATTTTCTTCCCAACACTTCTCAAAGCGAATCACAGATCTTATTGTGCATCTAGAAAAAGTATTTGAGAGATGCATGAAGTTTGGGGTATCTCTTAACCCCAAGAAGTACATTTTTTTATGGTGTAGAGCAAGATACTAGGCCATGTGGTTTCAAAGGATGGAATCAAAATTAATCCTGAGAATGTTTCAGCCATCCTAGCTCTTTCCTTGCTGGTCCACAATAAATCCTTACATTCCTTTCTCGAAAAAATCAACTTTTGTAGGTGTTTCATCCCTACCTTTGTAGGATTAGTTTGGCCCATCACCCTCATGCTCAAGAAGGACACAACATTCAGCTTGAAAACATAAGGAAAGGATAGATTTGACAAGATCAAGCATGAAATTTCTTGTGTGCCAACACTCATCAATCTGGACTACTCAAAGGATTTCATCCTTTATGCCTATGGCACTGATGCAAGTATTGTTGTTGTCCTCACACAAGAGAATGAATAAGGACTAGAGTAGCCATTGGATTTATTTAGTCAAACATTTAAGGATTATGAATTGAAATACAATCACACTAAATGAAGGTCTACATCATCATGCATGTGCTCAATAAATTCAATATCATGCTCACTAAAAATCATGTTAAGGTGTTAGTATCTATCTTTGGTGTCAAATAATTCATCATGGGAGTAGAAATAAGCCAAAAGAGAGTGTGATGGGTGACCAAAATCATGGATTATGATGTGAATATCAAAGCCATAAAGTTGGTAAGAGGTAGCACACTCTACAAATAACTTGATGAGGACGTGTAGAGTGAACCTAAGACTTCATTATTTCTTAATGAAGATCTCCCATGCACAGAACCAGAGTAGAATGCAGATCTTGGCATGCACAACTGGATGAAGCAAATGATCACATTCCTATCTGAAGAAGCATACCCTCTTGGTCTAAATAAATAAAATATAATACATTTGAGGCTGAAATCTATTCCATACATTTTGATTGATGGTATTTTCTTCAAAAGGGATCTTGATGGCATGCTGTTGAGGTGTATTGATGACGCATAGACTGAAAAAGTGTTAGTATAATTTCATGATGGATTCTCTGGTGGAAAATTCTCTACAAAACCTAAAACAATGAATATAATAATGACATGGCTCTTTTGGCCTACCCTATTTGCAAATGTGCACAAGTGGGTCATGAAATGTAAAGAATGTGATTTATTTGCAGGAAAAAATAAATTAACAGTCATTCCCCTTTGACCAATCCAACCAGATAAGCCTTGTACGCAATGAGGTCTTGTATTCATAGACATGATCAATCCCCCTTCAAGTGATGCCCACATGTGGGTGCTAACAACTACATATTACTTCACTAGATGGAAATATGATGTCGTGCTCAAGAAATATACCAAGTCAGTCATCCTTGACTTTCTCAAAGGTAATATAACAAGGTTTGGCATCTCAGACAATTATTTCAGATAATGCAAAATCCTTCTGTGGTACTAAGATCACTGATTGGGCTCTTAGTCTTGGTATATATTTGAATACCTCTTATAATTATTACCCTCAAGGTAATGGCTTGGAAAAGTTAACAAACAAGAACCTGATAAGGATTATGAAGCACACAATGAACATCAGCCAAAGACAGTGGCATACAAAATTATCATGTGCACTCTGGGAAGATAGAATCATAATGAAGAAATCAATAGGAAATTCACCTTACAAGCTTCTCTATATCATGAAGGCTATACTTCCTTTGATACTTGAGTTGAATTCATTATCATTTTTCCACCAGCTGGAATTTGAAGGCACGTACCAGAGAGAAATGAGAATGGTAGAGCTGGTTGAAATTGAAGAGTCAAGGAAATTTGCCATGATCAATCTAGAACGACATCAACAATAAACAAAGAAATGATTTTATAGAAGTCAAGGCCTCAATCTTTCAAATTTGGGGACTTGGTCTTAAAATAACTAGGGTGCCATTCAAAGTTTGATGCACTTTAGAGTGGCCCATACACTATAATTTCTTTCATGGAAGCTAACTCTTTCGAGTTGAATCATCTTGATGGAGGCACACTATCAATCCCTATCAGTGGGATCTATCTCAAACCCTTCCATTAATCTTCCGACATCATTTTATATATATTATAATAGTTGTGATTCCTCTAAGTGTGTTGTGCATATATTCTCTTGTTTGTATATAGTTATTTCTTCCCATGTGCTTATTACACATGCTCTTTTGTACCTTCCAGGATGTCCTTCATTTCTAACAATTTTAAGCAGTTTTATAGGATTCGGAACAGAGTTCAGAATATGTTTCATCAAGTGAATTCATAGGTAGCTTTTCAAGGTTCCATATCAGAACTTTATAATCGAATAACAGACTCCATGCCTAATGGATGCTATAGGCTACTGACCCCCTTCATCTAGTAGGCATATGGACCCAAAAGTCACAAAATTGATATCGAAAATAACTCTCTTAGTTATTTCAATAGCTTACATTCCATTCTGGCTTTAAGGATCTACGTTGCAGATTGTGAGCACTTCATTTTCTCCTTTGGCACATTCTCTTTGTTGTAGATTCCTAACGCACCCTTGTGCACTCCTCCTTTCCTTCACCTTTTCTTTTCCTTTTCCTCTTTATTCCCATTTCCCCTCGTGTATACCCTTTGCACATTCACATTATTCCACACAGTTAATACATCCATGCACACCTTGGACCTACTTTCCAAAATTAGCTAACTCTCTGGCACTATCACATACCCCTTCATTGTTTTCACACATTACCTTGTAATAGTTACACCTTAACCATGCATTTATTTGATAGGTATTTCTCTTGTTACTCTCACATATGTTACCTTCGTGTTGCATTTCGCTCTATTTTCCTTCCGTGTAATCCTCTTCCATGCATATATTGTGCTTTCTTCTACTCTCCTCAGTGTTATATATTATGTGTCAGACCTTGAGTTTGCTACATGAAACAAATCAAAGCACCCAAAGTAGGTGTCGAATCATTGAAATAAACCAAAATATAATGTTGTAGAAATAAAAAAACAAATGCATAGTTGGTCGATCATGCCACATGTCTTCCATGTTTAGTTTTCACTGAATTTTTTTGAGAACCGTAACTTCTGCTACATGTCTCTGACACATGTCCACCAATTCTCATTTGAGATGCCAACTTGGGCTATAATATAAACCATTCAAATTCAAATATTAGTGGAATTCAGTAGTTGAGAAACATGGAAACATCTTTCTAACGATTAATGAACATATCTCATTTCTCCAACCACCCAGATTTGATCCAATTTTACCTCCCTTTTTCTTCTACATGCCAAACATACATGGAAAAGTGCATTTGACAAGTTTATAGGTGGATTTTTAGGAATTGAACGCTTTCTATTGGTGGTTGTTATTCAAATCTAATTTTTTACCTCTTTCTCCTCTTCCTCTCTCACCGATTCATCTTTAAAGTAAGAGCATTACTCATTGGAAAGGGTTGGACATTTTGGATCCTCTAATATTTGTTAAGGACTCTGCATCTTTGTATTTTGATTCACAGACCTCTAAATCCAGATCTTGCATGTATATACCGGCCTTGAGACACCATTGTAATTGAATGTGAATTTTTGGAAGAAATAGAAGCATTTTTTTGTGGCTATTCTCTTCTTTGACGTGTTTGTATTCTTCTTTCTTGCCTCCCTTTTACATTGTGTGCTTGATATGTCACTTTAAATCCCTTACAACTAAATTTTCTTATTATGTTTCATAATAGCGAGTGGGTTCATGCATTTTTGTTTGTGTTACACATGTGTTTCCTCCCTCTATGCATTCTCCTTTCCTTTCACTCAAAATAGATAGTATTCATCCCACTTTTTATGGTGTTATCACCTTCATTAGTCTTAGTTTCCCATTCTATGTTATCCTTTTATCCCTTGTCCCTTCATATTATTAGCTTAGGTCTTCCTTTAGAATTAGGAATAGAAGTAGCAGTAGAAGTAAGTAGAGGAACCATCCTTCTCCAGAGGTCTATATCAAGTGTGCAAGGTCCCACAACTTTGTGACAGTCCTGTTGTTGACTCAAAATACTCAGTTATTTCATATCTGAGACACAGGTGTAAGTTTGAGGAACCAAAAACACCCATGGGAGGAAAAGAGAACCGAGGTGTTAGTGACTGATCTAGGTGTGAGTGTCCAGTAAAGTGCTCAGGTTCTATCCTTTTCTTTACAAGAGGATCTTCTTCGTTAGCTTCCTGTTATTTCTCTAGTTTTGATATACTGTAGCTAATTGTATCTGTAACCTATAAAGAGAGATACCAAGTTGCACATGCCCAAAAATAATATAAAATATGAAAATTAAGATTTAGAATATGGAGTTTGAATGACCCAAGTGGTCACCTGAAGAATGATCTTATTATCGAGTGTTTGACTACATTTCAGAATCCATCTAGTTTTGTTTAAATGTGCATGTAATGATTCCCTAGGATGACCTTGTACAAGTTACACAGTAATAAAAAGATAGATCTAGAATGTAGAAATGTAAAGAATGTGTGTGATGGAAAAGAATAAAATTCCCCCTCTTGTTTCGTGTATGCATAGTGATGTTTCCCTTGTCCCTTATTTGAGTGTGTTATATGGATGCCTTTCAAGTGCTCTTGTGCCTTCGAATGTAAGCTTATGTGATTATAGGTAATGTTTAGTACTTAGCCCCTTATTTGAGAGCTATATGTATATATATGATTCCCTTGTTTGAATTTTGTAATTGACAGCTAAAAGGTAAACCCAAAGTTGTAAAAGTTGACCCAAAAGTAAATGATACCCAAAAGAGTAAGAAGGAAGCAAAGAAGGTCAAGAGCACTCAAAAGGGACATGAGCACCTGGGTGCTTCTATCCTAAATGGGTGCTAGTGTCTGAGGCCATAAAAGATAAACTAATCAAATATCGACAAAGTTGTAGGGTGTGTAAGGTTAATTAAAGTATAAAAAACAAAGAAAAAGGCCCAAAAGATGTTGTCAATCACTAGTTTTCGTGCTTAGGAACAATGTATATATGAGTATTCCGTAGGACCTAGAAATGTACCCAAGTGCATAGATTTTGTGTGCACATTTTCCCCCACTTTATGATTTTGAGTGAATACTCAATAAGATAAAGTAGATAGAATATGTGTACCTTGTGATCTTGTAGAGAATATTGTGGTTGATAGCATTCTGAGTGGATAGACGAAGAATAAAGTGATCGTAATATGAAGTGTGGAAACTAGGAAGGGGAGGTAGACCTTAGGGGTGGAGCATATGTGTTGGAGTTTGTGCTTGGTGATGTGAGTTGCTTCTTGTTGTATATAAGGACAAAAATGCAAAAGAGTAGTAAGGAAGTATTCAAAGTAACTTCTATGAAAAATTAAATTAACATGTCTATAAGTAAGTAAAAGTGTAAAAGTGTGTAAGAGGAAAGTGTGCACCTAATGTATATGAGAGTGAAATATAGAAAATTATCATTATTTTTTCAGAGATGCTACTGAATTTTTTGCCAAATGAGGTTTTTGGGCGATCTCACACTAAGAGCAAGTTTTTTGGGTGATCTCACGCAAATGATGCATTTTTGGGGGATTTGACACCAAGAACAAGTTTTTTGGCCAATCTCATGCCCAAAGAAGAGTGTTAGGGAGAGAGGTATATTTTAATCTCCATACACGAAGCTTCCCAAATAAGTGCCATTATAGATGATGTGTCACTGTATGTAATAGTTTGTAACTGAATGTAAACAAAATTCTAAAACTGGAGTAAAGTGATTGCTACTGTAGAACTACTAAAAAATATGCTAAATTGAGAAATTGAATATTTCTACCCCTAGGACACAAGTGCCCACCGTTAATATCTGATCTAGTTGCTAGTGTCCACTCTATGTTTGTGACCTAGTCTTATTTTGGGCCATTCCGTGACTATGTGTTGTTGCTAAGTATGTAATTTTTTTCTCTGATCTATAAATTTATGTTGTTGTAAGGTTGATTTTATCACCCTAATGATTCCCCCCGTCATTTGAGGTGCATACGACAAAAGTAGGAGAAGGAGGCCAAAATGAGAGGACCGGATATTGATATGCATATTTGATATTGGATATCTACAATGGGTAGGGTATGTGCATGGTAGAAACAAAGGAACGTGCAAATAATATAGGATAGTAACAAGTGTTAGTGTAAAAAATGCTAGCATGTTATAAAAGGCAATGTAACAAACAAAAGCGAATATAATATGGACCAAAAAAAAGTGTGTTTCATACATGGGACATCACTTACAATGGCACAATTCAATCAAAGCTAAAGTAGAAATAAGTAAACATTGAGAAAGCATAACATAGGGCATAACCCTCAATTAATAAAAAAAATAGTAAACAATAAAAATAAAAATATGAAAGATAACCATGGTTGTATGTAATCTTGTAAGGAAAATGCTACACATGAAGCATCCGTTAGCATGTTAGAGAGATAAATAGTATGTAAAAGTGTGTAGAGATCAACGAAAGGTAAAGTGTTAGTAATGAGAAGTAGTAAATAATATAACGATAGAACATGTGATGTGTAGAGTGTGAGAGTAGTAAAGAAAGATGCCCCCAAGAGCTGCAATGGGATTGGTAAATATTTGTTTCAAGCATCATGCATCGTGTATGAATTTTATAAAGGTCATTCATTCACCTCAAGATACCAAGTGAATGTGAATGTGTATATAGAAAATATAATGACATAGTAAGTATCCAACTAGCATAGGAAACAAAGTGTAACATGTAAGTAGAATAATCAAATAAGAGTAAATATAATAAAGATATGAAGTTTTTGTATGAATATGATGGTGCGATGCAATGTGTAGGATATGTTTCCCTCCATCAGATGTGTATGAGAAGAGGTTACATTATAAATGATCCCTCAAAAATCAATAATGAACCATCAAACAAGAGTGTGTCATCAAGAAATGAAGATGAAGTATGCAAACCAACTATGTGGTGATGCTCAGAAATATAGTCATGAAGCACAAAGTGAGAGAGAATAGTAGATGTTAGGACATATGTATTGTGAAGCATTGAGTGTGGTGTAGCAAGAGTATATTAAGTATAGTTCATTGATGAAGTATTCCCTTAATAGTCAAGTGTGAATCATAGTACTAGAGTTTATCATCGGGTGATGATGGTACAATGCATTTACTAAAGTTGTAAGAGTTCTTAGAAATATTGACATTAAGCGTAGAGCACGAGATGCAATAGAAAAATGACAAGCGAATAGTATGTGTATGTAACTGTGTATTAGAACATGTGACTATAAGGGGGGAGAGTTCAATTTCTTCAAGTGTGCAAGTGATGGAGATCTATATGATGATGTGAGAAAGACCATGTTAGTAAGCATTACCTTGATCAAAAAGAGGAATCATATGTTTAATTGGAGGAGGCTGGTGAGGTATTTCAGCTTGTGGTGAGGGAAGTGGTGGTGCTTCTTTGGATGATGGTTTCTTATTTGGAATTGGTAACATTGTGGAGGAGTTGATAGGAGGAGGTAATGGGGTACACATTTTTAATGGTGGTTTCTAAATTGAAATTGGTAACATTTTAGAGGATTTGATAAGAGGAGGTAAAGGAGTAAGTAATTTTTAAAGGTGGTATGACAATGGGTTGGATAAGAAACTCTTCACTTACTTTAGAATGAACATTAGTAATTATGACATGATGCTCATTAGAAATAAAGGGAGTAGATTTAGGAGCCGATTGAGATCTACCAATTGGAGATGAGCATGTAACATAATGTTGTGTAGCAAATAAATAAAACCCTGATGCTCAAGGTTCCCAATTCTTCATTTTAAATCATAGCAATCATTGTTATGATGTCTATTAATTTTGTGATAGTTATAAAATGGGTGAACTTTGTATTTTTCAAGCCAATAAGGAGGGTAGTAATGAGTAGGTGGAATGTTGATCGAGTAGTGATTAAGGAGCTCAAGAAGAATATCATGTTGTTTGGAATTTAGATCAAACTTGAGATGTGTTGGTAGAGGTAAGACTTTGGATTCACTCATATTAGCACATGTAATAGAAATGGGATTAGGATGATGTGTAGAAGAAGAACTAGCAAGGGCATGATAAGCATACTTAAGATGTTGGATTTCATCTTTGAGGGATGTAATCATGGATTCCATAGCTTTAAATTTATCTTGAAAAACATGGTTTACAAATTGAATTGACTCTAAGATGGGTTGATTGGTTTTGGTATCAAGAATGATAGGTTCATCAGAGAGACTATCAAAAATGGCACTTATTTGTGTAGGTGGCATATTACGAGGGAGGTACATACTGTTAAGGGATTTTTGGAGAAAATATTTCTAATGTGGGTGCATTTGAAGCAAGTGATACAATGAGACTTGAGGATCCATGAAAAAATATCCGATAGAATAGGAAAAATAAAGTTTTAAGTTTTTTATCACAAGTGGGGTTCATCAAATGATCTAATGTAAATTAAATTAAACCTTAAATTCATATTAGGTTCTGTAAATAATGATATAGCAAGGATAAATTTATAGTAATGGATAAACAATAAGAAAACAATAATATGAAACCCTAAGAAAGAGAGCGTGAGGGTGACTTAGCCGATTTTACACAATTTGGAGATGATATGGGTAGAGGAACTATTGAAAAAAACGATAAGTAATGTTGTTAAGGCTCAGTGAGGATTTATGAACTCATAAATGTGCAGGAAAAAAGTGCCCATGGGAGGACATGAGTGCCCAAGTGCTAGTAATTGATCTTGGTGCTAGTGTCTACTCAAGTTCTCAGGTTTTATCCTTTTCTATGCAAGAGGACCTTCGTTGTTATATTCTTGTTGTTGCTCTAGTTTTGATATATTGTCACTAATTAAATCTATAACATGCAAAGAGAGATACCTAGCTGCACATGCCCACAAACTACATCAAATTTAAAGATAAATATGCAGAATGTGGAGTCAGATTGACCCTGATGGTCACCTTAAGAGTGAAATTAGTACCAAGCACTGCACTACATTTCAAAATCCATGTATTTATATGTCAATGTGTGCATAATGATGCCATAGGATTCCCGTTTGCAAGTTACATAGTGATAACGGGCTATATCTAGAATGTAGCAATGTATAGAATGTGTGTGATGGAATAGAATGAACTTCTCCCTCCTATGTTGTGTATTCTAAGTGATGTAGCCCTTATACTTTTTTTGAGTGTGTTAGATGGATGCCTTTGAAGTGCTCTTATGTCTTTGAATGCAATATTAGGTGATGATATTTAATGCTTAGTTTTTGGCCTCTTATTCAAGAGCTATAACTATGTATATATATGCTTCCCTTGTTTGAATTTCATAATTGAAAACTAAAAGGCTGACTCAAAGTTTTATAGCATGACACAAAAGTTAAAGAGACCCAAAAGAGTAAGAAGGAAGTAAAGAAGGTCAGGAACACCCAGAAGGGATAGGATCACATGGGTGCTTCATTCCTAAATTGGAACTAGTGTCTGAGGCCATAAAAAATACATCATTCAAATACCGATAGGGTTGTAGGGTATATAAGGTCAATAAAAGTATAAGAAACAAAGAAAAAGGCCCAAAATACGTTGTCAATCACTAATTTTATTTCTTAGGAACTATGTATATATTAATATGCTCTATGACCTATAAATGTACCCAAGTGCATAAATTTTTTGTCTACAACTCCATTGCACCAAATAAATATTTAATGTCACCCTTTTCCATTAGTTCTTTTATGACTTCCCTGAGCCCATTATGTATTTAGATTAACTCTTCCTTCTTCTTAAAAGAGGTAACCCATTCCAAGAGATTGGATCCTACTTTGAGATAGGTCTTCCTTCCATGACAGATTATCGATTGTGGTGTTTGGACTTGCTTAGGTTCTTCAGCTGGTTTGTCCCATGAAATCCGTTGTTTCTTCTGAGATGGAGGTTTCATAATTTATTTTTTGCCATAAGACCTCAGCACAATTTCTTAAAGAGAATAAATTCTCTTTTCTACTTCATCGAATCATTAGGTGGTTGAAATTTTATTCCCTTGAGTCCCACCCATTATTTTATAGTGTGCAAGTTTGTCCTCAAGAATTTTTTTGGAGAAATATGCCTTGGACAACATCAAAGTTCCACCTTGAATCACGGGGTGAAATTTAATCTAGAATTTCTTCAATTGATTAGTATGGGAGTGATCTTGTGGGTGGAGAAGATGGAAGAGTAGGGTATAAAAAATAGGGAATGATTACGACATTTATTCAAGCCTATGCATAAGGGATAATTGGATTACATTCTGAGAGGATACTTATGGTGGGTAAGTGTCAATATCTAGAACTTAGAGAACCATCCTAATAAAATCTTCATCGGGACCAGATAAACACAAATTTATTCTCAAGACTTCATATGATAAATCTGTAAAAGCACCCTTGTCTTTGATGGTGTCATTATACAAAAATAAACTTCATAGGAGGATTTACAAAGGATTTATGTTTGTAAGGGTGTCTGATGGCTTGCAATCCATAGAATGGTGGAAGGATTTTAAAGAATTGTTGGCCATGAGGAAACCTATGTGAGCCAATGTATGACATTTAATCTACAAATCCTTTCCAAATCACTTTGCATAAGTGACCTATGATTAGGATAAATGGCTTATAGGAGTGATTAAAGTTATAGGTAATGGGTTTTCCCAAAGAATCACACACATAATGATAAGTAGGATCAAACGATAAAGATATTTTATTAGAAGGAATATTCTCTATATTCCTTAAGTAATCTGAAGTATGTTCCCCCCTGGTAGATCAGGTGGTCCCTTTATATTATTGTGGTATATTCCTTTTAGGAACTGTTGTATAATAATGAGCTTGTTTCCTTAGTCTAGGGGTCGATGGATGGTAGTTGTTTTATTAATTTCACTCTACATCCATATTTTGATATTTTATGTGATGTTAATTGTTCCTAAATTTGAGATTATGATAAGGCGGTTTCACTATACATCCATTAGTGTTAAGAAATATATAGTTCTCACATTATTTAGATGATATAAGTAGGCATGAAAATTTTTAGGAAGGTATAGTGGAGAAAATTGAAGATATAGATGTTTAAAGTCAGCATAGAGATTTTGGCTTTAAGGGCTAAAATGGCAGTCTCTTGGTTTGAGGTGAGTTTGATGAAATTTTTTTATGGAGTTGATGTTTTTAGTCATGGAAATTTGTTAGACACTTGATATGATGTGTTGAAGTTTTTGTTTTTACTTGAAGAGGTTATTTTTTGCTAAAGTCCTATTGGCCTTGTAAGCCCTAGTTGGATTCTCAGGAAGGTGAGAAGGAACATGTGTGTTGGGTAAGATTTATCCATGTGAGATATTTATGTTAGTTCTTGTACATGTTGGTATAAGTTTCCTTGATATGTTACATGTGGTGGCTGACCTCATAAGTTGATTTAGAGGTATTTGTGCTAGTTTCTCTCAAGACTGGTTCTTGAGTCCTTAGAGCATGAAAGAGTAGTTTGAGAGATTGGATTGTTTGAAGGAATTACACTATGAGTTGGAAGGAAATGTAAGATATTATAGAAATTATATTCGTATACCTTTCTAGTGATATATGTTTTGTGTGTTTTTTTATCTAATTTGATAGATGAACTGACTCACTTTAAAATACCTAGTTTTGGGGTCTTGAAGCCCAATTAGAGTAGTTGTTGAGATTGAGATGTTTAGAGGTATTCCACTTGAAATTGGATGAAAGAGTGAGTTGTTGTGGAAATTAGACTCATATATATTTCTAATTGTAAATTACTTGAGCCTTGATGGTGATATTTTCTATGTCAAGTTTATCATTCTTCAGGACTAAATTTCCAGGCATTAAAGACCTAGTAGGGTTTTCTTGATCCCTTGAGTGATTGATGATGGATATGGATGTTTCAATGGTTCTTGTGATTTTTGGTGATTCCAAGGACCTGTGCATGACATGTGTGGATTAAATTGATCCATTAAATTTTTTTTGATGCTGTTGGAGATCATGATTCATTCACTAGTGCTTGAAGAGTGCATTTTGAGCTTTTGTGAGTATCTTATTGATTATTAGAGGTTTCATGAGCCTTTACAACCTACCTAGGTATTTTGTGATGTTATATATGATTATATTAATATATTTTTGTGTTAGGGTGACTGAGCTACCTGGTCATGGATGAACCGGGAGGTGTTATGATCTTGAGTTGTGTTTATAAGCAAGTTTATTTGGTCATTTGCGAATAGTTGAGAAAGAGGGGTTATGCGTGACAAAAAGAGGAAGTAAGGAGAGCGTTAAAGGGTTAATAAAAATATAATAATACCTCTGAATATATGATGAATTTTTAGGATCATGTGTGTAAGGAAATTTGATATATTTAGCCCATGAGAGGACAAATTTCAGCTATTTAGAGGAGTGATTGTTTTGATGAGGGTTTGAAGAAGTATGAGCTAAACTTGGATAACTATAAATTGTGTGAACAACATTTCATCAGTGATTATCCATTTATAGGTGGTTGAGTTGGTGCTTGATCACCTTAGGTGGTTATAGCCTCTTTGTGGAGTTGGTGCCTCACTAAAATAGGGTTTGGTACTCCTTTTAGGGTTAGTGTTATACTAAATTAGGGGTTGGTTCTCCTTGTGGGGTTAGTGCCTGACTAAATCATGGATTGGTGCTCCTTGTAAAGTTGTCACTTCAATAAATTCCTTTTTTTAGTAATATAAACAAAGGTTAATTGGGTTTTCTTCCCCTTCAGGGTTTCCCATTTAAATTTGGTGTTCTTATGTACTCATTTGTTATTGTTCTTGTGTATGCTTGAATCAATGTTTAAGTAAGCGCACATATGGTTAATGTTTTATTGAATTGTTGTATGAATGATGAATGGAAATAGAATAAATTTTTAATGGGCTGATACGTCCCCCTCTTATTCCCTTGTGCTTCTAACAATTGTTATTGAATCTGGTCCATGTGAAGCAAGTTTGACAAGTTGAAGGAGATTCTATTAAAGCACAAAAAATGAGAAAGTATACAGATATTGAAGCTTATTTAAGTAATAAGTATGAAGTTACGGAGTATTTAATTCATATTCTATAAGATCATATTGGTTGCATGGAGTCATAACATGGTCAAGCTATCAAAAGGTTAGAATCACAAGTTGACATAGTGACTAAAGCCCTAAAGGACAAAGAAGAATGTTTTTTCTATGTTTGAAGAAAATTTGAAAGCCCTAGAATATGATTTATAATGTGTTTCTAGCAGGGTGAAGATGTATAAGAAATTGGAGAATATTTCTGAATCTCTTTATGTGATCTTGGAGAGTCAAATAACAACTAGTGACAAGACATGCCTAGGCTTCAAAGGAAATGAAGTGGTAAATGATGATAAAGAAAGTTCTCAAGCAGTCAAGAAGGAGAAAAAGAGGACTGATTCAATAATTTATAACCCTGTTCTAAAACCTAATGCAATGAGGTATGGTTCTTCATTTAATGTTTATAATGATTTTGGTCATAGATCTAGAGATTGTAAAAGAAGGTTTCCTAGGAATGGTGATAGTTTCTTCAAAGGTGAATGTTATCCATGTTGTGAGTATGGATATAAGACAACTGATCATGGTTGAGTTCTTAGTTCATATTAGTCAAATGGAAAGAAGGACATCACAAGCTACAACTATAAAAAATGGGCCACATTGCCAAACATTTTCTATCAAGAGTCTTCTAGACTAAGAAATCAAGGCAAGTATGAAGTGGTATGCTATAATTACAATTAGTTTGTTCATTTTGCTAGATTTTTTCATAAATATAGACTTGCAAAGTTTAGAAGTAGTTTTTAAGCTCCTAATAATAAAAATGGAAGTTTATTCAAAAGGAAATAAAATAATATGAATGAATCTAAGACTAACATGTAAAGTTATAAGGACAAGAAGGATGTCTCTAAGCTCAAAGTAAATAAAGAAGAATTGAAATCATTCAAGGACATCAAGGAGAATGAAGATCAAAGTGTTGTGATGGAGAAATCAAATTCATCTATTAGTAAAGGTAATGTGTTATCTAAGGTTGACAATTATAAAATGGTAGATGATGTGAAGGAGAAATAAATAGTGATAGGTACAGAAGAGTCAAACTCTTTCAAGTTACCAATTTTTTTTGACAAGATCAAAAAGAAAGAAATCAGGTTTGTCAATCCTAGTTCAAATCATGAAGGACTATTATCCCTAGTTGTGTAAGAGAAAGTGAATGAAGAGATTTATGAGTATCCAACTTATCTCCAATCATAATATGAAGGATTTTCATATGAAATTACTATTCCAAAAGGATCATCCAAGATATCGAAGGTAGAAAGGGAGAAGATGGAATCTTTTAGGTCATCTGATGCTTATATTTTGTTACTTAATTAATTATATTTTTCTGTATTCTCAAGGCTTATAGAAAAAATTAACATGTAAAAGTAAGAATTGGTGTTGGTTGTGGGCTCCCATAAAATGTTTTTAGTACTGTTAAGGTATGTTTTCTCAATAAATGTATCATGTTTTTACAGTCAATAGGAGAGCTGATCGAAATGTTAATCCAAGGTTTGAGATAATTCAGTATTATGTCTTGATCACCTAATGTATGAAGGGTCAGATATGTATGATAGTATGCTTAATGTCAATTTAGTGTGTTTCTTTAGAAGTTTCTTTTTCAATTTTTAATCAGTCTAGAGAAAGTATGGTTTGTGTTCATTCTTCAGGTGTGTTGAGTCCAAGTCTGTGTTATGAAATGTTTAAGTTATATACTGCTCTATGAAAAAGTGAAGTTAAGTTGTTTTGATCATTCATAAACCCTTCTATGTCTCTAAGTATGTCAAATGAAGTTGTGTCTCACTCTAAATTCAATTTCAAGTCCTTCATGTCCTGGTCACAAGAGGTTTATATTTGATGTCATTCAAGTTGTGTAAGTGATCATTTTTTGTGTCTCCATCCATAATGTTTGAAAGATGCCTTGAAGGTTCTATAGTTGCATGTACATATGAAGAAGTTAAAAAAAATGCCATCTCTGTGTGTGGTTGTCAAAACTGGGCAGCGCCATTTGATTTGTGACAATGGATTTTTAAAGTTAGTAAATTATTCTAAACTAATAATCTAATGTCAAGGATTCCTTTTGATTCATCGTATGTGATGTCTCATATATGATTATGTAAATTTAAAGTAGTGAGAAGATGAATACAACAAGGACATGGTCAAAGTTATTTAAATTGAATAAAGGAAGGTTTGAGCTCTGAGTATATCTATGCAAAAAAAAAAAATCTGTTTTGAGGTATTGAATGATGCAATAATGGCCTAAGATGGAGATAGCTTGTTCAATTTAAGAATATATAATTGAATAATGGGGTCTTAGAATGGCAATGAGGTCAATTACAAATGGATTATAAACATGGAAAGGTACAAATGACTTGCATATGTTAAAATAGTGTGCAACAGGTCAAAAAGGCTTATTAAAGCAAGGAGAGACAAGTCCCATGATGATCAAATAATAAACGTGTATGCATACTAAACTAATGAAACTAACACCAAGTAGCTTCAAAGAAAAGTAAAACTAATAATAACATCAAGATAAATTCTTAAAGGAAATAACTTCTATAATACATAAACATGAATGAAATCATCTAATTATTACCATTTTCTACGCTTATAATGTATGATTACTACTAAGCATAAGCCTCTTTAGATAATGAGCAATAAAACTTGTTTGTTTGTCTCCAAAGAGGAAAGGATATCACCAAGATATGGCTAAAATTCCATGCTTAGATCTTCCCTTATTACTCAACAATGAGAGAATGGATGCAAAGATGAAGGAGCTATTCCAACAATGGAAAATTTATTTATCATATGCCTATAAATTTCACAAGAAAGAGCATGGTGTAGATTGGGAAGGGGGATACTAGGTTTGATACATAGATTTTAATTTGGGAAAAGTTACAATCTTAGTGCATGTGAAATAAATGATAAAGTGTAATTAGAATAAATAATCTTGATTAGAAGAATTAACAAGTGATTAACAACTCATGGGAGTTCGAGAGGATTTAATTAATCAACTAGGATTAATTAATAGGATAGGATAATCTTATAAAGATAATTAGAGATGATTTAGAGGCAAATAGGTAGGATTAGAATTATTAAAGAGGGGGATTTAAATAATAAGAGGGTTTATTAATTAAATACAAGGTTAAAAAGGATTAATTAAGTAATAATAGTTCATTATTCTATGAAAAGAGGATTATAAATAACAAAGTGTTGATATTTGGAATTCAGAGTGGGGAAAAGGTTATTTAATTAATGAAGTGTCATTAATTGATCAAAATATAGGAAAACATTAGTTAATTATCGGGAAATCACTATTTATTAAATAAATAATGTGAAAGAGGGTAATTAGTACAATTTTAGTAGTAAAATTGTGTAGACGGATTTTAGGTGTCTACATTTTCCCCTCTTTGGGGTGGCGTAAGTTACGCCACTTTAAAGATAGTAGAAAATTATAAACAAGTAAATTATAAATGAAATGGAAGAAAAATTAGTATAATGAAGGATTCCCCCTTGAGTGTCGATGAGGTGATGAAAGAGGTTGATCGACAATCGAAAAGAGGAAGGAAATGGATACAAGAAACAAGGAGGGGGGATAAATATGATCCATATTGCCCCAAGTGTTATGGGAAAAAAATTATGATAGAAGAAAATGATAGTGAATAAAAATGAAGATGAAGAGAATGGAAATAACTTTCATCCAGTGTGGCTCAATAACAACTTTATTTAATCACTTCGCTCAATGATCTATTTCACTGACTCTTTATTTAGATATATAAATGCAAATAATAACTCAAAGAAACATACAAAATGTAATGTTATATGATAAAGTAAACAAGAAAAACCACAAAGAACACAAGAAAAAACAAACGTACTTAAACAAACAACATTCAAGATAGTTGTACAAATGTTTTTGTTATCGAGCTTCAGTTCCCAAATGTTCGAATTAATGAAAACAGTTAAAAATGGCATCCCAAGAAAGGATACATGCAAGGAAAATGAATGGAGGATGTAGAAGTCCCATGAAAAATTAACCATGCACTATGAAACTACCCCAAATAACTTCTTGTGCAAGGTAATACTGACATAGCAAGTAAACCATATTTTATTTATGGAGGGTAGATCAAAATGATCCACAAGTCATGTGTAAGAATAGGAGAGAACAAAAGAGAAATATTTCCTAGGACAATTTTAATGTTTAAGGACATTGTGTCCAATAAATGATTCAGATGCATGAATGCTTTTTACTAATTTTTGTGATTTTTTTGAATGTTTAGGATTTTGTAAATTTTACCAATTCTTTAGATTTTTTTTATTTAGACCATTTTTTGGATTTTTAGGAAAAATGATATAGAAGAATAACAATGTGCATGGGAAATTAACAAAAAATGTTGGGAAGAAAAAATATGCACCAAGTAGAAGATAAGGTTGCCGAGAAGCGAAAATATGCCCCAACAAAGAGAAAACAGTAGAAAACTTATCATTTTAAGAAAAATAATCATTGCGATAGAATGCTAGCACATAGTGGGAAGAAAATAGAAGAACATATTAGTTATCTAGCCCCTAGGGGAAAGAAAAATGAATAATTAGGGCTTGGGGGGTATAAATACCAGGTTGGGAGGGGTGAAATTCATCATGGCCCATTATTGTTATCATACCCTATTAAGAGTTTTGAGCTTTTTTATTTGATTTTTGAGAGACATGGCATAAATTATGAGATGTAGAAATCCCATATTACAAGTCCAAGAGTTTGGGAGGCTTCCTACGGATGGTCGATGGGTAAGGAAAACAAAAAATAATAATTTTTGAGTGCATTTATTATATACTTACTATAGGGGAAGTTGGTGGGTTATGCTAGCACATGCCCTTGGGAACTTTATCATTAAGGGTCACACACTACTATAAAGGGATTACGTTAGTGTTAAAATGTGCACACAAGTGTTGTATTAGATTTAGGTTAGGGTTAGGGCATGTGTTAGAGTAAAAATGAGTGTGCCACTGTAAACACATGTGTGATAGTGTATGCTTGTGCATGTGTCAAAATGAGTGTGTTAGCGGTAAAAGGAATGTGTTAATGTGGGATTGCACTAGTGAACAAAGGAGCATGCTAGTGTAAAGATGGTGGCATGAGAGAAGAACCTATCCCTTAGAATATGTTATTCAAATAAATTTCCTAGTGATTTGGATAACTTGCATACACATCCTGGCTCTTAGTTCCTCATTGAAGGCTGCACGCACTCAAGTTCATTTTGCACAACCCCTTGGTTGTAGTTTCCCCTTGGCACATCTTATCTTCCTCAAGCACCCTTGTGTGATTTATTTTCTCTCCTTAAATTTTAATTTTCCTCTTTATTCCACTCCTCCCTCACACCCACCTTCTGCACATTCAATTTCTTCTTAAACATCTTCTTCCCCTTACGCGTGTCTCAAAATTGCTTCAATCAGCTATGTCCCTGACCCTCTCACATGTTGTTCCCATCACTTTGTAATGTTTTTAACTTCACCATGCATTCTCTACTCACCAATTTTCCTCGATTCCCCACGTGTGTCACACACACATCCCTCTGTTCCTTCCTCTTTTTTATTTTGTGTGCCTTTCCCTCACACCCTCCTTTGCACCTTTCTATGCCAAGTCATCTTCTGACATGATTGAGTGTACCACACACAACCAATCAAAGTACACCAACAGGGCACCAAATCCTTACAACAAATCATCGAGTGACACATGGTAGAAACGACAAATATTTACATAGTAGGCCATCATTTCAGCCAATCCATGTGCACCACGTGTTTTACATGCCTCTGGGAATTTAAAATCTTCTGATAGCCATATATTTTTCTAAAGAGCTCAGATCAACATGATCTTGGACTTGTTAAATATCTGTTGACATCAGCTATAGTGTTGGACATTCAAATTCAAATTATTGGAATATCTAGTAGGTGAGAAATGGGAAAATGTCTCACTGATCATTGATGATCAAATCTGATTGCTCCAACCACCTGATTTGAAATGATCCACCCCCCTTACTTCTTCAACATACCAAATAGGCTTAGGGAAGTTTATTTCATAGATCTCCAGGTGGATTTGTAGGCATTGAATGCTTTTTTTTGTGGGCACATTTTAAATTCAAGTTTTCACTCCTTGTCTTCTCTTTCTATAGATTCATCTATAAATATAGGAGATAGGATCATTTATTATGTTCGACACTCTGTATCCTTACGAATTCTTCTAACGACTTCATATTCTTTGTATTTTGAGTTACAGACCTCTAGATCTATCTCTTACATGTGGATATCAGCCTCCTTCACCACTAAAACAGCTTTGTAAATTTTCAAAAGTAATAGAAGCATCATTTTATGACTATTCTCTATCCTAACATGTTTTCATTCCTTATTCTTGCCTTTTATTTTGTGTTGTGTGTTGGTTGTGTCTTTTCATGTCCCTTGCAGTTCCTAGTTTAGTTTTGTTCCATGATAACAAACTGGTAAATACGTTTTAGTTGTTCTACTCGTGCCTAGCTTTCTTTCATGCATTTCCTTTCATTCCCACTCAGAACAAATATTGTTTGTCCCTCTTTTCTAGTGCTATCACCTTTTATTGTATTTTCCTTTCATGTCATCCTTCTATCTCTGGTCCCTTGGATTTTTTAGCTTATTTTCCCCTTCCAACACTAGGAGTAGCAATAGGAGTCAAAATATATAGAGGAACTAGACTTCTCCATAGATCTGTCCCATGCACGCAAGGTCCCACAACTTGGGGATGATTCCATTGTGTCTTAAACACCTCATAACTTCCAAGATCTGAGATGCGAGTGCACATTTGAGAAACCAATAGTTTTGGACATGCCCGGTGGGACCAGCATTGAAAGCTCAAATTTCATATTTGCTAAGTTTTGGTTTATAGACTTAGTATTTCATCCTTTGGAGGCTCATTTAAACACATATATTGATTCCCAACATTTTTAAATCTCTGTTTTAATATTCTTGAGCACTTTTCATGAGATGATTGTACACAAGAAATAGTGCACTAGTTGAATATTTTTTCAAGTACCTCTAGCTATCCCCAAGAAGAATTTGTTCCAGAAAGCCCACGTGTGCATCTCCATCTCTAGCACATCGTTCCCATTCAACTCCTCAAAACAGACAACCTATGCACTTTAAAATGTCACACTAGCAACCTCCTCCACTTAGAAACTTTTCCAAATTTAGAGGAGGAAGTCCATTGCATCTGGCTGTGTAACATGATATGCTAAATGGCGTGCTCGAGATTATTCCATAATTTATTGGTGAAAATCAAGTCACTCCTTAGGAGCATAAAAAGGATGTAGAAAATATGTGTTCACTCTATCTGATCACACATGATGATGTAGCAGTTAAGATACTTGAAGCTTATTTCAAAGCTAAAGCACTCCAATGGTACCAATGTCTGAGACTTAGATCTATTACTACATGGGATGAGTTGGGAAAAAATATTTGCAATTACTTTGAAGATAAGTTAGATCACCTATCTCTAGTGGAGCAACTAAAAAAAATAAAGAGGGCACCTAATGAGTAGATGATTGATTTCAACATCATATTTCAGAAGACTTGGGGTAGAATCCCTCTTATCGTAAGACCTGCAGCCCAACATGCTTTCCTGTATTATCTGAAGGCACTCAATAATGATATTTCAGTTATGATCCACTCCATAGGAGGTAGGACTTTACTAGTTTCTTATAGTATTGCTGTAAGGGAAGAAAATAGTCTTATTTAGGTGGGAAATATAGCTCCTAGACTACCTATTCCGTTGTTCCTAGAAATGTCATAAGCGCCCCAACATTCGGTGGCCTCTATTCCTATTCCTAAGCAAAGCATGCAACTATTTTACTCAACATCCTACTCTCCGATGTAGCAGAGGGAAGATGAAGAGTTAAAGGCCATAATTAGAAATTTATCAAACAAATTCATATCATTAGAAAAGTAAAAGTCACAAACCTATAAAGGAAATTCTAATTAGGCACATGGCCAAAGCAATCAGCCTTGGTAGAATCAATACGAAAATCAAAGATATGCACCCAACTATTAGAATGATAGAAGGTATCCTGATACACATATGCCCTTACAATTTTTCCTCCCATGCCTTATCTTCCAACACCTAGTGCAAGTTAGGTGCTTGTTCCAGTATAAAATAATTTGGCACAAGAGCCAAAATGGTGCTTCCCTTGCAACATGCCTCATATCCAGTATCACTATGAAAATTTTGCACACACCCAATCCTACATGATATAGAATGCTTCAGCCTATGATCCTTCAACAATTTCCCCTGAAGAAAATAACCAAGAAATTCTAGAAGTTACTCTAGAGAAAAATTTGATGTTCTTTGGCATGGAGGACTTCTATGCAATCAACCATGCAACAGATGATACAAATAGACCACATACCCAATTTGTAGACACCAAAAGATACAAGAAGAGAATGTTAGAATTAGGTGCGCAGGTCACAATCATAGCTACATAAGAGATCCCACACAAAGTTCCTTCTGAAGCAGTGCACGCCCCTCATTTGGTAGGTAAATCCTTAGCTTTAGCTAAAATCTAGGCTTTCATTCATGAACAGTCAAGAAGGGATGTTGTTCCCCAAATGCACAACATAGGGGGCCTTCCATTTAGCATTTTGGATCAGATAAAGAGAAAAAACATAAATGTCACAATTTGGGATGCCTTGACCATTCCATCTCAACAGGACTTGTTACATGAAGCTTTGACACAACTACCTAGTTATAATGTAGTTGTGCATAAGCCACATGATTCCATCAATATCTGTCAAGTAGGAGAAGAGAAACAAGTAAGTAAGGTTGTTAAAACCCCACCCTTCTACATGTCATTGATCATAGGAAAGCACCTAGTGCATTATATCATGATTGACTCAGGTGCTAGTACTTATGTTATGCCTAAGAAAATAGTTGATGTCTTAGGTCTGAAATATAGCCCTTTGTCTAAATGAGTCCTACAACTTGATGAATCATTTGTCACCACCTTTGGAGTCATTAAGGATCTTGAGCTGACCCTCCATGAATTTCCAAGCCTAACCATTACTCAAGATGTACCAATTATTGACCTACGTCCTTTGTTTTCCCTATGTTATTCAAGAAACTTTCTTGCTAAAGTGGGTGGTTACTTGTCTTCTGATTGGTCTCATATGTTACTCAAGACAAGGTATGGTACCTGGTTTACCAAACAAGATGAGCCTATATTTTCCTATCATGTATATTCATATGTCTCATGCCATCTCCAAGCCAATTGTTTAATCCAAGAAGAAAAATCTTAAATTCCTAAAGAGTAGTCTCTTCCACCATCTATTCCTAACCTAGTACTTGATGAATGGGTGGAGAGGCACCATAAATTTTATCCATATGCCAAAGAACTATAAGCTTATTAAAATGGGCTTGGTACTTACTACATTCTTGAAGAATAATCCATGCTACCACATGCGCTCGAGAAAGATAAAGCTAAAGCTGGCCTATGGAAGTTATAATTTGATGGATCTAGAAGTAGAAACAATGCAGGAGTAAGAGTGATTCTCATTTCCTCTAAGGATGAGAAATTCTTCTTCACATACAGGCTGCAGTTCACATGTTCTACCAATATGGCAGAGTATGAAGCACTGGTTCATGGCTTGTTCATTGTTGAGAATAATAAAATTAAGATGTTGTAGATCTTTAGGGACAAAGAACTGGTTGTCCACAAGGTTACCAAAAAATTCTAGACAAGGAATAACCTTCTCAAAGCTTATAAACATAGAGTTTGGGACCTCCTTGAGAGCTTTTATGCTCTAAATATGCAAGTAATACCACGGAAAATTAATAAGGAAGCTGACTAGATGGCCTCTCTTGGTTTACAGTTCTCTCCTACTAAGTAATTTGTCAAATGGAACTCTTAGTACATCAAGATTGTGATCAAACCATCCATTCCACAAAATAATACCATCTGGCAATTATTTGATTGTGACGTGTAGATCGTCTATTTTATCTAGAATGAAGAGAAATTTTCTTCAAGTATGTAAGATGACTTGCATGAAAACTATGGTGACCAAGTAATACAATTGAAGAAAAACAAGTTTCATAAAGGGTTGGTCACCTTAGATAAAGTTTTTATCCTTGATGATGAGTTCAAGGGTGAAGAAAATTACATGCATGCCACATAAGAAGATTGCTCCCTAATCACTATTGCACATGGGAAAGAGTTATTACTCAGAAATACTTGTGTGCATGATGAAAAGTAGGCCTTCATCTCTCTATGTTAATAATAAAGTCATATATTCTCATGGGAGTATGAATACCTCAAAGGTTTTGATCTAAGTGTTACTCAACACTCCATTGAACTTGATCCTAGTATGAAGTTTGTCAGACAGAAGTAATAGCTAGTCAATCCAAAGGTAGATCCCCTTATGAGAAAAGAGTTATCTGAAATCATTGAGGTAAAAATCATTTGTCCCATAAAGTACTCTACTTGGGTCACAAATTTAGTTCTAGTGTGTAATAAGAATGGGGAAATCAGAATCTTTGTTGATTTTAAATATTTGAATAAGGTTTCCCTAAAGGATCATTTGCCTTTTCTTTCAATGGAGCAGATTCTGCAAACTGTGGCTGGCACACAGAGATACTCCATGCTCGATGGATATTCATGTTTCAATCAGATCCTAGTTAAGGAAGAGGATCAAATAAAAATAGTGTTTACAACCAAGTGGGGAACATATGCATATCATAAAATTCCCTTTGGTTTGTCAAATGTAGGTGCAAAATTTCAACATGCCATGGATATTACCTTCAAAGGTTACATTAATGATTTGATATTGGTATACCTTGATGACATAAAACTATTCTCAAAGTAGACAGTGGTTCATATGGCTTACCTGGAGAAATTATTTGAGAGATGCAAAAAGTATGGGGTGTCTCTTAACCCTAAGAAGTGTAATTTTGTGGTGGCACTGTAACGTCTCTGACACGGTTGTTATTGTGATGACTTCCACTCTTGACATTACAAACTTTGACATGTGATTTGTCTTAGGAAGGTGTATTCTTATGAATTTTGGAAATCATGATTGAAATGGATAATTCATTATTTGTTGAAAAGGTTAAATTTCTTGTGATTTCTACTCACTTGAAAATGAGGCCATTCATCTCTTCGTACAAATTAAATTCACTTTTAAAAGATGATGAACTTGTATTGTTGTTTTTTTAACTTATCTTGTGTTAACATCAAAACCTTGGATCAATTCCATTGATCCAAGGTACTCTTCAATTCTTCTTACATGTTCATCTTGTTGTCTTGGCATTTAGAAATGAAAGATGAATCTAGACTGGGCCTTTTTTTTTACCATTATGAAGGACCCTTCTTCAGGGATCCTTGTTTAGTGACATGCTTTAAGTGATAGGCCTGGGTCTTCTTGCTGATGTTGAAATGTTAAGTAGCATATAGGGACCTTTAACCTATTACTAAAACCCTAAGGTTGACCCTATACTATAGGTATATCTAACCTAAGTTGGGGATTGATATGTTTATTTAAATAAAACAAAACCTACGGTAACTATAGACTTACCTAGGAATTTAAGGTTGATTTTCTAACCTAATAATAATCTAACCTAAACTATTGCTAACCTAAAGGGTACTTATGGACTACTTGGAAATTGGCATGGTTGGTGGCATCTATTTTCAAGGCATTAAATGGAATTGATTTTGGTTTTATTGCTACAGACTACCAATTTTGGTAGAGGCGTGGGAAATTTAGTTAATGCCTAGTTGACATCACCACTGAATGTAACTTTCATGCAAATTTGAAATTTAAAAGTATTGCCAAACATGGATGTGGTGGCATGGAGAAATAGGAGGGAATTGTTTTCCTTTTCATTTATTGATTTATTTTTTGGAGAAGAAACTGCCTAGGAAAAATGTATTGAAGGTTTTGGTTTTGTTTTTTTGATCTTTAGTTCATTTGGAGTTTTGGATCTACATGGGGTTTTTTAGACCTTTGAACTAACAATTATATTTTGGATATTATTGTTATTTTTGCATTATTGAGATATTTTTGACTTTGTGGAAGTATAAGAAGAAGTGGAAGAGTTGAGGTGGTTTATTTTATGTGGAGAAGAAGAAGCGGTTGAGGCTCAACTTGGAAATATTATGCAAATCAGGAAGAAGCACTATCAGGCATGATAGGCTCTACCCATTAAGTTGTTATACTTTTTCTCTAAATGTCTTCATTAAAAGAACTCTTCTCTTGGGGAACAAATGAGTTTTATTTAATGTTTGATCTTGATTTCGGTGATTGTATTTTCACTGTATTTTTCTGTATGGATTCACTCTTATGACGAAAATACATTCTGCATTTTGTTCCTTTATTGGAAAAATGAATGAATCATGTTTAACTTCTGTTTGAACTTGAGATGATGTTGAATATTTTTGTACACCTATTTGAGTTATGTTAAATCTTGATAGTAACTCATCTGATGTTGAACTTAAATGAAACACATTGAGTGTAATATGTCTTTTTAGTATGGTGGTTAAACCTACTCGTGTGATCTATGGAATATTTTATTGAATTTAGTTGCATCCTTTCTATTGTGAGGAAAAGGTGGTCTTGGTTTGTCTTCCTGGTTTGACATTGTTGTGTATGTCTTGTTCTTTTAACTGAAATTAGAGATGCAGTTGCTACTGTATGAGCTCGTGGTAAATAATGTTGAACTATAGAATAACTCGACTCCTTTCTAAGATTGAATGAATATTGGAATGGAATATACTTCAACATTTTGGGCTTAGCGTATCTCCTGAGTTTGAGTTCGTGCACAAGACTTGTGGTTATGTCAATGTTTCATTTGTCTCTCTCTATTGTTATGAATATGGGTTGGGTTTTATTCCTCGTGTCCAAAGTGTCTATTTTAGTGATTATTGTGAAGATAGATGGGTCTATGTTGGCTTGAATGGAAGTTTTTTATTGTTAAGTATTTCACTCACCTTTTTCATTCACCATCAATGGATGGGTAAGCTTATTGTGTTATCTTCTTGAAAAGGAAATCTTTTCTCAAAAAAGGGTAATTTGTTTAAATGCTACTCTGTCTTCTTTATTTGGAAATTGGGATAGCTTCTTGAATTAGTGTAATTATTGTTTATACAGAATATCACTTTTAGATTGTAGCTTTTGTGCTGTAGTGGTTGTTATAGATTATAAGTTTGAATAGTGCATTAGCCTTCAATGGTTATATGGGGTTAATTATTTTATTTTCCTTGGGCCATTAATTATGTCCATGGTTCTTTTTCAATATCAGGAAAGAGTACCTCTGTTTAATAAATGAGTAATGAGACCTCATCTATATCATTATTTGATTTTATCTCCTCTTTCTATTCTAAGTTATGAAAGACTAGGAAGACTTACTCCTTGGTTATTCTATTTTTGTTTTCATATTTATGTGTTAGGTGATGGTTAGTTGCATCCTAGGTAATCAAGGTATTTTTAATATCGACCTCTTTAAATTCTAGAAGGGTAAATGAATTTTGTTCTTTGTTTTTTCTATCTTGGATAGTTATTATCTAACCCAAGTTTGATCTAACCTCTTTTGGGTTTTAGGATGGAGGACAGTAAAGACCGGACTTGTCTATTAAATCCTTATTATGATATAGAGTGAACAATCTCTTCTCCTTTTATTTTATTCTTTCACCTGTATCAATCCTGAGGAGGGAGCTGAACTATTTGGTTTGTATCGTATACCTCCATTAGGAATTTCTTGAAGAATTAAACCCATTTGTATTAGAATAAGATAGCGCAAGAAAAAATATTATTCTAAAGTATTGTGTGGTTAGGTTGGAAATTCTTAAGTAAGACTATTATGGGGTGAAAATATATTGGAAGGATTGTAAGATCTGTAGCTGATTGCTAAACTCCTTCACTCTTCTCTTTGACTATTACATTGGTAATGATGTACCTCATTTTGAATGTGTGATTAGTTCCAATTGCATGTAAAATTGAATTCATCCTTTGTCAAATCCATTTGATGTTGATTCTAAACTTAGGTTGGTTGTTAACTCTAAATTTAGGATACAAATTTCTTAAATAAGAAACTCTTTACTAATATGTCATAGGTTAGTCCTAAATTTATCCTATGTTTGATTTAGCTTGACAATTTATAATTAAGGATGAAATTAAGTGAGTTAATGCTAAGATGAAACTGATTAAGATATGATTCATGAAAGTCAGTAAAGGAATATCAATTGTGATTTTGGAGAAATATTATTAATCTGGATTAATGCTTTAATTATTTTTATGCAATCAATAGTAAAAAGTTGAATATGATTATATCATGATCTTCTTTTAACGATGATAAGAATTATCACTTTATTTCTCTCTCTTTTGTGAATAGTATTTATTTATGATATGTCTTTCTATAATGATTTAACTATTTCATAAAAGAAGAGTTATCTTTATTAAACAGTCAGTTAAAAGAACATCATTTTAATGCTTAGTGCTTATCATGCTCAGTTCAATGAACTAACCCGTGCTAGAAATTTTTGTAGATGGACTTCATAAGTGGTAAAAGGAGAAAAGATATTTTATGATGTTACTCTTTTTTACCAAAGAGATTGGATCTTTTATGATGAAATATGAATAATTATTGGAAAGGAAAGTTGTAATTTTCATTGATCTTATTGATGTTGTATGACACTAAATATGTCTAAAGTGTTTGACTTATAATGTATGAATTCCACTTTGTTAAATGGAAAAGTGGTGAGTTTATTAGTACTTGATGTGTCATATTTTTGTATATTTTGTGAATGGAAATGATAATCTTATCTCTATTATTTTATTTATATATTTGTAATTACACCTCTTGGGATGATTTAAAATAAACTAGAGGACAATGGTACTAAATATACTACCCTCTTATGCAATAGAAATTATTAAAGTTGGCATTCATGATTGGTCATACAATTAAATCACTATGGTTTAATAAAATGATGTTAGTGGATAATATGATAACTTGTAAAATGTTAAGGGGTTAGAAATGAACCTTAATTCTTATTTATTAAGGGAAGACAACTATTCTAAAATGCTATGAAGTCTAGTTTAAGACCTTTTGGAATTAAATCCTAATGTTATCTTGGAAAGAGGAAGATGAGATTCCTCTTGATTAATTCCTTAATCTGAATAAAACAATTGAAAACAATATATTTATAGTAGTAGAATTCATCCCAAGGAAGTATATCATAAAAAGATCTGATTTAGAAATTAAACAAGGTAAAACTTGGATAAGTTAATTAAGTTAAAATCTATGTTAGCATGATGGATCTGTTTGTGAAAATGAATCATAAATTAGAATGTTAATGAATTAAAAATAAGTATTAGGGAATGGATTTGGAGGAAAATATATTTGCATAATAAATCCAATTACAGTTTTTTCTTATAACCCTAATGGTTTATGATACTAGTGGTTCAATAGGGTTGCTGTAATTAAAATTTAAATAAGGAAAATAATTAAGTCAGTAATTTCTTTCTTGGGTATGCACATCCACCTGGGATGAACTCAGTCAGATGTTGGCACATGCCAAATGTAGTACTATACCTTCGTGAAGACTTGGGTCTTCATGAGGACAATTTGTTGTAGTTGACATGTTGAAACACCCTTTAGAGTTTAATCATCTAGATCTACATAAACACAAACTTGATCATAGTTATACCTTAGGTTAAGTTAGAAGCATAATCTAGTGTCGGGGGAAACTCACGATGAATGAGGATAACTAGACACACGCAATAGACTTAGGTCGATTGAGTATGTCTATGTACCCTTCGTCACTGCGAGTAGTCCTGTACACTAAACTATGTTGTTAACCTTGGTTATGGTTAAACCTTGAAAAATTGGACTAACACGAGTCAGTAAAAACCATTCTAGATAATAGATTAAGTCGTGTGAAGGACATATTCCATTTGTTGAGTATGTCGTCTAGGAATATAAACATGAACAATATGTTGAAAATATTTGGCTAAAGTATCGAAAGCTCCTGGTTACATTTTCTATGTCACATAGTTAAAGTAGTAGGATTTCAGATGAATATTGGTAAAAATATTCAGATACGCCTCTTCAAAAGAACACTTAAATACCCTGAAAAGGGTAAGAGAACCAAGTATACTTAGTATAAAAATCATTAAGTTAACATGAGAGATTGGCATGATACTGATTCATAAAATGAGAGATCGATGTTACACCGATTCATTACAACTACATATGGTTATCTGTTATGAGATTGATTGGCATGGAATGTGTGTTCTAAATTATGATTATTTAGAATAGAGAAAATTATTCAAAATAAAAATTACCTTGTTTCTAAAGTCTTAAAATGGGAATGTTACATCTTGGTATCAGAGCTGAAGGTTGCAGCTCTTGGGCCTATTGTGTCCATAATATGATAAAACTTAAATTGAGAAAATGGTTAGAATGAGAGGAAATGCTGCAAAAAACCCACCACCTAGTGGAGAAGCAGCTACAGCCTAAAAACTCGATGAAATTCTTGCTGCCTTGTTGGACATAAGAGATCGTTTAGCTGTACTTGAACAACAAGTAATAGGAAATAAGGAGGAAGAAGATGTTGGTAATAATAATTAGCCACCTCCTATGGACAACGTCAATGTTGGAAATTTGGGTGTTGATAAAAATAATGTAGCTAATGCTAATGCAAATGCAAATGCACCTAATCAGTCTAAGAATAAAAAGGCAAGATTGATAGTTGAACTCGTTAATGACATAAATAGGATAATTCCACATAATTTTGAGGGCACTACACTAGGATATCGAGATGAGAACTGGCTTAGCGAAATGGAGAAGTACTTTGCAATAAGGAACTTCTCTAAGGAAAACAAAGCAATATGGGGAGCTTATTAGCTTTCCCATGAAGCATCTTCATGGTGGGACAGCCGTAAGGTTGAGTTAAACATTGATGAAACAAACATTACTTGGGATCAATTTAAAATTTATTTTAGGCAATGATGGCTGCCACAACTCTACTATGATCAGAAAATAATTGAATTTTAGAACTTAGCTTAGGGAAAATCAACTGTAACAGAGTACTAGGAGAGGTTTACTAAACTCCTTAAGTATGTACCTCAATATCAAACTTTCGAGAGGTTCAGGATACAAAAATTTATAATGGGATTAAATCCCATTATAGGTGGTGAGGTGGATGTTTGTAGCCCAACCACTATGGAAGGGGTTGTAGAAAAATCCATAAGTCAAGAGCAGAAATTAAAGGTGATCTCTGCCCATAAGGATGAAATTATTTCATATCTTACACCCAAAAAGGGGCCATGGAAGAAATTTGGTATGAAAAATATTTTTTTACTGATAATAACAAGAATACAGTAGCAAGTAAACTTGCTGCTAATGTGTGAAATATCCTTTTCAAGAAAAATCATAACAGACAAAAGTCCTATGGGGGCCAGAATGATAACTTCAAGGCTAGAAATAAATTTGAGCCTAAGAAGGGATCTGTATGAGGTTATTACAGTTGTGGCAAGAATCATTACAAAAATAAATGTCCTTTAAAGAAGGATGACTACAATCAGCAACATAAGATACACGTTGTAGTAGCTGACAAATAGGTTGAAAAGCAAGTCACACCTATAGAAGTTCCAGGTAAGTTCTTTGGTATACTTGTAACTATACTTTTTGATACGGGAGCTACTGAATGTTTTATTTATACTAAATTATCTTCAAAATTAAAAATAAAAGCTAGAAAAATGGATAAATCTTGGGTTGTACATTATGGAAATAATGTTTTTAACACAGTTAGCATGTGTCGTTTTCGAGCAGTCCTTGACTTGCCTAGTTTTTCCACTAAATTTGACCTTTATTTTGCTCCTTTGGGGTCTTATGATGTAATAATATGTGTTAACTGGATAGCTAAACACAAGGCAAAGGTTGATTATTTAAAAAAAATATTAGTTGTTTGGATGACCTGCAGAAAATAGAAGACATTCAGGGGATAAAACGTGATATTTCAGTTAGGAAATTATCAGCTATGCAACGTAAAAAAGCCAAAAACAAAGGTTGCAACTTGTATGAAGTAAAATTTTTTGAAACATCTGATGAAAGTGGTGACTTCATGGAAAGATACCCACTATTACGAAATTTCATTGATGTGTTTCCAGAAGAGTTACTCGGTGTTCCACCCAAATGGGAGTTTTACTTCATGATTGAGATCAAGCTGGGAATCGAACCTATTTCCAAGGCACCATATAGAATTACTACCATTGAAATGGTAAAACTTAAGGCACATTTGCAAGAACTTTTGTCTAAATATTTGATAAGACTGAGTGTCTAGCATTGGGGAGCACCGGTAATTTTTTGTGAAAAAGAAAGATGGAACACTAAGATTATGCATTGATTATAGAATGTTAAACAAAACAAAAATTAAAAACAGATATCCACTTCCTATAATTGATGATTTGCTTGATCGGATGCATGGTGCATCAGTGTCTTATAAAATAGATCTTCGATCTGGATATCATCAGTTAAGAATAAAGGATGATGATATTCGTAAAAAAAAGATTAGAATAAGGTACAAACATTATAAATTCACAGGTTTACCATTTAGATTAACAAATGCACCTATAGCTTTTATGAATTTAATAAATAATATTTTCAAGAATACTTGGACAAATTTTTTCTTGTATTCATGGATGATATTCTCATGTACTCTAAAATCATTGAATAACATCTTGAGCATTTCAAAATAGTTCTGGAATTCTTAAGAAAGAGAAGGTTGTATCGTAAGTTATCCAAATTTTCTTTCTATAATATAGAAGTGCACTATTTGGGTCATGTTATAAGCAAATAAGGAATAGTTGTAGACCCCTAAATAATTGTTGAAATAATTGAGTGGCCTGCACCTAAGAGTGTACATGAAGTTAGAAGGTTCATGGGTCTTACTAGTTATTATAGGAAGTTTTTTAAAGACTTTTCTAAGGTTGTTGCACCAATAAATTTGTTACAAAAGAAAGATGATAAAATTTTTTGGAATGAAAAATGTGAATCTAAATTTAAGACTCTGAAGGATCAATTAACATCAACACCTATTTTGGCTGTACCTACCCCTAATGGAGACTTTACTTTTGTAACAGATGCATTCAGGGAAGGTCTTAGAGGTATTTTATTGTAAAATGACCATGTTATAGCTTATGAAAGTAGAAAAATCAAGTTACATGAACTTAATTCTGCTACACATGACATATAGCTTACTTCCAATGTTCATGCACTTTAGGTATGGAGGCATTACCTTCTTAGTAGACCTTTTGAATTAAAAATTGATCTTAGGTTGAAGTATATTTTCACTCAACCAAATCTGAATGTAAGTCAACGAAGATGGTTAGAATTTTTATCTCAGTACGATTTTGACATAAGTTATATTAAAGGAAAGGAGAATAGAGTGACAGATGCACTAAGTCATAGGAAGAACATTTCTACTCTTATACTGTTGAGAAATCAGTTTAAAGATGAAGTAAAAAGTATCACGGAATCTGATTCTTAATTTTTAGCAAGTAAAAACAACACTTCCTGCAAATCCAAATGATGTGAGATATAAAGTTTTTCACTTTGAAAATGAAGGAATCTTGAGGTTTGAAAATAGAGTATACATACCTTTGTTAAACGAATTAAGAAAGAAATTGTTAGCTGAATTTCATAATTCACCTATTTCTGGACAACCCGGCATTACGAGAAATGCTTGTTGATATAAAATAGTAATATTTCTGGAAAGGGATGAAAAAGGATGTGATTGATTTTGTGACACACTACTTAGAATGTCAACGTGTTAAAGATGAAAATATGTATCCAGTTGGTTTATTATATCCTCACAACATTCTAAAATATAAATGGCAAGTAATAAGCATGGATTTTTTTTAGGGGTTACCTATGTCAAGAAATAAACATGATGTGATTTTAGTTGTTGTTGATAAAATAACAAAGGTATCATATTTTATGGCTAGTAATCTTAAGGATGATTCATCTGTTTTAGCAAAAATATTTGTGCATTAAATTTTCAGACTACATGGAGTACCTGAATTGATCATATCCGATAAAGACCCAAGAATGACATCTATATTTTGGCAAACACTTAATTTAGCCCTAAGGACTAAGCTGAATTTCAATTCTACATATCATCCAGAAATGAATGGATAGACTAAAAGAGTTAATCAAGTTTTAGAGGATATGTGATGAATTTATTGCATGGATCAACAGTATAAATGGGAAGAGTACCTTCCATTAGTTGAGTTTTCTTATAACAAAGTGTATCACACCTCTATGAAAATGGAACCTTTCAAAGAATTATACAAAATGAAATGCAGAACTCTAGTTAGCTAGGATAACATAGAGGATAGAGAGGTAATTGAGCTTGAAATCCTTACGAAAATGGAAAAAAAAGTTAAAATGATTTGTGAACACTTGAAGGAAGTAGAAGATAGGAAAAAGTGTTATGCAGTCTTAAAATAGGTTGACAAGAAATTTAAACTTGGTGAGAAAGTCTTTCTGCAGGTTAAACCGAAAAAGAGTTCTATAACTTTTGACAAGGCTTCCAAGTTATCACCTCGTTATGTGGGACCCTTTAAAATTGTTGAAGTAATAAACACTGTAGCC
The DNA here is from genome assembly GCA_019776745.2 of Taxus chinensis. Taxonomy (NCBI): domain Eukaryota; kingdom Viridiplantae; phylum Streptophyta; class Pinopsida; order Cupressales; family Taxaceae; genus Taxus; species Taxus chinensis. The sequence continues at coordinate 286,632,649 of CM034154.1, read as the reverse complement.
TATCATTTAGATTTACCTCCTATTTTATCATGAATAAATGATGTTTTTCATATTTCTCTGCTTAAGAAATACATTTTAGATTTATCACATGTGTTAAATTGAAATTTCTTGTAGGTCCAAGTCCCAAGAATGATCGTGTTTAAACCCATTTGAGTACTAGAAACTTGCCAGTTACACTTAAGAAATCATGAAATAATTCAATGTAAGGTCTAGTGGGATTAATTTAGCGAAGAAAGTACAACCTAGGAAAATATTGAAGATATGAAAACTACTTTTACATATTTATTTGAACAGAATTGAATCTGTCGAATGATAAAATTTTAATAATTTATTCATGTTATATTGATAAACCTACCCGTCTTGGGAAAATACTAAAATATTTAATAAAGGGACAACTAATTTAATGTTGATTATGGAATTTGAATTTCTCAAATCTAGTTTTGTTGTGAACATATGAATGGAAGGATGATAATTTAATTTTATCCTAGGATTTAATTATTTAACTAAGTTAATCATCAGGACGATGATTCTTTTTAGGAGGGAGTTATGTAATATCTCTAACATGGCTGTTACTATGATGAATTACACTCTTGACATTGAAAGAATTGATATGTTATTTTTCTTGGGAAGGTGTACTCTTATGACTTTTGGAAATCATGTTTTCAATGGATAATTAAATATTTGTTGGAAAGCTTCACTTCGTTGTGATTTTGCCTCACTTGAAAATGAGGCCATTCATCTTTTCGTACAACTTAAATTCACTTTTAAAAGATGATGAACTTGTATTATTGTTTTCTTTACTTATCTTGTGTAAATAGCACAACCTTGGATCAATTCCATTGATATAAGGTATGTTTCAATTCTTCTTACATGTTCATCTTTTTGTCTTAACATTCAAAATTCAAAGATGAATCTAGACTCGAATTTGCTTTGTTTACAATTGTGATAGATCCTTCTTCAGGGATCCTTGTTTAGCGATAGGATATAAGTGATATGCCTGGGTATTCTCGTTGATGTTAAAATGTTGAGTAGTGTATAGGGACCTTGAACCTATTACTAAAACCCTAATATTGACCCTAGTCTATGGGTATATCTAACCTGAGTTGGGGAGTGTTATGTTTATTTAAATAAAATACAACCTAAGGTAACTATAGACTTACCTAAGAACTAAAGTTAATTTTATAACTTGATAATAATCTAACCTAAACTATTGCTAACCTAAAGGGTACCGATGGACTACTTGGAAATTGGCATGGTTGGTGGCATCAATTTTAAGGCATTAAATGGAATTGATTTTGGTTTTATTGCTACAAACTGCCAATTTTGGCACAGGCATGGGAAGTTTAGTGGATGCCTAGTTGACATCACCACTAAATGGAAATTTCATGAAAATTTGAAATTTAAAAGTATCGCAAAACATGGATGGAGGTGGCATGGAGAAATATGGGGGAAATAATGTCCTTTCCATTTATTTATTTCATTTTTGGTGAAAAAACCTGCCTAGGAAAAATACATGGAGGGTTTTGGTATTGTTGTTTTGATATTCAGTTCATTTGGAGTTTTAGCTCTACATGGGGTTTTTCGGTCCTTCGAACTAGTAGTTCTGTTTTTGATATTACTGTTATTTTTGCATTCTTGAGCTATTTTGGACTTTTTTGAAGTATAAGAAGAATCAAAAGAGTTGAGGTGGTTGATTTTGTGTGGAGAAGAAGAAGTGGTCAAGGCTCACCTGGGAAATATTCTGCACATTAGGAAGAAGCACTGTCAGGCATGATAGGCTCTACCCATTAAGTTGTTCTACTTTTTCTTAATTTTATTCATTAAAATAACTCTATTCTTGGGGAACAAATGAGTTTTATTTGATTTTTGATATTGCTTTCGATGCTTGTATGTTCACTGTAGTTTTTCTGTATGGATTCACTATTATGATGAAAATACATTATGGGTTTTGCTCCTTTGTTGGAAAAATGAATGAATCATGCTTAACTTCTATTTGAACTTGAGATGATGTTGAATATTTTTATGCACCTATTTGAGTTATGCTAAATCTTGATATTAAATCATCTGATGTTGAACTTGAATGAAACACCTCGAGTGCAATCTATCTTTTTGGCATGTTGGTTAGTTTAAACCTGATCGTGTGATTTGTGAAATATTTTTATTGAATTCAGTTGCATCCTCTCTGTTGTGAGGAAAAGGTGGTCATGGTTTGTTCGACATTTTTGTGTATGTCTTGTTCTTTTCACTTAAGTCAGAGATGCAATTGTTACTATATGAGCTCGTGGTAAATAATGTTGAACTATAGAATAGCTTGACTCATGTCTAAGCTTGAATGAATATTAGAATGAAGTAGAATTCAGAGTTTTCAGGTTTAGCGTATCTACTGAGTTCAACTTCATGCAAAACACTTGTGGTCATGCCAACGTTTGATTTGTCTCTCTTTGTAGTTATCAATCGGGGTTGGGTTTTATTCCTCCTGTCACAGTTGTCTGTTTTAGTGATTATTGTGAAGATACATGGGTCTAAGTTGGCTTGAATGGAAGTTGTTGATTGTTAAGTCTTTCTCTTTCCTTTTTCGTTCACCATCAATCAATGGTTAAGATTACTGTGTTATCTTCTTGAAAAGGAAATCATTGATCGAAAAAGGGTAAATTGTTTAAATGTTACTCTGTCTTCTTTATTTGGAAACTAGGATAACTCCTTGAATTGGTGCAATTATTGTTTAGAAGGAATATCACTTTCAGATTGTAGCTTTTGTGCTATAGTGTCTATTATAGATTGTAAGTTTGAATAGTGTATTGGGCTTTAATGTTTATATGGGTTTATTTTTTCTTGTCCTTGGGCCATTAATTATGTCTAAGGTTCATTTTCAATATTAGGAAAGAGTAACTTTGTTTAATGAATGAGTAATGAGACCTCATCTATACCATTATTTGATGTTATATCCTCTTTCTATTTTGAGTTATGAAAGATTAGGAAGACTCAATCCTTGGCTATTCTATTTGTTTTTCCTCTGTATCTATTAGGAGATGGTTACTTGTGGCCTAAGTAGTCAAGGTATTTTTAATACCGACCTCTTTAAATTTTTGAAGGTAAATGAATGTTGTTCTTTATTTTCTCTGTCTCAAACAACTATTATCTAACCCAAGTTTGATCTAACTTCTGTTGGGTTTTACGATGGAGGACAATAGAGACCAGAATTGTCTATTACATCCTTGCTAGGATGTAGAGTGAACAATCTATTTCCCTTTTCTTTTCATCTTTCACATGTATCACTCTTGAGGAAGGAGCTGACTTGTTTGGTTTATATCATATACCTCCATTAGGAATTTCTTGAAGAATTATACCCATTTGTATTAGAAAAAGATAGAGGAAGTGAAAAGGTTATTCTAAAGTATTATGTTTTTAGGTTGGAAATTCTTAAGTAAGACTTTTATGGGGTGAAAATATATTAGAAGGATTGTAAGATATATAGCTAATTGTTAAACTCCTTCACTCTTCTCTTTGACTGTTACATTGGTAATGATGTACCTCATTGTGAATGTGTGATTAGATCCAATTACATGTCAAATTTAATTCATCCTTTTTCAAATCTATTTGGTGATGATTCTAGACTTAGGTTGGTTGTTGACTCTAAATTTAGGATACAAATTTATTAAATAAGAAATTCTTTACTAATATCTCGTTGGTTAATCCTAAATTTAGCCTATGTTTGATTTAACTTGGCAGTTCATATTTTAGGATGAAATTAAGAGAGTTAATGCTGAGATGAAATTGAT